>OY720340.1:17165016-18365016 GCA_963082935.1 Malus x robusta | reverse complement strand
AAAAATTGACCAAATCGGCATACCAAGGCTCACTTACCTTTATGGATAACAATTGTTCATCGGGAAATGTCTCGGCAATGGGTAGGGACTCCTCATTATGCACCATTTATGCGACTTAATTAGCTTGTTTCCTTACATTTACGTTGCTAGTACTTAGTAATTTAGTATTTTAAGCTATTTTCGTGCAATTTCAGGTTTTAAGGACAAAAGTATGCAAACATGTGCATTTTGGAGCCTTTTGGAGCAGTTTTGGGCATGGAATGGATACCTTATGCTTGGAGCAAGGTGGATGGACGAAATTGAAGATCAAACAAGGCTAGGAATGAATAATGAAATGAAGAAATGAAAATGAAGAACAAAGAGTTCAGAATTGGAAACCAAAGTTTCTATTCTTGGAGGTTTCCATTCTTGAAAGTTTCTATTCTTGGCTTGGAAGTTTCCTAATCCTTCCTCACCTATGTTCCAGCCACAAAAGGGTTTCAAAACATGTTAGGTTGCCTAATTACATATTTCTAGAAGTCCAAGAACCTGCCCTAGATATTGCCGCACCACCCTAGGCTTTTTCCTTGCCTTGCTACACAAGGGATCCTCTCCTTTCCTATTTTCTGATTTTAATTCACATTCCCCTTTAGTTCTAGGCATTGCCGCACCTTTCTCTCCTTTCTTACCTATTTTCTGACCCAAAATTGCATTCCCTTTTGTTTTAATTCTTGCTGCACAAGGGGAGAGGATTCTTACCTATTTTGTGCCTCAAAACACATTCCTAAATCTATCCTACACTCTCTTCTGAATTTCCTTTCCTATTCTCTTTAATTCCTGCACCTTACTTGCCTATTTTTGAATGATTTCTGATTCCAAATTTAATAAATTCGTAGCCCTTCCTTCCCATATAAAGAAGACCCCTTTCTGACCATTCTAAGACACTCCACCCTTCACCATAACTAACCTATATCCATCCACCACCACAAATCACCACAAAAACCTTCAACCATCCCTTGTGCCACAGCAAAGAAGAAGGAAGGAGACCCTTGGACGTGCTTGCCATTCAAGACGTTGGATTGTTGGAGCATTTCTAGGTGTTTTCATTCTTTATTTTCAATGTCTAAATTTATGTATCTTTGTTTTGCGTTTATGAAGAACTAAGCCCTTCTTGGATAGGGGGCTAATCAATACCATGATTATACTTGCATTATGAATTGATTACCTTCAGTTGTTATTTCATAAGTTGTGAATTCAATTTGCTTAACCGTTTGATTGATAACTTATTCTTGTATGTTTATTAAGAGTGCACACTTAGTTTTCATGCAAGGATTTGAAGCTAAAATATAAGGGAGTTTCACCTAATAGTTACAAACTTATATTTGCAAGTAGTGGAGGTCTCTTATAAACGATCGTGTTAAGTGAATTCTTAGCAAAAGTTTCATGCTTTTCATAGTAACAATTGCCTCGTCAATGCTTATAGTTTTCATGAAACTTAATGATCTTTGATTGTACCTTTATTGTGCTTTTCACGTAGGGGACTTTTAGAGAATGCTTTGAGTTGTTGTATGTGCTTTCCCATCCAATTCATTAACTTAAGGAGAACTTGAAGGTTAAAAAAGTGTTGTCACAGTTAACCTGGAGTATTGAGTTTCATGACTTATTGAGAGAAGCAATTGGAAATCAATTTGAATGCAAGTGTGTCATGTGTGGAGAAGAACTCCCTAGTTAACCCATCACCCATCAATTCACCTAAATTTGTCTAAGAATTTGTTTAAATTGTTTTTGTTTTGCTTTACTTATTTTCGTCCAAAACCAATCCCCACTTTACTTTATTGAGTCATATTAGTTAGAACTTGTTTTAGATTGTGTTTTTAAGTGTTTTGAGTCAAGATATAATCAATTTTCGTCCAAAACTTGTGTTAGTAGCAGAAACTGCCTTAGTGTTGTTTTTAGGCAGTTTTAAGTCTTTTAAGTTTGTTTTGAGTCTTGTGAGTCTTGTTAAGTGTTTTTAAGTTTATTATTGTGTTTCTAAGTCAGTTTAGAGTATATTAGCAATCCCTCCTAATCCCCGGTCCAGAACGATCCCTACTTATCCATACTACAATTGTCAACAAGAGGGTTTAACTTGTGTGTTAAGTTAATTAACGCATCAAATTTTGGCACCGTGGCCGGGGATTAGCAACTTTGCTAATCCCCCATTGTTTCTTTTTGTTTCTTTTTCGTGTCTTTTGTTTTAGTTATTGACTTTGTTTCTCTTCGTGTCTTTTAGTTTCTTATTTTGTTTTGTTTTGTTTATTTTACTTTTGATATTTGATTTAGTCTCTTTCTTTGATTTAAGGTACTAGAGAAGTAGGACATGGATTTTTCTAGCATTCAAGCTCAATTGGCAAATCTTACTTCTAAATTGTTGCAGTACGCCGAAAGGACTACAATGTAAAGTGTCCCTACATTTGGTGCGTCTTATGGGCAAGGATATCAAGCCAATCAATGTCCACAAAGAGATTGGAGTGATCATTCAACTTCTATGTGGTGGGAATCTCAACAAGCTCAACACGAAGGATATTGGCAGCCATATGAGGAGTTCTATTCAAGACCTATGCAATATGCTCAATCAAACTCAGGTTCGTCAATAGTTTATAATCAAATTCTTAACGAATTGTATTCTTTGGTGCAGGGCTTACAAAATCAAGTCAAGGAGGCTCAACAAGATGCATATTGGCAGCCATATGAGGAGTTACGCCACGCCTATGCAGCCACTACCGTCTCCCCCACAACGATTCCAATCGAATTTAAGTATGCCTATGAGTTATGATGAAATTCTTGATGTACTAACCTCTTTGACGAAGGGCTCACAACAAGAAGAATATTCACAGCCATCTGAGGAGTTCTATCAATGGCCATATGCACCATCACAGCCTCCACCACAATCTTCCCAAACAAATTCAGGTACGTCAATGGATAATGACCAAATTGTTCAATTACTCACCTCTTTGACACAAGAAGCAGAAATTCAAACCAAGTGGATGAAAAATCAAGCCAACAAGATGGATGAATTAGATAAACAAGTTGGGCAGATTGTGGAGTTCATGGCACAAATTCAAGAACAAAGTGAATTCTCCAACGCAAACATTGTAAATTCAATGGAAGATTTTGTAATTGCTGAAGCTATCACTTTAGGAAGTGAAATGGAGGATAAAGCTGTCCTTGAACCATCCAAACATAGCTCGAAAGTGGACTAACAACTGCTAATTGAGGAGGAGGAAGAAGACACACCCACGGCAAGGGTAGAACAACCCTTGCTGCAGCCTCCTAGAGTCCCTATATCGTCCAATTCAAGTAAGGTGGTTCCAAATTCAATTCTTTCTTACCCCATTCCACCAAATGTCCCTTTTCCTCGCAGGTTTTTGATTCCCAAGGAAGAAGAGAGTGAAAAAGACATCGTGGAAGCCCTTCCCAAGGTGCAAAGTGATATCCCAATTCTTGGTACACCAAAACAAGTTCCAGATTGTGTTGAATTCCCTGAAGAGAATTGTATACCAAGAAGAGGGATTCAAGAGAAGGAAGTGGCTGAGGAATACCAAGAATTCAAAGAGGATGTACTTGGCACAACCAACCCCAAAGAAGTTGCATTTTATGATACGAGACAAGTTCTAACCATCACATTCAAAGAAGTGGTGTTTGTCATTGGGTTCTTGTCGGACAACGCATGTAAGACATTTTCTCCAATTTCAAATACGTTTTTTACTAACATGTTGATTTTGACGATTCAGGCACCCACGTTAGAATTTAAATCATTACCGGATCATTTAAAATATCACCGTCCATTCAAAGATCAATTCCATGCCATGGCCACCAATCAAGTTTAATTGGAGGTCTTCGTCCGGCTGCAAGACGTTAAAGCAAGCGCTTCTTGGGAGGCAATCCATGCATTCAACTTAGGAACGATGGAACTTTCACTCCACACTCAGATTTGCGTTCCTAAACCCTTATCTTTGCTGCCTTTATTTTATCAAGCTTAGTTGTTTGTTTGTTTGTTTGCTTTCTGTGAGTTTATGCTTAAAACATTGAGGACAATGTTTGATTTAAGTGTGGGGGGATAACAAAGTATTTTTGATGCAAATTCGTGGATTTTATTGCCTATCCCCTTTAAAGTTGTTTCTCACTGTTTTTAAGTGTTTTTAGTGCATTTTAAGCTGTTTTGGTGTGTTTTGAAGTAAAAAACCGAAAATTTGGAAAAAAAATTCGAAAAAATTGTTTTGAAAACCCCAAAAAGAGTTGTTTTAGAGTTGTTTTTTTGTGTTTGTTTGTGTCTAGGGTACCTTCCAACACAATGATGAGGATTTGGTTTTTAATTGCATGACTGTTAAAGAGAGTTATAAACATGGATGAAAGTTTGATTTACTCTTTGGTTTATGCTTGGTTGTAGTTATAGTTTACGAATTCACATGCAATCACAAAAGGAAAAATCAGTTTTTGTAACATGCTTGAAGGAAGGAACTCAAACTAACGCTACATCCTTGTGAGACTTGAGCCTAAATGATATGATATTAACTAGCACTCAAATTAACCCTCTTTTTATCAATTGTAGCAAAGTATGTAAGTAGGGATCGTTCTAGACCGTGGATTAGAAGGGATTGCTAAATCACTTGAAAACTGACTCAAATACGTAAAAACAAATTTAAAACACTAAACTAGACTCAAAGAATGCAAAACTAAACTTTAAAACACCAACACAAACCTAAAGACTCAAAACAGCCCAGAAACGCTCAAAACTGCCTTAAAACCACAATCTGGGCAGTTTTGAACACAAACACAAATTTGGACGAAAATTGGTTTTAACTTGACTCAAAACACTTAAAAACACAAACTAAAGTGATTTCTAACTAATATGACTCAACAAAGTAAAGGGGGATTGATTTTGGACGAATTTAAAAACAAAACAAAACTTTGTAAACTAGAACAGATTTTAAAACGAAATTGATTGAATTGAATGGATGGAAGGCTAGCTAAGGGGTTCTTCTCCACACATGTTATACTTGCATACAAAACGATTTCTAATTGCAATTCAATAAACCATGAATACTCAACACTCCAAGTTAATTAGGTCCGCTTAAATTAACTTCCAGATTTCCCTTATGTCAATGAATTGGACGGAAAAAGCGCATCGCAACCAAATTATTCCTCAAAAGTTCCCTACATGAAAGCGCATAATAGAGATACAATCAAAGATCATTACGTTCAATGGAAATCATAAGTATTGACGAGGCACTCGTAACTATGAAAGCGCATGAAACTTATGCCAAGAATTCACTTAACACAATTGTGATCAACAACTTTTACTACTTGTAAATATAAGTTCATAACGATTAGGTGAAACTCCCTTATATTCTAGCATCAAACCTATGCATGAAAATTAAGCGTGCACTCTCAATCAACATACACAAATCAGTTTTAATTCATATAGATAAGTAAATTGAATCCACAAGTTATGAAACACAATTAGAAGTAATCAAATCATATAGCAAGCATAAACATGGTTTCGAATCCCCCCTTAGCCAAGGGGGGTTTAGTTCCTCATACGTACGAAACAAAGAGTATAGAATTTAAACATTGAAATCAAAGGAAAGGAAACACCTAAAACTTCCAGCAACTCGGACTTGAATGGCATGCACATTCCAAGGTTCATCCTCATCCTCTTTGCCACGGCTCAAGGACTAAGGTCAGGAATTATGAACTTTGGTGATGAATGGGTGCGGCAAGGAACAAGGATGGATTTCTGATGTGAATTGTGAATTGTGGTGAGTGGTAATTCGGCCAAGGGGTTATAATGAGTATATATAGGCACTTAAACCCCTAGATAAATCAGATATGGACTTGAATAACCCAAATCCACAAGGAAATAGGCTTAGAAATCAGAATCCACAAGGGAAGAGGTCCACCAAGGTGCAGCAAGTTTAGATGATATGGATAGGGCTTCTAGAATGCCTTGCAAGGCAAGGAAAACAAGTTCTAGAAAAGGGATAGGTGTGGCACCTTATGTGTGAAGGGATAGGGCTTCTAGAAATCTGATTTTAAGCATCCTAATATAGTTAGGAACCCTCCCTTGCAGCTGAAATATAAATGGATTAAGATTAGGATAAGATAGGGTAGGATAAGGTTTGTTTGGATAAGATAAGCTAAGATAAGGTTATGGATGATGTTTTGGATAAGATTTTTTCACTTGAGCTAATTCTTTGACTTTAACTTTCCCTCTTCAAGTAGGAAACCTTGCTTGAGTAGGAATTTTCACGCTTCTAGGAATCCATCTTCAACTTGGACTCCTTCTTGGACTAGGAATCCTTCTTCAACTAGGACTCCTTTGTAGATTAGGATTTCATCTTCGATTAGGCACTTTCCTACTTCAACTAGGAAACCTTGTTCAAGTAGGAATCATCATCTTCAAATCTTCAATTTCGTCCATTCTTTTCGCTCCAAGTATGTGATATTCATTCCAAGCTCCATTTTGCTCCAAAAGGCTCCAAAATGCATCTTTTTATGTAATATGCCTTTAAAACCTGAAAACACATGAAACTAGCTTAAAAGACTACTTTAAACTAAGAAAACATAACGAAAATGCATAAGAACTAGTTAACTAAGGCGCATAAATATGCTCCTATCAAATTCTCCCACACTTAGCTTTTGCTAGTCCTCGAGCAAAACAAAACGAAACAAAATAATCAAAACATAACCTAAACCTTCCAACGTTCGCCTCAGAGATTTCCAATGCACATGACATATTAAAAATCATCATTTGCACATACTTAATCATAGTCACCACGCACTAGTTCACATTTAACCAATTAAACACGATTTTGAATGTAGTAACATGCCTTAGAGAATTTGCTCAATTCCTTACTAGATATGCACTCAATTTTCACACAGATTTTCTAACTACACAACCTATACTGATTATATGTGAGAGGATTGATGTAAATATGAAAACGAATGCTCACATATATGTATAACAAAGAAAGCACTTTTCGGAGTTAAAAAGCATGTTTATCAATATGATCTCATGAATGGAATGCTATTACTTAGATGCGAGAACCAGTGACACCATATGCTCATACCAATTTTAAACTCCACAAATTGAAACACATAACACTCAAGATTAAAGTCAAGGGTTGTAACGGGGCTTGGGGTATTGGCTAACAAAGAAGGGTAAAGGATAAACAAATGTTCTTAAAACAATAGTAAGCAAAGCAATGAAATTGACACTTAGAATTCACTTTAGAGTGCAGAAATCAACTTTTGAACACAAGGGAAGATTCATACAACACTTAGGGTCAAATTCAAGTTTTTTGGACCCTTTCTTCAACAACCAACACATGTGAGTACATTCTCACTTATTTTCAACTCTTTTTCTATTCTTTTCACACACTTTTCTTCATTTTTTATTTTTCTACGAATTTTGCTCTCTTTTTTTTTTCTTTCTTTCTTTTGTTTTTTCTTTTGTTTTTTCTAACCCGTGCCCTTCTACTTCTTTTGGCACACAAAATTTCCTTCCCCCACACTTATTTTTCTGCAATACCATGATCAAAAGGAATTCATCTTGAGTCATGCTTAACTACGCTTTAAGAACAAGGGTATGGATAATCCTAACCTAGGCTAGGTAAGGATAATGTGGGTTAACAAACAACATAGGCTAAACAAGGCTCAATGGGGCTCAACCTACAAAAACACATGCATGGAATGACGGCTTTTTGGCTATGGTGGTAAGTACTAACCTCATGTTGAATATGTGTTATGCAATTCAATAACATGTTTTGCATGAAATTGGCATGAGTTCTAGCATTTGGAACTAAATGATGAAACACATTCTAAGTAGTAACCAAGCAAAGAATAATGAGATCATGCAACGACTTTAGAAAACAGGAATGCACAGATTTTAACTCTCGAAATAAACATTTAGGCTCAAGTCTCACAAGGTTGTAGCGTTTGTTTGAGTTCCTTCCTTCAAGCATGTTACAAAAACTGATTTTTCATTTATGATTACATGTGAATTCATAAGTTATAACCACAACCAAGCATAAACCAAAGAGTAAATCAAACTTTCATCCATGTTTATAACTCTCTTTAATAGTCATGCAATTCAAAACCGAATCCTCATCATTGTGTTGGAAGGTACTCTAAGACACAAACAAACACATAAAACAACTTTAAAACGACTATTTTTTTTGGGTTTTTCAAAACATTTTTCAAATTTTTATAGGATTTTCGATTTTTTATGTCAAAACACACTAAAACACACCAAAACAGCCTAAAAACACTTAAAAACAGCAAGGAACAACATTTGAAATTATGGGTGACAAAACCCTACGAATTTGTATCAACACACTTTGGTTACCCCCCCCCCCCAACACTTAAATCAAACATTGTCCTCAATGTTTCAAGCATAAACTAACACAAAGAACAAGTAAACAAACAAACAGCAACAAACATACTAAACATGGCAGAAACGAAATAAACAACAAAGAGAAGGGTTTAGGAACGCAAATCTGGAATTGGAGTGCTCTCTAGGTCTTCCTTTGTTGAATGCATGGGTTGCCTCCCAAGTAGCGCTTGCTTTAACGTCGTACAGTCGGACAAAGACCTCATTCACTCCTCATTAGGGCCCACGGCATGCAGGGTGATATCATCCACGGCATGCTCCTCAAAGTTATCATAGTATAGCTTCAAGCGGTGCCCATTCACCTTGAACTCTTGTCCGGTTTTCAAGCTTTGGATTTGTACTGCACCATGAACAAAAACATTAGTAATAACAAATGGGCCAACCCACTAGGAACGTAACTTACCAGGAAATAAACGAAGGCACGAATTGAATAACAACACTCTCTGCCCAACGGAGAATGATTTGCCCTGAATCATCTTGTCATGGAAAGCCTTTGTCTTCTCTTTGTAAATCCGGGCATTCTCATATGCTTCATTCCTTATTTCCTCAAGCTCATTCAATTGGAGCTTCCTATGCACTCCAGCCGCATCTAACTCAAAATTGAATGTTTTCACGGCCCAATGTGCCTTGTGCTCTAGTTCCACCGGGAGATGACATGGTTTGCCATATATTAGCCGAAATGGGGACATGCCAAGGGGTGTTTTGTAAGCCGTACGATAGGCCCAAAACGCATCGTTCAAACGTAGGCTCCAATCCTTCCTTGTAGGCCCCACGGTTTTCTCTAGGATTGGTTTGATCTCTCGGTTAGAAACCTCGGCTTGGCCATTCGTTTGAGGATGGTAAGGTGTAGAAACCTTATGGTTGACATTGTACTTCCTCATCAACGCCTCAATGGTCCGGTTGCAAAAGTGAGATCTGCCATCACTAATGATCACTCTTGGCATGCCAAACCTTGCAAATATGTTAGTTCTAATAAAGTCTGCAACCACTTTAGAATCATTAGTCCGGGTGGCCTTTGCTTCCACCCATTTTGAGACATAATCCACAGCAATTAATATGTAAAGAAAACCATGTGATGAAGGAAATGGGCCCATGAAATCAATGCCCCAAACATCAAAAATTTCAACAGGGAGTATGATGTTTTGCGGCATTTGGTCTTTAGCACCTATGTTACCCATTCTTTGGCAACGATCACAAGACATACAAAAGGTTCTAGCATCTTTAAATAGAATTGGCCAATAAAATCCACATTCTAAAACCTTAAGGGCAGTGCATTGTGTCCCAAAGTGTCCCCCACATGCATAAGTGTGACCAAAAGTTAAAATTGAATGAAACTCCATATCATGCACACACCTACGTATAACCTGATCCGAACAATATTTCCATAAATATGGATCATCCCACACATAAAACCGTGCCTCATGCCTTAATTTATCACGTTGGTGCCTAGTGTAAGTGCTTGGAATTCGTTTTGACACCAAAAAGTTCACTAAGTCGGCATACCAGGGCTCACTAACCTTTATGGACATCAATTGCTCATCCGAGAATGTCTCTGGGATAGGCGCGACATCTTCTTCATGCACCAAACGGCTCAAGTGATCAGCCACAACGTTCTCACTTCCTTTCTTGTCTCGGATTTCGATATCAAACTTTTGGAGAAGAAGCATCCATTGAATAAGCCTTGGTTTAGCCTCCTTCTTCATGAGCAAGTACTTCAATGCTGCATGATCAGTGTAAATGATTATTTTAGTACCAAGTAAATAAGAACGAAACTTATCTAAAGCAAAAACAACAGCAAGAAGTTCTTTTTCCGTTGTGGAATAGTTCAATTGAGCATCGTTCAAGGTCCGAGAAGCATAATATATGACGTGTGGTTGTTTGTCCTTCCTTTGTCCCAAAACAGCGCCTAGAGCATAATCGGACGCATCGCACATAAGCTCGAAGGGAATGCTCCAATCTGGTGGCCGAATGATGGGGGCCGAAGTTAGCATCTCTTTGAGGTGTTTGAACGCCTTTTCACACTTCTCGTTGAATTCGAAGGACACATCCTTTTGGAGAAGTCGGCATAGGGGTGTGGAAATCTTTGAAAAATCCTTGATGAATAGCCTATAAAATCCTGCATGTCCTAGAAAAGAACGAACCTCTCTAACCGAAGTTGGAGAGGGTAAGTGGCGTACAAGATCTATTTTCGATTTATCAACCTCAATTCCCCTTTCAGAAACGATATGCCCTAAAACTATGCCTTGTTTTACCATAAAGTGACACTTTTCCCAATTTAAAACAAGGTTAGTTTCAACGCATCATTTTAAGATTAATGTGAGATTTTCCAAGCAACCATCAAACGAATCGCCAAAGACACTAAAATCATCCATGAATACCTCAATAATCTTCTCAATAAAATCTGAAAAGATACTTACCATGCATCTTTGGAACGTGGCCGGTGCATTGCATAAACCGAATGGCATGCGACGGTAAGCAAAAGTACCAAATGGGCACGTGAAGGTGGTCTTTTCTTAGTCATCCGGAGCTATGACAATTTGATTATATCCCAAATAACTGTCAAGAAAACAATAAAAAGAATGATCGGCTAACCTTTCAAGCATTTGGTCAATGAATGGCAATGGAAAGTGGTCCTTCCTTGTGGTGTTGTTGAGCTTCCTATAGTCAATGCACACTCTCCAACCTGTTTGGATACGGGTTGGCACAAGCTCATCCTCGACATTCTTCACCACAGTGACTCCTGACTTCTTTGGGACAACTTGAACCGATGAGACCCAACGGCTATCCGAAATTGGATAAATCACTCCACAATCGAGAAGCTTTATAATCTCCTTTTTCACAACTTCCATCATTGGAGGGTTGAGTCGGCGTTGAGCCTCTCGAGTTGGTTTAGCCCCCTCCTCTAGAAATATGCGATGCATGCATGTTGTTGAGCTAATCCCCTTAATATCGGCCAATGTCCATCCAATGGCTGTTTTGTGCTCTTTCAACACCCGAATCAACTTTTCCTCCTCTAATGCCGTGAGTGATGAAGAGACAATGACGGGCAACGTCTCTTCATCTCCTAAAAATACATACTTTAAATGATCCGGCAATAGTTTAAGCTCCAGAACGGGGGCCTGAATCACAGAAGGTAACAACGTATTAGTGGAAACGGGAATTGGAATTGGATTTAGAGGCTTACCATTATGTTGTGGCAATGATTCCAAGGCAGCCACAAGCTCGGCATGTTCATCCTTAGGTACGGCCAGATTTGGCTTCATTCCAATTCCTTGTGCAATTGTTGTTTCAAGGGGATCGTCTTCCAACATATCAAGATAATCCTGCGCCAATTCATCCAATACATCAATAGAAAAAAAAGAATGCTCATCTTTAGGAAATTTCATAGCTTCAGAAATGTTAAAATTAATAATCTCCCCATCAAATTCCATTGTTAACGTCCCTTTGAACACATCGATCTTGGTGCGTGTTGTTTTCATGAAGGGCCTCCCAAGTAAAATCGGCAATGGGGTGACATTTGGTGAGTCCTCCATCTCTAAAACATAGAAATCCGCTGGAAATATCAAGTTATCCACCTGCACCAAAACATCTTCCAAAACTCCTTTCGGATATGCATTAGAACGATCGGCTAATTGAATTATAACACCATCGTTTTTAAGTTCTCCTAAGTTCATAGATGCATATATTGAGTATGGTATGACGTTAATTGAAGCTCCTATATATAACATAGCATGTTCAAATTGCCTATAACACATGGAATTGTAAAACTACCCGGATCTTTGCATTTAGGGGGTAATTTTCTTTGCATAACAGCGGAAACATTCTCACTTACCTGAACAACCTCTTTGTTCGAAATTCTCCTTCTTGTTGTACATAGTTCCTTCAAAAACTTGGCGTACCTTGGTACTTGCTTAATTGCGTCAAGAAGAGGTATATTGACTTGCACTTTCCGAAACGTCTCTAGAATGTCCTTTTCAGCTTCTTCTTTCTTTGTTTGCTTGAACCTACTAGGAAAGGGGACATTCAAAGGAAAATCATTAGTAGGAATGGAATTGGACACGTTCTTACCTTTATTGGGCAGATTGGATGGCTAAAGAGCCATGGGGACTTGCGGGTAAGGATGCTCCTTCCTTGCCGTGGGTGGCCTTTGTTCTTCCTCTTCAATCATCAACTCCTCCACCTCATTAGAACGTGATTTGGATGGTTCGGGGTCAGATCCTACTTGTTTTCCACTCCTCAACGTTATAGCTTTTGCAGATTCGAATCCACCTTTTGGATTCACCACGGTTGAGCTAGGCAACTTGCCTTGCTCTCGAAACTGCCCCATAAACTCGGCAATTTGCCCTACTTGCTTCTCCAACTCGTCCACCTTCTTGTCCCTAGTTTGCATGCCTTGCGCCATAGAAGTTAGTAAATTAAAAATCTGATCATTATCAATAGAAGAACCTGATTTTTGGGCGGGTTGTGCTTGGGGTTGAGTTGGTGCAAACGGCTTTTGATAGAAACCCGGGGGTTGTTGCCTAAATGTGTTTTGTTGTTGGCCTTGTTGGGGTTCTCGCCATTTGAAATTTGGATGATCACGCCAACCGGGATTGTAGGTATTAGAAAATGGATCATTCCTTTGTTGGTATTGCTGCCCAAAATCGAGGGCATTGAGGGTTTCCCACCCTCCGTTCTCAATCAATTGTGGGCACTTGTCCGTAGGGTGTCCTTGCATGGAACATACGCCACACGCACTTACATTTTGAACTTTTGGCCCTTCCACAACCTGAGAAAGCAAAGTAGTAAAGGTTAGCCATTTGATTTTGAAGTTCGGTTATGGCACTTACCTCATTCACTTATTGTTGCCGTGTGGTGCCTCTTTGTCCAACACCTTCGTATTGTGAATATAAGTTCATAACGATTAGGTGAAACTCCCTTATATTCTAGCATCAAACCTATGCATGAAAATGAAGCGTGCACTCTCAATCAACATACACAAATTAGTTTTAATTCATATAGATAAGTAAATTCAATCCACAACTTATGAAACACAATTAGAAGTAATCAAATCATATAGCAAGCATAAACATGGTTTCGAATTCCCCCTAGCCAAGAGGGGTTTAGTTCCTCATACGTACGAAACAAAGAGTATAGAATTTAAACATTGAAATCAAAGGAAAGGAAACACCTAAAACTTCCAGCAACTCGGACTTGAATGGCATGCACATTCCAAGGTTCCTCTTCCTCCTCTTTGCCACGGCTCAAGGACTAAGGTCAGGAATTATGGACTTTAGTGATGAATGGGTGCGGCAAGGAACAAGGATGGATTTCTGATGTGAATTGTGAATTGTGGTGAGTGGTAATTCGGCCAAGGGGTTATAATGAGTATATATAGGCACTTAAAACCCTAGATAAATCAGATATGGACTTGAATAACCCAAATCCACAAGGAAATAGGCTTAGAAATCAGAATCCACAAGGGAAAAGGTCCACCAAGGTGCGGCAGGTTTAGATGATATGGATAGGGCTTCTAGAATGCCTTGCAAGGCAAGGAAAACAAGTTCTAGAAAGGGGATAGGTGCGGCACCTTATGTGTGAAGGGATAGGGCTTCTAGAAATCTGATTTTAAGCATCCTAATATAGTTAGGAACCCTCCCTTGCAGCTGAAATATAAATGGATTAAGATTATGATAAGATAGGGTAGGATAAGGTTTGTTTGGATAAGATAAGCTAAGATAAGGTTATGGATGATGTTTTGGATAAGATTTCTTCACTTGAGCTGATTCTTTGACTTTAACTTTCCCTCTTCAAGTAGGATACCTTGCTTGAGTAGGAATCTTCACGCTTCTAGGAATCCATCTTCAACTTGGACTCCTTCTTGGACTAGGAATCCTTCTTCAACTAGGACTCCTTTGTAGATTAGGATTTCATCTTCGATTAGGCACTTTCCTACTTCAACTAGGAAACCTTGTTCAAGTAGGAATCATCATCTTCAAATCTTCAATTTCGTCCATTCTTTTCGTTCCAAGTATGTGATATTCATTCTAAGCTCCATTTTGCTCCAAAAGGCTCCAAAATGCATCTTTTTATGTAATATGCCATTAAAACCTGAAAACACATGAAACTAGCTTAACAGACTACTTTAAACTAAGAAAACATAACAAAAATGCATAAGAACTAGTTAACTAAGGCACATAAATATGCTCCTATCACTAAACGTTATTTGGAGAGTTATTAATCTGTGCATTCTTGTTTTCTAAAGTCGTTGCATGATCTCATCATTCTTTGCTTGGTTGCTACTTAGAATGTGTTTCATCATTATAGATCCAAATACTACAACTCATGCCCGTTCCATTCAAAGCATGATATTGAGTGCATAACACATATTCAAGATGAAGTTGTTTAGTTACCACCAAAGCCAAAAAGCCTATCCTTTTTGTCATATGTTTTGTAGGTTTAACCCCCTTTGAGCCTTCGTTAGCCTATTTTCTTTGTTAACCACATTATCCCTACCTAGCCTAGATTAGGACTGTCCACACCCTTGTTCTTAAAGAATAGTGAAGCATGACTTAGAGGGAATTCCTTTTGATTTTTGCAGAAAAACAAGTGTGGGGGAAGGGTTTTCAAAGTGTGTTTTGTGCGCCAAAAGAAAGAAAAGGCACAGAATAAAAAAAATTAAAAATAAAACTTTTAATGGAAAAAGAAAAAGAGAGAAGAAAAGTGTATGAAAGGAAAGAAAAAGAGTTGAAAATAAGTGAAAATGAATTCACAAGTGTTGTTTGTTGAAGAAAGGGTCCAAAAGTTTGAATTTGACCCTAAGTGTTGCATGAACCTTCCATTTGTGTTTAAAGTGGATTTTTGCATTCAAAAGTGAATTCTAAGTGTCAATTTCATTACTTTGCTTACTGTTTCTTTAAGAACGTTTGTTTTTCCTTACCTTTCTTTGTTAGCCAATACCCTTAGCCCCGTTACAACCCTTAGACTTCAATCTTGAGTGTTGTGTATTTCAATATGTGGAGATTGGAATTGGTATGAGCATATGATATCACTAGTTCTCACTTCTAAGTAGTAGCATTTCGTTCATGAGATTATATATATACATGCATTAATAATTCCAGAAAAGTGCATTCTTTGCTATAACATATGTGAGTACTAGTTTTCATGTTTACATCAATCTTCTCACATATACCTAGTGTAAGGTGTGTAGTCAGAAAATCTGAGTGAAAATTGAGTGCATATCTAGTAAGGAATTGAGGGAATTCTCTAAGGCATGTTACTACATTCAAAACCATGTTTTAATTGATTAAATGCGAGCTAGTGAATGGTGACTATGATGATGTATGTGCTCGAGGGTAAGGATGACTAAAATCTATGTAAGTAATGATTTTTAGCATGTCATGTGCATTGGAAATCCCTAAGACAATTGTTGGAAGGTCTAGGATGTGTTTTGTTTTGTTTTGTTTTGCTCGAGGACTAGCAAAAGCTAAGTGTGGGGGAATTTGATAGGAGCATATTTATGCGACTTAATTAGCTTGTTTCCTTGCATTTACGTTGCTAGTACTTAGTAATTTTAGTATTTTAAGCTATTTTCGTGCAATTTCAGGTTTTAAGGACAAAAGTATGCAAACATGTGCATTTTGGAGCCTTTTGGAGCAGTTTTGGGCATGGAATGGATAGCTTATGCTTGGAGCAAGGTGGATGGACGAAATTGAAGATGAAACGAGGCTAGGAATGAATAATGAAATGAAGAAATGAAAATGAAGAACAAAGAGTTCAGAATTGGAAACCAAAGTTTCTATTCTTGGAGGTTTCCATTCTTGAAAGTTTCTATTCTTGGCTTGGAAGTTTCCTAATCCTTCCTCACCTATGTTCCAGCCACAAAAGGGTTTCAAAACATGTTAGGTTGCCTAATTACATATTTCTAGAAGTCCTAGAACCTGCCCTAGATATTGCCGCACCTCCCTAGGCTTTTTCCTTGCCTTGCTGCACAAGGGATCCTCTCCTTTCCTATTTTCTGATTTTAATTCACATTCCCCTTTAGTTCTAGGCATTGCCGCACCTTTCTTTCCTTTCTTACCTATTTTCTGACCCAAAATTGCATTCCCTTTTGTTTTAATTCTTGCTGCACAAGGGGAGAGGATTCTTACCTATTTTGTGCCTCAAAACACATTCATAAATCTATCCTACACTCTCTTCCGAATTTCCTTTCCTATTCTCTTTAATTCCTGCACCTTACTTGCCTATTTTTGAATGATTTCTGATTCCAAATTTAATAAATTCGTAGCCCTTCCTTCCCATATAAATAAGACCCCTTTCTGACCATTCTAAGACACTCCACCCTTCACCATAACCAACCTATATCCATCCACCACCACAAATCACCACAAAAACCTTCAACTATCCCTTCTGCCGCAGCAAAGAAGAAGGAAGGAGACCCTTGGACGTGCTTGCCATTCAAGACGTTGGATTGTTTGAGCATTTCTAGGTGTTTTCATTCTTTGTTTTCAATGTCTAAATTTATGTATCTTTGTTTTGCGTTTATGAGGAACTAAGCCCTTCTTGGATAGGGTGCTATTCAATACCATGATTATACTTGCATTATGAATTGATTACCTTCAGTTGTTATTTCATAAGTTGTGAATTCAATTTGCTTAACCGTTTGATTGATAACTTATTCTTGTATGTTTATTAAGATAAGAGTGCACACTTAGTTTTCATGCAAGGATTTGAAGCTAAAATATAAGGGAGTTTCACCTAATAGTTACAAACTTATATTTGCAAGTAGTGGAGGTCGCTTATAAACGATCGTGTTAAGTGAATTCTTGGCAAAAGTTTCATGCTTTTCATAGTAACAATTGCCTCGTCAATGCTTATAGTTTTCATGAAACTTAATGATCTTTGATTGTACCTTTATTGTGCTTTTCACGTAGGGGACTTTTAGAGAATGCTTTGAGTTGTTGTATGTGCTTTCCCATCCAATTCATTAACTTAAGGAGAACTTGAAGGTTAAAAAAGTGCTGTCACAGTTAACCTGGAGTATTGAGTTTAATGACTTATTGAGAGAAGCAATTGGAAATCAATTTGAATGCAAGTGTGTCATGTGTGGAGAAGAACTCCCTAGTTAACCCATCACCCATCAATTCACCTAAATTTGTCTAAGAATCTGTTTAAATTGTTTTTGTTTTGCTTTACTTGTTTTCGTCCAAAACCAATCCCCACTTTACTTTATTGAGTTATATTAGTTAGAACTTGTTTTAGATTGTGTTTTTAAGTGTTTTGAGTCAAGATATAATCAATTTTCGTCCAAAACTTGTGTTAGTAGCAAAAACTGCCTTAGTGTTGTTTTTAGGCAATTTTGAGTCTTTTAAGTTAAGTTTGAGTCTTGTGAGTCTTGTTAAGTGTTTTTAAGTTTATTATTGTGTTTCTAAGTCAGTTTAGAGTAGATTAGCAATCCCTCCTAATCCCCGGTCCAGAACGATCCCTACTTATCCATACTACAATTGTCAACAAGAGGGTTTAATTTGTGTGTTAAGTTAATTTTCGCATCACTTCAAAGCTGCATGGCCAGTGAAAACAATTACTTTAGAACCAATTAGATATGATCTAAACTTATCTAAAGCAAAAACAACGGTAAGAAGTTCTTTTTCCGTAGTGGAATAGTTCAATTGGGCATCATTCAACGTCCGTGAGGCGTAGTAGATGACATGCGGCCTCTTGTCTTTCCTTTTGGCCCAAAACAGCTCCTAAAGCATAATCGGACGCATCACACATAAGCTTGAAAGGTAGGCTCCAATCCGGTGGGACAATGATTGGTGTCATGTGAAGGAATTATTTTGGAAAACATGTTCATTTAAGCAACATCAATAGCATGCTAATAACAATTAAAAGGCGGAATCATGCTTGCATGTACTTAAAAACAAAACATAACCAAGAAATTCAAAGCCTAGTAGATTGGTGAACCAATAATCAACTCAAAACAAAGTGAGTTGAAATTAATACCTTTGTAGATTCCTCTTTGCATAAGCAAAGGCTAATCACCCAAAGAGATAGGGCCTTCATTCCTTGCTTCTTAGATCCATGGATTTGGATGGAAGAATAGGTTCTCCAAGTTCCCAAAATTGAGAACCTCTAATTTTCGACACCAAGGTTCGATTGTAGAAGAAATGAGTGACCTTGGAGTAGTAGGATTGCTAGATGTACCCTCCAAGGTGTTGGCCTCTTTAGAGAGAAATGGAGAGACAATTCTCACCCATTTTCCCCCAAAATAAACCCTTATTTTTGCTTATTTCACTTTAATGAATATTTAGTTATAAAGTCATTTATATAGTCACTTCTTTAAGTGACCTAAACAACCAAAAAACCCTAATTCATCTATAATGGCCGGCCACCTAGGGGATTTGGGCTTTTTGGGCTTTAATGAATCTTTATTCATCAAATTGTCATACAACTTAAGTTAATGGGCTTGACGTTCGAAGCCCATTGGGCCTTAAGGTCCAAAACTATCCCGAAGGTCTTTAACGAACTTATTCGTTTGATTAATTAACATATTAATTAATCCTTGCCATAAATAAATAATTAAACCATTTAATCATTCTTACTCATCTCCGTTTAATCTCCAATCTACACCTCTTACGGTGTGCGATCCGTTAGGTTCCTTTTAGCGAGGCAGTGGGCGATTA
Source organism: Malus x robusta (assembly GCA_963082935.1). NCBI lineage: Eukaryota > Viridiplantae > Streptophyta > Magnoliopsida > Rosales > Rosaceae > Malus > Malus x robusta. The sequence continues at coordinate 18,345,942 of OY720340.1, read as the reverse complement.
AAACCATTTTACATCGATTGTGAATTGAAACAATTTTCAATTCTCCCTTTAGTGTTTACACACGTTTAGGGCTTCCACAAACCATGAGTGACACCTAGCAGCATATCATGGTTACCCAAGCTAATCAGAAGAGGTTAGAGAACCTATTCAGTTCGGGATTACAAATGCAATACGGTCCTTCTCTAATCTAATACTCTTGACCACATTGTTTGGTTTGATAGTTTATTTGATCATGTCTACTATCCAATGTGTTTCTTGTGCTTATATGATTACCTTGAATGTGATTCGGAACGCATTCCCTAATCTCATTCATACTCTGGCCAGAGATTCAAATCATATCATAGAGTATTCTCCCTCAAACGGTTTGAAGGTTAGAGATCCCTTGTTGCGCATTCACTTGTCTCCATAGCTAAGTCACTTGACCCCAACGATGCCGTGGACACCCTCCTGATGGAGTGACTTTGACATAATCAAAGATCAAGGTCTTAACCACAAGACAACTATGATGCCTCAGGTCAAAGGACTAATTTGCATTATCCCAACCATGAGTTCTCATGTGACATGGAATATGAGAACCCTTCGTTGATCGCGTTCAGTGAACTCATTCTCTATTGAGCACCTACCGTACTTGTCTTGATGTCACACACACCAATGACTCGAGACTAATCACTCTCCCTGAGAGAAGACATAGTACGTACTGATCTTAACGGACTGTCAACGCCCAATTGGCAATCCTATGATCAGGAACGTTTAGGATGTGTCTACGAAAGAATGGTCTCATGAATCTAACTTCATTAGATTACATTCTCCCAATCACATATTCCTTGGACTTTATCGTTTAAGCATATAACATTTATATGAGACGGCTCAAACAATAATCTTTGCCCTTTATATGTTAAACTAGATTAGTTTAACATGTGAAATGTCCGTAAAGTATCATCACATGATTGGCTTTAGGGCACATTTCCAACATCATGGTCAACTACTCCTTGAGTTGGTTGAATGATGTCGTGCATTCCTCATTGAAGTCAAACGCCACATCTTTTTGTAGGAGTCGGCAAAGAGGTTGGGCAACCTTTGAGAAGTCTTTGATGAACCTACGATAGAAACCTACATCACCAAGAAAAGAACGAACCTCTCTAACCGAAGTATGATAGGAGCATATTTATGCAACTTAATTGGCTTGTTCTTGTGCATTTACGTTGTGTTTCCTTAGTTATTTTAGTGTTTAAAGTCATTTTCGTGTGTTTTCAAATTCTAAGAACAAAGGATGCAAGAAGATGCATTTTGGAGCTCTTTGGAGCAAAATTGGGCTTGGAATGATTATCACATGATTGGAGCAAAAGGAATGGACGGAATTGAAGATTTGAAGAAGTGAGGATTCCTAATCAACGAAGGATTCCTACTCACATGAGGATTCCTAGAAGAACAAGGATTCCTACTCCAAGAAGGATTCCTACTCCAATAAGGATTCCTACTTGAAGTAGGAACGTTAAACCAAGGTTTCCTACTTTGGTTTGACCTTTCCTAAGTGTCCCTAAGTGTTATCAACTTTGAAGGCTTCCTAAGCACTCTAGGACATCAAACACACATTCCTTGCATAATATCACCCTTTGTCGCACACACCTTGCCCATTCCTCTTCCTTGCCTTGCAAGGGAGAAGGATCTTTCCTGATTCTATGCATTAAAACACATTCCTAATGTCTTTTAAGGCTGTGCCGCATATCCCTTGCCCTTGCCTTTAATTTTCTGATTTTGTTTCCTATTTCTAGAAGCTTTAGACTTAATTTCTGATTACCTAAATAACCTAGGGTTTTAATTCCTGAAATCCTTTAAATAAACTCCCTTTGTGCAGCCACAAAACATCCATATACTGACCATTCACGCCAGAAACACCATTAGACTCTCAGCCGCACCATTCTACCACCATTCACCCTAGTTTCTGATCTAAAACATACCTTGATGTCCCATACACCTATCCTAACCATAAACCCATCATTCTACATCATCCATAACTCCCAAAACTCACCCCCAACCCTTGTGCCGCAACAAAGGAGAGGAAGAAGAAGTGCTTGAAGGTTCTAGCTATTCAACATTGAATTGTTGGAATATTTAGGTGTTCTCTTTCTTATATTTACAATGTATAAATCTGTTTTCCTTTGTTTTGTGAACATGAGGAACTAAGCCTTTTTGGCTAGGGGGTTATTCAATACCATGATTATGCTTGCAAGATGAATTGGTTACGTCTAATTGTTATTTCATGAATTGTGAATGCAATTTGCTTAACCGTTTCATTGATGACTTATTTTTTGTGTGTTGATTAAGATGGCCAACTTAGTTTTCATGCAGGAATTTGAAGCTAAAATATAAGGAAGTTTCACCTAATAGTTACAACCTTATATTTGCAAGTAGTGGAGGTCGCTTATAAACGATCGTGTTAAGTGAATTCTTGGCAAACGTTTCATGCTTTTCACAGTAACAATTGCCTCGTCAATGCTTATAGTTTTGATGAAGCTTAATGATCTTTGATTGTACCTTTATTGTGCTTTTCACGTAAGGGAATTTTAGAGAATGTTTTGAGTTGTTGCATGTGCATTCACATCCAATTCACTAACTTTAGGAAAACTTGAAGGTTAAAAAAGTGCTATCACAGTTAACTTAGGGCGTTGAGATTCATAGTTTATTGAAAGAAGCAATTGGAAATCAAAGTTGAATGCAAGTGTATCATGTGTGGAGAAGAACCCTCTAGTTATCCCATATCTCATCAATTCACTTAATTTTGTCTAAGAATCTGTTTACATTGTTTTTGCTTTGTTTTACTTATTTTCGTCTAAATCAACCCCACCTTATTTCTTTGAGTCATATTAATTAGAACTTGTCTTAGAATATGTTTTTAAGTGTTTTAGGTCATTAGAAAACCAAATTTCGTCCAAGTTTGTGTTAGAGTCCCAAAACTGCCCAGAAAGTGTTTTTAAGGCAGTTTTGAGTGTTTTTGTGCTGTTTTTAGTCTTTTGGTTTGTTTTAGTGTTTTAGAGTTTAGTTTTGCATTCTTTGAGTCTAGTTTAGTGTTTTAAACTTTGTTTTACATATTTGAGTCAGTTTAGAGTGTTTTAGCAATCCCTTCTAATCCCCGGTTTAAGAACGATCCCTACTTATCCATACTACAATTGTCAATAAGAGGGTTAATTTATGTGTTTAGTTTAGTGTTTTAGAGTTTAGTTTTGCATTCTTTGAGTCTAGTTTAGTGTTTTAAACTTTGTTTTACATATTTGAGTCAGTTTAGAGTGTTTTAGCAATCCCTTCTAATCCCCGGTTTAAGAACGATCCCTACTTATCCATACTACAATTGTCAATAAGAGGGTTAATTTATGTGTTTAGTTATTTTACGCATCAAAGTAGGAGAGGGTAAGTGACGCACAAGATCTATCTTTGACTTATCAACCTCAATACCATTTTCAGAGATAATATGACATAAAACGATGCCTTGTTTAACCATGAAATGACATTTTTCCCAATTAAGAACAAGGTTAGTTTCAACACATCGTTTTAAGATCAAACTTAGATTATGCAAGCAACCATCAAAAGAATCACCCAAAACGCTAAAATCATCCATAAAAACTTCAATTATTTTCTCAACATAATCAGAAAATATGCTCATCATGCATCTTTGAAATGTGGCAGGTGCATTACATAAACCAAAAGGCATGCGATGATAAGCAAATGTACCAAAAGGGCATGTGAAAGTGGTTTTTTCTTGGTCCTCAGGTGCTATGACAATTTGATTATAACCAGAATAACCATCAAGAAAACAGCATAACCGGCTAACCTCTCAAGCATTTGATCAATGAACGGCAATGGGAAGTGATCCTTCCTTGTAGTGGCGTTTAGCTTCCTATAGTCGATACACACCCTCCAGCCAGTTTGAATGCGGGTAGGCACAAGTTTTTTCTTGGAATTTGCTACCACCGTCACTCCAGATTTCTTCGGAACATATTGAACGGGCGAAACCCACCTACTATCCGAGATTGGATAGATAACTCCACAATCTAAAAACTTGATGACTTCTTTCTTCACAACTTCCATCATAGGAGGGTTGAGTCGGCGTTGAGCCTTTCGAGATGTTTTAGACCCCTCCTCCAAAAGTATGCGATGCATGCAAGTAGTAGGGCTAATTCCCTTGATATCAGCCAACGTCCACCCAATTGCTGTTTTGTACTCCTTTAACACCCTCACTAACTTACCTTCTTCTTGTGCCGTGAGTGAAGTGGAGATGATGACGGGCAACGTCTCATCCTCGCCCAAGTAAACATACTTCAAGTGACTAGGCAATGGCTTAAGTTCAAGTGTAGGTGGCTGCACAACTGAGGGAAGCATCTTATTAGCCGAAACTGAACTTAAAATTGGGTCCAAAAACTTACCAGTTTATGATGGCAATGATTCAAGGGCAGCCACCATCTCAATGACCTTATTACTAGGGGGCACAGCAAAGGAGTTTCCATGCATGTTGTGGGTTCCAATGGTTGCTGCTTCAATGTTTTGCTTGTCCATTCCTTGTGCAATGACCAATTCAAGTGCATCGTCGTTCAATTTGTCAAAATGGTCCTGCGCAAAGAGTCAATTACATCGATAGAAAAACATGAATGATTCTCACTAGGATACTTCATAGAATCAGAAAGATTGAAATTAATGACTTCCCCATCAAATTCCATCGTCAAAGTGCCATTAAACACATCAATCTTTGTACAAGCAGTTTTCATGAATGGCCTTCCAAGGAGGATGGGCAATGAAGGGGCATGGTCTGACTCGTCCATCTCAAGCACGTAGAAATCCGCCAAAAAGATCAAATGATCAACCTACACTAAAACATCTTCCAAAACTCCCTTTGAATAGGCATTAGATCTATCGGCTAATTGTATAATCAAACCATCATTTTTGAACTCTCATAGGTTCATAGATGCATAAATCGAATATGGCATGACATTTATGGATGCACCTAAGTCTAACATGGCAGATTCAAACCTAGTATTACCAATGACACAAGGAATTGTAAAACTACCCGGATCTTTGCATTTAGGGGGCAGTTTGCGTTGCAAGATGGCTGAGACATTTTCACTTACCTTTACAACCTCCTTGGTCGAAATGTTGGAAATGTGCCCTAAAGCCAATCATGTGATGATACTTTACGGACATTTCACATGTTAAACTAATCTAGTTCAACATATAAAGGGCAAAGATTATTGTTTGAGCCGTCTCATATAAATGTTATATGCTTAAACGATAAAGTCCAAGGAATATGTGATTGAGAGAATGCAATCTAATGAACTTAGATTCATGAGACTATTCTTTCGTAGACACATCCTAAACGTTCCTGATCATAGGATTGCCAATTGGGCGTTAACAGTCCGTTAAGATCAGTACGTACTATGTCTTCTCTCAGGGAGAGTGATTAGTCTCGAGTCATTGGTGTGTGTGACATCAAGACAAGTACGGTAGGTGCTCAATAGAGAATGAGTTCACTGAACGCGATCAATGAAGGGTTCTCATATTCCATGTCACATGAGAACTCATGGTTGAGATAATGCAAATTAGTCCTTTGACCTGAGGCATCATAGTTGTCTTGTGGTTAAGACCTTGATCTTTGATTATGTCAAAGTCACTCCATCAGGAGGGTGTCCACGGCATCGTTGGGGTCAAGTGACTTAGCTATGGAGACAAGTGAATGCGCAACAAGGGATCTCTAACCTTCAAACCGTTTGAGGGAGAATACTCTATGATATGATTTAAATCTCTGATCAGAGTTTGAATGAGGTCAAGAGTATTAGATTAGAGAAGGACCGTATTGCATTTGTAATCCCGAACTGAATAGGTTCTCTAACCTCTTCTGATTAGCTTGGGTAACCATGATATGCTGCTAGGTGTCACTCATGGTTTGTGGAAGCCCTAAAAGTGTATAATCACTAAAGGGAGAATTGAAAATAGTTTCAATTCACAATCGATGTAAAATGGTTTTAATCGCCCACTACCTCGCTAAAAGGAACCTAATGGATCGCACACCGTAAGAGGTGGAGATTGGAGATTAAACGGAAATGAGTAAGAATGATTAAATGGTTTAATCATTTATTTATGGCAAGGATTAATTAATATGTTAATTAATCAAACGAATAAGTTCGTTAAAGACCTTCGGGATAGTTTTGGACCTTAAGGCCCAATGGGCTTCGAACGTCAAGCCCATTAACTTAAGTTGTATGACAATTTAATGAATAAAGATTCATTAAAGCCCAAAAATCCCAAGGTGGCCGGCCATAAGGTGAATGAATTAGGGTTTTGGTTATTTAGGTCACTTAAAGAAGTGACTATATAAATGACATTATAACCAAAATTCATTAAGTGAAAATAAGGGTTTATTTTTGGGGAAAATGGGTGAGAATTGTCTCTCCATTTTCTCTCTAAAGAGGCCAACACCTTGGAGGGCACATCTAGCAATCCTACTACTCCAAGGTCACTCATTTCTTCTACAATCTAACCTTGGTGAAGAGACTTAGAGGTTCTCAATTTTGGGAACTTAGAGAACCTATTCTTCCATCCAAATCCATGGATCTAAGAAGCAAGGAATGAAGGCCCTATCTCTTTGGGTGATTAGCCTTTGCTTATGCAAAGAGGAATCTACAAAGGTATTAATTTCAACTCACTTTGTTTTTGAGTTGATTATTGGTTCACCAATCTACTAGGCTTTGAATTTCTTGGTTTATGTTTTGTTTTTAAGTGCATGCAAGCATGATTCCGCCTTTTAATTGTTATTAGCATGCTATTGATGTTGCTTAAATGAACATGTTTTCCAAAATAATTCCTTCACGAAATCCTCTTCCTAGTGGTGCAAAGTTCTTTAAAAAATTTAGCATACCTTGGTACTTGCTTAATTGCATCCAAAAGAGGGATATTGACTTCAACTTTTCTAAACGTCTCTAGAATGTCCTTTTCAGCTTCCTCTTTCTTTGTTTGCTTAAACCTACTAGGAAAAGGAACATTCAAAGGAAAAGCATTAGTAGGAATTGAATTGGACACGTTCTTACCTTTATTGGACATATTGGATGATTTAGGAGCCATGGGGGCTTGCGGCAAAGAGACTTCCTCCCTTGCCGTGGGCATGCTTTGCTCCTCCTCTTCAATTATCAACTCTTCCACCTCGTTTGGGGCTGATTTAGATGGTTTGGGTGCTGTTCCCACTTGTTTCCCACTTCGCAACATGATTGCCTTGGCAGATTCAAAGCATCATTTCGGATTCACAACGGTTGAACTAGGCAACTTGCCTTGCTCTCAAAATTGTCCCACAAACTCCGCAATCTGCCCTACTTGCTTCTCCAACTCGTCCACCTTCTTGTCCTTAATTTTCGTACTTTGCGCCATAGAAGTTAGTAATTGAAAATTTTGATCATTATCAATGGACGAACCTAATTTGTTTTGGGCAGGTTGTGCTTGGGGTTGAGTTGGTGCAAACAGCTTTTGATAGAAACTCGGGGGTTGTTGCCTAAATGTGCTTTATTGTTGGCCTTGTTGGGGTTCTCGCCATTTGAAATTTGGATGATCCCTCAATCTTGGATTGTATGTATTAGAAAATGGATCATTTCTTGGTTGGTATTCCTGCCCAAAGCCCACGGCATTGAGGGTCCCCCCCTCCATTCTCTATCAATTATGGGCACTTGTCCGTAAGGTGTCCTTGCATGGAGCACACACCACAAGCACTTACATTTTGTACTTTTGGTCATTCCACAACCTGAGAAAGAACAGTAGTAAGGTTAGCCATTTGATTTTGAAGTTCGGAGATGGCACTTACTGAAGGGAAATCTATGAGATTAATATGGGATTTCATAATGACTAGCATGCATATACAATACAAAAATTTATATACATAAGCAACGGAAGCATGTTATCGAATAATATCAAAGCTATAGTCATGCAAATCCCTTTCAAAGTTCATAGGTTTATATATATAATGCATCAAAACATTTTAGTAAAGAACAAAGTGTAGGTTTAGTCTTATACCTCTTGATCTAGACTTGAGACCAAGGATGGACCACCTCCAAGCCCTTTGTTCCTTGAAGTCCTTGAGCCTAGCCTCCCTCCTTGCCTCCTCCACTTTGTTAGTATGAGTGCTCCTAGGTTCTCTCCAAGTTTCCAAAATAGAAAACCTCTAAAGATCCACACCCACTAGTGTAGTGAGATGGATGGAGGAATAACCAAAAGAGTGAAAAAGGATTAGCTAAATCACCCTTAAGGTGGCCGGCCTTTTGGTAGTTTTAGAGAGATATTTCTTTTGCCTCTTTGTTGTTTTAAACACCCAAAAACCCTTTTGAATAAATCTCTATAAAGTTCCTTATATAGACAAAAGAAACCTAGTCAACAACTTGACTAAATATCTCTCCCTCTCCACTTTAAATGGCCGGCCCCTTTGTGTTGGTTTGGCCTTTAGGCTTTTATTTATGTCAAGTCATCCAATGCTTGAATAAAAGCCCAATGGGTTTAGGCCCAATGGGCCCAATTAAACCCGAACGTTTCTTTAAGCCCAAAACGATCTTTTATCGCTTTTATGATTTCTTTAGACTTTCTAAATTAATCACAACACTTAATTAATCCAATTAATTATTTCCATCATCCATTAATTACACACCACAAGAGTGTATCGGTGTACAATCATTTTAGGTTCTAATTAGCAAGGCAGTGAGGTGATTGACATCAATCCAATTGATTCTATTTAATTCAATCACTTAGTGAATCAAAACTTCCTTTTAATTCACCTTCTTCTTTGATGACTACATTTAATCATCTAGAAGAACTCACAAGCTATGAGTGACATCTAACCATATATCATAGCTACCCAAGCTAATGTAGAAGTTGTTCGGAGAACCTATTCAGTTGGAATTACAATGTAATTCGATCCTTCTCTAAAACAATACTCTCAATCACATTACTAGGGTATGGATATATTATGTCAAACCCCTAATGTGATTATTCCTTCTTATATGATTCAATTGAGTCGTATAGGAACGCTTTCCTTTATTACGCTCGATACTTCGGCCGAAGATTCCTGAATCATATCTTAGAGTATTCTTCCTCTCTTATCGAGGATTAGACATTCCTTGTTGCGCATTCACTTGCCTTCATGACTAAGTGGCTTAACCCCAATTATGCCGTGGACACCCGCGAATGGGGTGACTTTGACATAATCAAAGATTAAGTACTTAACCACAAGACAACGACGATGCCTCAGGTCAAAGGACTACTTACATTATTCCAACCATTAGAGTTACATGCTTGACATGTGAGTAGACCTCCATGCAAGTACTCTCGTTTGATTGTGTTCAGTGAACTCATTCCCTTAATGAGCACCTACATACTTGTCTTAGTGTCACCACACGAATGGTATGAGACTTTCCATCCTTCCATTTGAAGCAGACACAGTATGTACCAGTCTAAGCATTGTCAGTATCCCTCCGACAATCTAATGACCAAGAACCTTTTTGGACATTATGGTTATGTGAAAAAGGTCTCTGTAGTCTAACATCATTAGATTACTTCTTCAATCGATCCATTGTCCATGGATTCACTATTTAGGACATATATCGTTTATTGAGATAGTCCTAATTAGTATCTTTGCCATTTGATGTATAAGAATCATCTATACATCCATTCACTTGTCCTAAAAGGTTTCTTCCAAAGATTGACTTTCAGGGCATATTTCCAACAATCTCCCACTTGCACTAAAGTCAATCACTAGTGTATCTTATACATGCTAGTTGAGAGAGCTTATGTTCGTAGGTTAACTTGGTTATGTATTAATCCTTTTATTTAAAAAAAAGGATTTACTTATCAAATGTTTCCAAAACATTTGATGATGTCTCTTTCTTGTGTTCGAATACTTTGATAAGACCTTGATTCCATGGCTTGAGCTATCGCCCCATTACGTCGTAGTATCCTACTAACGACCTTATGGTTTGGATTCAATCATTGGTTCTAAAAGAACCCCTTCCATTCAAAACACTTTTGAACCAGTTTCTAAAACAATATATCGTCATATATTTCGTTTGTATACTTTATACAAACCTTGCTCCAACCTTGAGACCATTGCAGTACAATACTAACAATTCATTCATATGATTAGTACTTCATCCATTATGAAGTTCCATTTGTTAAAATGGCTTATTTTCACTTTGGTTTATAACCTAAGTGAATGCACGCTTCCAGAGTCCCACTCTGATGTTTCTTTCTTAAAGACAATAATACTCAATCAGTTGCTTTGGTTCTGATCCTGGGATTTAGCAATATCTTAAAGTGACAACCCCTGTGGTTCTTCACTTTTGGATATCTACTTCACAAGTCCATACATGTGTCCCCTTTGTGATTTTGTGACACATTCATTATAAGGGATACGGAAGTGATTTTCTATCATATAGAAAAATGCTTTCTTAAATCTTCAACATTTGAGATTTAATTTCCCTATTTAATATCCTTGAGATAGCCTTGCTATATCAATAAGTCCAATTTCAAGTCTATACTTCAAAATTGACCGTGTCATGTTTTGTCATTTTCGAGTAACATCTATGTTTAATTAAGTCTATCAAATAGACTTTATTCATATCTTGTTGCTCAAAATATGACATCACTCCCACTGGCCTTGATGTAACTTAGCATTCATTCAAAACTTAACAATTATATTTTCTTGATTTGAATGCATATTGCTCCCTCTAACTTGTCTTGGATCTATTGACAATCGTTGAGATCCATTAGCTTATTGATGATGTCTCAACATTTTTGAGACTATCAACAACCCTAGCTAACACAAGTTATTAAACGAATCACATATAAAAGAATTCCTTCTCAAGTAACTCCATTTGAAATTTGTGACTTGTTTTATCAAGTCTATTCGTTTAAATTATATGGTGTCATACACCATACTTCAAGTTTTAGTCATACTAAGACCTTTAATGTAGTCATATAAGAATTATCCAAGTCTTTAGTGGAAGCATGGCTCCTACTAAGGATATAGAAACTCAACCATTCCTTCTAGGTGGTTGATATAATTCTTTATCAAAACTACATAGAGCGTTATAGTTACATGAGATGTTGAATTTGGATTGTCTTGTTGTTAAACCATATGTTGTGACTCATTTTGAAACTTATTCCCTTTTTGTTTCATCAACTTGTCCATATGCTTTGTTATTTAGCTTGTTCTCATAAAAGAGAATAATGGACAACTCCCAACATATAACCATTTTATGCTAGGTTGACGAAACCAACATTCAAAGACTATTCTTTAGAATATCACACAACATAGAATTTTAACGTTTGAAGAGCTTGAGTCTTTTAACAATTAAAATTACAAACTCTTAATAATAGTCAAGTACTATTATTCTTTAGACAACTATAAACCAATCACATTCAAGTTTATATCCATTTTCACACCTCCCACTATTTCTCATGACTTTAATGAGAAAATCATTTCATACATTCAAAATGTATAAAAGTGGAGTATATTGGTAGAAGACATTGTGTAGTAGCTTTAAAACATTTCAAGCTTATTTGTTTCAATCTTCACTAAGTTAATGTCTTGTTATCAAGTGACTAAAGTCATTAAACATTTTATAGATTTAGACACTTCTTTCTTGGTTTAATCACTAACACAATTGGCATTTTAAAACATTTTAACGAATGCCCAATTAGTTGTTCAAAACTACTAATTGAATCAAGAGTGATCTTGATTATTGTGTTTCAAGTGATAACCATATAAGAAACGTTTTTCTTATTACTTATATCATTATAATGTGATCTTCCTTTTCTTCAAGAAAGGATTTTCTAGACTTTTGTCAATTCATATAGAACTCATAGGTAGACAAATGGAACCAAATCTAAAGATTCATTGTATCCTTTTATGTCCTACATGTGAGATCTATCCATAATTGATAAATCTAAAGTTTGGTTATCACATTACAATAAGTGATATAACTCTTGTATCTCATCTAGGATACAACAAGACAATATTCAATTCATAACACTACTTTAAGGAAATAATATATTTAGAAGGCATTCTTCACATTACATTAATATGATAATTCAAACATTCATAATGTTGAATACAATAAGTATTAGCTCTATACATTTAGAGACTAATTTAAATACCTTTATATATTTAGGCACTAATAGTGGTCTTCCATCATATGAAGCCACATAATAAGTTCTTATCAAAATAAGAAAGTTTAAAGACAATCTTTAAATGCCTAACAAACTTCCTAAGTAGTGAGCAAAAAACATAGTGGCCGAACCTTTCTCCACATTTTCCCTTGCTTGTTCCTCTTGTACTTGGCTCCTCCACCTATATACAATTATACAAGTGATTAGCCCTTTATATCAAATATAAATATTTAGAAGATCTAACATTTAGAATTGAAGATAAGAACATAAACCATACCTTGTGGCTTGTCCTTAAGAGTTGCAAGGTATAACCTGCAATTCTTCTTCCAATGCCCCTCCTTTCCACAGTGGTGGCAAGTCCCTTTGGGCTCCATTGCCTTCTTTTTCTTCACTCCTCCTTTCGGCTTAGGAGTGGGTGACTTCTTTTCCTTCCCTTTGCCTTTGCCTTGCGGCTTGGCCTTGGAAGAGGATGGCTTGTTGTAGGCTATTGCAGCAATCCCTACAACGTTCTCTTTCTTCATAGTCTTCTCGGCAGTTACTAACATGTTTAGTAACTCAGAGAGAGTACTATCCATCTTATTCATATTGTAGTTCATTACAAACTGCGAGAATGAATCAGAAAGAGAAGCCAATATGAAGTCCTGGGCCAATTCCCCGTCAAGTGGAGTACCAAGGTTCTCCAATTGTTCAATGAATCCTATCATCTTAAGTACATGTTGATGTACTGGAGCCCCCTTGACCATCTTGGTCTTCACAAGTTCACAGACAGTGCTAAAGCGATGGTTGCGCGTCTCTTCACCATATAACTCCGTAAGATGGAGTATTATGGAAGATGCATTGTCCATGCCCTCGTGCTGTTTCTGTAGCTTCTCATTCATGGAAGCCAACAGATAGCACTTGGCTTGTGTGTCATCCTCAACGTGCTTGTCATACTTAGCACGTTCATCCTCAGTAGCCTCAGGGCCGAGAGGTATGTGAGGTGGAGCCTTGTCTAGTACGTAAACAATCTTCTCCAATGTTAGGAGAATCTTGACATTACGATACCACGATGGGAAATTGTGCCCCTCTAGGCAATGTTTGTCGAGTATTTTCGCGAGTGTGCTTCCAACCATATCTATATACATAAACAATAAAATAATTAGTTTGATTGTTGATTAAGTCAAACGATTCGGGTCTTTAAACCGAATGACACCACCCACCATTTTTGGCAAATTCCATATCCCTCAAGATGGAATCCGGGAGATTTCAAAGAAAGCTCCTAGCGGGTTATAGGAGGCTCACTATTACCAAGCCCACCTCACGATGATACGATGTCGGCTAGCAACAATAATAATGAGAGGGTACACTTACCCATTCACAACAACCTCTTGTGATTACCCATCTTTTTGGCCTCTAGAAAACAATGCCTCACGATGATACGATGTTGGCATCATTTCTCTTAGTTAAGTTTTTTCCCACCATGCCGGTTTAGTTAGGGGTTCAAGTATGACCTCACGATGATACGATGTTGGCCACACTCGTTGCCTACCTTAACCTCATCAAATGTTTTAAATAAACTCCTCCTGAATATAAGCATGCACTTTGAACTTCCCCATGATAGGGTGAAGGTGGTGTACAAGTCATAAACGCTTGGAGCCTACCATGGTGGAAGGCCACGAAAAAGTGTTCTAAGCACTCTTACGCTTACAACTTAATATTGTTTGTTGGTTGAGGGATTTTAAGGTCTCATCATTTTTATTTATTTAATCATATTCAAATAAATAATGTCCTATTATAACTACTAGTCCAAAGTTAATGAAATTAGTAGTATATAATATCCCCACTATTCGTTTTCATAAAACAAATCAATATCAAAACATTTTTCAAAATATTGGAGATATATATAACTACCAATTGTATTCATTATATTTTAGTAGCGTATGATACTCCCACTATTTGTTTTAAGAAAAACAAATCAATATCAAAAACGAATTTTTCAAATATTGGAAGTAACTACTACTACTAAGGTTTTTGCATTCCTTTGAAATTGGACTTTATAGTTATCTTAGGCTCTTGGATGACCATGGACTTATTAGGTTATTGCAACAACGAGCCAACATTGTTGAACATAAACTCGGGGAGGTTGTGTCAATTTAATTACGTGCTTTTCAATCTAATTAAAACATTTTTATTGAGCCATTAGAAATGAAAGACAATCATTCATTGCTAATTAGGGCATTTGACCCATTTAATCTTTAATCTCATGTCAAAACCCTCTTTTAGTTATGTCTCCTTACCAATAGTTAAAGAAACTCTAGTCTAGCACTAGAGGGAATCAACTAACTAAAAGAGATTAAGCAATAATAAGAATTACAAACCGATTTGTACAAATTACACATACTAAGAGGGAGAGATAGATTAATGTCAAACGTGACAAGGTCCAATTAAACAGTAATTAAAACACATTCCCAAGGTTAAAACAATTTGATTTTATCGCCTTATCTCATAGCTCAATTATCGTTTAAGGCATAAGTCCATAGTCACCCATTTTTCTAACTACTTAATCACATTAAATAATTATATGGAATGCAACATAAACATTTAGATTTAGTGCATATGGGCATAATACTATTATGAGTTTAAACAACTAACAAAATTAAAATCAAATATTTTAACTTTCTAGTTAGTAGGGGCCTAAATGCAAATAAGAAAAGTTAGGGGTCAAACCGTAAATACTCAAAAGTATAAAATATCTTTTTCCAAATTACAAAAAACCCCACAAGTGGATAAATCCACTAGGGTGGCCGGCCACATTAAGGGGAGATGGGAAGTCTCACCCATCTTGCTTTAATTCAATGCAAAGTAGAAAAAATTAAATTTTGCTTGTCACTTGGTTTTGGCATTAAAACTTAGGTGAAAAGGGTTGATGGAAATTTCCTAGTCAAGTCTAGGATTTAATAAATTTTTGGGAAGGCTATGGATGATAAATATATCATCCAAAACCATAAAACAATTTATGAAAACCAATCAAAACCATTTTCACCAAAAAACAAACCATGAACACCAAGAACAAAACCATAAACATATTTTCAAGATTTGTGTATTCTTGGTGATTTTTCAAACCCAAAAACTAAAGTGACAAGGGCTCTACTTTCTAGCTTTAAAATGATGTGTGAGTGTCTTACAATAAAACACAAACTCATGCCCAAAAACCCCTTTAATGCCGTGCCTACCACAAGGAACAAAACCCCAAATTTTGTTCAAAACTTACTCTTCATTCATGCATCCAAAACACCTTTTTACATGCATATCTTTTTCAACTGTTGATTTACATTTTTCAACCATTGAAAAACAAAAGATAAACATACTTTGAATGAAGAAATAATATGTCAAACTAGTTCTAAACTCATTTTTCATTCATGCATACAAAACACTTTTGCATACATATCTTTCTCAACTATTGACTAACATTTTTCAACTATTGAAAAACAAAAGATAAACATATTTTGAATGAAGCAATAATCATGTCATACATAATATTAATACCCATATGCATAAAATCCAAAATGACACATTATACATAAACCTTTGGCTCTGATACCACTTGAAGGGAAATCTATGAGATTAATATGGGATTTCATAATGACTAGCATGCATATACAATACAAAACTTTATATACATAAGCAACGGAAGCATGTTATCGATTAATATCAAAGCTATAGTCATGCAAATCCCCTTCAAGGTTCATAGGTTTATATATAATGCATCAAAACATTTTAGTAAAGAACAAAGTGTAGGTTTAGTTTTATACCTCTTGATCTAGACTTGAGACCAAGGATGGACCACCTCCAAGCCCTTTGTTCCTTGAAGTCCTTGAGCCTAGCCTCCCTCCTTGCCTCCTCCACTTTGTTAGTATGAGTGCTCCTAGGTTCTCTCCAAGTTTCCAAAATAGAAAACCTCTAAAGATCCACACCCACTAGTGTAGTGAGATGGATGGAGGAATAACCAAAAGAGTGAAAAAGGATTAGCTAAATCACCCTTAAGGTGGCCGGCCTTTTGGTAGTTTTAGAGAGATATTTCTTTTGCCTCTTTGTTGTTTTAAACACCCAAAAACCCTTTTGAATAAATCTCTATAAAGTTCCTTATATAGACAAAAGAAACCTAGTCAACAACTTGACTAAATATCTCTCCCTCTCCACTTTAAATGGCCGGCCCCTTTGTGTTGGTTTGGGGTTTGGGTTTTTATTTATTTCAAGTCATCCAATGCTTGAATAAAAGCCCAATGGGTTTAGGCCCAATGGGCCCAATTAAACCCCAACGTTTCTTTAAGCCCAAAACGATCTTTTATCGCTTTTTGATAGGAGCATATTTATGCGACTTAGTTAGCTTGTTTTCTTGCATTTTCATAGTTTGTTTATGTTTATTATAGTGTTTTAAGCTATTTTCGTGGGTTTGTAGGTTCATATGACAAAGTTGGCAAGAAAGTGCATTTTGGAGCATTTTGAGGCAGTTTTGGGCACCAAATGGATAGCTTATGAATGGAGCAAGATGGATGGATGGATGAATTTGAAGTTCAAGAGGCTAGGAATGAGTTGAAAAGAGTGAAGAAATAAATCCAAGTCAAGGAAGATAAGAAATCAGCTCAAAAGAAGGAACATTATCCAAAACCTTATCCAACCTTATCTTGTCTTATCCTTGCCTAACCTAACCTTATCTTATCATATCTTATCCAAATGAATTTGTGCCTTGATTTCAGCCATTTTTAAGGGATAATTATGTATTTAAACTATATATTTCAGATTCTAGAACCTTATCATTTTAGAACCCCTAAATTGGTGCTAAAACATCTTTTCTAGAAACACCTAAAAATCTGGCCTTTTTTCCCTTGTTCTAGAAGCTCTAGAATCTGAAATGTCAATCCTTTTCCCTCTTGATTTAGGCCAAATATATCCCTCTTCTTGTAGGAATTAGTGCCGCACCTTATTAGCCTAATCCTCTTTGGTTTTTGATTGATTTAACCCATTCCACTTGGGTTTTGGTTTCACAATCCTTATCCCATTTTAATTTCAGAAACCTATCCAAATCCTTAGGGATTTTGACATGAATTCCAGCCTATAAATACCACCCCTTGCCGCACACATCATTCACCAGTCTCTACCATATTTTCACTACACCATTCACCCAAAAACCCTTCTTGTGCCGTGAGTTTTGCAAGGAGAAGAAGGAAGAAATCTGGAGCCGTGCATGCCATTCAAGGAGCTTGGATTGTTGGAGCAATTCTAGGTGTTTTCTATCTTTATGTCAATGTTTAAATTTATTTATCTTTGTTTATTTGCGAACATGAGGAACTAATTTCTTTATAGTTAGAGGGGAATTCAAAGACATGATCATATATTTTATATGACTTGATTTCGTCCAGTTATGATTTCATGAATCGTGAATGTGGTTTACTTATCTATTTGATTGATAACATGTTTATGTATGTTGATTGAGGGTCGACACTTAGTTTGCATGCATGAATTTGATGCTAGAGTATAAGGGAATTTCACCTAATCGTTATTAACTTATATTCATAAGTAGTAAAAGTCGCTAGTCACGATTGTGTTAAGTAAATCCTAGGCAAGAGTAACATGCGTATTCCATAGTTATGAATGCCTCGTCAATGCTTATGATTTCCATTGAACTTAATGATCTTTGATATGTGTCTCTATCATGCGTATTCCATAGTTAGGGTCCTTGATAAGAATAATTTGGTTGTAATGCGTATTCCATTCAATTCAATGAATTTAGGGAAATCTGCGAATTAATTGGTGCAATCTAGTTAATTTGGGGCATTGTCATTCATGGTTTGTTGAAAGAGTAATTGGAGATCGAGTCATATGCATATGTTTCATGTGTGGAAAAGGAACCTTCTAACTAGCCTTTCACCATCTTAATCTACATCAAATCGTTTTTGTCAAGTTTGTTTTCAAAGTTTCTGTTTTAAAAGTTAAATTCGTCAAAACCAAACCCCTTGCTTTTAAGTCTTGTTTTTAAAGTCAAAACTTGTTTCCTTTTAGTCTTTTGGGTCTTTGAAGTTCTATTTTCGTCCAAATCACTTGTTAGGTCTAGAATTGAGTCTTTTTTATTGTTTCTTGCTGTTTTTAGTGTTTTAAGTTAGTTTTGAGTCTATAGAGTCTAGTTTAGTGTTTTTGAGTCTTATTTGTGTTGATTAGCATCCCTAGTTAATCCCCGGTTTAGAACGATCCCTACTTGCATCATTACTACAATTGTCATTAATAGGGTTTAATTTGTGTGTCAATATAATTTTCACACCACTTTTATGATTTCTTTAGACTTTCTAAATTAATCACAACACTTAATTAATCCAATTAATTATTTCCATCATCCATTAATTACTCACCACAAGAGTGTATCGGTGTACAATCATTTTAGGTTCTAATTATCAGTGAGGTGATTGACATCAATCCAATTGATTATATTTAATTCAATCACTTAGTGAATCAAAACTTCCTTTTAATTCACCTTCTTCTTTGATGACTACATTTAATCATCTAGAAGAACTCACAAGCTATAAGTGACATCTAACCATATATCATAACTACCCAAGCTAATGTAGAAGTTGTTCGGAGAACCTATTCAGTTGGAATTACAATGTAATTCGATCCTTCTCTAAAACAATACTCTCAATCACATTACTAGGGTATGGATATATTATGTCAAACCCCTAATGTGATTATTCCTTCTTATATGATTCAATTGAGTCGTATAGGAATGCTTTCCTTTATTACGCTCGATACTTCAGCCGAAGATTCCTGAATCATATCTTAGAGTATTCTTCCTCTCTTATCGAGGATTCCTTGTTGCGCATTCACTTGCCTTCATGACTAAGTGGCTTAACCCCAATTATGCCGTGGTCACACGCGAATGGGGTGACTTTGACATAATCAAAGATTAAGTACTTAACCACAAGACAACGATGATGTCTCAGGTCAAAGGACTACTTACATTATTCCAACCATTAGAGTTACTTGCTTGACATGTGAGTAGACCTCCATGCAAGTACTCTCGTTCGATTGTGTTCAGTGAACTCATTCCCTTAATGAGCACCTACATACTTGTCTTAGTGTCACCACACGAATGGTATGAGACTTTCCAACCTTCCATTTGAAGCAGACACAGTATGTACCGGTCTAAGCATTGTCAGTATCCCTCCGACAATCCAATGACCAGGAACCTTTTTGGACATTATGGTTATGTGAAGAAGGTCTCTGTTGTCTAACATCATTAGATTACTTCTTCAATCGATCCATTGTCCATGGATTCACTATTTAGGACATATATCGTTTATTGAGATAGTCCTAATTAGTATCTTTGCCATTTGATGTATAAGAATCATCTATACATCCATTCATTTGTCCTGAAAGGTTTCTTCCAAAGATTGACTTTCAGGGCATATTTCCAACACTTACCTCATTCACTTGGTGTTGCCGAGGGGTGCTCCTTTGTCCAACACCTTCATACTGTTGAGCATTCAATGCTCAATGTCTTTGCAGCCGTGGGGGTCTTGTCCACCAAAGCTTCTCCCGCTGAGGCATCTAGCATTTGACGTTCAATTGGTAGAAGCCCCTCATAGAAGTATTGTAGAAGAAGCTCCTCTTTCATTTGATGTTGTGGACAAGAAGCAACAACAGATTTAAAACGTTCATAATAAGTAGGAAAAGACTCACCTTCATCTTGTTGAATTCCACTTATCCTTTTTCGTAGGAGAATGACTCGAGAAGTTGGGAAAAACTTCTCCAAGAAAGCCCGTTTCATGCTTTCCCAAGATGTGACCGTTCCGGAAGCTAATTCATACAACCAATCTTTCACCTTTTCCAAGAGAGAAAAGGGAAAGGCCTTCATCTTCAATATGCTCCCGTCAACATTGATTGGAGTCATGCTTGAACACACCACCTCGAACTCTTTCAAGTGCTTGTTAGGATCCTCCATGGACAACCCATGGTACTTCGGAATGTGGTGCAGCAAACTTGACTTCAACTGGAATTCCTCGATCTTTCCTTGGGCAGCCGCAGGATATTGAATACATAGGGGTGCAGCATTGTCCAATCCCGAAGCCGAAAGCTCCTTGATTGTTCGATTGTCTTGTGCCATGACTTCCTCTACTTCGCCCACTCTTGCCGTGGGTTCCTCTTCTTGAATCTCAACTTCGGCTTCTGAATTTGAACTTGATTCATTAGGTTCTGGATTCTTCCTTTTTCGTCTCAATTCTCGCTCGAAATCGTCGTCAAAGTCCAAGATGTGTTCACGAATCAGATGAGAACTCCGAGTCATAAACTAGTACCTAAAAATAAGAAAACAACACAAGGTCAGCATATGGAATTAATTAAAACAAACTGAAATAAAACAATCCAAGGGATTAGCAATGTTGATGCGAAATATCTAAGCACACAAATTAAACCCTGTTTTTATCAATTGTAGTAAGGAATGTAAGTAGGGATCGTTCTAGGCTGGGGATTAGGAGGGATCGCTTAATCACTTGAAAACTAACTCAAAACGTAAAAACAAAGTTTAAAACACTAATATAGACTCAAAGAATGCAAAACTAAACTCTAAAACACTAAAACAAACCAAAAGACTTAAAACAACGCAAAACTGCCTTAAAAACACAATCTGGGCAGTTTTGAACACAAAACACAATTTGGATGAAAATAGGTTATAACTTGACTCAAGACACTTAAAAACACAAACTAAATTGATTTCTAACTAATCTAACACTTCAAAATAAATGGGGACTTGGTTTTGACAAAAATTGAAAACAAAAACAAAACTTTGTAAACTAAAACAGATTGTAAAACGAATTTGGTTAAAGTGAATGGATGGAAAGCTAGCTAAAGGGTTCTTCTCCACACATGTCACACTTGCATACAAAACGATTTCCAATTGCTTCTCAATAAACCATGAATTCCCAATGCCCCAGATTAACCATGAATTGCACTAATTAACCCTCAGAGTTTCCTAAAGTTATCGAATTGGATGAATTGCATACGACAACCCAAAGCATTCCTCACAAGTTCCCTGCATGAATTGCATAACAAAGATACAAGCAAAGATCATTAAGTTCTATGAAAATCATAAGCATTGGGGAGGCACTTGTTACTATGAACTGCATGAAACTTATGCCAAGAATTTACTTAACACGATTGTGATCAACAACCTTTACCACTTTTGAATATGAGTTCATAACGATTAGGTGAAATTCCCTTATATCCTAGCATCAAACTTATGAATGAAAATTAAGCTTGCACTCTCAACCAACACACACAAATCAGTTTTAATTCATATAGATCAGTAAATTAAATTCACAACTTATGAAACGCAATTAGAAGTAATCAAATCATATAGCAAGCATAAACATGGTTTCGAATTCCCCCTAGTGATCGGATCATATTTATATATATTTTTACTTCGAATTCACTCGTCTTTTCTTAGTTAGTTCCTTATATTTTCGAGCTATTTACGTTATTTTTGTGTTTATAGGATTTGTTATGCAAAGAAAATAAAAATAGCACAAATAAGTTTTAAATAATAAACAGAAAAAAAAAGAAGATAAGGAGATAGTTGTCCACTAAAAAAGGATTGGAAATAAAAATGTCCAGCTAAAAGATGTCTTTCCACTAGGAGCTTTCGGTGCTCCTGCTTTTCATCATTTGGTTTATAGGCAAAGCAATACCATTCATATATTATTACAACATATGGACAATTTTAATACTTGAAAATTGAGCAGAACACACGGACAGAAGTCAAAAAGCAGGAGAAGGCGCGGAAGAGAGAAAGGGGAACGAGGCAGAACGAAGGAGGTCAGCGTGCAGGGGGAAAAACGCTGCCTTTGCAACGTGGGGATTGGTGGAAGCCAGAGAGCTGCCTTTACCAAGTCAAGGGGCAGCGTAGGACGCCAGTGCACAGGAAGCAGAAACACTTTCGCTTTCGGTTAAATCTTTCCACATTTATATTTTACTTTTTGTTTTATTTCTGTTTTTAATAATGTGTAAATAAACTTATTTTGGCTAGAGGTTAATTCAAAGCCATGAATATATTTGTAATATGAATTGATTACTTTCAGTTGTGATTTATAAGTGGTGATTTAATTTGCTTAACTGCTTGATTGATAACTTATTTTTGTATGTCGATTAAGAATGCATGCTTAATTTACATGCATGAATTTGATGCTAGAGTATAAGGGAGTTTCACCTAATAGTTACAAACTTATATTCACAAGTAGTGGAGGTCGCTTATAAACGATCGCGTTAAATGAATTCTTGGCATAAGTTTCATGCAAATCATAGTAACGAGTGCCTCGTCAATGCTTATGTTTTTCATAGAACTTAATGATTCTTGCTTGTATCTCTATTATGCAATTCATGTAGGGAACTTGTAGGAAATGTTTTGGGTTGTCGTATGCAATCATCCAACCCAATAACTTGTGGAAAAACTGAGGGTTAAAAAAGTGTTGTTCACGGTTAATCTGGAGTATTGAAATTTACAATTTATTGAAAGAACAACTGAAAATCAATTCATGTTCAAGTGTGTCATGTGTGAAAAATGGATCTCTAGCTAATCCATCAACCATATATTTAGTTTTACTTTTTATCTCAATCACAACCAAAACCAATACCCCCATTTATTTTCTTGTATTAAAGTGTGCTTAAGTTTGTTTTGAACTCTTTGAGTCTAGTTTAGTGTTTTAAAGCCTACTTTTGTGTTTTTAAGTTTCTTCTTATATTTTTGAGTCAAGTGAGAGGTTATTAGCAAGCCCTCCTAATCCCCGGTCCAGAACGATCCCTACTTATACATATACTACAATTGTCAACAAGAGGGTTTAATTTGTGTGTCAAGTAATTTTCACATAAAATTTTGGCGCCGTTGCCGGGGATTAGTAACTTTGCTAATCCTTTATTTTTGTTTTTGTTTATGTTTATATTGGTGTTTGTGTATTTTACTTTTGATATTTGATTTATTTTTCTTTCTTTGATTTTAGGTACAAATGGAGCAAGACATGACATTTGAGACCATTCAAGCTCAATTGGCACAGCTCACTGCTCAATTGACTCATAATGCCGAACGGACCACAATGCCAAGTGTCCCTACATTTGATGTGCCCTATGGGCAAGGTTATCAAAGTCCTCAATTTTCTGCAAATGAAGATGCTTGGGGTTATCAAGGCTATGATCAACCAAGCAACAACATGTTTTCCAACGCTTACAATTCGGCTTGGAGAGATCATTCAAATTATATGTGGGAGGAACCTCAACAATTCCAACAAGATGGATATTGGCAGCAAGAGGAGGAGTTCTATTCAAAACCTATGCAATATGCTCAATCAAACTCAGGTTCGTCAATAAATTATAATCAAATTCTTAATGAATTAAATTGTTTGGTGCAGGGCTCACAAAATCAAGACAAGAAGTTGGATAAATTGAAGAGTCAAATGGGAGAGATTATGGAATTCATGGCACAGATTCAAGAGCAAAGTGAAGTCTCCAACTCAACTCTTGAAAATTCAAAGCCAGAAGTTGAAATCGATGAAGCCATCACCTTGGAAGGTGACATAGAGGATGAAGTTGTCCCAGAACTATCCAAACACAGCCCGAACAGGGATGAATTGCTGCTGCAAGCAGAAGATGAGGAGGACGACCTGGGCAGTTTAGAAGAATTCTTGCTACAAGCTCCTCAAATCCCTATGTCATCCAACTCAGGTGAGGAAGTTCCCATTTCATTTCATTCTAATGATATTCCTATTCTTGGTGCAACAAAGCAGGTCCTAGATCGTGTTGAATATTTCAAAGGCCTTTGTTTCCCAAGAAGAATGATTCAAGAGAAAGTAGTGGCTAAAGAATGTCAAGACTTCATCCATGAGGCTGTGCATGAGACAATCAAGCCCGAAGCAGTAGAGTTTGATGACCCGGGACAAGCCACAACCATCATAGTAAACCTGGCCAAGTTCAAAGTCCCGGAAATGTTCAAAAATGTCGTGTTTGTTTTTGAGTTTGTGTCGGAGAAAGAAAGTAAGCCATCTTCTCCAATTTTAATTTTAATGTATACTAACATTTTTCTGATTTTGATGATTCAGGCACCCACTCGTGAATTCAAACCATTGCCGAATCATTTCAAGTATCACCTCCCATTAAAAGATAAATTCCATGCTTTGGAGCCGAGGGGGGTTTAAAGGAAAGATTCGTCTGGCTAAAGACGTTAAATCAAGCGCTTCTTGGGAGGCAACCCAAGCATTCAACGAAGGGAGACTTTGAAATTGCTCAACAAATCTTTTTCCGATCAGATTTGCACTCTTAAACCCTTCTCTTTACTGCATTTATTTTACCTTGTTTAAGTTCATTAATTGTTAGTTTATTTAAGTGTGAATCTTGTTTAGGGTAAATAAAGTCTTTTTACTTTAATTTACATATTTTACATTACATTTTTTTTACATTGCTTAAAAAAAAAAAAAAAAAAAGTTAGTAAATATCATAAATAAAAAAAAAAAAAAAAAAAAAAAAAAAATAAAAAAAAAAAAAAAAAAACATAAACTTAAAAATATTTTACAATGATGTGTGAACTAATAGCATTCATTGGTCAGGTGGTGCTTCAGTAGTCGGCGGAGCTTCAGCAGTCGGCAGGGCCACAGAAGGAGGAGGTGGCAGAGGTTGATCAGTTGGAGCTTCACCACGCGGTGCCGCTCCAGAAGACGAAGGCAGATGCTGTTGGAACAAACCCACAAACCTTCGATGATCAAGTAAAATTTGACCATCAGTGTCCTGCATCTGGTCAATCTTCCTCTTCATGCTGGTGGCATAGCTGTGTGCGAGCTTGTGCAATTCTTTATTCTCATGCTTGAGCCCTTTAATCTCTTGCTTGAGACTCTGTATTTCAGCCACCAACGATTCAACGTGACGGGTTCGAGCATATAGGCGTTGGGCCATGTTGGACACAGAACCCGCACACTGCACGCTAAGAGCCAGAGACTCCTTAACCGCCAATTCATCAGACCGTCTAGCGAGCAGTCTGTTATCTCTGGGAGTGACAAGGTTCCGGGCCACCACCGCAGCGGTCATGTCATTTTTCATCACCGAATCCCCAACGGTAAGGGGACCAGTAGGGGATATGAAAGATGGGCGCCATATGTTGTCTGGTGAAGGCGGAGCTGCCTCTTCACCAATGTTCAAGTCAAAACGACGATCGGAAGGGCCAGACATTTTTCAGAGGTGGTGAAGAAAGAAGAGAGTCAGACTGATCAAGATTAAGGAAGTGCAGGAAGGGAGTGTTTACAGGAGGGAGCTCAAGTGTGTTGTGAAACAAAATTAACGCCTCTATAAAAAGAAGAAATCAAAGAGGCGCTCCTCAGAAATCGATGAAGCGTCCTCTCGCAAATCGAAGAGTCGGGGCTTATTTCTCAAACGCCTGATTCTTTTCTCAAAAGAGGCGTTCATTTCTTAAAAGATGGGCTTGCTCAGAAACCACGAGCCGAACCCCGGATTTCAAAAGATCAATTTGTCCAGACGTGTCGTCACTCGTCACACGCAAATTGCTTTGCGAAAATCACGGGCAGTTTGTCGAAACACCAATTCAGAAATCGAAGAGGGAAATTCAACAGTCAAAGACACGCTAGCTTTCTCGAAAGCTGGGCTTCAACCCACGGGCAAATCTTCTTTTCCAGATTTATCCGCACGTGTCACATGCTACCTCTACAATCGACAATGCTCAGAGCTCGAAGCGCCGATTCCATATATCAATGAAGAATCTACTTTGCGGAAATCACGAATAGCTGGTCGAAAATTTATGGTGAAGTGGGAAAGCACGTTGCACTGTTCTTCTACTCGTGTCGGTAACCCTGGGATAATTGAACAGTACCTCTACCAGCCATTAAGAAAATTCTTTAAATGTTAAACTTCATTGCAAAGTAGCCTCACTCAGCACTTCTTCATCTCCGAGAATGGCTTTCCAACAAACCCTCTCGAGTCACTCTGTATTTCTCATCCCCTGGGATACCCCTGCAACCAACCCATCCAGAGCACAAGTATTTCATATCATAAAGGTTGAGAGCACGAGTATCTCATATCATGCTTTGTCCCGATCCTTTCTCCAGCCAGCACTTGCTCTCGAGTGCTCATCATCTTATGTTTCCGCTTCGTCTCTCACTTATAAGGGAAAAAGATGATACCTCGAAGCATGTGGAGACAACGTGCTGATTCATCCTCAGCTAGGGACAAGGAGAAAGAAAGCAAGAGGTGAGCACTTGGAAAGATTGAAGAAAGAATCAGACCAACACCTCTACCTCGTGCCTGCCCGCCGTGCTGAGGAAACAAGCAGAGAAGAATGCAGACTGTGCAATTCTCGCTCAGAATTCCAAACCAGTTCGAGATCAAAGCTGTGGAAAGTCAACAAGCACGACCAATGATCACCTATTAGTTCTTTTCATTATCTTTTATTTTCATTTCCAATTTTTTGTTTGCATTTTTGTACATTTTCTTGCGTCCTTAACTGAATTATTTCTTTTCTTTGCAGGAACGTTTGGTTATTTCCACCCTTGAAGTGATTGCAGAATTTTAGCTTGGGGGGTCATCGCTTGATTTTACTGCAAATTAGGGAAGTTTTCAGTTCAATTGCTTTATTTTGTTTATTTTACTTGTTTTTGCATTATAGTGTTTCTGACATTGGGGACAATGTCCAGTTTAAGTGTGGGGGTAAAGGGTATAAAAATGACCAAATTGAAATTTTTTGTACCTTCAACTTCGAACTGGTTTCATTTGTTTCTGTGTTGTTGCTTTTTATTTTCTTAATTAGTTTTGTTTTCTCTATAAAAAAAAAACAAAGAATTCGGAAAATTTAAAAAAATCCAAAAATATTGTCTTGTTTTCCTTATTGTTTTGAATTAGATTTTTGTTAGTTTCCCGACCCAATGATATAATTGCATAAAATTTGAACCATGATCATCAAGAACTTAGTTAACATATGTTTTATGAAGTTCCTAATTCTCTTGTTAGTTTTGTATATGTTTGATCATCTTTGAAAAAACCAAATGCACATAGCCGTGTTGATGTGAAACTAAAGCATGACTTAAAGCTTCATATGTGAATTTAGTGACCATATACATCCCATGTGAGTTTTTGAGCCTATTGAAAGTGTGTGCATTTTTCATACACTCCTATTCTTTCATGTGTGATGAACTTATGTGAGATACATCTCTAGAACTTGCGTAACGATCTTTCGAAATGTTTGTCATTGATTGCTTGAACTTGGAAATGATAGAGGCATTAGGTTTACCACCATGGCCCAAATAACCATGTTTCCCAAAGAAAAATAATATCATTAGATTGCCAATTTGAGCCGTGTATGTTGAGCCTTTTATTTCTTATCACCAGATATGTCTACCCTTATACCTGAAACATTTTTCCTTACCCTTTCCAAGCAAGCTAGTGAGCAATGTGAGATTGTCTTATGAGAAACGTTTGTGAAGTACTGTGAAGATGTTTGGCAAAAGAATAAGTGTGGAGGTATTTCATGTTTCTGATTTAAAAAAAAAAAAAAAAAAAAAAAAAGATTGTATACTAAGAAAATAAAAAAATAAAAAAAATATTTTAAAGTTTCAGTTTAAGGGTGTGATTGGAGGTATCAGAAGAATCGTTGGAGAGCTTGAGTTCTTATAAATCTAAACAAAAGAATTGCTTGCAATGTAGCTTGGAACTTGTGTTTTTCCTATTCTTTCATTGCAATAACCCTATCCCTAAGCCTCATTACATCCAATAAAAGTCCTCTTGATTTAAGTTTTGCAATTATGATTATGGAGATGAGATCTTTATGCAAGCGTATGGTAGAAATTTCACATTTGATTCTTTGAGTGAAACACATTAAAACTAAACACATATGTGATTGAGTGTATATCCCGTGAGAAGGTTACTAGTTTGCATATGATGATTTTAAAAATAAAAACTTGAAATTGCATTAGCATGGCTATCTCACACACTACACTTCAAGGATGATTCAAAGATTACTGCTAATATTTGAATAAGGAAGATGAACTTGGATTAGTTTGTTGGTGCTAGCTATGGTTCTTGATGATTTGTTTTCTCGAATGAAATTCTATGAGGGTCACATAGGGGGAAACTAATGTTTTTCATGTTATTACTTTTTCATGTTCTCTTTGTTTTGCTCGAGGACTAGCAAAAGCTAAGTATGAGGGTATTTGATCGGATCATATTTATATATATTTTTACTTCAAATTCACTCGTCTTTTCTTAGTTAGTTCCTTATATTTTGAGCTATTTACGTTATTTCTGTGTTTATAAGATCTGTTATGTAAAGAAAACAAAAATAGCACAAATAAGATCTATTTACGTTATTTTCATGGTTAGTGTTGGTTTCTCTCACAGTTCCAATTTTCTAATTACCAGTTTTTCATATTCAAAATATTTATTTCGATTATTATCTTCTTTCAGGGTATGATTTCTAAATATTTTGTGTACTTTGTTTATTTATGGACTGCTTTCTTTTATTTGCTATTGTCAATTTGCTGAGTTATGCTTTCCATATATTTATTTTAAGCACCACATGATTTCAGGTTAGTGCTTGCTTGCACACTGGAAAACTTGCTGCCTTGGTAATTTTGGTCTCTGGAGGAATTGTATTACAAATTTTGGCAGTGTGGTTGGTGAAGCAAATAGAAAACAAAAAGAATAAGCTGATGGGGCGGAAAGGAGAGCACATACAAAGGTGGAAGGCTGCTTTGCAGCGTGGTGATAGTGGAAGAAAGAAAAAAATAATATAAGCTGCTGAGTGCAGCGTGGTAGGTGGGCAGCAGAAAATAAAGAAGACAGAAGCGGGGGAGAGCATTGGGGGGGGTGCAAGTCAGGGACTTGCCAAGAGAGGAAAAATGGGGGAGCTGCCTTTGGGCAGCTCGCAGATACACGAGAGGGAGTCAGAGGGAGTGACACGGGACCGAGGTCAGCACGAAGGTGAGTTGCCTTTGGGCAGCGTGTCAGACAGAGACATCAGGTCAGAAAAGAAACAGCAGAAAACAGTGGGGGGCATTTTGTGCAGGGAATGAGAGAGCACAGGGTACTGTGCGACAGAAAGAAAAGAAAAAAAATATAGAATGAGAGGTCAGCGGGGAGAAGGGTGACACGCGGGGCAGCGGGAAAGAAGAGGAGAGTGTGACGCTGGGACTGTCAGAAGGCAGAGAGTCCAAGGGAAGCAGTGTGAGAAATGGAAAGAGAGCAGGAAGGCAGAAGCACAGAAGATCTTTTTCTTTCTCGGTTAAATCTCTCCAAACTTCTATTTTATTTCTATTTTTAATAATGTGAAATTAAATTTATTTTGGCTAGAGGTTAATTCAAAACCATGAATATATTTGTAATATGAATTGATTACCTTCAGTTGTGATTTCTGAGTTGTGATTTAATTTGCTTAACTGCTTGATTGATAACTTATTTTTGTATGTCGATTAAGAATGCATGCTTAATTTACATGCATGAATTTGATGCTAGAGTATAAGGGAGTTTCACCTAATAGTTACAAACTTATATTTACAAGTAGTGGAGGTCGCTTATAAACGATCGCGTTAAATGAATTCTTGGCATAGAGTATCATGCTTTTCATAGTTACGAATGCCTCGTCAATACTTATAGTTTTCACAAAGTTTAATGATCTTTAATTGTATCTCTATTGTGCTTTTCACGTAGGGGACTTTTGAAGAATGTTTTGAATTGTTGTATGCGTTTTCCCGTCCAATTCAATAACTTAAGGAAAACTTGAGGATTAATTAGTGCATCACGGTTAATCTGGAGTATTGAAATTCACAATTTATTGAAAGAACAACTGAAAATCAATTTAGGTTGCTTATGTGTCATGTGTGGAGAAGAACCCTCTAGCTAGTCCGTCATTTATCATTTTACCTTAATTTTATGTTTTTGTAAATTCTGTAATTTATTTAAGTTTAATTTACTTCTCATAAAAACCAAACACCCCTCCATTATTAAATATTATATTATTTAGTTAGTTTTCATTATTGTTAGTCTTTTAATTAAATTTCCGTCCATTTCAGTTCCTAGTGTTTAATTTAATTGTTTTCATTATTTTGAGTCATTTTAAGTGTGTTTCGAGTTATTATAGTTTTTAGCCTAGTTTTGTGTCCTTGAGTCTTATTTAATATTTTTAAATTAATTTAGAATAGATTAGCAATCCCTCCTAATCCCCGGCCTAGAACGATACCCTACTTACATCTATACTACAATTGTCAAAAAGAGGGTTTAATTTGTGTGTCAAGTAATTTTCGCATCACCTAGCCAAGGGGGGTTTAGTTCCTCATACGCACAAAGCAAAGACAAATAAATTTAACCATTGAAATCCAAAGAAAGAGAACACCTAGACGCTCCAACTTGGACAGCAGGTGCATCCATGATTCCTCATTCCTCCTTGTTGCGGCACAGAGATTTTGGACAGGTTTCTGGGGTTATGAATGGTGTGGAATGGATGGGGGATGTATGGTGGTGTTTAGGATGGATGGGTGGTGCGGCAAGGGGTGGTTTTTGGCAGGAATTATGGAGTATGGTGGTGGAAGGCTACGGCAAAGAGAGGCTCTTTGTTTCTGGCGTGAATGATGTGTATGAGAGGTGGTAATTCGGCCAAGGGGTTAACATGAGTATATATAGGCACTTAAAACCTTAGAGTGATCAGATATGGACTTGAATAACCCAAATCCACAAGGAAAAAGGCTTAGAAATAAGAATCCACAAGGGAAAAGGCCTAGGGGGTGCAGCAGGTTAGGATAAGGAAGGTAAGGCTTCTAGAAAGCCTTGCAAGGCAAGGAACTAGGGTCTTCTAGAAAGGATAGGCACGACATGGCTGGATAGGGCTTCTAGAAACCCTCCAAGACAAGGGAAAGTGCACGACATACTTCTAAAACAAGGATAAAGTTTCCTAAAGTGTTTGGAACTTCTCTTTGCAGCTGAAACTTTTATGCATTAGGATTAGGAAAGTTTGTCTTTTCCTTTTCCTTTTCCTTTTTGGACTTGGAAAACTTCTTCGTTGCTGAAACTTGAGGCCATTGAGTGTTAACTTTCCTACTTCAAGTAGGAAACCTTGTTTGAGTATGAATCTTCATCTTCTAGGAATCCCACTTCAACTAGGAAACCTTTGTCAACTAGGATTCCATCTTTAATTCGGCCCTTTCCTACTTCAACTAGGAAACCTTGTTCAAGTAAGAATCATCATCTTCAAATCTTCAATTTCGTCCATTCTTCTGGCTCCAAGTATGTGGTGTCCAATCTAAGCTCAATTGTGCTCCAAAAGCTCCAATTTGCATCTATTTGTATAATACGCCCTTAAAACCTGAAAACACATGAAAATAGCTTAAAAGACTACTTTAACTAAGAAAACATAACGAAAATGCATAAGAACTAGCTAACTAAGGCGCATAAATATGCTCCTATCATTGACCTACAACTCCAAACATCTATCCACTACACCCATTACATCCACTCATTACCAAACATCCACCCACTACACCCATTACATCCACTCATAACCAAACATCCACCCACTACACCCATTACATCCACTCACTACCAAACATCCATCTACTACACCCATTACATCCACTCATTACCAAACACCCATCCACTACACCCATTACATCCACTCATTACCAAACACTCATCCACTACACCCATTACATCCACTCATTACCAAACATCCATCCACTACACCCATTACATCCACTCATTACCAAACACTCATCCACTACACCCATTACATCCACTAATTACCAAAAATTCATCCACTACACCCATTACATCTACTCATTATCAAACATCCATCCACTACACCCATTACATCCACTCATTACCAAACACTCACCCACTACACCTATTACATCCACTCACTACCAAACATTCACCCACTACACCCGTTACATCCACTCATTACCAAACACTCACCCACTACTACAACATACACCACCACCACCTTAATTAGATGGTGGTCCTCTCCCTAGCCTATAAATACATCCACCCTTCACCATAACAGGGGGAAGGAGAAAAGATCCATAAAAAAACACTACATTCACATCTCACAACTCCATACACTTACACTTTCATTCCTTGGCCGAGAGAACACAATACACCCATCCACCCTTTACCATAACTCACCTATATCCATCCACCACCATAATTTACCACTCATCCATCAAACCATACCTTGTGCCGTAACAAAGAGAAGAAGGAGGACCCTTGGACGTGCTTGTCATTCAAGTTGGATTGTTGGAGCGTTTTTAGGTGTTTTCATTCTTTTGTTTTCAATGTCTAAATTTGTTTATCTTTGCTTTGTGAGTATGAGGAACTAAACCCCCCTTAGCTAGGGGGGAATTCGAAACCATGTTCATGCTTGCAATATGATTTGATTACCTTCAGTTGTGATTTCATAAGTTTTGAATTCAATTTGTTTAACTGCTTAATTGATAACTTATTCCTGTATGTTTATTAGAGTGCACACTTAGTTTGCATGCATGAATATGATGCTAGAGTATAAGGGAGTTTCACCTAATAGTTACAAACTTATATTCATAAGTAGTGAAGGTCGCTTATAAACGATCGCGTTAAATAAATTCTTGGCGGGAGTTTCATGCTCATCAGAGTAACGAATGCCTCGTCAATACTTATAGTTTTCATAATGCTTAATGATCTTTGATTGTATCTTTATTGTGTTGTTCACGTAAAAAACGTTTGAAGAATACTTGAATTGTTGTATGCGTTTTCCCATCCAATTCAATAACTTAAGGAGAACTTGAAGGTTAATTTAAGCGGACTTAATTAACCTGGGGTGTTGAGTTTCATGATTGATCGAAAGAACAACTGAAAATTGGTTTATGTGCAAGTATGTCATGTGTGGAGAAGAACCTCCTAGCTAGCCTTTCATCCATTCAATTTACTCAAATTCGTGCAGATTTCATTAGTTCTTTAATTTACTTGTTTTGTTTTCAAATTCGTCAAAACCAAAACCCCCTTTACTTTAAAGTGTTTTATTAGTCAAAATCTGTTTTGATTTGTGTTTTTAGGTGTCCCAAAAGTGTGTTAGAGTCCAAATCTGCCCAGTTTGTGTTTTTAGGTAGATTTGAGCGTTTTAAGTTCTTTGAGTCTAGTTTAGTGTTTTTAACTTTGTTTATATGTTTTTAAGTCAGTTTAGAGGTTTTAACAAGCCCTCATAATCTCTGTTTTAGAACGATCCCTACTTACATTCTTTACTACAATTGACAACAAGAGGGTTTAATTTGTGTGCTAAGTTATTTTCGCACCAAATTCAATTAATTGTTTTCTTGAAAAGTGATTCTTGTATGTTGATTAGGGATGCATACTTAGTTTTCATGCATGAATTTGATGCTAGAATATAAACGAGTTTCACTTAATCGTTACAAATTTATATTCATGAGTAATGAAGGTTGCTAGTCACAATCGCGTTAATTGAATTCTTGGCAAACGTATCATGCATTCATAGTTACAAATGTCTTGTCAACACTTATGATTTTCATGGAACGTAATGATCTCTGATTGTATCTCTATTATGCATTCATGTAGGGGACCTTTGGAGAATAATTTGGGTTGTCGCATGCATTTATCCAATTCAATGAGTAAAGGAAAATCTGAGGGTTAATTAGTGCATCACGGTTAATCTGGGGTGTTAAGCTTCATAATTTATTGAAAAGGAATTGGAAATCGATTCATGTACAAGTGTTTCATGTGTGAAGAATGGACCTCTAACTAATCCATCAACCATCTTATTTCCCAAAAATTCATTTTACAATTTGTTTAGTTTTACAATTTGTTTGTTTGCTTAAAATTCGTCAAAAGCCCAATCCCCTTTACTTTAGAATCTATCTTAGTTTGTGTTTTTAAGTGTTTTGAGTCAAGTTTCAATCAATTTTCGTCCAAGTCATTCCTAGTGTCTAGTTTGAGTCTATTTAGTTGTTTTAAGCTGTTTTGAGTCATTCTAGTTAGTTTTGAGTCTTTTCAGTTTGTTTTGAGTTCTTTGAGTCTAGTTAAGTGTTTTTAAAGCCTAGTTTTATGTTTTAAGGTCAGTTTTAATAGATTAGCAATCCCTCCTAATCCCCGGTCCAGAACGATCCATACTTACATCTTTACTACAATTGTCAAAAAGAGGGTTTAATTTGAGTGTGGGATTATTTAACATCAAATTTTGGCGCCGTTGCAGGGGATTAGCAACTTTGCTAATCCCTTGTTATTTCTTTTTGTTTATTTTTGTGAGTTTTTGTTTTAGTTGCTGACCTTGTTCTGTTTTCTTCTTTTTAGGTACTAGTTTATGACTTGGAGTTCTCAACCAGTTCGTGAGCATATCTTAGACTTTGACGATGATTTTGAGAGGACTTTGAGAAGGAGGAGGAATCAACAAGAGTCCAATCCACCTAGCCCTGAACCTAAATTTGAAGAACAAGTAGTAGAGGAGGAAGAAGACCCCATGGCACAGGTTGTGGAGGAAGTACAAGGCAGCGAACAATCACATATCAAAGAGCTTTCTACCTCAGGTGTGGACAATGCAATGCCTTTATGCATCCAATACCCCACGACAGCCCAAGGGAAGACAGAAGAGTTCGAATTAAAGTCAAGCTTGTTACATCACATTCCAAAGTACCATGGGCTGTCCATGGAGGATCCAAACAAGCACTTGAATGAGTTTGAAGTAGTTTGTTTGAGCATGACCCCGATGAATGTCGATGGCAACATTTTGAAGATGAAGGCTTTTCCATTCTCTCTAATGGACAAAGCTAAAGATTGGTTGTATGAACTATCACCTGGGACGGTTACATCTTGGGAAAACATGAAACGAGCATGCTTAGAGAAGTTCTTTCAACCTCAACAGTCATTCGTTTGAGGAAACGGATTAACGGCATCCAACAAAATCAAGGTGAATCGTTTCCAACTTATTATGAATGTTTTAAAACTCTTGTAGCTTCATGTCCACAACACCAAATGAAGGAGAAGGTGCTCATTCAATACTTCTATGAAGGACTTCTCCCCATTGAATGCCAAATGCTAGATGCCTCAGCTGGTGGCGTTTTGGTAAACAAGACTCCGGTGGTGGCCAAGACTCTAATTGCAAACCGAGCCCATAATGCACAACAATATAAGGGTATTGGACAAAGAGAAGGCCCACAGCAACATAGTGTGAATGAGGTAAGTGCAATTTCTGAAATTCAATCTCAATTAACTAACCCCACTACCCTTGTGTCACAGGTTGTGGATGGATCAAAGATGCAAAATGCAGCCATATGTGGAGTGTGTTTGATGCAAGGACATCTCAATCACCAATGCCCTCAATTGATTGAGAATGGAGGATGGGAAACCCTCAATGCTGTGGGTTTTCAAGGCCACAATCAGCAACATAATGACCCCTACTCCAACACTTACAATCCGGGGTAGATAGATCATCCAAATTTCAAGTGGCGAGAACCATAACAAACTTCCCAACAAGGAGGATTTCGGCCACAACCCCCTAGGATGTATCAAAAGCCATACGCACCCACTCAAGTTCAACCACAACCTGCCCAAACCAATTCAGGTACATCCATGGATAATGATCAAATTGTTCAATTACTAACCTCTTTGGTGCAGGGGCAGCAAAATCAAAACAAAACAATGCTCAATCAAGCTAAGGAGGTGGATGAGTTGAAGAAACAAATGGTCCAAATGGCGGAGTTCATGGGGCAATTCAAAGAGTACGGCAAATTGCCTAGCACAACCGTTGTGAATCCAAGAGGGGGATTTGAATCCGTCAAGGCCATTACGTTGAGAAGTGGAAAAAAAGTTGGAACGGACCCTCAACCATCAAAATATGTCCAAACGGAAGACGAGAAGCTGCAACTAGAGGAGGATGTCCAACACCTACCCACGACAATAAAGGAAACAACCTTGTCGTGCACTCCTAGCCCCCCTAAATCGTCCACCACAGGTAAGAAAGGTTCAAATTCTATTAATCTTAACCCTATTACACCTAATGTACCTTTCCCTCGCAGATTTATGCAAACACAAAAGGAAGAAAGTGACAAGGACATTCTTGAGACATTTAGGAAGGTAGAACTCAATATCCCGTTCTTGGATGCAATCAAACAAATCCCAAAGTACGCTAAGTTTTTAAAGAAGCTTTGTACAACAAGGAAATAGATTCGAGAGAAAGAGGTGGTACATGTGAATGAGAATGTCTCTGCAATGTTGCAAAGAAAACTGCCACCTAAATGCAAAGATCCAGGTAGTTTCACTATC
Source organism: Malus x robusta (assembly GCA_963082935.1). Classification (NCBI taxonomy): domain Eukaryota; kingdom Viridiplantae; phylum Streptophyta; class Magnoliopsida; order Rosales; family Rosaceae; genus Malus; species Malus x robusta. Next base: position 18,309,459 of record OY720340.1, on the reverse strand, counting down.
CCTTGTGTTATTGGAAATACGAGGTTTCAACATGCTATGATAGATTTAGGTGCATTAATTAATGTGATGACATATTCTGTTTATGCATCTATGAATCTAGGAGTGCTTAAAAATGATGGTGTTATTATTCAATTAGCCAATCGATCTAATGCATACCCAAAAGGAGTTTTGGAAGATGTTTTGGTGCAGGTAGACCACTTGATTTTTCCTGCAGATTTTTATGTGCTCGACATGGAGGAGTCAACCCACTCTCCACCATCATCAATCTTGGACGACCTTTCATGAAAAATAGCTCAAACCAAGATTGATGTGGCCAAGGGAGCATTAACAATGGCGTTTAGTGGCGATATGATTAACTTTAAAATTCATGAATCTCTTGAGAATTCTAATGATGTTCGTTCTTGTTTTTCCATTGATGTAATTGAAAATATAAGGCAGGAACGTGCACCATCAATTAAGAAGGATGAATTCCAAACCACCAATGAAGAGGGGATTGGAGTGGAGCACAAAGAACACGACCCTATCCTCAAAATGCACAATCTGGCTGAAAGCACAATTGAAGAATCTGTTGACATTGCTGCCACTTCATTGCAACATATTGGTGAGCCATCTAGTCCGATTTCAATTCCCATTTCAACTAATAGGTTGTTACCTTCTTTGGTGTAGGTCCCCAATCGAATCAACGATGATGGGAGCATTTACATTGACTTTAGGAAGTTAAGCACTCAAATTAAACCCTCTTGTTGTCAAATTGTAGTATAAATGCAAGTAGGGATCATTCTAAACCGGGGATTAGGAGGGCTTGCTAAAACCTCTCGACTTACTCAAAAACATAAAAACAAAGTTAAAAATGTTTGAATAGACTCAAGGGACTCAAAACAGATTCTAAAGACTCAAAACTGCCTAAAATAAACACAAACTAGGCAGATTTGACTCTCACAATTTTGGACGAATTTAGTGTTTTGGTTTGAATCAAAACACTCAAAAACACAAACAAAACAGAAATTTAACACTTTGAAACAAGAAAGTAAAAAGGGGATTTTGGTTTGGATGAATTTGAAATAAACAAGCAAGTTATAAAACTAGGCAGATTCTAAAATGAATTTGAGAAATAAAATGATGGATAGATTAGTTAGAGGTCCGTTCTTCACATATGACACTCTTGTACATGAATCGATTTCCAATTGCTTTTCAATAAACTATTATGCTCAACACCCCAGATTAACCGTGATGCACAAATTAACCCTCAAATTTTCCTTTACTCATTGAATTGGATGAATGCATGCGTCAACCCAAATCATTCTCTAAAAGTCCCCTATATGAATGCATAATAGAGATACAATCAGAGATCATTACGTTCAATGAAAATCATAAGTGTTGACGAGACAATTATAACTATGAATGCATGATACAATTGCCAAGAATTCAATCAACGCGATTGTGATAAACAACCTTCACTACTCATGAATATAAACTTGTAACGATTAGGTGAAACTCATTTATATTCTAGCATCTAATTCACGCATGAAAATGAAGTATGCATCCTTAATAAACATACAAGAATCAGTTATGAATAAATAGATAATTGAATTGCAATCACAACTTATCAAATCACAATTGGAAGAAATCAATTCATATCTCAAGCATGTTCATGGCTTCAAACTTCCCCCTAACTAAATGGGGGTTTAGCCACTCATAATTGCAACAAAATCAGAAAATGAATTTAACATTGGAAACAAAAGAAAGAAAACACCTAAACGCTCCAACGATCCAAGTTGACAGCACACACATCCAAGCACTTTCCTTTCCTTCCTTTGCTACGGCACAAGGTGTTGGTAAGTGTTTGAAGGTTTGTTTGTATGGAGGAATAGATGTAAATATGAATGGATGTGTTTGGATGAAGGTTGTATTGAAATGGGAGTGAATGATCTAAAAAAATATGAACTCCATTTATGTTACACACACTTCCTTTTATAGAAGAAGTGCAAGGCAAAGCATGGGTAAAAGGGAGTGGTGTTGAAATGCTTCAAAGGTGAAAGTAAAGTAATGATGCAAAGCGTGGGTAAAATGGAGTGGTGTTGAAATGATTCAAAGGTGAAAGTGGAGTAATGATGCAAAGCATGGGTAAAATGGAGTGGTGTTGAAATGATTCAAGGGTGAAAGTGGAGTAATGATGCAAAGCATCGGTAAAATGGAGTGGTGTTGAAATGATTCAAAGGTGAAAGTGAAGTAATGATGCAAAGCATGGGTAAAATGGAGTGGTGATGAAATGATTCAAAGTAATGATGCATTAAATCTGAAATGATGGAGGGAACAAGGAATGGTGTAGCAATTAAGTGCAAGGAGGGAACATGGATGATGATAAGGTAATCTTGACTCATGTTTCTTCTTTGGTTGCTGAGCTCTTTGTCATTTTTACATTAATTCTTCTTTTTTTTTTTAACACATTCCAAGCCTCTTTAGTCTTCAATTTCGTCCATCCACCTTGCTCCATGCATGTGCTATCCATTCCAAGCCCAAAACTGCTCCAAAATGCACCAAAATGCACCTTATTGCTTTATAAGGCCTATGGACCTACAAACACATGAAAATAGCTTAAAATACATAATTAACTAAGAAATAACAACATAAATGCATGAGAACAAGCTAACTCAATCGCATAAATATGCTCCTATCAATGTGACATGAGTATGAGAACTCCTTGTTGATGTGTTCAGTGGACTCATTCTCTATTGAGCACCTACATGCTTGTCTTGGTGTCAGTCACACCAATGACTCGAGACCAATCACTCTCCCTAAGAGAAGACATAGCACGTACTGATCTTAACAGACTGTCAATGCCCAATTGGCAATCTTATGATCAGGAACATTTAGGATATGTATACGAAAGAGAATGGTCTCATGAATCTAACTTGTTTAAATTACATTCTCCTAATTACATATTCCTTGGACTTATCGTTTAAGCATATAACATTTATATGAGATGGCTTACAACAATAATCTTTGCCCTTGATATTAAATTAGATTAGTTTAACATGTGAAATGTTAGTAAAGTATCATCATATGATTGGTTTTAGGGCACATTTCCAACAATCTCCCACTTGCACTAGAGCCAATCAGCTTGGTCATCAGTGATGATACCTCTTCTGTAGTCATTTCAAAACTGTATGAGTAGTAGGCCTAGACAATGGATATCTATATGTTATCCATAGAAGCAACCTTGAGAATAACGATGTGACCATTATACATGATTCTTAATCATGTAGTTTAGTCTCTCATTTGAGTTCGGATCATGATGAGACCTTGATTCCCTAGCTTGAGCTATCGCCCCATTAGTGTTGTGGTGTCGGTACACTAGAGACACTTTCTGGTTGGAACCGAATAGAGAGTTCATGAATGAACTTTCTCATCCAAACAACATTGTTGTAAGCTTCTATATGGCAATATATTTTGCATTCACAATAGAACACACTAAAGTCATTACTTTTAATGTTTCCATCCAAATATCTCTTTAGTCATAATATAGAGATATCTGATTATCTCTTCATTCATATTGAAGAAACATCCAATGATGGATTAGATTCATAATCTAATACATTTACGATTCGATTACATTATTCTAATTCTTCCTCATTCTTGAGGAATCCATCCTTTATTATTTCTCAAATACTTAAGGATTCACTTGACAATTGCCATGGTTCTGATCCTGGGCTTGCATTGATATCGTTTTGTACCGATCTTAGTACAACTCATATCAACGTTTTTCATACAATATGAAATACATAAATCACCTTTATGCGTATGCATAAAGGATTCTATTTACGCATTATTTCTTTGGGAGTCAAAGGGTACGTTCCATTTGAGAAGAGCTACCTCCTAGTCTCACTAGAGTTGTTCTTCTGATTGAAGTTTATCATCTATGAGAAACTTCCTAGCATCTTTTGTCTATCATTAGGGCTTGATATAATCCAATTATATCCTGAAATCTATCATTATAGATTTCCATCCCATGTTTATAGACTATGTCTCCCATATACATTCTATCGTTATAGAATGTTTAAAGTCATAACTTTAACGAAGAAGTATTCTTTTCATTTCCAAAATTAATATATCATATATGTGTGTGTGTGTGTATATATATATATATATATATATATATTCAAATTTAGGAACATGATTAACTCCCACTAATCTTTTGTAAACCTAGTAAACAAAAGATTCATTTACATCTTTATGAGAAATCAAACGATTTGATCTTTCTCTCATAAGACGCTTATAGCTCCCACTAGCTTGCTAAGATTCATGATGGATGGATCTTTACAACTTACATGTCTTGTGATTCATAGTTTCAGACATATATTATCAAGACTATCTTAATAATGGTTTCGGAAACCCATATTATGTCCAAACATTGAATCACCATTTAGTTGTAGCTACCAATTTTTGAATTAATTGAAACCAAGACTACGTCAAAGATGGTTTCTTCCAAGTCAACCAATCTCTTTGATTACAGTCACCTTAAGCTACCAATTAGCTATTAAAGGTTTCACTATTTCGGGTCAAATGGTACTTTACCATTTCCTTGAGTATATGTCGTATATACACTCAATGTAGTCATAAGGATTTTTCATTCTTATTTCTTTCGAATTAAGAGGTGTAACTCTATGACATAGTCATAAAGTTCAAACCATTCAACTAAGACAGTTTGTAAATCCTTTTCGACTACCTTGGAGCTTGTGGTGTAGGAACTAGGTTGTTATATTTGTTGATTATCATCTTGTCTCTCAAAGAACCCATTCTTTGAGTTCTATCTCTCGTTCATTTGCACTTAGGCAAATCATATTGTAGGATTACAATGAACTACCCAACAAAACAACATTTGTTAGTTGGTTTATAGAAGTGATATCCAAAGGTTAATTTAAGGATATCCACAAGATAATTTTCAAACAAATATTGCTTATTAGCACACAATCCCAAATACGATTAAGACTTATCTTTCTTTCCAACTACATCCTATGGAGTCATGAAAATTTTGGAAGATCTTCTAATTAACAATCATATTGTCTTAGAAGTATATATCCTATATATGGGTAATTGATAACATCCAACAAACTAAATCTTATTCAAGTTCGTTCTTCTCCTAATGGAGAAATCCATTATCATATGATGCTTCTTTCCTTGATATCTTTCAAGGAAATTGTTCTGAAGTGTTACCTTTCCTTGGATCAAATCTAAGGAGGTAAATACTTAAGACATCTTACTCATCAACTTACATTTCTTGAATTCTTTGAAACCTTTTGCAAAGTATTCGGACTTGTGTTTATTCAAAATAAATGATAGTCCAACCGAGAGCAATCTTCGGTGAATGTCATACAACATGAGTAGTATTATGTTGTGGACAAGTGCCACAAACTTCTAAGTGAATTAACCTCAACAACTTTGTGATTCTTTCTTCCTTTCCAAAAGAATAAAGATTCAAACAGTTTGCCTCTATACAATTTTAACAAGAAGGCATTGGATCCGGATCTAACGATCCAAAGCATTCATCTATGACCAACTCGTAATTTATGTTTTAGAGGTATCACAACTCAGTTGGGATTAGTCACTACCTTGCAACCTTTTGGGTTTTAAGCATCGTAATATTCTAAACATTTAACACTACCATATCATCTCTACTATAGAGATAATCAATTAGATTACAATAATCTAATCATTCATTAATAAAGAACAATGTTTTGTCAAACAAAACATTTATCCATTTCTCATACGGAATTAAGTTCCTTTATTCAAATTGGAATGTAGAGACAATCTTTGTTTTTCCATTTTCTTTGGTACTTCATATGAGGAAGTAAGTACTACCTGCTTTCGCAGAGATCTACATTTGATTCACGTTCCGAATGTGAAGTACTTTCTATTCTCTGGGCAGATTTGCCTAAAAACACAAACTGGGAAGATTTGGACTCTAAACACACTTTTGGACGAATTTTGGTTTTAACTTGGTTTGAAATACTTAAAAACACAAACTAAATCAGTTTCTAACTAATATGACTCAACAAGGTAAAGGGGGTTTTGGTTTTGATGAATTTGAAAACAAAACAAGTAAATTAAAGAACTAATGAAATTTGCACGAATTTGAGTAAATTGAATGGATGGAAGGCTAGCTAGGAGGTTCTTCTCCACACATGACAAACTTGCAAACAAAACGATTTCTAGTTGCTTTTCAATAAACTACGAATTCTCAACACCCCAGATTAACTGTGAATTGCACTAATTAACCCTCAGATTTTCCTAATTTCATTGAATTGGATGATTGCATACAACAACCCAAAGCATTCCCCATAAGTTCCCTACATGAATTGCATAATAGAGATACAAGCAAGAATCATTAAGTTCTATGAAAATCATAAGCATTGACGAAACACTTGTAACTATGAATTGCATGAAACTTATGCCAAGAATTTACTTAACACTGTTGTGACGAGCAACCTTTACTACTTGTGAATATAAGTTCATAACGATTAGGTGAAACTCCCTTATATCCTAGCATCAGATTTATGCATGAAAATTCAGCGTGCACTCTCAACCAACATACACAAATCAGTTTTAATTCAAATGGATAAGTAAATTGAATTCACAACTTATGAATTACAACTGAAGGTAATAAAATCATATTGCAAGCATGAACATGGTTTCGAATTCCCCCCTAGCTAAGAGGGGTTTGGTTCCTCATACTCACAAAGCAAAGATAAACAAATTTAGATATTGAAAACAAAAGAATGAAAACACCTAAAAACGCTCCAACAATCCAACTTGAATGGCAAGCACGTCCAAGGGTCCTCATTCTTCTCTTTGTTGTGGCACAAAGTGTGGTTTGATGGATGAGTGGTAAATTATGGTGGTGGATGGATGTAGGTGAGTTATGGTGAAGGGTGGATGGGTGGATTGTCTTCTCCCCTTTGTTATGGTGAAGGGTGGATGTATTTATAGGCTAGGGAGAGGACCACCATCTAATTAAGGTGGTAGTGATGAGTGTTGTGCTAATGAGTGGATGTAATGGGTGTGGTGGATGAATGTTTGGTGGATATAATGGGTCTGGTGGATGAATGTTTGGTAATGAATGGATGTAATGGTTGTAGTGGGTGGATGTTTGGTAATGAGTGGATGTAATGTGTGTAGTGGATGAGTGTTTGGTAATGAGTGGATGTAATGGGTGTAGTGGATGGATGTTTGGAGTTGTAGGTCAACACACTTGCACACAAACATGCTGATTTTTAGCTTTAAAAATCTTCAAAAACGTCCATCCTCATGTCTCCATGCTTGCACTATCCAATCTTGGCCCAAAAATGTTCCAAAATGCTCCAAATAGCACTTTGTTGCTAACTTTGTTATTTGAACCTACAAACACACGAAAATAGCTTAAAGTACTAAAATAACTAGAATTAAACTAAGTAAATGCCAAGAAACAAGCTAACTAAGTTGCATAAATATGCTCCTATAAAATTCCCCCACACTTAGCTTTTGCTAGTCCTCGAGCAAAACAAAAGAAACAAAACGAAACAAAACAAACAAAACAAACAAAACACAACCTAACCTTCCAACATTTACCTCAGGGATTTTTAATGAAACACGACATGCCAAAGATCACCACTTACATAGATTTAAGCATTCCTTACCCTCGAGCATACTTAATCATAGTCACCATTCACTAGCTCACATTGAATCAATTAAAACAACATTTTGAATATAGTAACATGCCTTAGAGAATTTCCTCAATTCCTTACTAAATACACTCTTTTTTTCACACAAGAATTTCTGACTACACCCTATACTAGGTATATGTGAGAAGATTGATGTAAACATGAAAAGTAGTACTCACATATGTTCTTCAACAAAGAAACAATTTCTAGAATTATTAATTCATGTATATATATGATCTCATGAATGGAATGCTACTACTTAGATGCGAGAACCAGTGACACCATATGCTTATATCAATTTCAAACTCCACAAATTGAAACACACAACACTCAAGATTAAAGTCAAGGGTTGTAACAGGGCTTGGGGGTAATGGCTAACAAAGAAAGGATAGGAATAACTGAAGGATTATTATGTGAAAACATGTTCATTTGAGCAACATCATATAGCATGCAATTAACAATTAAAGGCGGAATCATGCTTACATGCACTCAAAAACAAAACATTACCCATGAAATTCAAAGCCTAGTAGATTGATGAACCAAGATTCAACTCAAATCAAAGTGAGTTGAGAAATATATACCTTTGTAGATTCCTCTTTGCATAAGCAAAGGCTAATCACCCAAAGAGAAGGCCTTCATTCCTTGCTTCTTAGATCCATGGATTTGGATGGATGAAATGGTTCTCCAAGTTCCCAAAATTGAGAACCTCTAAGTCTCCACACCAAGGTAAGATTGATGAAGAAAAAAGAGTGACCTTGGAGGAGTAGGATTGCTAGATACACCCTCCAAGGGGGCCGGCCTCCTAGAGAGAAAAGGAGAGACATGTTCTCTCAAATTTTCTCCAAAAGAACCCTTAATGAATTTTAGGCTATAAAGTCCTTTATATAGTCCCTTCAAATAAGTGACCTAAAGAACCAAAAGCCCATTCTCTCTAACATGGCCGGCCATAAGGGTTTTATTGGGCTTTTGGGCCTTTGTGAATTAAGTTGTCATACAACTTAAGTCAATGGGCTTGACGTTCGAAGCCCATTGGGTCTTGAGGCCCAAAACTAACCCGTGGTCTTTTAACGAACTTTATTCGTTTGATTAATTAACATATTAATTAATCCTTGCCATAAATTGTTAAATAATTAAACCATTTAATTATTCTTACTCATCTCCATTGTTTCTTCAATCTCCACCTTACACGGTGTACGATCCATTAGGTTCTTTTTAGTGAGGCAGTGGGCGATTAAAACCATTTCACATCGATTGTGAATTGAAACTTACTTTCAATTCTCCCTTTAGTGATTATACACGTTTAGGCTTCCACAAACCATGAGTGACACCTAGCAGAATATCATGGTTACCCAAGCTAATCAGAAGAGGTAGAGCACCTATTCAGTTTAGGATTACAAATGCAATACGGTATTTCTCCAATACAATACTCTTGACCACATTGTTTGGTTTGATAGTTTAGTTTATTCATGTCTACTATCCAATGTGATTCGTGTGCTTATATGATTACCTTGAATGTGATTTGGAACGACTTCCTAAATCTCATTCATACTCTGGCCAGAGATTCTTAATCATATCATAGAGTATTCTCCCTCAAACAGTTTGTGTTGGAAATATGCCCTGAAAGTCAATCTTTAGAAGAAACCTTTCAGGACAAATGAATCGATGTATGGATGACTCTTATACATCAAATGGCAAAGACACGAATTAGGACTATCTCAATAAACGATATATGTCCTAAATAGTGTATCCATGGACAATGGATTGATTGAAGAAGTAATCTAATGATGTTAGACTACAGAGACCTTCTTCACATAACCATTATGCCCAAAAGGTTCCTAGTCATTGGATTGTCGGAGGGAAACTGACAATGCTTAGACCGGTACATACTGTGTCCGCTTCAAATGGAAGGATGGAAAGTCTCATCCCATTCGTGTTGTGACACTGAGACAAGTATGTAGGTGCTCATTAAGAGAATGAGTTCACTGAACACAATCGAATGAGAGTACTTGCATGGAGGTCTACTCACATGTCAAGCAAGTAACTCCAATGGTTGGAATAATGTAAATAGTCCTTTGACCTGAGGCATCGTCGTTGTCTTGTGGTTAAGTACTTAATCTTTGATTATGTTAAACGTCACTCTATCAGAGCATCCACGACATAATTGGGGTTAAGCCACTTAGTCATGAAGGCAAGTGTATGCGCAACAAGGAATCTCTAATCCTCGATAAGAGAGGAAGAATACTCTAAGATATGATTCGGGAATCTTCGGCCGAAGTATCGAGCGTATTAAAAGGAAAGCGTTCCTATACGACTCAAATGAATCATATAAGAAGGAATAATCACATTAGGGGTTTGACATAATATATCCATACCCTAGTAATGTGATTGAGAGTATTGTATTAGAGAATGATCGAATTACATTGTAATTCCAACTGAATAGGTTCTCCGAACTACTTCTACATTAGCTTGGGTAGCTATGACATATGGTTAGATGTCACTCATAGCTTGTGAGTTCTTCTAGATGATTAAATGTAGTCATCAAAGAAGAAGGTGAATTAAAATGAAGTTTCAATTCACTAAGTGATTGAATTAAATATAATCAATTGGATTGGTGCCAATCACCTCACTGCCTTGCTAATTAGAACCTAAAAGGTTGTTCACCAATACACTATTGTAGTGAGTAACTAATGGATGATGGAAATAATTAATTGGATTAATTAAGTGTTGTGATAAATTTAGAAAGTCTAAATAAATCATAAAAGCGATAAAGATCGTTTTGGGCTTAAAGAAACGTTCGGGTTTAATTGGGCCCATTGGGCCTAAACCCATTGGGCTTTTATTCAAGCATTGGATGACTTGAAATAATAAAAGCCCAAAGCCCAAACAAACAACAAAGAGGCCGGCCATGTACAAGTGGAGAGGAGAGATATTTAGTCAAGTTGTTGGCTAGGTTTCTTTTGTCTATATAAGGAACTTTATAGAGATATTGTTCATTAGGGTTTTTGAAGTGTTAAAACAACAAAGAGGCAAAAGAAAAATAGCTCTCTAACACTACAAAGGCCGGCCACCTTAGGGGTGTTTTTACTAACATATCTTACACCCTTTTGGTTATTCCTTCATCCTTCTCACTACACTAGTGGGTGAGGATCTTTAGAGGTTTCCTACTTTGGAAACTTGAAGAGAACCTAGGAGCACTCATTCTATCAAAGTGGAGGAGGCAAGGAGGGAAGCTAGGCTCAAGGAGTTCAAGGAACAAAGGGCTTGGAGGTGGTCCATCCTTGGTCTCAAGTCTAGATCAAGAGGTATAGATCTATTCCTTGACTTTGTTCTTAAGTTAAATGTTTAAGATGCATTATATATAAACCTATGAACCTTGAAGGGGATTTGCATGACTATAGACTTGTTATTATTTGATAAATTGCTTCCGTTGCTCATGTATATAAATTTTGAATTGTATATGCATGCTAGTCATTTCGAAATCCCATATGAAAACTCATAATTTTCCCTTCAAGTGGTATCAGAGCCAAAGGTTTATGTATAATGTGTCCTTTTGGATTTTATGCATATGGGTATTAATATTATGCATGACATAATTATTGTTTCATTCAAAATATGTTTATCTTTTGTTTTTCAATAGTTGAAAAATGTTAGTCAATAGTTGAGAAAGATATGTATGCAAAAGATGTTTTGTATGCATGAATGAAAATTGAGTTTTGAACTAATGTGACATATTATTTCTTCATTTAAAGTATGTTTATCTTTTGTTTTTTCAATGGTTGAAAAATATAAATCAAGAGTTGAAAACATATGCATGTAAAAGTTATTTTGTATGCATGAATGAAGAATAAGTCATGAACAAAATTTTGAGGTTTTGTTCTTTGTGGTTGGCACGGTTTTGGGGATTTTTGGGCATGTGTTTGTGTTTTATTATAAGACACTCACACATCATTTTAAAGCTAGAAAATAGAAAACTTGTCACTTAAGTTTTTGGGTTTGAAAAATCACCAAGAATACACAAACCTTGAAAAAGTGTTCACGGTTTTGTTCTTGGTGTTCATAGTTTGGTTTTGGGTGAAAATGTTTTTAGTTGGTTTTCATGCATGGTTTCATGGTTTTGGATGATGTTCTTACCATCCATAACCATATTAAAACCTTTTAAAACCCTAGACTTGTCTAGGATATTTCCATCACTTTTTCATTAAAACCATTTAATGCCAAAACCAAGTGACAAGTAAATTTGGATTTTTTTTCTACTTTGCATTGAATTAAAGCAAGATGGGTGAGACTTCCCATCCCCCTTAATGTGGCCGGGCACCCTAGTGGATTTATCCACTTGGGGGGTCTTTTGTAATTTGGAAAAAGATATTTTGTACTTTTGAGTATTTACGATTTGGCCCCTAAACTTTTCTTATTTGCATTTAGGCCCCTACTAACTAGAAAGTTAAAATATTTGATTTTAATTTTGTTAGTTGTTTAAACTCATAATTCTATTATGCCCATATGCACTAAATCTAAATGTTTATGTTGCATTCCATTTTAATTATTTAATTTGATTAAGTAGTTAGCAAAAGGGCGACTATGGACTTATGCCTTAAACGATAATTGAGCTATGAGATAAGATGCTAAAATCAAATTGTTTGAACCTTGGGAATGTGTTTTAATTACTGTTTTAATTGGACCTTGTCACGTTTGATGTTAATCTATCTCTCCCCTTTTAGTATATGTAATTTATAGGAATTTTTACAAATCGGTTTGTAATTCTTATTACTTCTTAATCTCTATTCGTTAGTTGATTCCCTCTAGTGCTAGACTAGAGTTTCTTTAACTATTGGTAAGGAGACATCACTAAAAGAGGGTTTTGACATGAGATTAAAGATTAAATGGGTCCAATGCCCTAATTAGCAATGAATGATTGTCTTTCATTTCTAATGGCTCAATGAAAATGTTTTAATTGGATTGATAAGCACGTAATTAAATTGACACAACCTCCCCGAGTTTATATTCAACAATGTTGGCTCGTTGTTGCAATAACCTAATAAGTCCATGGTCATCCAAGAGCCTAAGATAACTATAAAGTCCAATTTCAAAGGAATGCAAAAACCTTAGTAGTAGTAGTTACTTCCAATATTTAAAAAATTCGTTTTGATATTGATTTGTTTTTTAAAATAAATAGTGGGAGTATCATACGCTACTAAACAAATAATGAATACAATTAGTAGTAATATATATCTCCAATATTTTGAAAAATGTTTTGATATTGATTTGTTTTATGAAAACGAATAGTGGGGATATCATATGCTACTAATTTCATTAAACTTGGACTAATAGTTATAATAGGACAATTTATTTGAATATGATTAAATAAATAAAATTGATGAGACCTTAAAATCCCTCAACCCACAAACAATATTAAGTTGTAAACGTAAGAGTGCTTAGAACACTTTTTCATGGCCTTCCACCATGGTAGGCTCCAAGCGTTTATGACTTGTACACCGCCTTCACCCTATCATGGGGAAGCGCAAACTGCATGCTTATATTCAGGAGAAGTTTATTTAAAACATTTGATGAGGTTAAGGTAGGCAACGAGTGTGGCCAACATCGTATCATCGTGAGGTCATGCTTGAACCCCTATCTAAACCGGCATGGTGGGAAAGAACTTAACTAAGAAAAATGATGCCAACATCGTATCATCGTGAGGCATTGTTTTCTAGAGGCCAAAAAGATGGGTAATCACAAGAGGTTGTTGTGAATGGGTAAGTGTACCCTCTCATTATTATTGTTGCTAGCCGACATCGTATCATCGTGAGGTGGGCTTGGTAATAGTGGTCCATCCTTGGTCTCAAGTCTAGATCAAGAGGTATAGATCTATTCCTTGACTTTGTTCTTAAGTTAAATGTTTAAGATGCATTATATATAAACTTATGAACCTTGAAGGGGATTTGCATGACTATAGACTTGTTATTATTAGATAAATTGCTTCCGTTGCTCATGTATATAAATTTTGAATTGTATATGCATGCTAGTCATTTCGAAATCCCATATGAAAACTCATAATTTTCCCTTCAGTTTGAAGGTTAGAGATCCCTTGTTGCGCATTCACTTGCCTTCATGGCTAAGTGGCTTAACCCCAATTATGTCGTGGACACCCTCCTGATGGAGTGACTTTGACATAATCAAAGATCAAGGACTTAACCACAAGACAACGACGATGCCTCAGGTCAAAGGACTACTTTGCATTATCCCAACCATGAGTTCTCATGTGACATGAGTATGAGAACTCCTCGTTGATCGCGTTCAGTGGACTCGTCCGCTATTGAGCACCTACATGCTTGTCTTGATGTCACACACACTAATGACTCGAGACTAGTCACTCTCTCTGAGAGAAGACATAGCATGTACTGATCTTAACGGACTGTCAATGCCCAATTGGCAATCCTATGATCAGGAACGTTTAGGATGTGTCTACGAAAGAATGGTCTCATGAATCTAACTTCTTTAGATTGCATTCTCCCAATCACATATTCCTTGGACTTTATCGTTTAAGCATATAACATTTATATGAGACGGCTCAAACAATAATCTTTGCCCTTGATATTAAACTAGATTAGTTTAACATGTGAAATGTCCGTAAAGTATCATCATATGATTGGTTTTAGGGCACATTTCCAACAATCTCCCACTTGCACTAGAGCCAATCAGCTTGATTATCAGTGATGGTACCTTTTTTGTAGTCATTTCAAAAATGGCTGAGTAGTAGGCCTAGGCAATGGATATCTATATGTTATCCATAGAAGCAACCTTGAGAATATCGACGTCACCATTATACATGATTCTCAATCATGTGGTTCAGTCTCTCATATGAGTTCGGATCTTGATGAGACCTTGATTCCTGGCTTGAGCTATCGCCCAATTAGTGTCATAGTGTCAGTACACTAGATACACTTTCTGGTTGGAACCGAATAGAGAGTTCATAAATGAACTTTCCCATCCAAACAACATTGTTGTAAGCTTGTATATGGCAATATATTTTGCATTCATAATGGAACACACTAAAGTCATTACTTTTAATGTTTCCATCCAAATATCTCTTTAGTCATAATAAAGAGATATCTGTTTATCTCTTCATTCATAATGAAGAAACATCCAATGATGGATTAGATTCATAATCTAATACATTTACGCTTCCTTTACGTTACTCTAATTCTTCCTCATTCTTTGAGGGATCTATCCTTTAGTATTTCTTAAATACTTAAGGACTCACTTGACAGTTGCCATGGTTCTGATCCTGGGATTGCATTGATATTGTCTTGTACCATTCTAGGTACAACTCATATCAACGTTTTTCATACAATATGAAATACATAAATCACTTTTCTGTGTATGCATAAAGGATTCTATTTATGCATTATTTCTTTGGGAGTCAAAAGGGTACATTCCTTTTGAGAAGAGCAACTTGCTAGTCACACTAGAATCGTCCTTCTAATTGAAGTTTATCATCATATGAGAAACTTCCTAGCATCTATTGTCTATTTATTAGGGATTGATATAATCAAATTATATCTTGAAATCTATCATTATAGATTTACTTCCCATGTTTATAGACTATGTCTCCCATATACATTCTATCGTTATAGAATGTTTAAAGTCATAACTTTTACGAAGAATTATTCTTTTCATTTCCAAAATTAATATATCATATATATATTCATATATAATATATATATATATATATATATATATATATATATACAAATTTAGGAATATGATTAACTCCCACTAATCTTTTGTAAACCTAGTAAACAAAAGATTCATTTACATCTTTATGAGAAATCAAACGATTTGACCTTTCTCTCATAAGACGCTTATGGCTCCCACTAGCTTGCTTAAGATTCATGATGGATGGATCTCTACAACTTACATGTCTTGTGATTCATAGCTTTAGACATATATTATCAAGACTATCTTAATAATGGTTTCGGAAACCCATATTATGTCCAAACATTGAATCACCATTTAGTTGTAGCTAGCAATCTTCGAATTAATTGAAACTAAGACTACGTCAAAAATGGTTCCTTCAAAGTCAACCATTCTCTTTGATTGTAGTCACCTTAAGCTACCAATTAGCTATGAAGGTTTCATTGTTTCAGGTCAAATGGTACCTTACCATTTCCTTGAGTATATATCGTACATACACTCAATGTAGTCATAAGGATTTTCATTCTTATTTCTTTCGAA
This sequence comes from Malus x robusta, assembly GCA_963082935.1. NCBI lineage: Eukaryota > Viridiplantae > Streptophyta > Magnoliopsida > Rosales > Rosaceae > Malus > Malus x robusta. Next base: position 18,293,527 of record OY720340.1, on the reverse strand, counting down.
TTAAGAGGTGTAACTCTATGACATAGTCATAAAGTTCAAACCATTCAACTGAGACGGTTTATAAATCCTTCTCGACTACCTTGGAGCTCGTGGTATAGGAACTAGGTTGTTATATTTGTTGATCACTATCTTGTTTCTCAAAGAACCATTATTTGAGTTCTATCCCTCGTTCATTTGCTCTATCTTGGGCAAATCCTAGTGTAGGATTACAATGAACAACCCAACAAACAACATTTGTTAGTTGGTTTATAGAAGTGATATCCAAATGTTAATTTAAGGATATCTACAAGATAATTCTCAAACAAATATTGCTTATTAGCACACAACCCCAAATCTTAACATGATTAAGATTTGACTTTCTTTCCAACTACATCCTATGGAGTCATGAAAATTTTGGAAGATCTTCTAATTGACAATCATATTGTCTTAGAAGTATATATCCTATATATATGGGTAATTGATAATATCCAACGAACTAAATCTTATTCAAGTTCGTTCTTCCCTTAATGGAGAAATCCATTATCTTATGATGCTTCTTTCCTTGATATCTTTCAAGGAAACTGTTCTAAAGTGTTACCTTATCTTGAATCAAATCTAAGGAGGTAAATACTTTAGACGTCTTACTCATCAACTTACATTTCTTGAATTCTTTGAAACCTTTTGCAAAGTATTCGGACTTGTGTTTATTCAAAATAAACTATAGTCCAACCGAGAGTGATCTTCGGTGAATGTCATATAACATGAGTAGTATTATGTTATGGACAAGTGCCACTAACATCTAAGTGAATTAACCTTAACAACTTTGTGATTCTTTGTTCTTTCCAAAAGAATAAAGATTCAAACATTTTGCCTCTATACAATTTTAACAAGAAGGCATTGGATCCGGATCTAACGATCCAAAGCATCCATCTATGACCAACTCGTAATTTATGTTTTTAGAGGTATCACAACTCAGTTGGGATTAGTCACTACCTTGCAACCTTTTGGGTTTTAAGCATCGTTATATTCTAAACAGTTAATACTACCAAATCATCTCTACTATAGAGATAATTAATTAGATTACAATAATCTAATCATTCATTAATAAAGAGCAATGTTTTGTCAAACCAAACATTTATCCATTTAACATACGGAATTAAGTTTCTTTATTTAATTGGAATGTAAAGACAATCTTTAGTTTTTCCATTTTCTTTGGTAGTTCATATGAGGAAGTAAGTACTATCTGCTTTCGCAGAGATCTATTTTATTCACGTTCCGAATGTGAAGCACCTTTTCTTCTCTCATATATCTTCTACTTCTTATTAGTCACACTTTTACAACGATTGTAAAACATAGTCACTAATACGGAATCAAGCATTCAAGTAGAAGAACCAACTGTTTTGAACTATTCAAGAACAATTTGCAACACCTTCGAAAGGTGTGTTCTTGACATTTGCAAGACATTTCTTGCAAATACCCCTTCCAATGTCCATCCTTTCATAAAGAAAGTTTGTTCCCTTGGAGTTAATTTTATCTTCTTCATTTGACTTCTCCTTTGACTACAATAGTCATGGTCCCTAAACTCCCACTATCTCTCTTGAAACATATTTCAATTGTGTTATACACATCAAACAATTTGGAGAGTGTGTGGTTATTGTTCACTACATAGTTTACAATAAACTTAGTGAACCATTTGGATAGGGACACAAAGGTGAAGTCCTTGCCTAGTTCCCGTCTCTTGAAGTGTTTTAACACTTCAACACTCAATGATTCAAAATCATCATAGTTCCATGTTGATGGACTATTTTTGTCAACCAACCATTATGTTCTTAAACATAATTACAAACTTTCAAGAGTTGTTTAAGGCAACTCTCATTTCTTCATACAACAATTTGTAAGTGAAGAATCATGGCACATAAAGTGTCCATGCCTTTGTGCTTTCTTCTCAAGTTCTTTGTTCATTTAATAAAGAAACAAGCACTAGTGTTTGCATTGACTAAGGGTTGTTTAAAGCAACTCTTATTTATTCATACAACGATTTGTAAGTGAAGAACTAATAACACTAAAAGTGTCCTTTTCTTTATGCTAATCTTCGTAAGTTCCTTTGTTCTTTTAACAAAGGATTAAGCATTGGTTGCTTGTGTTGTCCTCTTCATGATAGACTTATCTAACATGTTCTTCCAAGATACATTACCAATAGGAAGATTTTGAGGATGATACTACTTAGGTACATATACAATCCATTTAAGACAATCTTTGGGATTGTGGTACCAAGTCCGGAAACTAAAACATTCGGTTTTTATTTGTCAAGTGTTGGATAGCGTTTGCAAATATATTGGTAAACAAATACATAACGAATATAAATTGATTGATTTTAAGCCATTTGATCCGGGTCTTTAAATCAAATAGCACCACCCACTATTTTTGGCAAATTCCATATCCCTCATTGGAATTCGAGAGTTTTGGAAGAAACTCTTAGTAGGGTATAGGAGGCTCACTATTACCAAGCCCACCTCAGAATTATATCATGTTGGCTAGCGTTAATAATAATGAGAGAGTACGTTTACTCATTTGCATCTCTTGCAAGTACCCATCTAATTTGGCCTCTAGAGAATGATGCCTCAGAATTATATCATGTTGGCGTCATTGTACTTAGTTAAGTCATTCCCACCATGCCTAGTTCGTGTAGGGGTTCAAGCATAGCCTCAGAATTATATCATGTTGGCTAAACTCGTTGCCTACCTCATTTCATCATGTATGTATATAGAACTCCTCCTGAGTGTAAGCACGTACTTTGTACTCCCCCATTATAGGGTGAAGCCGGTGTACGAGTCACAAACGATCGGAGCCTACCACGGTGGAAGGCTACGAAAGAGTGTTCAAAGCACTCTCACGCTTATCAACTTAATAATGGTTTGGTTGAGGGTTTTAGGTCTCAAAACATACAAATATTCATTTTAATCTTTATTAAAACAATTTTGGTCCTATTACAACTATAGGTCCATATGATTGTTTTTAGTTGTATATAATACTCCCACTATGCTTATAAAACGGTTTTTAAAGCAAGAGTATATGATACTACTAACATAAACTTTGCATTCATTTGATGGACTATATAGTTGCCTTAGGGCCTTAGGATGACTATGAACCTTTGTTTAGATTCAACACGAACCTTGTGTTGAATCTCAGTCTAGGGATGGTGATTGATTTTAGTTACGCGTTTAATCACATTAAGGCGTGTTGTCTTAGGGGCGTTGGACCCAACTACTTCATTTTCATGCATATCAAATAAAGCAAGAAAGAAGTACTTCAAAGTAAAGGTGAGCTTATGCTCATTACAACATTTGCAAAAAACAAATTACTTTAAAGTAAAGAAGAGCTTAAGCTCTTTTACAACATTTGATCAAATCAAATTACAACCAAAATCTAATCTACACATTCCCATGGTTCAAACAAATTTGAAACGGCCTATCACATAGCTCAATTATCGTAGGCTTAGGTTCATAATCACCCTTTAATTAATTAACACTTTAACTAATTAAATTGAATGCAACATTTTCATTTGGTTTTTGTATCCATAAAATTGATTTAAATGGAGCTAAACAAAATAAAAATCCAATTCTCATTTAAAGAGACAAAACAATTTTGTTCTCTACTTAATTTGGGCCATCTTGCAATAACCACAACATTTGGGCTATATTGCGAAAACATAAACTTTTGGGGTCACTTTGTAAAAACACAAAAGTCCACTACTTCATGTAAATACAACTAGAACCCAAAATTTAAACAATGCAAAAACTTCATTAAAGGATCAAAACAATTTGTCCTTTAGCGTTTTTGGACCTAAACGTAAAAACGTAAACTTTTGGGCCAAAGTGCAAATACACAAAAGTATCAAAACTTTATGTAATTGCATAAAAACCCCAAAAGTACTCCCACTTGAGGGAGGGCCGGTTCTGGAAGAGAAAAGGGGTGATGTGTGTGTTGATTTGTGAGTTTTGACATAAAGCATGCAAGTGGTGCAAGTGGTGTGTGTGAAAGGGAATTAATCCTTTCACACCCACCAATAATATCTTTCACCATTTAAACAAATATCTAACACATTAAATCATTTGAAAAACATAAAACATAAACTTTATGAAATAAATCAAAACTTTGAATCAAAACACCAAACTTTTTGTTCTTGGCAAAAATGTCAAGAACAATGAAGAACACTCATGGAAAAACTCAAAAATTTCCATGAACATTTTTCACCCAAAAACATCCCAAAACAACTCAAACTTAAGAGAAATAACATATAACCAAACTAGGGTACATAGGGGTTCCAAAAGTCACCTTAAAACATTTTTAACAAGTCAAACAAGAACCCAAAAATCCACCCTTTGGATTTGGCCGAATTTCCCCAAAGTCATGGCACCAAATTTTTAGCTCCAATATTCATGCTCATAAGAACTACATCTACAACATTTGAGATGGCAAATTTTCTAACAAAATTTACATTCAAAGAAACAAGAATAAAGCTTGTAACATATTACAACTTTTAAATCAAAGACTATGAACTACAAAACCCAAAAGGATTCACCAACTACTAGACCTAGGCTCTGATACCACTTGAAGGATTATTATGTGAAAACATGTTCATTTGAGCAACATCATATAGCATGCAATTAACAATTAAAGGCGGAATCATGCTTACATGCACTCAAAAACAAAACATTACCCATGAAATTCAAAGCCTAGTAGATTGGTGAACCAAGATTCAACTCAAATCAAAGTGAGTTGAGAAATATATACCTTTGTAGATTCCTCTTTGCATAAGCAAAGGCTAATCACCCAAAGAGAGGGCCTTCATTCCTTGCTTCTTAGATCCATGGATTTGGATGGATGAAATGGTTCTCCAAGTTCCCAAAATTGAGAACCTCTAAGTCTCCACACCAAGGTAAGATTGATGAAGAAAAAAGAGTGACCTTGGAGGAGTAGGATTGCTAGATACACCCTCCAAGGGGGCCGGCCTCCTAGAGAGAAAAGGAGAGACATGTTCTCTCCAATTTTCTCCAAAAGAACCCTTAATGAATTTTAGGCTATAAAGTCCTTTATATAGTCCCTTCAAATAAGTGACCTAAAGAACCAAAAGCCCATTCTCTCTAACATGGCCGGCCATAAGGGTTTTATTTGGCTTTTGGGCCTTTGTGAATTAAGTTGTCATACAACTTAAGTCAATGAGCTTGACGTTCGAAGCCCATTGGGTCTTGAGGCCCAAAACTAACCGGTGGTATTTTAACGAACTTTATTCGTTTGATTAATTATCATATTAATTAATCCTTGCCATAAATTGTTAAATAATTAAACCATTTAATTATTCTTACTCATCTCCATTGTTTCTTCAATCTCCACCTTACACGGTGTATGATCCATTAGGTTCCTTTTAGCGAGGCAGTGGGCGATTAAAACCATTTCACATCAATTGTGAATTGAAACTTACTTTCAATTCTCCCTTTAGTGATAATACACGTTTAGGGCTTCCACAAACCATGAGTGACACCTAGCAGCATATCATGGTTACCCAAGCTAATCAGAAGAGGTAGAGAACCTATTCAGTTTAGGATTACAAATGCAGTACGGTCTTTCTCCAATACAATACTCTTGACCACATTGTTTGGTTTGATAGTTTAGTTTATTCATGTCTGTTATCCAATGTGATTCGTGTGCTTATATGATTACCTTGAATGTGATTTGGAACGACTTCCTAAATCTCATTCATACTCTGGCCAGAGATTCTTAATCATATCATAGAGTATTCTCCCTCAAACAGTTTGAAGGTTAGAGATCCCTTGTTGCGCATTCACTTGCCTTCATGGCTAAGTGGCTTAACCCCAATTATGCCGTGGACACCTTCCTGATGGAGTGACTTTGACATAATCAAAGATCAAGGACTTAACCACAAGACAACGACGATGCCTCAGGTCAAAGGACTACTTTGCATTATCCCAACCATGAGTTCTCATGTGACATGAGTATGAGAACTCCTAGTTGATCGCGTTCAGTGGACTCGTTCGCTATTGAGCACCTACATGCTTGTCTTGATGTCACACACACCAATGACTCGAGACTAGTCACTCTCCCTGAGAGAAAACATAGCATGTACTGATCTTAACGGACTGTCAATGCCCAATTGGCAATCCTATGATCAGGAACGTTTAGGATGTGTCTACCAAAGAATGGTCTCATGAATCTAACTTCTTTAGATTGCATTCTCCCAATCACATATTCCTTGGACTTTATCGTTTAAGCATATAACATTTATATGAGAGGGCTCAAACAATAATCTTTGCCCTTGATATTAAACTAGATTAGTTTAACATGTGAAATGTCTGTAAAGTATCATCATATGATTGGTTTTAGCGCACATTTCCAACAATAACAAACGTTCTTAAAGTGATAGCAAGCAAAGTAATGGAATCGACACTTGGAATTTACTTTAGAATGCAAAAATCAACTTTTAAACACAAAGGGAAGATTCATGCAACACTTAGGGTCGAATTCAATGCTTTGGACCCTTTCTTCAACAAACAACACTTTAAAGCTCTTTCTCATAAATTTTTCAACTCTTTTCACAACTTTCTTCTCTTCATTCTATTTTCCACCAATTTTTCTTTTTCTTTTCCTTTTCTACCCGTGCCTTATGAAGGACTTTGGCGCGCACACACACACACACAAGAATCACTTCCCCCATACTTGTTTTTCTGCAAAAGTTCAACAAAAGGAATTCCTTCTAAATTATGTTTTACTATGCTTCAAGAACAAGGGTATGGATGGTCCTAATCTAGGCTAGGTGAGGATAGTGTGGGTTAACAAAGAACATAGGCTACAGAAGGCTCAACGGGATTAAACTTAAACACACAATGAAATAGGGCACGACAATTTGGCTGTGGTGGTCACTACACAACTTCATCTTGAATATGTATTATGCAAATCAATAACATGCTTTGAATGAAATAGGCATGAGTTCTAGCATTTGGAACTAATGATGAAACGCCTTCTAAGTAGCAACCAAGCAAAGAATAATGAGATCATGCAACAACTTTAGAAAACAATGATGCACAAATTATTAACTCTCCAAATAAACGTTTAGGCTCAAGTCTCACAAGGTTGTAGCGTACATTTCAGTTCCTTCTTTCAAGCATGTTACAAAACTAATTTTTCCCTTATGATTGCATGTGAATTCATAAATTATAACCACAACCAAGCATACACCAAAGAGTAAATCAAATTTTCATCCATGTTTATAACTCTCTTTAACAGTCATGCAATTAAAAACCAAATCCTCATCATTGTGTTGGAAGGTACCCTAAGACACAAATAAACATACAAAAACAACTCTTTTTGGGTTTTTCAAAACAATTTTTCAAATTTTTATGAGATTTTCGGATTTTTATGTCAAAACACACTGAAACACTCCAAAACAGCTTAAAAACACTTAAAACAGCAAGGAACAACACTAGAAGTAATGGGTGATAAATTCCTACGAATTTCATGCAAAACAATGGTTACCCCCACACTTAAATAAAACATTGTCCTTAATGTTTCAAGCATAAACTCACACAAACAAACAACGAATAAACATGACAAGTATGGCAAAGTAAAAATTAGATAGAGTATAGTTTAAGAACACAAATCTGGTTTTGGAGATAGATGATCTTGTTATCTTTCCACAGCTTTGATCTCGAACTGGTTTGGAATTCTGAGCGAGGAATTTGAGAGTTCTTTGGTTTCAAATCAGACTCCTTCTGCTGGGTTGATTTGATTGTGTAGTCTGCATTCTTCTCTGCTTGTTTCTCCTGTATGGTAGGTAGGCACGAGGTAGAGGTGTTGGTTTGTTTCTTTCTTCAATCTTTCCAAGTGCCCACCTCTTGCTTTCTTTCTCCTTGTCCCTAGCTGAGGATAAATTGGCAAATTGTCTCCACATGCTTCGAGGTATCATTTTCACTTCCCTTATCTGTTCCCCAAGCAGGTGTGGTAGACGAAGAGGAAGCATAAGTGCCTCTTCGATATCTGGAATCGGTGCTTCGACAAACTGCCTGTGATTTCCGCAAAGCTGACACTACATGTGACAAGTGCTAACACGTCTGGAAAAGCAAATGCCTCTCCGATATCTGAGCTTGCCTCTTCGATCTCTGAAATCCCGTCGAGTGCAGAGTTTGCATGTGACAAGTGCGGACAAATTGGAAAAGAAGATTGGTCGTGGTTTCTGAGCAAATCCAGTTTTTGAGAAAGCTAGTGCCTCTTCAATTTTTGAGTTGGCCTATTCAATTTCTGAGCTCGCCTCTTCGATTTCTGAAATCCCTTCGAGTGTTGATTTTTATAGAGGTACGCAGGACGTTCAAAGCACACTTCAATTTCTGCCTGTAGAAACTCCTTTCTTGCACTTCTACGATCTTAACTTGTCCGACCTCTTCTTTCTTTAACACCTCCGAAAATGTCTGGCCCCTCCAACCGTCGTTTTGAGTTGAACCTTGGTGAAGATGCAGTCCCACCTTCTCCAGACAACATATGGCGGCCATCCTTCATATCCCCTACTGGTCCCCTTACCGTTGGGGATTCGGTGATGAAGAATGATATGACAGCTGCGGTGGTGGCCAGGAACCTTGTCACTCTCAAAGATAACAGACTACTTGCCAAACGGTTTGATGAGTTGGCTGTTAAAGATTCTTTAGCTCTCAGTGTGCAGTGTGCAGGTTCTGTGTCTAATATGGCCTAACGCCTATTTGCCCGAACCCGTCAAGTTGAATCATTGGCGGCTAAAATGATAAGTCTCAAGCAGGAGATTAGAGGGCTTAAGCATGAGAATAAACAGTTGCACAGCCTCGCATATAACTATGCTACAAACATGAAGAGGAAGATTGACCATATGCAGGAATCTGATGGTCAGATTTTACTTGATCATAAGAGGTTTATGGGTTTGTTCCAACAACATTTGCCTTCGTCTTCTGGGGAGGTACCGCGTAATGAAGCTCCAAATGATCAACCTTTGATGCCTCCTCCTTCTAGGGCTCCGCCGACTACTGAGACTTCTCCTAAGTAGCCATTATGAAGGCTCCCTCTTGCATTTATCTGCTTAATGTTCCTTACCTTTTTATGAATGTAAAAATACCTTGCATAACTGTCAGTGTTTCAAAAATAAACCCACACCAAAAACAATTAAACAAGCAACAAATAAAAATGACAATCATGGCAAAATAAAACTACAGAAAAGGGAAGGTTTTTAGAAATACAAAACTGATTGTGGAGCAATTCAAAAATCTTCCTTATTTGAATACATGGGTTGCCTCCCAAGAAGCGTTTGCTTTAACGTCTTCCAGCCGGACAAAACTTCCTTCTAAACTTGGATAGGGCCCATAGCGTGGAATTGATCCTTGAATGGACGATGATACTTGATGTGATCCGACAATGGTTTAAATTCTAGTGTAGGTGCCTGAATCATCAAAATCAGCAAGTTAGTATATAATAAAATCCAAGTTGGAGAAGATGACTTACATGGTTGCTCCAACACAAACTCAATTACGAACACCACATCTTTAAAGGTTGCAGGGATATGGGACTTGGCCAGAATTGGTGTTTTGAGAGTTATGACTTGTCATGTGTCATAAAATCCAACTTCTTTGGGAATTTTCGTCTCAACTGTATCTTCTTTGATGAATTCTAGACAATCCTCATCCACTTCTTGCTTTTGATTTGTTGGAAAGGTTTCGAATATGCCTTTCTCACCCTCTTCTTCCTTGGATTGCATGATCCTGCAATCCAACTGTATCTTCTTTGGGAATTTTCGTCTCAACTGTATCTTCTTTGATGAATTCTAGACAATCCTCATCCACTTCTTGCTTTTGATTTGTTGGAAAGGTTTCGAATATGCCTTTCTCACCCTCTTCTTCCTTGGATTGCATGATCCTGCAAGGAATAAGGACATTTGGTGAAACGGGGTCAGGACAAATTGAATTTAGGCTTACCTTGGTTGTAGTGGACGGCATATAGGGCATATGGGGTTGCGGCAAGGGTGGTTCTTCCTTTGCCGTGGCCTTGTTATTCTCCTCTTCTTCGAGCAGCAGTTGTTCATCCATGTTTTAGCTTGGTTTGGATGTCTTGGGTTCACCTCCAACCTCCATAGCACTTCTCAAAGTGATAGCATCATGGATTTCAAAATCTTCCTTCAAATATTCAATAGTTGAGTTGGAGAGTTCACTTTGCTCTTGAATTTGTGCCATGAACTCCATGATCTGCCCAATTTGCTTCTCCAATTCACCCGTCTTCTTGGCTTGATTTTGCATCTCTTTGTTTCCATTTTCTACTTCCTGGTTCAAAAAGGTGAGTAACTTATTAAACATATCATTATCCAAAGACGTACCTGAATTGAATTGGGTAAATTGTTGTGGTGGTTGCATAGGTCTTGAATAGAACTCCTCTTCTTGCTGCCAATACCCATCTTGTTGGAATTGTTGAGGTTCTCCCCACATGTAATCTGAATAATCTCTCCAAACTGAATTGTAAGCGCTGGAAAACGTGTTGTCCCATGATTGGTTATGGCCTTGATAACCTCAAGCATCTTCATTCGCAGCGAATTGAGAACATTGATAAGTTGGATATCCTTACCCATAGGACACACCATATGTAGGGACACTTTGCATTGTGGTCCCTTTGGCATATTGTGACAATTGAGAACTAAGTTTTGCCAATTGAGCTTGAATGGTAACAAAATCCATGTCTTACTTCTCTAGTACCTGAAATCAAGGAAACAAAACTAAATCAAATATCATAAGTAAAAATAAAAGACACAAATAGAAACAAAGTCAGTAACTAAAACAAAAGACATGAAAAAGAAACAACGGGGGATTAGCAAAGTTGCTAATCCCTGCCAACCGCGCCAAAAATTTGATGCGAAAGTTTACTTAACACACAAATTAAACCCTCTTGTATCAATTGTAGTAAAGAATGTAACTGGGGATCGTTCAGGACCGGAGATTAGGAGGGCTTGCTAATAACCTCTAAACTGACTTAAAAACAAATAAACAAAGTTAAAAACACCATACTAGACTCCAAGACTTCAAAACAAACTCAAAGAACTCAAAACGAGCTAAAAATGCTCAAATATGCCTAAAAACACAAACTGGGCAGATTTGGACTCTAAACACACTTTTGGACGAGTTTTCGTTTTAACTTGGTTTGAAATACTTAAAAACACAAACTAAATCAGTTTCTAACTAATATGACTCAACAAGGTAAAGGGGGTTTTGGTTTTGATGAATTTGAAAACAAATTAAGTAAATTAAAGAACTAATGAAATCTGCACGTATTTGAGTAAATTGAATGGATGGAAGGCTAGCTAGGAGGTTCTTCTCTACACATGACACACTTGCAAACAAAACGATTTCTAGTTGCTTTTCAATAAACTACGAATTCTCAACACCCCAGATTAACTGTGAATTGCACTAATTAACCCTCAGATTTTCCTAATTTTATTGAATTGGATGATTGCATACAACAACCCAAAGCATTCCCCATAAGTTCCCTACATGAATTGAATAATAGAGATACAAGCAAGAATCATTAAGTTCTATGAAAATCATAAGCATTGACGAAACACTTGTAACTATGAATTGCATGAAATTTATGCCAAGAATTTACTTAACACTGTTGTGACGAGCAACCTTTACTACTTGTGAATATAAGTTCATAACGATTAGGTGAAACTCCCTTATATCCTAGCATCAGATTTATGCATGAAAATTAAGCATGCACTCTCAACCAACAAACACAAATCAGTTTTAATTCAAATGGATAAGTAAATTGAATTCACAACTTATGAATCACAACTGAAGGTAATCAAATCATATTGCAAGCATGAACATGGTTTCGAATTCCCCCCTAGCTAAAGGGGGTTTAGTTCCTCATACTCACAAAGCAAAGATAAACAAATTTAGACATTGAAAACAAAAGAATGAAAACACCTAAAAACGCTCCAACAATCCAACTTGAATGGCAAGCACGTCCAAGGGTCCTCATTCTTCTCTTTGTTGTGGCACAAAGTGTGGTTTGATGGATGAGTGGTAAATTATGGTGGTGGATGGATGTAGGTGAGTTATGGTGAAGGGTGATGGGTGGGTTGTCTTCTCCCCTTTGTTTTGGTGAAGGGTGGATGTATTTATAGGCTAGGGAGAGGACCACCATCTAATTAAGGTGGTAGTGATGAGTGTTGTGGTAATGAGTGGATGTAATGGGTCTGGTGGATGAATGTTTGGTGGATGTAATGGGTCTGGTGGATGAATGTTTGGTAATGAATGGATGTAATGGTTGTAGTGGGTGGATGTTTGGTAATGAGTGGATGTAATGGGTGTAGTGGATAAGTGTTTGGTAATGAGTGGATGTAATGGGTGTAGTGGATGAGTGTTTGGTAATGAGTGGATGTAATGGGTGTAATGGATGGATGTTTGGAGTTGTAGGTCAACACACTTGCACACACACATGCTGATTTTTAGCCTTCAAATCTTCAAAAACATCCATCCTCATGTCTCCATGCTTGCACTATCCAATCTTGGCCCAAAAATGCTCCAAAATGCTCCAAATAGCACTTTGTTGCTAACTTTGTTATTTGAACTTACAAACACACGAAAATAGCTTAAAGTACTAAAATAACTAGAATTAAACTAAGTAAATGCCAAGAAACAATCTAACTAAGTTGCATAAATATGCTCCTATCAACAACAACCTGACCAAAACACCTCAGGTACATCTTTAGATAATGACACACTTCTTAAGTTACTCACCAATTTGTCTCAGGGGAAAGAAAATCAAGCCAAAGCAATGCAAAACCAAGACAAAAGGTAGACCAAATGGAGAAGCAAATTGGGCAGATTGCGGAGTTTGTAGGACAATTCAGAGAGCAAGGTAAGTTGCCTAGTTCAACCGTTGTCAACCCGAAGGGAGGATTCGAATCTACAAAAGCCATGAGTTTGCGAAGTGGAAAACAAGTTGGATCTGATCCCCAACCGTCCAATTCGCATTCCAATGAGGTTGAAGAGTTGATAATTGAAGAGAAGGAGCAAAGCACCCCCACGGCAAGGGTGGAAACATCTTTGCCGCAGGCCCCAAAACCTCCTAAACCATCCAATTCGGCCAACAAAGGTAAGGAAGTTCCAATTTTGATTAATTCTAACGTTGTTCCTCCAAATGTACCATTTCCTCGTAGACTTATACAATTAAAGAAGGAGGAGGCTGAAAAGGATATTTTGGAAACGTTTAGAAAAGTTCATGTCAATATAGCACTTTTGGATGCAATTAAGCAAGTTCCAAGGTATGCCAAGTTTTTAAAAGAACTTTACACAACTAGGAAGAGAATTTCGAGCAAGGAGGTTGTCAAGGTAAGTGAAAATGTCTCGGCTGTTTTACAACGTAAACTGCCCACTAAATGCAAGGATCCGGGTAGTTTTACCATTCCTTGTGCAATTGGGAATACTCGTTTTGAATCTGCCATGTTAGACATAGGTGCATCTATAAATGTCATGCCTTATTCAATCTATGCATCTATGCACTTAGGCGAATTGAAAAATGATGGTGTGATTATACAATTGGCCGATAGATCTAATGCCTATCCAAAGGGAGTTTTGGAAGATGTTTTAGTGCAGGTCAATCACTTAATCTTTCCGGCAGATTTCTACGTGCTTGAAATGGACGAGTCGGACCATTCCCCTACATTGCCTATCCTCCTTGGACGACCATTCATGAAAACTGCCTGTACTAAGATTGATGTGTTTAATGGAACTTTGACGATGGAATTTCATGGGGAAGTTATCAATTTCAATCTTTTTGATTCTATCAAGTATCCTAGTGAGGATCACTCATGTTTTTCTATTGATGTATTTGCTTCTTTGGCGCAGGACTGATAGGAGCATATTTATGCTCCTTAGTTGGCTAGTTCTTATGCATTTATGTTGTGTTTTCTTAGTTAAGTTAGTCTTTTAAGCTATTTTCATGTGTTTTCAGGTTTTAAAGACAAAGTGAGCAAAAAGATGCAATTTGGAGCATTTTGCAGCCAAATTGGGCTAGAATGGAGTTCATGCATGTGAAGCACAAAGAATGGACGAATTTGAGGGATTGAAGAAGCTAGGAATGTGTTTCAAAGTTGAAGAATTGAAGATACACAGTTTCCTAGTTGAAGAAGGAAATGGCTTGAATGAAGGATTCCTAATCACTGAAGGAGTCCTAATTGAAGATGGATTCCTAGACGAATGAAGATTTCTACCCAAGCATGGTTTCCTACTTGAAGAAGGGAAGTTAAAGCCAAAGAATCAGCTCAAGTGAATGAATCTTATCCAAAACATCATCCATAACCTTATCTTAGCTTATCTTATCCAAACAAACCTTATCCTATCCTATCTTATCCTAATCTTAATCTACCTACATTTCAGCTGCAAGGGACGGTTTCTAACTATATTATGATGCTTAAAATCAGATTTCTAGAAGACTTAATCTTGTCCTACAAAGATGGCGCCTAGAACCTTTCTAGAAGCCTAAAAATCTGCCTTGTATTGTCCTTCTAGAAACCACCCTTTGTGCCGCACCTTATACCCTATTTCCCTTGGGATTTTGGTTTCTAGAAGCCCTTATCCTCCCCTAGCTTTTTGCCGCACCTTTTCCTCCCATTCCCTTTGGATTTCTGACTTGTTTTCCTTCTAGGATTGTATGTTATTGTCATATGCAGATTAGGCCTTTAAAACCTTGTCCTTTGCTACCTAGGGGTTGTGATTTTCAGCCTATAAATACCACCTTATGCCGCACCATTCAGTCACCACTCTCTACCATATTTTCACTACACCATTCACCCAAAAACCCCTCTTGTGCCGTGAGTTTTGCAAGGAGAAGAAGGAAGAAATCTGGAACCGTGCATGCCATTCAAGGAGCTTGGATTGTTGAAGCGATTCTAGGTGTTTTCTATCTTTATGTCAATGTTTAAATTTATTTATCTTTGTTTATTTGCGAACATGAGGAACTAATTTCTTTATAGTTAGAGGGGAATTCAAAGCCATGATCATATGTTTTATATGACTTGATTTCTTCCAGTTATGATTTCATAGATCGTGAATGTGGTTTACTTATCTATTTCATTGATAATATGTTTATGTATGTTGATTGAGGGTCGACACTTAGTTTGCATGCATGAATTTGATGCTAGAGTATAAGGGAATTTCACCTAATCGTTATTAACTTATATTCATAAGTAGTAAAAGTCGCTAGTCATGATTGTGTTAAGTAAATCCTAGGCAAGAGTAACATGCGTATTCCATAGTTATGAATGCCTCGTCAATGCTTATGTTTTCCATTGAACTTAATGATCTTTGATATGTGTCTCTATCATGCGTATTCCATAGTTAGGGTCCTTGATAAGAATAATTTGGTTGTAATGCGTATTCCATTCAATTCAATGAATATAGGGAAATATGAGAATTAATTGGTGCAATCTAGTTAATTTGGGGCATTGTCATTCATGGTTTGTTGAAAGAGTAATTGGAAATCGAGTCGTATGCATATGTTTCATGTGTGGAGAAGGAACCTTCTAACTAGCCTTTCACCATCTTAATCTACATCAAATCGTTTTTGTCAAGTTTGTTTTCAAGTTTCTGTTTTAAAAGTTAAATTCGTCAAAACCAATCCCCTTGCTTTTAAATCTTGTTTTTAGAGTCAAAACTTATTTCCTTTTTGTCTTTTGGGTCTTTGAAGTTCTATTTTCGTCCAAATCACTTGTTAGGTCTAGAATTGAGTCTTTTTTATTGTTTCTTGCTGTTTTTAGTGTTTTAAGTTAGTTTTGAGTCTATAGAGTCTAGTTTAGTGTTTTTAAGTCTTATTTGTGTTGATTAGCATCCCTAGTTAATCCCCGGTTTAGAACGATCCCTACGTGCCGGGGATTTGCAAAGTTGCTAATCCCTTGGATTGTTTTATTTCAATTTGTTTTAATTGATTCCAGATTTTTACTTTGTTTTTGTTTCTTGTTTTAGGTACTAGTTTATGACTCGGAGCTCTCATCCGGTTCGTGAACACATCTTGGACTTTGACGACGATTTTGAACGAGAGTTGAGACGAAAGAGGAAGAATCCAGAACCTAGTGAATCAAGTTCAAATTCAGAAGCTGAAGTTGAGATTGAGGAAGAGGAACCCACGGCACAAGTGGGTGAAGTTGAGACAGTCATGGCACAAGATAATCGTACAATCAAGGAGCTCTCGGCTTCGGGATTGGACAATGCCATACCTTTATGTATTCAATATCCGGCGGCTGCCCAAGGAAAGACTGAGGAATTCGAGTTAAAGTCAAGTTTGCTACACCATATTCCGAAGTACCATGGGTTGTCCATGGAGGATCCCAACAAGCACTTGAAAGAGTTCGAGGTGGTATGTTCAAGCATGACTCCAATCAATGTCGACGGGAGTATATTAAAGATGAAGGCCTTTCCCTTTTCTCTCATGGAAAAGGCGAAAGATTGGTTGTATGAATTAGCTCCCGGAACGGTCACATCTTGGGAGAGCATGAAACGAGCTTTCTTGGAGAAGTTTTTCCCAACTTCTCGAGTCATCCTCCTACGAAAAAGGATAAGTGGAATTCAACAAGAAGAAGGTGAGTCTTTTCCTACATATTAGAACCTTTTAAATCTCTTGTTGCTTCTTGTCCACAACATCAAATGAAGGAGGAGCTTCTTCTACAATATTTCTACGAGGGACTTCTACCAATCGAACGACAAATGCTAGATGCCTCGGCGGGAGGAGCTTTGGTGGACAAGACTTCCACGGCAGCAAAGACTTTGATTGCTAATCGAGCGTTGAACGCTCAACAATACGAAGGTGTTGGACAAAGAGGCACCCCACGGCAACACTAAGTGAATGAGGTAAGTGCCATAACCGAACTTCAAAATCAAATGGCTAACCTTACTACGTTGCTTTCTCAGGTTGTGGAAGGGCCAAAAGTTCAAAATGTAAGTGCATGTGGCGTATGTTCCATGCAAGGACATCCTACGGACAAGTGCCCGCAATTGATTGAGAACGGAAGGTGGGAGACCCTCAATGCCGTGGGCTTTGGGTAGCAATACCAACAAAGGAATGATCCCTTTTCTAACACCTACAATCCCGGTTAGCGTGATCATCCAAATTTCAAATGGCGAGAACCCCAACAAGGCCAACAACAAAGCACATTTAGGCAACAACCCCCGGGTTTCTATCAAAAGTCGTTTGCACCAACTTAACCCCAAGCACAACCCGCCCAAAAACCAGGTTCGTCTATTGATAATGATCAGATTTTTAATTTACTAACTTCTATGGCGCAGGGCATGCAAACTAGGGACAAGAAGGTGGACGAGTTGGAAAAACAAGTGGGGCAAATTGCCGAGTTTATGGGGCAATTTCGAGAGCAAGGAAAACTCCCTAGTTCAACCGTTGCAAATCCAAATGGGGGATTCGAAACAGCCAAAGCAATCACATTGAGGAGTGGCAAACAAGTTGGAACCGAACCCCAAACATCCAAATCAAGTCAAAAAGAGGATGAAAAGCTGCTGTTTGAGGAAGAAACACAAGACACACCCACGACAAGGATGGAACAACCTTTTCCGCAGCCATCTTGCATTTCCAACCCATATAATTCGGCCAAGGTAAGTTCAAATCCGAATTCTTCTAGTTCTATTCCACTAAACGTGCCTTTTCCTAGCAGGTTGAGGCAATCCAAGAAGGAGGAGAACGAGAAAGACATTTTGGAGACGTTTCGGAAAGTGCAAGTCAATATACCACTTCTTGACGCAATTAAGCAAGTACCAAGGTACGCCAAATTTTTGAAGGAACTATGTACAACAAGAAAGAGAATTTCGAACAAAGAGGTGGTCCAGGTAAGTGAGAATGTTTCCGCTGTTTTGCAAAGAAAACTACCCCCTAAATGCAAAGATCCGGGTAGTTTTACAATTCCATGTATTATAGGCAATACTAAATTTGAACATGCTATGTTAGATCTAGGAGCTTCAATTAACTTCATGCCATACTCAATTTATGCATCCATGAACTTAGGAGAACTTAAAAACGATGGTGTTATAATTCAATTAGCCGATCGTTCTAATGCATATCCGAAAGGAGTTTTGGAAGATGTGTTGGTGCAGGTGGATAACTTGATATTTCCAGCGGATTTCTATGTTTTAGAGATGGAGGATTCACCAAATGTCACCCCATTGCCGATTTTACTTGGGAGGCCCTTCATGAAAACAGCACGCACCAAGATCGATGTGTTCAAAGGGACGTTGACAATGGAATTTGATGGGGAAATTATTAATTTTAACATTTCTGAAGCTATGAAATTTCCTAAAGATGATCATTCTTGTTTTTCTATTGATGTATTGGATGAATTGGCGCAGGATTATCTTGATATGTTGGAAGACGATCCCCTTGAAACGACAATTGCACAAGGACTTGGCATGAAGCCCAATCTGGCCGTACCTAAGGAAGAGCATGCCGAGCTTGTGGCTGCCTTTGAATCATTGCCATAACATCGTGGTAAGCCTTCTAACCCAATTCCAATTCCCGTTTCCACTAATACGTTGTTACCTTCTGTGATTCAGGCCCCCGTTCTTGAGCTTAAACCATTGCCGGATCATTTAAAGTATGTATTTTTGGGAGATGAAGAGACGTTACCCGTCATTGTCTCTTCATCACTCACGGCATTAGAGGAGGAAAAGTTGATTCGAGTGTTGAAAGAGCACAAAACAGCTATTGGATGGACATTGGCCGATATTAAGGGAATTAGCCTTACAACATGCATGCATCGCATATTTCTAGAGGAGGGGGCTAAACCAACTCGAGAGGCTCAACGCCGACTCAACCCTCCAATGATGGAAGTTGTGAAAAAGGAGATTATAAAGCTCCTCGATTGTGGAGTGATTTATCCAATTTCGGATAGCCGCTGGGTCTCACCGGTTCAAGTTGTCCCAAAGAAGTCAGGAGTCACTGTGGTGAAGAATGCCGAGGAGGAGCTTGTGCCAACCCGTATCCAAACAGGTTGGAGAGTGTGCATTGACTATAGGAAGCTCAACAACACCACAAGGAAGTGAAGGAAATATTTTGTGAAAACATGTTCATTTAAGCAACATCAATAGCATGCTAATAACAATTAAAAGGCGGAATCATGCTTGCATGCACTTAAAAACAAAACATAACCAAGAAATTCAAAGCCTAGTAGATTGGTGAACCAATAATCAACTCAAATACAAAGTGAGTTGAAATTAATACCTTTGTAGATTCCTCTTTGCATAAGCAAAGGCTAATCACCCAAAGAGATAGGGGCCTTCATTCCTTGCTTCTTAGATCCATGGATTTGGATGGAAGAATAGGTTCTCCAAGTTCCCAAAATTGAGAACCTCTAATTCTCGACACCAAGGTTCGATTGTAGAAGAAATGAGTGACCTTGGAGTAGTAGGATTGCTAGATGTACCCTCCAAGGTGTTGGCCTCTTTAGAGAGAAATGGAGAGACAATTCTCACCCATTTTCCCCCAAAATAAACCCTTATTTCACTTAATAACCCTTAATGAATATTTAGTTATAAAGTCATTTATATAGTCACTTCTTTAAGTAACCTAAACAACCAAAACCCTAATTCATTACCATATGGCCGGCCACCTAAGGAATATTGGGCTTTTGGGCTTTAATGAATCTTTATTCATTAAATTGTCATACAACTTAAGTTAATGGGCTTGACGTTCGAAGCCCATTGGGCCTTAAGGTCCAAAACTATCCCGAAGGTCTTTAACGAACTTATTCGTTCGATTAATTAACATATTAATTAATCCTTACCATAAATAAATGATTAAACCATTTAATCATTCTTACTCATTTCCGTTTAATCTCCAATCTACACCTCTTACGGTGTGCGATCCATTAGGTTCCTTTTAGCGAGGCAGTGGGCGATTAAAACCATTTTACATCGATTGTGAATTGAAACAATTTTCAATTCTCCCTTTAGTGTTTACACACGTTTAGGGCTTCCACAAACCATGAGTGACACCTAGCAGCATATCATGGTTACCCAAGCTAATCAGAAGAGGTTTAGAGAACCTATTCAGTTCGGGATTACAAATGCAATACGGTCCTTCTCTAATCTAATACTCTTGACCACATTGTTTGGTTTGATAGTTTATTTTCTCATGTCTACTATCCAATGTGTGTCTTGTGCTTATATGATTACCTTGAATGTGATTTGGAACGCATTCCAAAATCTCATTCATACTTTGGCCAAAGATTCTTAATCATATCATAGAGTATTCTCCCTCAAACGGTTTGAAGGTTAGAGATCCCTTGTTGCGCATTCACTTGTCTCCATAGCTAAGTCACTTGACCCCAACGATGCCGTGGACACCCTCCTGATGGAGTGACTTTGACATAATCAAAGATCAAGGTCTTAACCACAAGACAACTATGATGCCTCAGGTCAAAGGACTAATTTGCATTATCTCAACCATGAGTTCTCATGTGACATGGAATATGAAAACTCTTCGTTGATCGCGTTCAGTGAACTCATTCTTTATTGAGCACCTACCGTACTTGTCTTGATGTCACACACACCAATGACTCGAGACTAATCACTCTCCCTGAGAGAAGACATAGTACGTACCGATCTTGACGGACTGTCAATGCCCAATTGGCAATCCTATGATCAGGAACATTTAGGATGTGTCTACGAAAGAATGGTCTCATGAATCTAACTTCATTAGATTACATTCTCCCAATCACATATTCCTTGGACTTTATCGTTCAAGCATATAACATTTATATGAGACGGCTCAAACAATAATCTTTGCCCTTTATATGTAAAACTAGATTAGTTTAACATGTGAAATGTCCGTAAAGTATCATCACATGATTGGCTTTAGGGCACATTTCCAACAGGAAGGACCACTTTCCATTGCCATTCATTGACCAAATGCTTGAAAGGTTAGCCGATCATTCTTTTTATTGTTTTCTTGACGGTTATTCAGGATATAATCAAATTGTCATAGCTCCGGAAGACCAAGAAAAAACCACCTTCACGTGCCCATTTGGTACGTTTTCTTACCGTCGCATGCCATTCGGTTTATGCAATGCACCAGCCACGTTCCAACGATGCATGGTAAGTATCTTTTCTGATTTTATTGAGAAGATTATTGAGGTATTCATGGATGATTTTAGTGTCTTTGGCGATTCATTTGATGGTTGCTTGGAAAATCTCACATTAATCTTAAAACGATGCGTTGAAACTAACCTTGTTTTAAATTGGGAAAAGTGTCACTTTATGGTAAAACAAGGCATAGTTTTAGGGCATATCGTTTCTGAAAGGGGAATTGAGGTTGATAAATCGAAAATAGATCTTGTACGCTACTTACCCTCTCCAACTTTGGTTAGAGAGGTTCGTTCTTTTCTTGGACATGCAGGATTTTATAGGCGATTCATCAAGGATTTTTCAAAGATTTCCACACCCCTATGCCGACTTCTCCAAAAGGATGTGTCCTTCGAATTCAACGAGGAATGTGAAAAGGCGTTCAAACACCTTAAAAAGATGCTAACTTCGGCCCCCATCATTCGGCCACCAGATTGGAGCATTCCCTTCGAGCTTATGTGCGATGCATCCGATTATGCTCTAGGCGCTGTTTTGGGACAAAGGAAGGACAAACAGCCACACGTCATATATTATGCCTCTCGGACCTTGAACGATGCTCAAATGAACTATCCACAACGGAAAAAGAACTTCTTGCTGTTGTTTTTGCTTTAGATAAGTTTCGTTCTTATTTACTTGGTACTAAAGTAATAATTTACACTGATCATGCAGCTTTGAAGTACTTGCTCACGAAGAAGGAGGCTAAACCAAGGCTTATTCGATGGATGCTTCTTCTCCAAGAGTTCGATATCGAAATCTGAGACAAGAAAGGAAGTGAGAACGTTGTGGCTGATCACTTGAGCCGTTTAGTGCATGAAGAAGATATCGTGCCTATCCCAGAGACATTCCCGGATGAGCAATTGATGTCCATTGAGGTTAGTATGCCATGGTATGCGGATTTAGTTAATTATTTGGCATCTAAAGTCATTCCAAGTGAGTTCAATAAAAACCAACGTGATAAACTTAAGTATGATGCACGAAATTATGTGTGGGATGACCCTTATTTATGGAAATATTGCTCTGATCAAATCATTCGTAGGTGTGTGCATGATTCTGAAATTCAGTCTATTTTAAACTTTTGTCACACTTATGCATGTGGAGGTCACTTTGGCACTCAAAGGACTGCACGTAAAGTACTTGAATGTGGTTTTTATTGGCCTACTATTTTTAAGGATGCTAGAACTTTTTGCATATCATGTGATCGTTGTCAACGAACTGGAAATATAGGACCAAAAGACCAAATGCCGCAAAGCCCCATCTTTAATGTTGAAATTTTTGATGTTTGGGGCATAGATTTCATGGGTCCTTTTCCTTCATCTCATGGTTTTGTTTATATTCTACTTACGGTTGATTATGTTTCGAAATGGGTGGAAGCAAGAGCCACCCGTACTAATGATTCTCAAGTGGTTGCAGATTTTGTTAAGACTAACATATTTGCAAGGTTTGGAATGCCGCGGGTACTTATAAGTTATGGGGGCTCCCATTTCTGCAATCGCACCATTGAAGTGCTACTCAAGAAATATGGTGTCACGCATAAGGTGGCAACACCTTATCATCCTCAAACAAGTGGGCAAGCGGAGGTTTCAAATAGAGAAATCAAGCAGATTTTGGAGAAGATCGTAGGGCCAAACTGGAAAGATTGGAGCTTGCGCTTGAATGATGCATTATGGGCGTATCGTACGGCCTACAAAACACCAATTGGAATGTCCCCATTTCGGCTAATCTATGGGAAACCATGCCATCTTCCGGTTGAATTGGAGCACAAAGCACATTGGGCCATCAAAACCTTTAATATGGACATTGATACCGCAGGACTTCATAGGAAACTTCAATTGAACGAGCTTGAGGAAGTTAGGAATGAAGCTTACGAGAACTCTCGTATTTACAAGGAGAAAACGAAGGCATTCCATGACAAGATGATTCGTAGCAAGACATTCTCTATCGGGCAGAAAGTGCTACTTTTCAATTCTCGCCTTCGGTTGTTTCTAGGTAAGTTGCGTTCTAAGTGGATTGGACCTTTTATTGTTACTAATGTTTTTCCGCATGGTGCAGTTCAAATTCAAAGTTAATGGACATCGTTTGAAGCCATATTTCACAACTTTTGAGGAGAAGACTATGGAGGAAGTATCCCTCCAACCCGTGGGCCTTATTCAAGCTTGATTGGAGGCATCGTCCGGCTGGAAGACGTTAAAGCAAGCGCTTCTTGGGAGGCAACCCATGCAACTAAGGAAGACCTAGGAAGCTCCGGCATCATAATCAGATTTGCGTTCCTAAACCCTACTCTTTATTGCTTTTACTTTGCCATATTTGTCATGTTTTCTAGTTGTGTTATTAGCTTGTTTTTGTGTGAGTCTATGTTTGAAACATTGAGGACAATGTTTGGTTTAAGTGTGGGGGGGTAAACAAAGTGTTTTTGTGTCAAATTCGTAGGATTTTACCACCTAACATTTCAAAGGTTGTTTTTCATTGTTTTTTAGTGTTTTTAGAATGTTTTGATGTGTTTTATGTGGCTTTACCAGAAAATACGAAAATTTAAGAAAAAAAAATTCGAAAAAGTTTTGAAAAAACCCAAAAATAGTCATTTCAAAGTTGTTTTTGTGTGTTTGTGTCTTAGAGTACCTTCCAACACAATGATGAGGATTTGGTTTTTAATTGCATGACGGTTAAAGAAAGTTACAAACATGGATGGAAGTTTGATATGCTCTTTTGTTTATGCTTGGTCATCGTTGTTGTTTACGAATTCACATGTAATCACAAAGAAAAAAATCGGATTTTGTAACATGCTTGAAGGAAGTAACTCAAACTAACACTACAACCCTGTGAGACTTGAGCCTAAACATTCTTTGGAGAGTTAATAATCTGTGAATTCGTTGTTTTCTAAAGTCGTTGCATGATCTCATCATTCTTTGCTCAGTTGCTACTTAGAAGGCGTTTCATCATTATAGATCCAAATATTAGAACTCATACCATTTCATTCAAAGTTTAAAATTGAGTGCATAACATAGAACAAGATGAAGTTGTTTAGTAGTTACCACCAGAGCCAAAAAGCCTTCATCCCATGCATTTGTTTTGTAGGATTAACCCCTTTGAGCCTTATTTAGCCTATTTTTGTTGTTAGCCACATTATCCTTACCTAGCCTAGAGTAGGACTATCCATACCCTTGTTCTTAAAGGATAATAAAGCATGACTTAGAGGGAATTCCTTTTGATCAACATTGTGCAGAAACTTAAGTGTGAGGGAAGGGAAATTTTGTGTGCCAAAAGAAGTAGAAGGGCACGGGTTAGGAAAAGAAAAAAAAAAAAAAAAAAAAAGAAAATTTGTAGAAAAAGAAGGAAAAAAGAGAAAAGTGTGAAAAGAAAAGAAAAAGAGTTGAAAATAAGTGAGAATGTACTCAAATGTGTTGGTTGTTGATGAAAGGGTCCAAAATGTTGAATTTGACCCTAAGTGTTGCATGAGTCTTCCCCTTGGGTTTAACAATTGATTTTTGCATGCAAAAGTGAATTCTAAGTGTCAATTTCATTACTTTGCTTATTATTCTTTAAGAATGTTTGTTTATCCTTACCTTTCTTTGTTAGCCAATACCTTAGCCCCGTTACAACCCTTTGCTTCTATCTTGATTGTTATGTGTTTCAATATGTGGAGTTTGGAATTGGTATGAGCATATGATATCCCTGGTTCTCGCGTCTAAGTAGTAGCATTCCATTCATGAGATCATATACATACATTCATAATTCCAGAAAATGCTTTTATTGTCATAACATATGTGAGCATTAGTTTTCATATTTACATCAATCTTCTCACATATAACTAGTGTATGGTGTGTGGTCAGAAAATCTGAGTGAAAAGTGAGTGCGTATCTAGTGAGGAATTGAGGGATTCTCTAAGGCATCTTACTACATTCAAAACGTTGTTTTAATTGATTAAATGTGAGCTAGTAAGTGATGACTATGATTAAGTATGTGCTCAAGAGTAGGGATGGCTAAAATCTATGTGAGTGGTGATCTTTGGCGTGTCATGTACCATTGGAAATCCCTGAGGCGATTGTTGGAAGGTTTAGGTTATGTTTTGTTTCGTTGTTTTGCTCGAGGACTAGCAAAAGCTAAGTGTGGGGGAATTTGATAGGAGCATATTTATGCGCCTTAGTTGGCTAGTTCTTATGCATTTATGTTGTGTTTTCTTAGTTAAGTTAGTCTTTTAAGATATTTTCATGTGTTTTCAGGTTTTAAGGACAAAGTGAGCAAAAAGATGCAATTTGGAGCATTTTGGAGCAAAATTGGGCTAGAATGGAGTTCATGCATGTGAAGCACAAAGAATGGACGAATTTGAGGGATTGAAGAAGCTAGGAATGTGTTTCAAAGTTGAAGAATTGAAGATACACAGTTTCCTAGTTGAAGAAGGAAATGGCTTGAATGAAGGATTCCTAATCACTGAAGGAGTCCTAATTGAAGATGGATTCCTAGATGAATGAAGATTTCTACCCAAGCATGGTTTCCTACTTGAAGAAGGGAAGTTAAAGCCAAAGAATCAGCTCAAGTGAAGGAATCTTATCCAAAACATCATCCATAACCTTATCTTAGCTTATCTTATCCAAACAAACCTTATCCTATCCTATCTTATCCTAATCTTAATCTACCTACATTTCAGATGCAAGGGACGGTTTCTAACTATATTAGGATGCTTAAAATCAGATTTCTAGAAGACTTAATCTTGTCCTACAAAGATGGCGCCTAGAACCTTTCTAGAAGCCTAAAAATCTGCCTTGTATTGTCCTTCTAGAAACCACCCTTTGTGCCGCACCTTATACCCTATTTCCCTTGGGATTTTGGTTTCTAGAAGCCCTTATCCTCCCCTAGCTTTTTGCTGCACCTTGTCCTCCCATTCCCTTTGGATTTCTGACTTGTTTTCCTTCTAGGATTGTATGTTATTGTCCTATGCAGATTAGGCCTTTAAAACCTTGTCCTTTGCTACCTAGGGGTTGTGATTTTCAGCCTATAAATACCACCTTATGCCGCACCATTCAGTCACCACTCTCTACCATATTTTCACTACACCATTCACCCAAAAACCCCTCTTGTGCCGTGAGTTTTGCAAGGAGAAGAAGGAAGAAATCTGGAACCGTGCATGCCATTCAAAGAGCTTGGATTGTTGAAGCGATTCTAGGTGTTTTCTATCTTTATGTCAATGTTTAAATTTATTTATCTTTGTTTATTTGCGAACATGAGGAACTAATTTCTTTATAGTTAGAGGGGAATTCAAAGCCATGATCATATGTTTTATATGACTTGATTTCTTCCAGTTATGATTTCATAGATCGTGAATGTGGTTTACTTATCTATTTGATTGATAACATGTTTATGTATGTTGATTGAGGGTCGACACTTAGTTTGCATGCATGAATTTGATGCTAGAGTATAAGGGAATTTCACCTAATCGTTATTAACTTATATTCATAAGTAGTAAAAGTCGCTAGTCACGATTGTGTTAAGTAAATCCTAGGCAAGAGTAACATGCGTATTCCATAGTTATGAATGCCTCGTCAATGCTTATGTTTTCCATTGAACTTAATGATCTTTGATATGTGTCTCTATCATGCGTATTCCATAGTTAGGGTCCTTGATAAGAATAATTTGGTTGTAATGCGTATTCCATTCAATTCAATGAATATAGGGAAATATGAGAATTAATTGGTGCAATCTAGTTAATTTGGGGCATTGTCATTCATGGTTTGTTGAAAGAGTAATTGGAAATCGAGTCGTATGCATATGTTTCATGTGTGGAGAAGGAACCTTCTAACTAGCCTTTCACCATCTTAATCTACATCAAATCATTTTTGTCATGTTTGTTTTCAAGTTTCTGTTTTAAAAGTTAAATTCGTCAAAACCAATCCCCTTGCTTTTAAATCGTGTTTTTAGATTCAAAACTTATTTCCTTTTTGTCTTTTGGGTCTTTGAAGTTCTATTTTCATCCAAATCACTTGTTAGGTCTAGAATTGAGTCTTTTTGATTGTTTCTTGCTGTTTTTAGTGTTTTAAGTTAGTTTTGAGTCTATAGAGTCTAGTTTAGTATTTCTAAGTCTTATTTGTGTTGATTAGCATCCCTAGTTAATCCCCGGTTTAGAACGATCCCTACTTGCATCATTACTACAATTGTCATCAATAGGGTTTAATTTGTGTGTCAATATAATTTTCACATCAAGGACCATTTTGAACAATTGAAAGAAGATGCACTTGAATTGGTCATTGCACGAGGAATGGACATTCAAAACAATGAAGCGGTAACCATGCATCCCCATGGCATGAATGATTTTTCCCTTGCCGTGCCCCCTAATGAAGATGTGATTGAGATGGTGGCTGCCCTCGAATCATTGCCACTACAATCTGGTAAGTTTTTGGACCCAATTTCCATTTCAGTTTCGACTAATAAGTTACTTCCCTCAGTTGTGCAGCCACCTACACTTGAACTTAAGCCATTGCCAAGCCATTTAAAGTACATTTTCTTGGGCGATGTTGAGACATTGCCCGTCATTATCTCAAGCACACTCACGGCACAAGAGGAGGACAAGTTGGTAAGGGTGCTAAGGGAATACAAAACAACAATTGGGTGGACATTGGCCGACATAAAAGGAATCAGTCCCTCCACTTGCATGCGTCGCATACTTTTGGAGGAGGAGTTTAAAACATCTCGAGAGGCTCAACACCGACTCAACCCTCCGATGATGGAAGTTGTGAAGAAGGAAATAATCAAGCTTTTAAATTGTGGAGTGATCTATCCTATTTCCGATAGTCGTTGGGTTTCGCCCGTTCAATATGTTCCAAAGAAATCTAGAGTAACTGTGGTGACAAATGCTGAAAATGAGCTTGTGCCTACTCGAATCCAAACATGTTAGAGGGTGTGTATCGATTATAGGAAGCTCAACGCCACCACTAGGAGGGACCACTTCCCTTGGCCATTCATTGATCAAATGCTTGAGAGGTTAGCGGGTTATGCTTCCTATTGTTTTCTTGATGGTTATTCTGGTTATAATCAAATTGTCATAACACCCGAGGACCAAGAAAAAAGCACTTTCACATGCTCCTTTGGTACATTTGCTTATCGTCGCATGCCATTTTGTTTATGTAATGCACCTGCCACATGTCAAAGATGCATGATGAGCATATTTTCTGATTATGTTGAGAAAATTATTGAAGTTTTTATGGTTGATTTCAGCGTTTTTGGTGATTCATTTGATGGTTGTTTGCATAATCTCAGTTTGATCTTAAAATGATGTGTTGAAACTAACCTTGTTCTCAATTGGGAAAAATGTCATTTCTTGGTTAAACAAGGCATAGTTTTAGGACATATCATCTCTGAAAAAGGAATGGAGGTTGATAAATCAAAGATCGATCTTGTACATCACTTACCCTCTCCTACTTCAATTAGAGAGGTTCGTTATTTTCTTGGACATGCAGGTTTCTATCGAAGATTTATCAAAGATTTCTTAAAGGTTTCCCAACTTCTTTGCCGTCTTTTTAAAAAAGATGTGGCGTTTGACTTCAATAAGGAGTGCACGGCATCCTTAAACAACTCAAGGAGTTGTTGACCACGGCTCCCATTATTGTTCCACCGGATTGGAGCCTTCCTTTTGAGCTCATGTGTGACATATCCGATTATGCTTTAGGGGCTGTTTTAGGACAAAGGACGGATAAAAGGCCACAGGTCATCTACTATGCGTCACGGACGTTGAATGATGCCCAATTAAACTATTCTACAACAGAAAAAGAACTTCTTGCTGTTGTCTTTGCTTTAGACAAATTTCGATCATATTTAATTGGTACTAAAGTAATTGTTTTCACTGATCATTTAGCTCTAAAGTATTTGCTCTCCAAGAAGGAAGCCAAGCCAAGGCTAATTCGATGGATATTACTTCTTCAAGAGTTTGATATTGAAATTCGAGACAAAAATGGAAGTGAAAACGTGGTGGCTGACCACCTAAGCCGTATGATGCATAATGAGGAGTCCCTACCCATTGCTGAAACGTTTCCTGATGAACAATTGATGTCCATTAAGGTAAGTGAACCTTGGTATGCTGATTTGGTAAACTTTTTGGTGTCTAAACAAATTCCAAGCACTCTCACTAGACACCAACGTGATAAGCTTAGAAATGACGCATGGTTTTATGTGTGGGATGATCCATATTTGTGGAAATATTGCCCGAATTACATTATTCGTCGATGTGTGCATGATTCTGAGTTTCATTCCATTTTAAGCTTTTGTCATACATATGCATGTGGTGGTCACTTTGGCACATAAAGAACAACACTTAAGGTGTTACAATGTGGGTTCTATTGGCCTAGTATCTTTAAGGATGCTAGAATTTTTTGCTTAACATGTGATAAATGCCAAAGAACAGGAAATATAAATGCAAGGGATCAAATGCCGCAGGTTTCCATCCTCAACGTTGAAATTTTTGACGTTTGGGGTATTGATTTTATGAGTCCTTTCCCTTCCTCATATGGCTTCCTTTATATCTTACTTGTTGTGGATTATGTGTCGAAATCGGTGGAAGCAAAAGCCACCTGAACTAATGATTCTCGAGTGGTTGCAGATTTCATTAGAACTAACCTATTTGCAAGGTTTGGAATGCCAAGAGTAATCAGAAGTGATGAAGGTTCTCACTTTTGCAATCGAACCATTGAGGCGCTATTGAGGAAGTACAATGTCGAACATAAGGTTCAACACCTTATCATCCTCAAACCAATGGGCAAGCCGAGGTGTCTAATAGGGAGATCAAGCAGATTCTAGAGAAGACCATTGGGCCAACAAGGAATGATTGGAGCTTGCGTTTGAAGGAGCATTGTGGGCATATCGCACGACATATAAAACACCCATTGGCATGTCCCCATTTCGGCTCATTTATGGCAAACCATGCCATCTTCCTGTAGAATTGGAGCACAAGGTGCATTGGGCCGTCAAAACATTCAACATGGACCTTGATGCTGCTGGAATTCATAGAAAGCTCCAATTAAATGAACTTGAAGAGATTAGGCATGAAGCTTATGAAAATGCCCAAATTTACAAGGAGAAGACGAAGGCTTTCCATGACAAGATGATTCGAGGCAAATCATTCTCCATTAGGCAGAAAGTGTTACTCTTTAATTCCCTCATTTGCTTGTTTCCTGGTATGTTGCGTTCCAAATGGATTGGTCCTTTTGTGGTTACTAATGTTTTTCCTCATGGTGCAGTCCATATACAAAGTTTGAAGACGCAACAAGAATTCAAGGTAAATAGGCATCGTTTGAAGCCTTATTATGAGGCCTTTGAGGAGCATGTTGTGAAGAATGTAACCCTCCATGCCGTGGGCCCTGTTCAAGCTTAAATGGAGGTATCGTCCGGCTGGAAGACGTTAAAGCAAGCGCTTCTTGAAAGGCAACCCATGTATTCAAATAAGGAAGATTTTTGAATCGCTCCACAATCAGTTTTGCGTTTCTAAAAACCTTCCCTTTTCTGCATTTTTATTTTTCCATGATTGTCATTTTTTAAATTTTATTTAATTATTTTTGGGTATGGGTTTATTTTTGAGACATTGACAAATATGCAAGGTATTTTCACATTAAAATTCTTGGAAAATAAACAGGAGGCAAAAAAATACAAGAGGTAGCCTTCATAAAGGCTGTTTGGGAGAAGTCTCAGTAGTCGGCAGAGCCACAGAAGGAGGAGGTATCGGAGGTTGATCATTTGGAGCTTCACTACGCGGTACAGCCCCAAAAGACGAAGGCAAATGCTGTTGGAACAAACCCACAAACCTTTCATGATCAAGTAAAATCTAACCATAAGATTCTTGGATCTGGTCAATCTTTCTCTTCATGTTTGTAGCATAGTTATGTGCGAGCTTGTGCAACTGTTTATTCTCATTCTTAAGCCCTCTAATCTCCTGCTTGAGACTCATCACTTCAGCCACCAATGATTCAACTTGACGGGTTCGAGCAAATAGGCTTTGGGCCATATTAGACACAAAAGCCGAACACTGCACATTAAGAGCCAGAGAATCCTTAACAGCTAACTCATCAGACCGTTTGGAAAGTAGTCTGTTATCTTTGAGAGTGACAAGGTTCCGAGCCACCACCACAGCGGTCATATCATTCTTCATCACCGAATCCCCAACGGTGAGAGGACCAATAGGGGATATGAAGGATGGGCGCCATATGTTGTCTGGAGAAGGCATGGCTGCCTCTTCACCAAGGTTCAAATCAAAACGACGGTCGGAGGGGCCAGACATTTTCAAGGGTGTTGAAGAAAGAAGAGGTCGGACAAGTCAAGATCGTAGAAGTGCAAGAAGGGAGTTTCTACAGGCAGAAATTGAAGTGTGCTTTGAAACGTACTGCGTGCCTCCATAAAAATCAGCACTCGACAGGATTTCAGAGATCGAAGAGGCTAGCTCAAAAATCGAAGAGGCGCTAGCTTTCTCAAAAGCTGGGTTTGCTCAGAAACCACGGGCCAATCTTCTTTTCTAGATTTTTCCGCACTTGTCACATGCAACCTCTGCCCTCAACGGTGCCCAGAAGTCGAAGAGGCAAGCTCAAAAATTGGAGAGGCATCTACTTTTCCAAACGTGTCAGCATCCGTCACATGCACACTCAGCTTGACGAAAATCACGGGCAGTTTGTCGAAGCCTCGATCCCAGATATCGAAGAGGCACTTGCTTTTCCAGACGTGTCAGTGCCTGTCACATGCACACTCAGCATTACAGAAATTACTGGCAATCTGTCGAAGATCTCTTATAAAGTAGAAAGCATGTGAAGTTTACTGTTAAATCATCCAACGGTTGCCGACAAAAGTGAAAGAATAGTACCGGTTATTAATTCCTATAAATGTCAACCTTCACCCTCTATTGCAAGGCAAACATACATAACCTTTCTTTATCTCCAAGAATACCTTCCCAACGAAGCCTCTGGAGTCACTCGGTGTTCCTTATTCCTTAGGGTACCTCTGCAAATAACTCATCCAAAGCAAAAGTATTTCATATCAAGAAGGTTGAAAGCAAGATTATCTTATATCATGCTTTCTCCCTGTCCTTCTCCTTGTATCAATCTTCCGATCTGAAATCGACTGCCTGGAACCCCTTCCTGATTGCTTACCTAGCCCTGCTCTCGAGTACTCATCTTCAACATCTTATGCTTCCTCTTCGTCTACCACATCTGCCTGGGGAACATATAAGGGAAGTGAAAATGATACCTCGAAGCATGTGGAGACAATGTGCTAATTCATCCTCAGCTAGGGACAAGGAGAAAGAAAGCAAGAGGTAGGCAATTGGAAAGATTGAAGAAAGAAACAGACCATCACCTCTACCTCGTGCCTGCCTGTCGTGTAGAAGAAACAAGCAGAGAAGAATGTAGACTGCACAATCAAATCAACCCAGCAGAAGGAGTCTGATTTGAAACTAAGGAACTCTGATATTCATCGCTCAGAATTCCAAACCAGTTCGAGGTCAAAGCTGTGGAAAATCAACAAGATCATCTATCTTCAAAACCAGATTTGCGTTCTTAAACTCAACTCTGTCAGGTTTTTACTTTGCCATACTTATCATGTTTATTCGTTGTTTGTTTGTTTGCTTGTTTTTGTGTGAGTTTATGATTGAAACATTGAGGACAATGTTTAATTTAAGTGTGGGGGGGGCGTAACCAAGTTGTTTTGCATGAAATTCGTAGGAGTTTATAACCCACTACTTCTAGTGTTGTTCCTTGCTGTTTTTAAGTGTTTTTTAGCTGTTTTGGAGTGTTTTAGTATGTTTTGACATAAAAATCCGAAAATCTCATAAAAATTTGAAAAATTCTTTTGAAAAGCCCAAAAATAGTTGTTTTTGTGTGTTTATTTGTGTCTTAGGGTACCTTCCAACACAATGATGAGGATTTGGTTTTTAAGTACATGACTGTTAAAGAGAGTTATAAACATGGATGAAAATTTGATTTACTATTTGGTGTATGCTTGGTTGTGGTTATAATTTATAAATTCACTTGCAATCATAAAGGGAAATTCAGTTTTTGTAACATGCTTGAATGAAGGAACTCAAATGAACACTACAACCTTGTGAGACTTGAGCCTACAATGTTTAGTTGGAGAGTTAATAATATGTGCACCATTGTGTTCTAAAGTCGTTGCATGATCTTATTATTCTTTGCTTGGTTGCTACTTAGAAGGCCTTTCAAAGTGCTCACACATTGAATCCTTAAACGGAACGGAATAGTAGTCCTTCCTGATTTTGGTGTGTTGCTTCCAACAATCGATCTAAACTCCCTTCCTACCTTGCATTCGATTAGGTAGCTGCACCATAAAAGGTAACAACCTATTAGTTGAAATGGGAATTGAAATTGGGTTAGGTGACGTACCAATGTGCTGCAATGAAGTGGCAACACTATCAACAAATGCACAAGGATTGCTCTCGGCCAGATTTGGGGTTTTGAGAGGTGTGGTCGTGCACTCCTTGTTGTTCACTCCAATTTCCTCCTCGATGGTGGTTCGAGGTACTTTATTTTTTATTAGTGTTGAACGTTTATGCCCTATATTTTCAATTACATCAATGGCACAACAAGAACGAACATCATTAGTATTCTCAACAAATTCAGAAATATTAAAGCTAATCATATCACCACCAAATGCCATAGTTATTGATCCTTTGGCTACATCAATCTTGGTTTGAGCCGTTTTCATGAATGGTCGTCCAAGGAGGATGGGCAATGTAGGGGAATGGTCCGACTCGTCCATTTTAAGCACGTAGAAATCCACCGGAAAGATTAAGTTATTGACCTGCACTAAAACATCTTACGAAACTCCCTTTGGATAGGCATTAGAACGATCGGCCAATTGTATAATCACACCATCATTTTTCAATTCGCCTAAGTGCATAGATGCATAGATTGAATAAGGCATGATATTTACAGATGCACCTAGGTCTAACATGGCCGATTCAAAACGAGTATTACCAATTACACAATGAATGGTAAAACTACCTGGATCCTTGCATTTAGTGGGCAGTTTACGTTGTAAAATAGCTGAGACATTTTCACTTACCTTAACAACCTCCTTGCTAGAAATTCTCTTCTTAGTTGTGCAAAGTTCTTTTAAAAACTTGGCATACCTTGGAACTTGCTTAATTGCATCCAAAAGTGGTATATTAACTTGAATTTTTCTAAGCGTTTCCAAAATATCCTTTTCAGCCTCCTTCTTTGGTTGCATAAACCTACGTGGAAAGGGTACATTTGGAGGAACAACGTTAGAATTAATCAAAATTGGAACTTCCTTACCTTTGTTGGCTGAATTGGATGGTTTAAGAGCTTTTGAGGCCTGCGACAAAAGTGTTTCCACCCTTTCCGTGGGGGTGCTTTGCTCATTCTCTTCAATTATCAACTCTTCAACCCTATTGGAACGTGATTTGGAAGGTTGGGGATCAGATCCAACTTGTTTTCCACTTTGCAAACTTATGGCTTTCGCAGATTCGAATCCTCTCTTCGAGTTGACAACGGTTGAACTAGGCAGCTTACCTTGCTCTCTGAATTGTCCTACAAACTCCGCAATCTGCCCAATTTGCTTCTCCATTTGGTCCACCCTTTTGTCTTGATTTTGCATTGCTTTGGCTTGATTTTCTTGTCCCTGAGACAAATTGGTGAGTAACTTAAAAGGTGTGTCATTATCTAAAGATGTACCTGAGGTGTTTTGGGCAGGTTGTTGTAGAGCTTGTGTTGGTGCGTATTGCTTGGTATAGAAGCCAGAAGGTTGCTGCCTAAAGCCTTCTTGTTGTTGGGGTTGTTGGGGCTCCCTCCACCTGAAATTTGGATGGTCTCTCCAACGTGGATTGTAAGTATTAGAATATGGATTGTTCCTTGGCTGGTTTTGGCCTTGAAATCCAATTGCATTGGCGCTTTCCCATCCACCATTTTCAATCAATTGAGGGCACTTTTCAGAGGCATGTCCTTGGATAGAACACACACCACATACACTTGGTTCTTTCATCCTCATTCCTTCGGCCATCTGAGACACAATGGAAGTAAGATTAGCTAATTGCGATTGAATGTCGGATGTGGAACTTACCTCATTCACTTGCTTCCATAGGGTGTCCCTTTGACCAACGCCTTCATATTGTTGAGCATTCAACGCTCGGTTAGCAATTAAGGTCTTGGCAGCCATGGGTGTTTTGTCGACCAAAGCTCCTCCCGCTGAGGCGTCTAGCATTTGGCATTCAATTGGTAGAAGCCCTTCCTAGAAATATTGAAGAAGAAGCTCCTCCTTCATCTAGTGATGTGGATATGAAGCAACAAGGGTTTTAAAACGCTCATAGTAAGTCGGAAAGGATTCACCTTGGTTTTGCTAAATGCCACTAATCCTTTTGCGTAGTAGAATGACTCAAGAAGTTGGGAAAAACTTCTCCAAAAATGCCTGTTTCATACTCTCCTATGATGTGACAGTTCCGGGGGCTAGCTCATATGACCAATCTTTAGCCTTTTCTAAGAGAGAAAAGGGAAAAACCTTCATTTTTAGAATGCTCCCATCAACATTCACATGGGTCATGCTTGAACAAACAACCTTGAACTCCTTCAAGTGTTTATTAGGATCTTCCATGGACATCCCGTGGAACTTAGGAATGTGATGTAACAAACTTGATTTCAATTCGAACTCGTCCGTCTTCCCTAGGGCAACCAGGGGGTATTGGATGCATAGGGGAGCGGCATTGTCCAATCCCGAAGCGGAAAGCTCCTTGATTGTTCGATTGTCTGCTGCCATGTTAGGATCTTCCTCTACAACCTGCGCCGTGTGCCCCTCTTCTTCTTCAAGTGGATGTTCTCAAACTCAGGTGCGTTATGATCTTGCTGCTTCCTATTCCTTCTCAAAGTCCTCTAAAAACCGTCGTCAAAGTCCAAGATATGCTCACGAACCGGATGAGAACTCCAAGTCATAAACTAGTACCTAAAACAAGAAAACAAACAAGGTCAGCAACTAACATAAAAACACACGAAAATAAACAAAAAGAAATAACAAGGGATTAGCAACTAATCCCCGGCAACGACGCCAAAAATTTAATGCGAAAATAACTTAACACACAAATTAAACCCTCTTGTTGTCAATTGTAGTAAAGAATGTAAGTAGGGATCATTCTAGGCCGGGGATTAGGAGGGATTTACACTTGAAACTAACTTAAAAACGTAAAATTAAGTTTAAAACGCCAAACTAGACTCAAAAGATGCAATACAAACTAAAAAGACTCAAAACTAGTTTAAAAGACTCAAAATAGCTTAAAACAATGAATTAGACTCTAAACTGACTCTAGGGATGGTTTTGGATGAAATTAGGTTCTAACTTGACTCAAGACACTTAAAAACACAAATCAAAACAGATTTTGACTAATAAAACACTTTTAAAGTAAATGGGGATTTGATTTTGATGAATTTGAAAACAAAACAAACAGATTGTAAACTTAAAACAGATTTTGGACGAATTTGGGTAAACTATGGATGATGGGCTAGCTAGAGGTTCTTCTCCACACATGACACACTTGCACATAAACCAATTATCAGTTGTTCTTTCGATATATCATGAAACTCAACACCCTAGGTTAATTAAGTCTGCTTAAATTAACCTTCAAGTTCTCCTTAAGTTATTGAATTGGATGGGAAAGCACATACAGCAATTCAAGCATTCTTCAAAAGTCCTTTACGTAAACAACACAATAAAGATACAATCAAAGATCATTAAGCATTATGAAAACTATAAGTATAGACGAGGCATTCGTTACTATGATGAGCATGAAACTCCTGCCAAGAATTCATTTAACGCGATTGTTTATAAGCGACCTCCACTACTTGTGAATATAAGTTTGTAACTATTAGGTGAAATTCCTTTACATTCTAGCATCATATTCATGCATGCAACTAAGTGTGCACTCTTAATAAACATACACGAATAAGTTAACAATCAAGCAGCTAAACAAATTGAATTCACAACTTATGAATCACAACTGAAGGTAATCAATTCATATTGCAAGTATGTTCATGGCTTTAAATTTCCCCTTAACTAAATAGGGGTTTAGCCACTCATAATTGCAACAAAATTAGAAAATAACAAAGTAGACATTGAAAGCAAGAACGAAGTACACCTAAAACGCTCCAAAGTTCCAAGCTTGAAACGCCAAGGACCTTTGTTTTCATCACCTTGTTGCAGCACAAGTGTCTAGGATGTGTATGAATATATGGAAAGGTTAGGAATGTATTTAGGATTGGTGAATGTCTCGGCCAAGGGAAGGAAAATGTATTTGTGTTTGTGAAATGTGGAATTTATGGATGTATGGATGGAATGGATCTCACGGCATGGAAAATGGAAGTGTATGGAGATGTGTTTGAATGTATGGATGAAATGGAATGGAGCTCACGACAAGGGACTTGTGTTTGTTAATGAAGCTTTTTTTTTATGGATCAAGATCGTCCTTTAGGAAGGGGAATGGTGGATGTATTTATAGGCTAAAGAGAGGACCACTTCAATTCCTTGCATGTGCAGTTTGTATGGGTGTGTGTTGTCCATGTTTCCCTTTACATTTGCACACACATGACCTTCATCATTTCAGCCACAAAACAAACACATTTTCTGCCATGTTTCTCCTTTACATTTACACACATGTTCTTCATCATTTAAGCCACCAATCCACCCATTTTCTACCCATGTGCCATGTGTTACCATGTGATGTGTATTCTTTGCTTTCCCATGTGTGTGTACAGCCATGTAATCATCATTTCCACATTGTACTAGCTGTTACACTTGCACACACATGTTCTTCATCATTTCAACCACGAAACAAACACATTTTCTGCCCTCCAACCTGTCCATGCAGTTTGCATGTGTGTGTATGTCATCCTTGCATGTGTGTGAGCTGTTTGATGTCTCTTCCCTTTGCATGTGTTTGTGTTGTCACCTTTTGAACAAAAAGACTCTCACCTTGCCGTGGGTTTGCATGTGTGTGTGCTGTCCATGTTTACCTTTGCATTTGCACACACACATCTTCATCATATCAGCCACTAATCCACCTATTTTCTGCCCATGCCAAGCTGTCCATGGTGTGCCTTTCTTTTTGCCCATGTGTGTGTGTTTCCTTTTACATTTGCACACCCATGTTCTTCATCATTTCAGCCACTAATCCACCCATTTTCTGCCCATGCCAAGCTGTGAAGGAAATATTTTGGAAAACATGTTCATTTAAGCAACATCAATAAGCATGCTAATAACAATTAAAAGGCGGAATCATGCTTGCATGCACTTAAAAACAAAACATAACCAAGAAATTCAAAGCCTAGTAGATTGGTGAACCAATAATCAACTCAAAAATAAAGTGAGTTGAAATTAATACCTTTGTAGATTCCTCTTTGCATAAGCAAAGGCTAATCACCCAAAGAGATAGGGGCCTTCATTCCTTGCTTCTTAGATCCATGGATGTGGATGGAAGAATAGGTTCTCCAAGTTCCCAAAATTGAGAACCTCTAATTTTCGACACCAAGGTTCGATTGTAGAAGAAATTAGTGACCTTGAAGTAGTAGGATTGCTAGATGTACCCTCCAAGGTGTTGGCCTCTTTAGAGAGAAATGGAGAGACAATTCTCACCCATTTTCCCCCAAAATAAACCCTTATTTTTGCTTATTTCACATTAATGAATATTTAGTTATAAAGTCATTTATATAGTCACTTCTTTAAGTGACCTAAACAACCAAAAACCCTAATTCATCTATAATGGCCGGCCACCTAGGGGATTTGGGCTTTTTGGGCTTTAATGAATCTTTATTCATCAAATTGTCATACAACTTAAGTTAATGGGCTTGACGTTCGAAGCCCATTGGGCCTTAAGGTCCAAAACTATCCCGAAGGTCTTTAACGAACTTATTCGTTTGATTAATTAACATATTAATTAATCCTTGCCATAAATAAATGATTAAACCATTTAATCATTCTTACTCATTTCCGTTTAATCTCCAATCTACACCTCTTACGGTGTGTGATCCATTAGGTTCCTTTTAGCGAGGCAGTGGGCGATTAAAACCATTTTACATCGATTGTGAATTGAAACAATTTTCAATTCTCCCTTTAGTGTTTACACACGTTTAGGGCTTCCACAAACCATGAGTGACACCTAGCAGCATATCATGGTTACCCAAGCTAATCAGAAGAGGTTAGAGAACCTATTCAGTTCGGGATTACAAATGCAATACGGTCATTCTCTAATCTAATACTCTTGACCACATTGTTTGGTTTGATAGTTTATTTGATCATGTCTACTATCCAATGTGTGTCTTGTGCTTATATGATTACCTTGAATGTGATTCGGAACGCATTCCCTAATCTCATTCATACTCTGGCCAGAGATTCAAATCATATCATAGAGTATTCTCCCTTAAACGGTTTGAAGGTTAGAGATCCCTTGTTGCGCATTCACTTGTCTCCATAGCTAAGTCACTTGACCCTAACGATGCCGTGGACACCCTCCTGATGGAGTGACTTTGACATAATCAAAGATCAAGGTCTTAACCACAAGACAACTATGATGCCTCAGGTCAAAGGACTAATTTGCATTATCCCAACCATGAGTTCTCATGTGACATGGAATATGAGAACCCTTCGTTGATCGCGTTCAGTGAACTCATTCTCTATTGAGCACCTACCGTACTTGTCTTGATGTCACACACACCAATGACTCGAGACTAATCACTCTCTCTGAGAGAAGACATAGTACGTACTGATCTTAACGGACTGTCAACGCCCAATTGGCAATCCTATGATCAGGAACGTTTAGGATGTGTCTACGAAAGAATGGTCTCATGAATCTAACTTCATTAGATTACATTCTCCCAATCACATATTCCTTGGACTTTATCGTTTAAGCATATAACATTTATATGAGACGGCTCAAACAATAATCTTTGCCCTTTATATGTTAAACTAGATTAGTTTAACATGTGAAATGTCCGTAAAGTATCATCACATGATTGGCTTTAGGGCACATTTCCAACAAGCTCCCACTTGCACTAGAGCCAATCAGCTTGGTCATCTTAATGATACCTCTTCTGAAGTCATTTCATAAATGGCTGAATAGTAGGCCTAGACAGTGGATATCTATATGTGTTATCCACAGAAGCAACCTTGAGAATAACGATGTCACCATTATACATGATTCTCAATCATGTGGTTCAGTCTCTCATTTGTGTTCGGATCTTGATGAGACCTTGATTCCCAGGCTTGAGCTATCGCCCCATTAGTGTCATACACTTTCTGGTTGGAATCGAATAGAGAGTTCATAAATGAACTTTCCCATCCAAACAACATTGTTGTAAACTTCTTTATGGCAATATATTTTGCATTCATAATGGAACACACTAAAGTCATTACTTTAATGTTTCCATCCAAATATCCCTTTAGTCATAATAAAGAGATATTCGTTTATCTCTTCATTCATAATGAAGAAACATCCAATGATGGATTAGATTCATAATCTAATACATTTACGCTTCCATTACGTTACTTTGATTCTTCCTCATTCTTTGAGGAATCTATCCTTTAGTATTTCTCAAATACTTAAGGACTCACTTGACAGTTGCCATGGTTCTGATCCTGGGCTTGCACTGATATCGTCTTGTACCGTTCTAGGTACAACTCATATCAATGTTTTTCATACAATATGAAATACATAAATCACCTTTCTGCGTATGCATAAAGGATTCAATTTACGCATTATTTCTTTGGGAGTCAAAGGGGCACGTTCCCTTTGAGAAGGGCAACTTGCTAGTCTTACTAGAGTCATCCTTCTAATTGAAGTTTATCATCATATGAGAAACTCCCTAGCATCCATTGTCTATTATTAGGGATTGATATAATCCAATTATATCATGAAATATATCATTATAGATTTCCATCCCATATATATAGACTATATCTCCCATATACATTCTATCTTCATATAATGTATTAAAGTCATAACTTTAACGAAGAAGTATTCTTTTCATTTCCAAAATTAAAATATCATATATATTTAAATTTTAGGAACATGATTAACTCCCACTAATCTTATGTAAAACTAGTAAACAAAAGATTCATTTACATCTTTATGAGAAATCAAACGATTTGATCCTTTTTCTCATAAAATGCAAATAGCTCCCACTAACTTGCTAAGATCCATGATGGATGGATTTCTACAACTTACATGTCTTGTGATTTATATTTTTAGACATATATTATCAAGACTATCTTAATAATGGTTACGGAAACCCATATTATGTCCAAACATTGAATCACCATTTAGTTGTAGCTAGCAATCTTCGAATTAATTGAAACTATGACTACGTCAAAAATGGTTCCTTCAAAGTCAACCATTCTATTTGATTGTAGTCACCTTAAGCTACCAATTAGCTTTGAAGGTTTCATTATTTCGAGTCAAATGGTACTTTACCATTTCCTTGAGTATATATCGTATATGCACTCAATGTAGTCATAAGGGTTTTCATTCTTATTTCTTTCGAATTAAGAGGTGCAACTCTATGACATAGTCATAAAGTTCAAAACCATTCAACTGAGACGGTTTATAAATCCTTATCGACTACCTTGGAGCTTGTGGTATAGGAACTAGGTTGTTATATTTGTTGATTACTATCTTGTCTCTCAAAGAACCCATTCTTTGAGTTCTATCTCTCGTTCATTTGCTTTTAGGCAAATCACATTGTAGAATTACAATGAACTACCCAACAAAACAACATTTGTTAGTTGGTTTATAGAAGCGATATCCAAAAGTTATTTTAAGGATATCCTACAAGTTTGTTATCAAACAAATATTGCTTGTTAGCACACAACCCCAAATCTTTAACATGCTTAAGATTTGTCTTTCCTTTCCAACTACATCTTATGGAGTTATGAAAATATTGGAAGATCTTCTCATTGACAATCATATTGTTTTAGAAGTATATATCCTATATATGGGTAATAGATAACATCTAACGAACTAAATCTTACTCAAGTTCGTTCTTCTCCTAATGGAGAAATACATTATCTTATGATGCTTATTTCCTTGATATCTTTCAAGGAAACTCATCTAAAGTGTTACCTTTCCTTGGATCAAATCTAAGGAGGTAAATACTTTAGATGTCTTACTCATCAACTTACATTTCTTTGAATTCTTTGAAACATTTTGCAAAGTATTCGGACTTGTGTTTATTCAAAATAAACTATAGTCCAACCGAGAGTGATCTTCGGTGAATGTTATCCAACATGAGTAGTATTTATGTTTGTGGACAAGTGCCACTAACATCTAAGTGAATTAACCTCAACAACTCTGTGATTCTTTCTTCTTTCCAAAAGAATAAAGATTTGAACATTTCGCCTCTATACAATTTTAACAAGAAGGTATTGGATCCGGATCTAACGATCCAAAGCATCCATTTTTCACCAACTCATAACTTATGTTTTTAGAGGAATCACAACTTTAGTTGGGATTAGTCACTACCTTGCAACCTTTTGGGTTTTAAGCATCATTATTTTCTAAACAGTTAACACTACCATATTATCTCTACTATAGAGATAATTAATTAGATTATCATAATCCAATCATTGATTAATAAAGAACATTGTTTTGTCAAACAAAACATTTATCCATTTCACATAGTGACGGAATTTAGTTCCTTAAAATTGGAATATAAAGACAATCTATGTTTTTCCAATTTCTTTGGTAGTTCATATGAGGAAGTAAGTACTAACTGCTTTCGCAGAAATCTATATTTTATTCACTTTCCGAATGTGAAGTACTTTCTCTTCTCTCATTAATCTTCTACTTCTTATTAGCCACACTTTTACAACGATTGTAAAACATAGTTACTAATACGGAATCAAGTATTCAAGTAGAAGAACTAACTGTTTTGAACTATTCAAGAACAATTTACAACACCTTCGAAAGGTGTGTTCTTGACACTTGCAAGACATTTCTTGCAAATACCCCTTCCAATGTCCATCCTTTCATAAAGAAAGTTTGTTCCCTTGGAGTTTATTTATCTTCTTTATTTGACTTCTCCTTTGACTACGATAGTCATGGTCCCTAAACTCCCACTATCTCTCTTGAAACCTTTTTCCAATTGTGTTATACACATCAAACATTTTGGAGAGCATGTGGTTATTTTCACTACATAGTTTACAATAAACTTAGTGAACGATTAGGATAGGGACACAAAGGTGAAGTCCTTGCCTAGTTCCCGTCTCTATAAGTGGTGTAACACTTCAACACTCAATGATTCTCAATCATCATAAGTCCTTGTTGATGGACTATTTTTGTCAACCAACCATTATGTTCCAAACATAATTACAAACCTTCAAGAGTTGTACAAGGCAACTCTCATTTCTTCACACAACAAATTGTAAGTGAAGAATTATGGCACATAAAGTGTCCATGCCTTTGTGCTTTCTTCTCAAGTTCCTTGTTCATGTAACAAAGAAACAAGCACTAAGTGTTTGCATTGACTAAGGGTTGTTCAAAGCAACTCCTATTTCTTCATACAACAATTTGTAATTGAAGAATTATGACATTAAAAGTGTTGTCCTCTTTATGATAGACCTTTCTAACATGTTCTTCCAATTGATACATTATCATTAGGAAGATTGAGAGGATGAGACTACTTAGATATATGCAATCCTTTTAAGACATTCTTTGGGATTGTGGTACCAAGTCCGGAAACTAAAACATTCGGTTTCGTCAAGTGTTGGATAGCGTTTGCAAATATATTGGTAAACAAATACATAACGAATATAAATTGATTGATTTTAAACCATTTGATTCGGGTCTTTAAATCAAATAGTACCACCTACTATTTTTGGCAAATTCCATATCCCTCATAGGAATTCGAGAGTTTTGGATGAAACTCCTAGTAGGTTATGGGAGGCTCACTATTACCAAGCCCACCTCACGATGATACGATATCGGCTAGCATTAATAATAATGAGAGAGTACGCTTACTCATTTGCAACTAATGCAAGTACCCATCTTATTTGGCCTCTAGAGAATGTAACCTCACAATGATATGATATTGGTTCCATTGCACTTAGTTAAGTCATTCCCACCATGCTTAGTGTGTGAAGGGGTTCAAGAATAGCCTCACGATGATACGATATATAGCTATCCTCGTTGCCTACACTCACCTCATCATATGTATATGGATTCCTCCTGAGTATAAGCATGCACTTTGTACTCCCCCATGATAGGGTGAAGCCGGTGTACAAGTCATAAACGATTGGATCCCACCACGGTGGAAGGCCACGAAGAGATATTCTAAACATCTCTCGCTTATCAACTTAATATTGGTTTGGTTGAGGGTTTTATGTCTCATCACATACAAATATACATTTTAATCTCTATTAAAACAATTTTGGTCCTATTACAACTATTGGTCCATCCCATTGTTTTAATTGTACATAATACTCCCACTATGCTTTTAAAACGGTTTTTAAAGCAAGAGTATATGATACTACTAACATAAACTTTGCATTCATTTGATGGACTACATAGTTGCATTAGGGCCTTAGGATGATTATGAACCTTTGTTTAGATTCAACACGAGCCTTGTGTTGAATCTCGGTCTAGGGATGTTGATTGATTTTAGTTACGCGTTTAATCACATTAAGGCGTGTTGTCTTAGGGGCGTTGGACCCAACTACTTCATTTTCATGCATATCGTATAAAGCAAGAAAGAA
Source organism: Malus x robusta (assembly GCA_963082935.1). NCBI lineage: Eukaryota > Viridiplantae > Streptophyta > Magnoliopsida > Rosales > Rosaceae > Malus > Malus x robusta. The sequence continues at coordinate 18,248,630 of OY720340.1, read as the reverse complement.
GTACTTCAAAGTAAAGGTGAGCTTATGCTCATTACAACATTTGCATATAACAAATTACTTTAAAGTAAAGAAGAGCTTAAGCCCTTTTACAACATTTGATCAAATCAAATTACAACCAAAATCTAATCTACACATTCCCATGGTTCAAACAAATTTGAAACGCCTTTCACATAGCTCAATTATATTAGGCTTAGGTTCATAATCACCCTTTAATTATTTAACACTTTAACTAATTATTGAATGCAACATTTTCATTTGGTTTTTGTATCCATAAAATTGATTTAAATGGAGCTAAACAAAATGAAAATCCAATTCTCATTTAAAGAGACAAAACAATTTTGTTCTCATCCTATTTGGGCCATCATGCAATTAACCTCAACTTTTGGGCCATATTGCAATAACAAAAACTTTTGGGGTCACTTTGTATAATACACAAAAGTCACAACTTCATGTAAATACAACTAGAACCCAAACTTTAATCAATGCAAAAACTTCATTAAAGGAACAAAACAATTTGTCCTTTAGCGTTTTTGGACCTAAACGTAAAAACGTAAACTTTTGGGCCAAAGTGCAAATACACAAAAGTATCAAAACTTTATGTAATTGCATAAAAGCCCCAAAAGTACTCCCTTTGAGGGAGTGGCCGGTTTTAGGGAGGGGATAAGAGTGATGTGTGTGTTGATTTGTAAGTTTTGTCAAAAATAATCATGCAAGTGTATGTAAGATAAGATATGTTTTATGAAATAATTCAAACACAATTATTTCAATCATCATGTATACAAATAATATAATACTTTAAATACATGATAAATCATTTAAAAACATATCACATAAACTTTATGAAATAAATCAAAACACCAAACCTTTTTGTTCTTGGCAAGAACAACAAGAACAATGAAGAACATTCATGAAAAACCCAAATTTTTCCATGAACTTTTTTCACCCAAAACCATTCCAAAACCATTCTTACTTAAGGGAAATAACAACTAACCAAACTAGGGTACTTAGGGGTTCCAAAGAACACATTAAAACACTTTTAACAAGTCAAACAAGAACCCAAAAAATCACCCTTTGGTTTTGGCCGAATTTTCCCAAAAGCATGGCACCAAATTTTAGCTCCAATATTCATGCTCATATGAACAACATCTACAACATTTGAGATAGCAAATTTTTCCAACAAAATTTACTTTCAAATAAGCAAGAATAAAGCTTGTAACAATTACAACTTTTAGATCACATATTATGAACTACAAAACCCAAAAGGATTCACCAACTACTAGACCTAGGCTCTGATACCACTTGAAGGAAATATTTTGGAAAACATGTTCATTTAAGCAACATCAATAAGCATGCTAATAACAATTAAAAGGCGGAATCATGCTTGCATGCACTTAAAAACAAAACATAACCAAGAAATTCAAAGCCTAGTAGATTGGTGAACCAATAATCAACTCAAAAATAAAGTGAGTTGAAATTAATACCTTTGTAGATTCCTCTTTGCATAAGCAAAGGCTAATCACCCAAAGAGATAGGGGCCTTCATTCCTTGCTTCTTAGATCCATGGATGTGGATGGAAGAATAGGTTCTCCAAGTTCCCAAAATTGAGAACCTCTAATTTTCGACACCAAGGTTCGATTGTAGAAGAAATGAGTGACCTTGAAGTAGTAGGATTGCTAGATGTACCCTCCAAGGTGTTGGCCTCTTTAGAGAGAAATGGAGAGACAATTCTCACCCATTTTCCCCCAAAATAAACCCTTATTTTTTCTTATTTCACATTAATGAATATTTAGTTATAAAGTCATTTATATAGTCACTTCTTTAAGTGACCTAAACAACCAAAAACCCTAATTCATCTATAATGGCCGGCCACCTAGGGGATTTGGGCTTTTTGGGCTTTAATGAATCTTTATTCATCAAATTGTCATACAACTTAAGTTAATGGGCTTGACGTTCGAAGCCCATTGGGCCTTAAGGTCCAAAACTATCCCGAAGGTCTTTAACGAACTTATTCGTTTGATTAATTAACATATTAATTAATCCTTGCCATAAATAAATGATTAAACCATTTAATCATTCTTACTCATTTCCGTTTAATCTCCAATCTACACCTCTTACGGTGTGCGATCCATTAGGTTCCTTTTAGCGAGGCAGTGGGCGATTAAAACCATTTTACATCGATTGTGAATTGAAACAATTTTCAATTCTCCCTTTAGTGTTTACACACGTTTAGGGCTTCCACAAACCATGAGTGACACCTAGCAGCATATCATGGTTACCCAAGCTAATCAGAAGAGGTTAGAGAACCTATTCAGTTCGGGATTACAAATGCAATACGGTCCTTCTCTAATCTAATACTCTTGACCACATTGTTTGGTTTGATAGTTTATTTGATCATGTCTACTATCCAATGTGTGTCTTGTGCTTATATGATTACCTTGAATGTGATTCGGAACGCATTCCCTAATCTCATTCATACTCTGGCCAGAGATTCAAATCATATCATAGAGTATTCTCCCTTAAACGGTTTGAAGGTTAGAGATCTCTTGTTGCGCATTCACTTGTCTCCATAGCTAAGTCACTTGACCCCAACGATGCCGTGGACACCCTCCTGATTGAGTGACTTTGACATAATCAAAGATCAAGGTCTTAACCACAAGACAACTATGATGCCTCAGGTCAAAGGACTAATTTGCATTATCCCAACCATGAGTTCTCATGTGACATGGAATATGAGAACCCTTCGTTGATCGCGTTCAGTGAACTCATTCTCTATTGAGCACCTACCGTACTTGTCTTGATGTCACACACACCAATGACTCGAGACTAATCACTCTCCCTGAGAGAAGACATAGTACGTACTGATCTTAACGGACTGTCAACGCCCAATTGGCAATCCTATGATCAGGAACGTTTAGGATGTGTCTACGAAAGAATGGTCTCATGAATCTAACTTCATTAGATTACATTCTCCCAATCACATATTCCTTGGACTTTATCGTTTAAGCATATAACATTTATATGAGACGGCTCAAACAATAATCTTTGCCCTTTATATGTTAAACTAGATTAGTTTAACATGTGAAATGTCCGTAAAGTATCATCACATGATTGGCTTTAGGGCACATTTCCAACAAGTTGTCCATGGTGTGTCTTTCTCTTTGCCCATGTGTCGTGCTGCCCATGTGTGTGTATGCATGTTGTCTTTGCATGTGCACACACATGCTCTTCACCATTTCAGCTCAAAATCAACACATTTGCACACGCACATGCTGATTTCCAGCCTTCTAATCTTTAAAAACGTCCATCATCATATCTCCATGCTTGCATTATCCAATCTTGGCTCAAAAATGCTCCAACATGCACCAAAATGCACTTTCTTGCCAACTTTGTTATTAGGACCTACAAACACATGAAAATAGCTTAAAAATACATAATTGACTAAGAAATAACAACATAAATGCACAAGAACAAGCTAACTAAGCCGCATAAATATGCTCCTATCACCACTCATTACCACACACACTCACCCTTGTCCCCTTCATTATTTCTGTTTTCATGCACCATTACATTTAATCATTGCACTCAATTGGTGCACATCCTTGTCCCCTTCACCCATCAGATTTCATTCACTTTCACCTCCACTACATGCACTCATTGATGCACCACTCCTTCACTTTCCTTGCTCATGATGTGCATCATGAATCAACCTGCACCTATGACTCATTTATGCACCATTCCACCTCACTTTCCTTTATCTACCATGTACACAATCATTCATGTTCCCTACTTGCATTCATAGCTGCAACACCACTCCATTTTACCCCCCATGCTTTGCATCATTACTTCACTTTCACCTTTGAATCATTTCTCACACCACCATTCATCCCTTCATGCCGTGCACTTCCTCTATAAAAGAAAGTGTGTGTGGCAGCCATTACAATCAGATTTTGCTTGATAATTCATCCCCATTTCAATTTCATCCAAACACATCCATCCATCTTCACATCCATTCCTCCATACAACCAAACCTTCAGACACTCACCAACACCATGTGCCGTAGCAAAGGAAGGGAAAGAAAGTGCTTGGACGTGCATGTTGTCCAACTTGGATCATTGGAGCGTTTATGCGTCTTCTTTCTTTTGTTTTCAATGTCTAAATTTGTTTATCGTTGCTTTGTAAGTATGAGGAACTAAACCCCCCTTAGCTAAGGGGAATTCGAAACCATGTTCATGCTTACAATATGATTTGATTACTTTCAGTTGTGATTCATAAGTTGTGAATTCAATTTACTTATCCATTTGAATTAAAACTTATTTGTGTATGTTGGTTGAGAGTGCACGCTTAATTTTCATGCATAAGTCTGATGCGAGGATATAAGGGAGTTTAACCTAATCGTTATGAACTTATATTCACAAGTAGTAAAGGTTGCTCGTCACAATCGTGTTAAGTAAATTCTTGGCATAAGTTTCATGCAATTCATAGTTACAAGTGTTTCGTTAATGCTTATGATTTTCATAGAACTTATTGATTCTTGCTTGAATCTCTATTATGCAATTCATGTAGGGAACTTGTGGGGAATGCTTTGGGTTGTTGTATGCAATCATCAAATTCAATGAAATTAGGAAAATCTGAGGGTTAATTAATGCAATTCACAGTTAATCTGGGGCATTGAGAATTCGTAAGTTAGTGAAAAGCAACTAGAAATCATTTTGTTTGCAAGTGTGTCATGTGTGGAGAAGAACCTCCTAGCTAGCCTCCATCCATTCAATCTACTTAATTTCGTGCAGATTTCATTAGTTCTTTCATTTACTTGTTTTGTTTTCAAATTCGTCAAAACCAAAACCCCCTTTACCTTGTTGAGTCATATTAGTTAGAAACTGATTTAGTTTGTGTTTTTAAGTGTTTCGAACCAAGTTAAATCCAAAATTCGTCCAAAAGTGTGTTTAGAGTCCAAATCTGTCCAGTTTGTGTTTTTTAGGCAGATTTGAGTGTTTTTAGCTTGTTTTGAGTCTTTGGAGTTTGTTTTGAGTTCTTTGAATCTAGTTTAGTGTTTTTAACTTTGTTTTTATGTTTTTAAGTCAATTTAGAGGTTATTAGCAAGCCCTCATAATCCCTGGTCCAGAACAATCCCTACTTACATTCTTTACTACAATTGATACAAGAGGGTTTAATTTGTGTGTTAAGTTAATTTTCGCATCACCCTATCCTCAAAATGCACAATCTGGCTGAAAGCACAATTGAAGAATCTGTTGACAGTGCTGCCACTTCATTGCAACATATTGGTGAGCCATCTAGTCCGATTTCAATTCCCATTTCAACTAATAGGTTGTTACCTTCTTTGGTGTAGGTCCCCAATCGAATCCACGATGATGGGAGCATTTACATTGAATTTAGGAAGTTAAATGACACAATCAGGAAGGATCACTATCCTATTCCGTTCATAGAGCGAAATCGGAGGCAATTCGAGGAGCATGTGATGGAGAAAACACACCCCCATGTCGTGGGGTCTAATGAAGCATGAATGAAGGTCTTCGTCCGACTACAAGACGTTAAAGCAAGTGCTTCTTGGGAGGCAACCCATGCATTCAACAAAGAAATGATGGAATTTTCACTCCAAACTCATATTTGCATTCCTAAACCCTTCTCTTTGCTATTTTATTTTTCCATGCTTAGTGTGTTGTTTGTCTGTTTGCTTTTGTGTGAGTTTATGATTGAAACATTGAGGACAATGTTTGATTTAAGTGTTGGGGGGGTAAACAAAGTGTTTTTATTGAAAATTCGTGGGTTTTTATCACCTATCACTTCTAATGTTGTTACTCTCTGCTTTTAAGTGTTCTTAGTGTGTTTTAATGTGTTTTGAAGTAAAAATTAAAAAATTTGAAAAAAAATCTGGAAAAATTGTTTTGAAAACCCAAAAAGAGTTGTTTTTTAGTTGTTTTTGTGTGTTTGTTTGTGTCTTAGGGTACCTTCCAATACAATGATGAGGATTTGGTTTTTAAGTGCATGACTGTTAAAGTAAGTTACAAGCATGGATGGAAGTTTGATATGCTCTTTGGTTTATGCTTGGTTGTAGTTATAGTTTACGAATTCACATGTAATCACAAAAGAAAAAAAATCAGTTTTTGTAACATGCTTGAAGGAAGGAACTCAAATTAAGATACATCCCTGTGAGACTTGAGCCTAAACATTATTTGGAGAGTTATTAATTTGTGCATTCTTGTTTTCTAAGTCGTTGCATGATCTCATTATTCTTTGATTGGTTGCTACTTAGAATGCGTTTTCATCATTATAGTTCCAAATACTAGAACTCATGCCCGCTTCATTCAAAACTTAAAATTGAGTGCAAACACATAATCAAGATGAAGTTGTTTAGTAGTTACCACTAGTGCCAAAAAGCCTTCATCCCATGCATTTGTTTTATAGGTTTAACCCCTTTGAGCCTTGTTTAGTCTATTTTCTTTGTTAACCACATTATCCCTACCAAGCCTAGAATATGACTATCCATACCCTTGTTCTTAAAGTATAGTGAAGCATAACTTAGAAGGAATTCCTTTTGGGCGACATTATTGCAGAAACAAGTGTGGGGGAAGGGTTTTCAAAGTGTGTTTTATGTGCCAAAGAAATAGGGCGCATGTTTGAAAGAAAAACAACAAAAAACGTGGAAAAAGAAAAAGCAAAGAAAAGTGTGTAGAAAAGAAAGAAAAAGAGTTGAAAATAAGTGAGAATGAACTCACGAGTGTTGGTTGTTGAAGAAAGGGTCCAAAAGATTGAATCTGACCCTAAGTGTTTTGTGAATCTTCCCTTTGTGTTTAAAGTGGATTCTAAGTGTTAATTTCATTACTTTGCTTACTATTGCTTTAAAGAACTTTTGTTTATCCTTACCTTCCTTTGTTAGCCAATTCCCTTAGCCCCGTTACAACCCTTAGGCTTCAATCTTGGGTGTGATGTGTTTCAATCTATGGAGTTTGGAATTTTTATGAGCATATGGAATCCCTGGTTCTCGCTTCTAAGTAGTAGCATTCCGTTTATGAGATTATATATATATATACATGCATTAATAATTCTAGAAATTGCTTTCTTTGTTATAAACATATGTAAGTGCTAGTTTCATGTTTACATCAATCTTCTCACATATACCTAGTATAAGGAGTGTAGTCAGAAAATCTTGTGTGAAAATAAGAGAGAATCTGGTGAGGAATTGAGGGAATTCTCTAAGGCATGTTACTACATTCAAAATGTTGTTTTAATTGATTAAATGCGAGCTAGTGAATGGTGACTATGATTAAGTGTGCTCGAGGGTAAGGATTGCTAAAATCTATGTGAGTAGTGATCTTTGGCATGTCATGTTTCATTGGAAATCCCTGAGGCAAATGTTGGAAGGTTTAGGTTATGTTTTGATTGTTTTGTTTTGTTTTGCTTGAGGACTAGCAAAAGCTAAGTGTGGGGGAATTTGATAGAAGCATATTTGTGCGACTTAGTTAGCTTGTTCTTGTGCATTTATGTTGTTATTTCTTAGTTAATTTAGTATTTCAAGCCATTTTCGTGTGTTTATAGGTCCAAAGGGCAAAGGAGGCAAAAAAGTACATTTTAGAGCATTTTGGAGCAGTTTTTGGCTTGGAATAGATATCACATGCTTGGAGCATGGGAGATGGACAAAATTGAAGACCTAAAGATGCTAGGATTCCTAATTGAAGAAGGATTCCTAGAAGAATGAGGATTCCTGCTTACACAAGGATTCCTACAAGAAGAATGAATGTTAAGCCAAGGTTTCCTACTTTGGTTTTAACCTTTCCTAATCTTAAAAGTCCCTAAGTTCTAGCAACAAAAAAGACTCCTAATCATATTAAGACACTAAATAAGAACTTCTAGAAGGCCTAAACCCCTTGCCGCACCACCTTTCCCTTTCCCCTGCCATTCTCCTTCCTTTCCTATTTTCTGCCATAAACCACTTACCCCTTCTCTAAAAGATTCTTGCTGCATATCCCTTAGCCTTTTCTCTTTAATTTCTGCTTTTTACTCTTTGTGGGACAAAATAGCAAAGTTCCTTTCCTTTAATTATCCGCACCCTAGCCTTAATTACCTAGGGTTTTGACATGTTTTGGGAGTAATATAAACCTATGTCGCAGCCTTGGAAAGGGATATCATATCTACCACCATTCACACAACGAGAAACACTCACAAACATCCTTGCCGCAACCATCAACTAATCCATTCACTACCATACACAATTCCAGCCATTCTCCCATACAAACCACCATTCAAACCTTCACCCAACCCTTGTGCTGCAACAAAGAGGAGCAGGAGGACCCTTGGATGTGCTTGCCATTCAAGTTGGATTGCTGAAACGTTTTTAGGTGTTTTCATTCTTTGTTTTCAATGTCTAAATTTATGTATCTTTGTTTTGTGAACATGAGGAGCTAAACCCCTTTTAGCTAGGGGGAAGTTTGAAGCCATGAACATCCTTGAGATATGAATTGATTTCTTCCAATTGTGATTTGATAAGTTGTGAATGCAATTCAATTAACTGTTTTCTTCAAAACTGATTCTTGTATGTTGATTAAGGATGCATACTTAGTTTTCATGCATGAATTTGATGCTAGAATATAAATGAGTTTCACCTAATCATTACAAATTTATATTCATGAGTAGTGAAGGTTGCTAGTCACAATCGCGTTAATTGAATTTTTGGCAAACGTATCATGCATTCATAGTTACAAATGTTTCGTCAACACTTATGATTTTCATGGAACGTAATGATCTCTGGTTGTATCTCTATTATGCATTCATGTAGGGGACCTTTGGAGTGTTGGAAATGTGCCCTAAAACCAATCATATGATGATACTTTACGGACATTTCACATGTTAAACTAATCTAGTTTAATATCAAGGGCAAAGATTATTGTTTAAGCCGTCTCATATAAATGTTATATGCTTAAACGATAAAGTCCAAGGAATATGTGATTGGGAGAATGCAATCTAAAGAAGTTAGATTCAAGAGACCATTCTTTCGTAGACACATCCTAAACGTTCCTGATCATAGGATTGCCAATTGGGCATTGACAGTCCGTTAAGATCAGTACGTGTTATGTCTTCTCTCAGGGAGAGTGACTAGTCTCGAGTCATTGGTGTGTGTGACATCAAGACAAGCATGTAGGTGCTCAATAGCGAATGAGTCCACTGAACACGATCAACGAGGAGTTCTCATACTCATGTCACATGAGAACTCATGGTTGGGATAATGCAAAGTAGTCATTTGACCTGAGGCATCGTCGTTGTCTTGTGGTTAAGTCCTTGATCTTTGATTATGTCAAATGTCACTCCATCAGGAGGGTGTCCACGGCATCGTTGGGGTTAAGCCACTTAGCCATGAAGGCAAGTGAATGCGCAACAAGGGATCTCTAACCTTCAAACTGTTTGAGGGAGAATACTCTATGATATGATTAAGAATCTCTGGCCAGAGTATGAATGAGATTTAGGAAGTCGTTCCAAATCACATTCAAGGTAATCATATAAGCACACGAATCACATTGGATAGTAGACATGAATAAACTAAACTATCAAACCAAACAATGTGGTCAAGAGTATTGTATTAGAGAAATACCGTATTGCATTTGTAATCCTAAACTGAATAGGTTCTCCACCTCTTCTGATTAGCTTGGGTAACCATGATATGCTGCTAGGTGTCACTCATGGTTTGTGGAAGCCCTAAACGTGTACAAACACTAAAGGGAGAATTGAAAGTAAGTTTCAATTCACAATCGATGTGAAATGGTTTTAATCGCCCACTGCCTCGTGATAGGAGCATATTTATGCGACTTAGTTGGCTTGTTCTTGTGCATTTATGTTGTTTTTCTTTAGTTATTTTAGTGTTTAAAGTCATTTTCGTGCAATTTCAGGTTTAGAGACAAAGTATGCAAAGAAGTGCGAAATCGAGCATTTTAGAGCAAAATTGAGCTGGAATGTTGTGTATGCTTATGGAGCACAAGGAATGGACGAGTTTGAAGGTCAAAGGAGCTTAAGAAATGAAGAAATGAAAGTGAAGAACAAAGAATTCGGAATTGGAAACCAAAGTTTCTAAAGTTGGAAGTTTCTATTCTTGGAGGTTTCCATTTCTGAGAGTTTCTATCCTTGGCTTTGGGCTTTTAGATGACCTATCCTTACCCTCTTAGACTTAGGCCACACCTTCCTAGCCCAATCCCTCTTGGATTCTGACTTGTTAGGCCCTTTCCTTGCAGATTTGGGTTATACGAATCCCTTTCTAAAACTAAGTGGGCCAAAACCCTAATTCCTAGTGGATTTTCACCCTTTGCCGCACCTAAACCCTAGCCCATTGCTTAACCTGATTTCTCTAGGGTTTGTGGTGCCTATATATATGTGTTTTCATTCTATGCCGCACACACCACCTCTCATACACAACCATTCACGCCAGAAATCAATCCTTGATTTCTGCCGCACCTTCCCATCACCAAAGTCCATAATTTCTGCCCAAAATCATCCCTAGCCGTACCCCCATCAATCCTAAACACCATTACCCATTCCCCATCCATTCTCCACCATTTAAGAACCCCAAGAACCTGTCCAAAGTCCAAGTGTCGTGGCAAAGAGGAGGAGGAACCTTGGAACGTGCATGCCATTCAAGTCCGAGTTGCTGGAAGTTTTAGGTGTTTCCTTTCCTTTGATTTCAATGTTTAAATTCTATACAATTTGTTTCATACGTATGAGGAACTAAACCCCCCTTGGCTAGGGGGGGATTCGAAACCATGATTATGCTTGCTATATGATTTGATTACTTTCAATTGCGTTTCATAAGTTGTGGATTCAATTTACTTATCTATATGAATTAAAACTGATTTGTGTATGTTGGTTGAGAGTGCACGCTTAATTTTCATGCATGAGTTTGATGCTAGAATGTAAGGGAATTTCACCTAATCGTTATAAACTTATATTCAAGAGTAGTAAAGGTTGTTGATCACAATCGTGTTAAGTAAATTCTTGGCATAAGTTTCATGCAATTCATAGTAACAAGTGTTTCGCCAATGCTTATGGTTTTCATAGAACTTAATGATCTTTGCTTGTATCTTTGTTATGCAATTCATGCAGGGAACTTGTGAGGAATGCTTTGGGTTGTTGTATGCAATTCATCCAATTTGATAACTTTAGGAAAATCTGAGGGTTAATTAGTGCAATTCACGGTTAATCTGGGGCGTTGGGAATTCATAATCTCTTGAAAAGCAATTGGAAATCGTTTTGTATGCAAGTATAATATGTGTGGAGAAGAACCCCTTAGTTAGCCTTCCATCCATTCATTTAAACCAAATTCGTTTTAAAATCTGCTCTAGTTTACAAAGTTTTGTTTTGTTTTTAAATTCGTCCAAAATCAATCCCCCTTTTCTTTGTTGAGTCATATTAGTTAGAAATCATTTTAGTTTGTGTTTTTAAGTGTCTTGAGTCAAGTTAAAACCAATTTTCGTCCAAATTTGTGTTTGTGTTCAAAAATGCCCAGATTGTGGTTTTAAGGCAGTTTTGAGTGTTTCTGGGCTGTTTTGAGTCTTTAGGTTTGTTTTATTGTTTTAAAGTTTAGTTTTGCATTCTTTGATGTGCTTGCCATTCAAGTTGGATTGCTGGAACGTTTTTAGGTGTTTTCATTCTTTGTTTTCAATGTCTAAATTTATGTATCTTTGTTTTGTGAACATGAGGAGCTAAACCCCTTTTAGCTAGGGGGAAGTTTGAAGCCATGAACATCCTTGAGATATGAATTGATTTCTTCCAATTGTGATTTGATAAGTTGTGAATGCAATTCAATTAACTGTTTTCTTCAAAACTGATTCTTGTATGTTGATTAAGGATGCATACTTAGTTTTCATGCATGAATTTGATGCTAGAATATAAATGAGTTTCACCTAATCATTACAAATTTATATTCATGAGTAGTGAAGGTTGCTAGTCACAATCGCGTTAATTGAATTTTTGGCAAACGTATCATGCATTCATAGTTACAAATGTCTCGTCAACACTTATGATTTTCATGGAACGTAATGATCTCTGGTTGTATCTCTATTATGCATTCATGTAGGGGACCTTTGGAGTGTTGGAAATGTGCCCTAAAACCAATCATATGATGATACTTTACGGACATTTCACATGTTAAACTAATCTAGTTTAATATCAAGGGCAAAGATTATTGTTTAAGCCGTCTCATATAAATGTTATATGCTTAAACGATAAAGTCCAAGGAATATGTGATTGGGAGAATGCAATCTAAAGAAGTTAGATTCAAGAGACCATTCTTTCGTAGACACATCCTAAACGTTCATGATCATAGGATTGCCAATTGGGCATTAACAGTCCGTTAAGATCAGTACGTGTTATGTCTTCTCTCAGGGAGAGTGACTAGTCTCGAGTCATTGGTGTGTGTGACATCAAGACAAGCATGTAGGTGCTCAATAGCAAATGAATCCACTGAACACGATCAACGAGGAGTTCTCATACTCATGTCACATGAGAACTCATGGTTGGGATAATACAAAGTAGTCATTTGACCTGAGGCATCGTCGTTGTCTTGTGGTTAAGTCCTTGATCTTTGATTATGTCAAATGTCACTCCATCAGGAGGGTGTCCACGACATCGTTGGGGTTAAGCCACTTAGCCATGAAGGCAAGTGAATGCGCAACAAGGGATCTCTAACCTTCAAACTGTTTGAGGGAGAATACTCTATGATATGATTAAGAATCTCTGGCCAGAGTATGAATGAGATTTAGGAAGTCATTCCAAATCACATTCAAGGTAATCATATAAGCACACGAATCACATTGGATAGTAGACATGAATAAACTAAACCATCAAACCAAACAATGTGGTCAAGAGTATTGTATTAGAGAAAGACCGTATTGCATTTGTAATCCTAAACTAACTAGGTTCTCCACCTCTTCTGATTAGCTTGGGTAACCATGATATGCTGCTAGGTGTCACTCATGTTTTGTGGAAACCCTAAACGTGTACAAACACTAAAGGGAGAATTGAAAGTAAGTTTCAATTCACAATCGATGTGAAATGGTTTTAATCGCCCACTGCCTCGCTAAAAGGAACCTAATGGATCATACACCGTGTAAGGTGGAGATTGAAGAAACAACGGAGATGAGTAAGAATAATTAAATGGTTTAATTATTTATGGCAAGGATTAATTAATATGTTAATTAATCAAACGAATAAGTTCGTTAAAGACCACGGGTTTAGTTATGGGCCTCAAGGCCCAATGGGCTTCGAACGTCAAGCCCATTGACTTAAGTTGTATGACAACTTAATGACTAATAATTCACAAAGGCCTTAAAAGCCCAATGAAACCCTTAAGGCCGGCCATTTAGAGATGGAATGGATTTTGGACTTATTTACAAGTTTGCCACTCCAATGAATTAAGGTATAAATATGACTTTATAGCCAAAATTCATTTAAGGGTTTCTTTTAGGAAATTGGAGAGAACAAAAAGCTCTCCTTTCTCTCTAAAGAGGCCGGCCCCCTTGGAGGGATTATCTAACAATCCTACTTCTCCAAGGTCACTCATTTCTTCTACAGTCTTACCTTGGTGTGGAGACTTAGAGGTTCTCAATTTTGGGAACTTGGAGAACCATTTCATCCATCCAAATCCATAGATTTTAGATGCAAGGAATGAAGGCCCTCTCTTTGGGTGATTAGCCGTTGCTTATGCAAAGAGGAATCTACAAAGGTATATATTTCTCAACTCACTTTGATTTGAGTTGAATCTTGGTTCACCAATCTACTAGGCTTTGAATTTCATGGGTAATGTTTTGTTTTTGAGTGCATGTAAGCATGATTCCGCCTTTAATTCTTAATTGCATGCTATATGATGTTGCTCAAATGAACATGTTTTCACAAAATAATCCTTCATGGAGAATAATTTGGGTTGTCGCATACATTCATCTAATTCAATAAGTAAACGAAAATCTGATGGTTAATTAGTGCATCACAGTTAATTGCATGTAGCTTCATAATTTATTGAAAAACAAGTGGAAATCGATTCATGTACAGGTGTGTCATGTGTGAAGAATGGACCTTTATCTAATCCATCAACCATCTTATTTGCCAAAAATTCGTTTTACAATCTGTTTAGTTTTACAATTTGTTTGTTTGCTTAAAATTCGTCAAAAACCCAATCCCCTTTACTTTAGAGTGTCTAATTAGTTAGAATCTGTATTAGTTTGTGTTTTTAAGTGTTTTGAGTCAAGTTTCAATCAATTTTCGTCTAAGTCATTCCTAGTGTCTAGTTTGAGTCGTTTTAAGCTGTTTTGAGTCATTCTAGTTAGTTTTGAGTCTTTTTAGTTTGTTTTGAGTTCTTTGAGTCTAGTTAAGTGTTTTTAAATCCTAGTTTTATGTTTTAAGGTCAGTTTTAATAGATTAGCAATCTCCTAATCCCTGGTCTAGAACGATCCCTACTTACATCTTTACTACAATTGTCAAAAAGAGGGTTTAATTTGAGTGTTGGATTATTTCATATCATTACTCAGCAGAAATTTTGCATCGAACGCAATTTTTCATGGAAAAATCTGTAAATTTGAGAGGATTACTCAACTATCCAAGTGGAAGTTCATTCTCTGAAAGACATCTCATCAACAACTTGTATTAAAGGATATTAATGTACAAAATCAGTGAGGACTTTGGTACAACAGAAAGTGTCAAATTTATGACCTTTGCTAGATTGCTCCGGTCACTAGTGTGGATAAGTATGCAAATGGATAAAGACAGGGAAGCAAACACAAGATGTACGTGGTTCACCCAGATTGGCTACGTCCACGGAGTAGACGAGTTCTCATTAATTGTGAAGGGTTTACATAAGTACATAGGTTCAAGCTCTCCTTTAGTGAGTACTAGTGAATGATTTAGTACAAATTGTTGGAAATGTACCCTAAAACCAATCATATGATGATACTTTACGGACATTTCACATGTTAAACTAATCTAGTTTAATATCAAGGGCAAAGATTATTGTTTAAACTGTCTCATATAAATGTTATATGCTTAAACGATAAGTCCAAGGAATATGTAATTAGGAGAATGTAATTTAAACAAGTTAGGTTCATGAGACCATTCTCTTTCGTATACATATCCTAAACGTTTCTGATCATAGGATTGCCAATTGGGCATTGACAGTCCGTTAAGATCAGTACGTGTTGTGTCTTCTCTCAAGGAGAGTGACTAGTCTCGAGTCATTGGTGTGTGTGACATCAAGACAAGTACGTAAGTGCTTACTAGAGAATGAGTTCACTGAACACGATTAACGAAGAGTTCTCATATTCATGTCACATGAGAACTCATGGTTGGGATAATGCAAAGTAGTCCTTTGACCTGATACATCATAGTTGTCTTGTGGTTAGGTCCTTGATCTTTGACTATGTCAAAGTCACACCATCAGGAGGGTGTCCACGACATAGTTGGGGTTAAGCCACTTAGCCATAGAGGCAATTAAATGCGCAACAAGGGATCTCTAACCTTCAAACCGTTTGAGGGAGAATACTTTATGAAATGATTAAGAATCTCTGGCCAGAGTATGAATGAGATTTAGGAAGTCGTTCCAAATCAAATTCAAGGTAATCATATAAGCACACAAATCACATTGGATAATAGACATGAATAAACTATCAAACCAAACAATGTGGTCAAGAGTATTGTATTAGAGAAAGACCGTATTGCATTTGTAATCCTAAACTGAATAGGTTCTCCACCTCTTTTGATTAGCTTGGGTAACCATGATATGCTGCTAGGTGTCACTCATGGTTTGTGGAAGCCCTAAACGTGTACAAACACTAAAGGGAGAATTGAAAGTAAGTTTCAATTCACAATCGATGTGAAATGGTTTTAATCGCCCACTGCCTCGCTAAAAGGAACCTAATGGATCGTACACCGTGTAAGGTGGAGATTGAAGAAACAACGGAGATGAGTAAGAATAATTAAATGGTTTAATTATTTATGGCAAGGATTAATTAATATGTTAATTAATCAAACGAATAAGTTCGTTAAAGACCACGGGTTTAGTTATGGGCCTCAAGGCCCAATGGGCTTCGAACGTCAAGCCCATTGACTTAAGTTGTATGACAATTTAATGAATAAAGATTCACAAGGGCCCAAAAGCCCAAATCCCTTATGTGGCCGGCCATTTGATATGAATTAGGGTTTTGGGTTCTTTAGGTCACTTAAAGAAGTGACTATATAAAGAACTTTATAGCCAAAATTCATTGGGGGGTTCTTTTGGAGAAAATTGGAGAGAACATGTCTCTCCTTTTCTCTCTAAGAGGCCGGCCCCCTTGGAGGGGATTAGCTAGCAATCCAACTCCTCCAAGGTCACTCATTTCTTCTCAAATCTAACCTTGGTGTGGAAACTTAGAGGTTCTCAATTTTTGGGAACTTGGAGAACCATTTCATCCATCTAAATCCATAGATCTAAGATGCAAGGAATGAAGGCCCTCTCCTTAGGTGATTAGCCTTTGCTTATGCAAAGAGGAATCTACAAAGGTACAAATTTCTCAACTCACTTTGATTTGAGTTGAGTCTTGGTTCACCAATCTACTAGGCTTTTGAATTTCATGGTTAATGTTTTGTTTTTAAGTGCATTTAAGCATGATTCCGCCTTTTAATTGTTAATTGCATGCTATAGATGTTGCTTAAATGAACATGTCTTTCACAAATTATCCTTCACAAATGACATTAGAAAATATTGTGGGAGAATGATCTCCTTTTATAGAAGAGAGATTCTAGCCTTGTTTCGACATTGACACATGTGGTGTTGTGATTGCCTTCTGATGTTGACACGTGTCACGCTGTGATTGGCTTCCTAGTTGAAGGGAAACTCTTCTGGGTCCTTAACGGTATAACGTTGACCGGTGCTCAGTAGTTTCGGGATTGGTCAAGTATGGTACAAACAAAGGAAATGAACTTAATCAGAAAAACTCAATTCTGAAAGAAATAAGCTTCTATAGAAAGCAGCAAAGTAATTAGAGAAAATAACACTTAACTGAACAAAAAGACTGAATAAAAGCTTTGCAGCCTACTTTTAAGTTATTCCTTTTGTACTTCAAACATTCCCTTGTATTTATAGCTCGCCTACTTCCTTTTGTAGTATTGATTACCTTATAAAAGCCCTCTACTATTGTAATGCCCAAAACAACAAGAACTTGCCCAAAAGACTTGGAAACTTGCCCGAGTGTGTATTATTTACTTCCAAGTTATTGTCATGAAGATGTTATTTATCATTTGTTTTATTGACATTATTTGAATATTTACAAGAATTTCCCTTACATTTATCATTGTCATTTCACTCTCTATATTCTCTTTTCCATCAAGGATTGCCAATTGGTTCAAACCTTGTTTCAACCAGTTTGTGGTCATTGTTCTCTTGGTATTTAACATAAGAAAATTATAAAGTTCTTGTGTTCAAGGCATAGTTAAAAACTTTGAGTATGAAGTTAACCCTCCAGAATAACAATCTTTGAGGAGAAGGCCAGTTTTTTGTCGCACAAGGGGATAGGTTGTCAAACTGGAGGGAGGACTAAAAGTGAAGTTAAGAGAACTAACAACCAGGCTAAATTTTTCAATATATTGTAGAAATTTGATTCCTATAAACTTGAATCAAACTCAAAGTTTTGATCCACTATGAAAGACCTAATGGATACATTACTAAATAATTAGTTACAATATAAAAACATGAAGCAACTAAATAAAAAAAAAATTAAATCATAAAATTACAATAGTAGACTAGTGGTGTAGTAAAGTGGACTCACAAAAATCAT
Source organism: Malus x robusta (assembly GCA_963082935.1). Classification (NCBI taxonomy): domain Eukaryota; kingdom Viridiplantae; phylum Streptophyta; class Magnoliopsida; order Rosales; family Rosaceae; genus Malus; species Malus x robusta. The sequence goes on along the minus strand of OY720340.1, from coordinate 18,230,835 downwards.
CATGAAAACGAAGTATTTCGCTACCTAAGTCCTCCCTTGTCTCCAGGTGCCTAAGTATCCATCATAAGGCTTTCCTTGTTTGAATCTTAACTTTATTTAAGGTTATTCCATCCTCTAAGGTGTGAATGAGTGATTGTCTGATAATGAATAATATCCGTCTTACTGCTAAACAAGATATATTGAACTTATAATTCATTACGTACTTTTTATGAATGTCAACTAAGTACCGTAAGCAATTGTTCCCGGTTGTTCAATCATTTGAAATCCATAATTCTTCTTGGATAAATGATCACTATGTGTCAAAATCAATAAAATTTGATCAATCCTTTTTTAGTCAAACTCAATAGAATTTGATTAATCCTTTTTTCTATCATGGATGATTGAACCAAGAAATTCTCTTGCTTTATCATCAATTGAATTACTATCCGAGAACCATGATTCTATTATATCATTAATGCAATCACCCCGGTCACATTTTTCATTTTTCTTATCAATGATTGGATCTCTTTACTTGTATGACTTAGATGTCTTGTATTTCTTTAAAAAAATGATCATGAATTCTTTTAGAATACTTTTTTCTTGAATATCATTAAAAAAAATTTGGATTGTTGTTGAGAAAAAAGATGGCTCTCCCAAATGAGATGAAAATTGGATTTATGTAACAAGACAAAGGTTTGCCATTCCTTAGCTAGAAAGATGTGGCCATGAAACATACATTAAGTGAAATAGAATTTATTGGCCGGTAGAGTCGTGGAAATACCTGTCTTCCATATTTTGAACCATACCTGTCAGGGGCGGAGGGACCATAAGACCACATAGGACCATAGTAGTCCTAGGCCCACCCTGCTTTTGTTTATAAAAACAAAAATTAGTACTACTTATTATTTTTATTATTTTTATCACTTAAATCACTTAAATATTTTAAGAATATTTATGTAATTTAGTCTAACCCTAAACCCTACCAATTCCAACTTCCAACACTTCCATTCCTTTTTCCAATACTAAAAATTAGTATTTTTTTACTCTTTAAGCTTCTTTCTAGCCCTAGTCGACTGCTGCTAGTCTGAAAAAATAGTCAGAACAGTACATCAGTCTATTATTTTCTAAACAACATAGCCGACTGCTGCTTCTCTCATCTATAGCATGTCACAATCTTCAATTAGCCTATCAGTCTATTATTCTTCAATAATTCAATTTCCATGATCCTTAAAGGTATAACTTTGAATCTCCAAAGTTGTCATTTTCAATTAATTCATATATGTTGTTATCTACCACAATTGTAAATTAATTTAACAATTTTTTTTTTTTTGTAGATTAAAGAATTCCATTATTCCATCATTCCATCAAAAAAAGACATTGAAGTTTAGTTAATTGGTCAACAACCCAAAGTAAGTATTTTACTCTCAATTCTTGTTACAATTTTGTGTTTATAAATTATGATTAAATTGATGTCTTGCAATTTCTCTTAACTATCGCCTAATTTGTTTTAGTTTGTAAAATTAGCATATATGTTCATATTTCTTTTAATTTAAAGTTAGTCAATCTATGTTTTTTTACTTTTCAGTTATGGAAAGATATTTCAAAAGAAAAACACAACCTGAGATATTAGAACCGTCTTCAAAGAGTCCAAAGAACAATGAAAGTATTTCAAAACAAACTTATGTGGATTCTATGGAAATTAACTCAGAAGCTCTCCAATATGATCCTGGATTGCGTAGACCGATTTTGAGTTATCATCCTAATGTTCGAGACCAAGTTCGAAGAGCCTATCTCCAAAATAAACCTTGTCAACCAAAAAACCCATACATTTCCCTACACAAATTTTGGGACAAAGCCTAGAAGGTTCAATCCTGCTTGGTTTACTCAGTTTCCTAATTGGTTGGAGTATAGCACATCACAGGATGCTGCCTATTGTTTATGTTGTTATCTCTTCAAACCTGATATCAGAGATCAATCTGGTGGGGATACTTTTGTTGGAGTCAGATTCAAGAATTGGAAGTGCAAGAAGAAACTAGAAATTCATGTTGGAGGACCTAATAGTTCTCATAATAATGCTTGGAGTGATTCCTAGGGCTTCCTTTGTTGTATGCATGGGTTGCCTCCCACATAGCGCTTGCTTTAACGTCGTACAGCCAGACGAAGAACACCTTTACTCCTCTTTTGAACCCACGACATGCAGTGGGATCTCCTCCACAACATGCTCCACAAAGTTCTCGTAGTATGGCTTCAATCGATGTCCATTCACCTCGAATTCTTGCCCAGTTCTCAAGCTCTTAATTTGGACTGCACCATGCACAAAAAGATTAGTAATAACAAATGGACCAACCCACTTGGAACGTAACTTACCAGGGAATAGACGAAGGATGATTTTTGGCGTGAATGGTGATTGAATGGATTCTTTTTGGCTGCAAAAAGGATGCTTATTTAAAAGATTTCAGGAATTAAAACCCTAGGTTATGTAGGTAAACAGAAATTAAGTCTAAAGCTTCTAGAATTAGGAAATCAAATCAGAAATTAAAAGGAAATAGGCTAAAAGGTGCGGCAAAGCTTTAAATTAGATTAGGAATGTGTTTAAATGCACGAAATCAGGAAACAACCCTCTCCCTTGCACGGCAAGGAAGAGGAATGGGCAAGGTGTGTGCAGCAAGGACTTTAGGAAGGTCTAAGTGTCCTAAAACTGATGGGAGAAGGGCTTCCTTGCACGGCAAGGGGATGGAAGACTGGGAAAGGTGCGGCAAAGGTCCCTAAGGGTTCTAGGGCCTTTGTTTTGTGTCCTCAAATGCATATGAAGTCCTCAAAGTGGCTAGAACATAAGTACTTTCAGAATTAGGAAAGGTCAAACCAAAATAGGAAACCTTGGCTTAACTTTCCTACTTCAAGTAGGAATCCTTGTTGGAGTAGGAATCCTTCTTCTTCTAGGGATCTTCATGTGATTAGAAATCCATCTTCAATTAGGAATCCTTCGTTGATCAGGAATCCTAATTTCTTCAAGTCTTCAATTCACCCATTCCTTTTGCTCCAAAAGGCTCCAAATTACATCATTTTGCACACTTCGGCCTTAGAATCTGAAAACACACAAAAGTGACTTTAAACACTAAAATAACTAAAGAAACACAACATAAAAGCACGAGAACAAGCCAATTAAGTCGCATAAATATGCTCCTATCACTTAGGAGGCCTTTAAAGTTGATAACACTTAGGGACACTTAGGAAAGGTCAAACCAAAGTAGGAAACCTTGGCTTAACTTTCCTACTTCAAGTAGGAATCCTTGTTGGAGTGGGAATCCTTGTTCGTCTAGGAATCCTCATGTTAGTAGGAATCCATCTTCAATTAGGAATCCTTCGTTGATTAGGAATCCAAACTTCTTCAAATCTTCAATTACGTCTATTCCTTTTGCTCCAAGCTTGTGATAATCATTCCAAGCCCAATTTTCTCCAAAAGGCACCAAATTGCATCCTTTGCCTTTAGAATCTGAAAACACACAAAAGTGACTTTAAACACTAAAATAACTAAGAAAACACAACGAAAATGCACGAGAACAAGCCAATTAAGTCGCATAAATATGCTCCTATCAAGCATATCAAAATTGCGTGGCCAAGGCTATGATGGGGCAAGTAATATGCAAGGTGAGTTCAATGGCCTTAAAGCACTAATTTTAAATGAGAACGAGTCTACTTTTTATGTTCATTGTTTTGCTCATCAACTTCAATTAGCTCTAGTAGCAGTGGCAAAAAAATATTCAGAAATTGGAGATCTCTTTACTATGGTTTCTTCTGTGATGAATGTTGTGGTGGCATCTTCTAAGCGTCGTGATATTCTTAGAGAGAAACATGCTCATATAGTTTTGGAAACACTAGAAAATAACGAGCTTTCAAGTGGACAACGTTTGAATCAAGAAACTACTCTTAAGCGGGCTAGTGACACGCGATGGAGCTCTCACTATAATTGTTTAATCAGCTTGGCTCACATGTTCTCATCAACGATAGAAGTGCTTGAGATTGTAAGAAAAGATGGAACAAGTTCTGAACAAAAATTTGAAGCAAAGGTTCTATTGACTTTTATTCAATCTTTCAACTTTATTTGTGGTCTACACTTGATGAAAAAGGTTTTGGGGATCACAAACGATTTATCACAGGCATTGCAAAAGAAGGATCAAGATATTGTGAATGCAATGAACTTGGTCAATATATGCAAAGGAAGATTGCAAAGGATGCGAGAAAGTGGTTGGGAATCCTTATTTGATGAAGTTTCATCCTTTTGTGACAAGAATTGTATTAAAATTCCTAGCATGGATGATATTTTTACAAGTGGAGAGTGACCAAACCGAAAAGCTCATCCCATCACAAACGTGCACCATTATCGGGTTGATTTATTCACCGATGTCATAGATAAACAACTCACTGAGTTAAATGATCGATTTACTGAGAAGAATACTGAACTACTTCTTTGTGTGGCATGTTTAAGTCCAAGTAATTCTTTCTCTGCCTTTGACAAAGAAAAATTGATGCATCTTGCCCAATTTTATCCAAGTGATTTTTCAGAGCATGATCTTGAGTTACTCAAATAACAGCTTGAGAATTATATTTGGGACATGACCTCTAATAGTGAGTTTGTAGATTTGAAAGGAATTAGTGATCTTACACAAAAGATGGTTGGAACCAAGAAAGATCATACTTACCCGTTAGTGTACTTGCTTTTGACACTGGCACTCATCTTACCGGTTGCAACAGCAAGTGTAGAGAGAGTCTTTTCTACTATGAACATTGTTAGGAACACCTTACGCAATCGAATGAGTGATTTGTGGATGAACGATTGTTGGGTTGCTTATATTGAAAAGGATATTTTTAATAGTATAGAGGAGGAGGCTATCATGCAATGGTTTCAAAATATGAAAACTCGTCGAGGACAATTATTTTAATTATTGGGAATATGTAATATTATCAATGTTACGTTATTTTGAATTTTGGTTACTTTTCATATATATACTATGATGTTTTGGTTAACAGTTTTGTAACTACTATCGATTTAATTTTTTTTTAATATTTGTGAGGGGCCCCTCCTAATCCGAAATCCTGGCTCCGCCATTGTAATTAGTGTTAAAGGATAGAAGAGATAAGACTTTAATTATTAATGCGGAACCATTTCAAAATTTCCTGATAGGAAAGTGGGAGATCATGTTTTCAAATAATATTTTGTTGAGTGGTAGAAGATGATTGGATCCTTCCTTTAATGATTTAAAAAAGAAATCTAAACATCAATCGTCATATCATGTAGTCTATAATATATTCCAAATAGATGGTCTTTTTAGCATTACCTTTCTTAATAATATAGTACAATAACAAATCACTTCTGACAATTGTTTATTTCTATTTGCAGAGTACATCATCTCTTTTTTTCTTTTTCTTTTTTTTTTTACAAAGGAAAGAAAAAGGATTTTGATAAAGATGTTGACTTTTTAACAAATGATATTATCTACATGAAGAGGAATGAAAGAATTGAAAAAAAAAACTGATAAATACGTTGACTTTTAAAAGCATTTTTTCAGTTAAACTAGAAAATAAGTCCGCGTGTTGTGGCGGGAACCACTGTTTTAGGCAGAAATGTATGAATAAGACACATTTAAACTGAATAAATTCAACACAATCATGAAAGAACAGAGGGACACAAGAGTGAATAAGGTTGGTAAGATAAGCAGCTTCACTTTTATATACATTCAATTGAGTTAACATGGAAAGACATTGCATCATTAGTAGGAAGAAACTGAACGTTCTTGATCACAAAGACATGGTTGCCAAAAAAGTTTTGTTTCCATAAGAAACAACAACTAACTATATGTATAGAACCCAAAATATGTATCACATCCTTCTCTAGTGCTTATCAAGAGTATTTTCTATTAGCATGTTTACAAATTCTCTAGTATGTCCATCAAAAATTAATAAATTCTCTATTATATATCTTTTCAGTAATTGTACTTGGTGGTGAAACAAACAATGTTTACTGACGCATTCAGACTAAGGACGGATAATAATCTGCCAATGGAATTAGATCTATGCAATCAATTGAACATGTCAAGTAAAATCATATTCAGTTGAATCCAAACTATAGCATGCCAAATAAAGACGGAAAAGGATACAATAGTAGAAACTTCTAAGAATAGACATAAAAGAATTTATTTTTGAAAACTTCTAATTGGAAGAGAAAAGTTTAATGTACTCACAACATCCTTCACTGTGGTACGCCATTGTGACAGCCCGTCCCTAATTTTAAGAATTTTTAAAGTTTTAATAAAGGATTTTACAGAAGTGCCCTTTGAGGTACGTGCATTATTCGAGGTTAATCATCATGTCGTGCCATCTAAGATTTGTTTTCTTGGCATATCCTTGTAGTACTCGTCGTTACGGACGCGTGGGCACAGACGGTTCGTTATTTGAAGTTATAACGAAAAAGATTTTAAAGTTTGAAGTTTGGACATTTTATAAATTTTATTATTAAAATTTGGTTGGCCCTGATTTAATGATGAAAAAATGGATGGCTTGGATGTAAGGAAAAACAAAAAATAAATAAATTTAAGTGAATTAAGGCTTTTGGTGTGTGTGTGTGCGTGAGAAGAAGAAGAAGAATATTTACGATTGGGCAGAAATTGCCCAACCAGAAGAAGAGAGAGCCGGAGCTCCGAGAGAGAAAGGAGGGAGTCCAGCGAATCAGGAGAAGAGAGAGGGAGAAGTTGACCAACCAGAGGAAGGAAAGGAGGGAAAGGAGGGAGAGTGGTGAACGGGGGAAAAGGAAGAAACGGGTCACCCTTGACCCGTGCGACCCGTGCTTTCAAATCGGCGGGTTCTCGCCATTTTCGTTCAATTTTCCGACGAATTGGATCAAGGTACCACTCCCAATCAACATCTAGGCCTTCCCTCTTCACGTTTCACCCCAAGAATCAATGAATTTCGTGGTGATTTCGCGAAGAACACCCACACGGGTGCCGCGACTTTTTTTGTCTAAATTCTTCAAATTTTGAAATGTTTTCTTTCAATTAATAACACCATTAGCATTCCTTTAGGACCTAAAACAAAGCCCAAGAAGTAGTAGAGGCGTTGGAACAAGTTTGAAGGTCGAATTGGAAACACCCAATTCTAGGGTTCTTCACGGTTTTGGTGAAATTGAAGCACTTCCAAGCCACATTGGCCTTGTCCACAGGTATGAAAGTTGTTCTACTCATTGAGATCTTCAAATCTGCAAATTTTGGTAATTTTTGGAAATAGTTGGATTTTCCGGCGAGCCGGGGCGGCCAACCGCCACCCGCGGCGGCCCACGCGGCGGCGCGTGACCAATGGGCCGCCAATTTCATTATTAGCATGTGTTTAACGTTCTAGGTTCAGTTTTGATAATTGATGGACGTAAATTGAATAATTGAACCTAAGTTGGTTACGATTCGTGGTTAGGTGAAAATGTGAATTGACGATCCGACCGTGGATCGTCACCAAAATTTGATACGTTGTAATACGTAATATTTGAGGATTATAGGAACTTACGGATTGGGAATCCGATTTACGGATCTTCCGGAATTGGAGTTGTAAGTTCATAAAATAGAATGTTAACCGTCACTTAGTTTTGGAAATTGACGGAGATCCGACCGTTGGATGGTAATGAAATTTAGGATGTTGTCCTAGAGGTATATTATGGACCTCTGGAAGTTATGGATTTGAAATCTGAGTTGCAGATCATCCGGATCGAACTGCGTAGTGACGTATTGTATATGAGTTATGTATTCTATCGGCAAGATTTCTGAGGTTGGATTTGATTATTGTTCTAGGCACTGATCGTCATGACGCCTTGATGTACGGTGCTAGGGAGTTGTTGGGAGAACTCCAGGTGAGTTGGCAGTTTTGATTTCGTATTACCTATATACAACTGTTTTTCCCAGAAAATACGTTTTTATGAAAGTTATGATTTCAATTTCCATGCATGCAATCGTTGAGATAATTAGTTTGATAAATGATGCATATATATGTGAATTGGCGCGGTGGACGCACAAGTGAGTCTTATTATTATTCAGATGAGTTATTTTATATGAATTGCATTGAAAGCTCATAACCTGCCCTTAGGTGTTAGTGCTTATATTATTATTCACCACACCGCACGCTCGCCTTGGATCCAAGTAGATGGATGTCCTACAGACCATGTGAGGGTTCCGACATGCCAGTCGTACAGACCATTAGAGGGGTTCCGACTGGTGGGTGACCTTTGATATGCGCGCTGATGATTGATGTGAGAAGCACTAGAGCGTATTTATACACCTGTCATCGTACATACTACGTTATGTAGTTCCGAGTGACGTGCAGAGTTAGACCGTAAAGTCACCGAGGTGACTCCGGTTGGATTGGATGTTGAGCTTTAGAATCAGCCGTACAGGACCATTGTAGGGTCTCTGGTTGACTTATTATTTCACCTGATTGATATTGGTGCATTCTGATTATGTTTTTTGAGACTTGGCATGGCATATTTTTCTGAAAAGTGTTAAAGGATTGTGATTTGAGATTGTTGCTTATATATATGTTTATATATATGCTATTTTCTGGGAAAGTATACAGGTTTTACGGCGAGGGGTTAGAAATGTTTTAAATGAAAAGTTTTCGAAAAACTTTGTTTTACTGACCCACTCAATTTTGTTTTGCACCCCTCCAGGTCCTAGATAGCAGAGCTTTGGTGGCCACGAGGAAATCCAACGGTGTTCTGACAGAATTCACAAAAGTAGAATTCACCCTCGGGTGTCATATCTTAGTAATTGTATTCTTTAAAGCTTCCGAACTGTGTAAATGGTTATGTCACTCTCACGTAACGGCCAGCATGCCCTCCTTCGGGACGGGGTGTGTGAGTTGGTATCAGAGCCTAGGTTGCAATCCTGGACATCTTGAGAATTTCCTAGTGTCTTCTGTCAGAACTATACCGCCTCGTAGCGAGCCACGTAGTTCGGATGAACCTAATTTCCCTGATATAGTAGTTTGGGGGGAAATTATTGCCACTATAATTCAGTCTATTATCTAAAGGAACCTTTGAAACTGGTTATAAGTTAAATTTGAATCCCTTTAGGGATATGAAGGACCTAAGGGGCAGATTGATGGCTTAATCATTTGGGAAAAGACGTTTCGGATTATGTAAAGTCAAGGGAATCTTCCTCCCGACAGGTGGGTCGAGATGACTACCTAGTTTTTGAGTGTTGAATCTGCATTCTGATGGAGATAGGAATGATATCCGATGATATCGGAATGACAGCTGTTTGGAAGTTGTTTAAAGAATTGTTTAAGAAAAGTTCATTCCTCCGGCATATTGTGATGATAGTAAGCAAGAATTTGCAAATGTGAGACAAGGAAAATGACGATGGATGAATATTATAGAAAGTTTACAGACTTACCTTGTTTCTATTCAGATGTTGTTGTTAATCCGGTCGAGGTGTTATGTCGTTTTTGGCTGGATAATAAGAAGAAGTGGCGCTCTTTGGCGACCACTATCCAATGTACTATTTACCAAGAAATTACGAGATGTTGTTGAGAATTGAGGACTCTGAGAGCATGATCAGCGAGAGTAAAGAAGAATAAGAAAAGAATGGTAATTAGAGGAAAGGCGATAAAGTTAAAGATCCGTCATATCAAGGACATCGAAAGACTCAGAGCTTCAAAAGAAGTGAAGTTAGAACTAATTCTTCCAGCTTAGGTTTTAATGCCACTGGTCAGAGGTGAAGTGATAGATTTATTGGTGATCCCAGATCTTAAAGACAAGGTGACTCGAGTAAGGGAAATGTACCTTTGTGCCATAGGTATAATATTAGACACTTTGGAGAGTGGGGGAATCAGTGAATGTGTTCATGTGGACAGATGGGACATAGAGGTATGAATTGTCCCTGGAATCAGTTGTTACCCAACAGCCTTCCTTAACATATCACTTGGAAAAATTGACGAGTAAGTCGTACAGGTCACTATATATGACTCCGACTTATGTGCTAGCATGGATGGTCGAGTTGTAGACTCAGCCGTACAAGTCATTTTAGCTGACTCCGGTTGATATAATTCTTATTATTGACGATGTTGCCAAAGGAAGTAGTGAACGAGCATGATCGAGGCGTATATATGTATTTTCCCTGTGAGGAGTAAAATGATAATAATACACCCTTAAGAATTATTGCTTACTTATCGAGACGACAGTGAGTTATCGTTATTGCGGGCTGCAGACCGTAATACCCATAACTTATTTGTTGGATTCGTTAAGCAAGTAAACAGGTAGGTCATCCTACGTTAGTATGGTGTTATTCAGGGTGTCTAGTGATGGTGAAAAATGTCATGTCAGTGAATTTTATTCCGTTGGATATTGTGGATTTTGAGGTGATTTTTTTTTGGCACAAATTGAGTGCAGTATAAATGTGCCAAGCTAGATTGCTATAGGGAAATCAGTTAATTTTTGTCGACCTAGATGACCAGAGGTTACTTTTGTGGGTAAGCAAGTGGAGTGAGACATGCCATTATTCCTGTTAAGAGAGCAAAGAAGATTGTTATCAAGGCTGCCAAGATATTTAGTTCATATGGTGCTAAATGATGTTGATCCTAATAGTATGGAAGATGTAAAGATGGTTAGACATTTTCCTAGTGTATTCCCAGATGAATTACCTAGATTGCCGCCAGGCAGAGATGTGGGTTTTATTATTGAATTGTCTTTAGGTGCAAATCTTATGTTAGAGATTGGTTCAGGCTGAGTTAAAAGTTCCATTCAACTTAATACATCACATTGGAAAAGCTCCGGTTTATTTGTGAGGAAGAAAGTGGACATTAAGGCTAGGCATTGATTACAGGCAATTGAATCGGGTAACGATTGAGAGCTGTTATCCATTGTTGCGTAATGTTGATTATTTGATCAGCTCTGAGGCGCCTGGGTACTTTCTGAGATTGACTAGAGGTCTGGATAATATTAGTTGAAGATTAACAGTGAGGATGTTCATAAGACTGAATCCAGGACTCATTATGGTCATTTCAAGTTGGGATGCCATTCGGAGTGACGAATGCACCTGCTACTTTTATGAGTTCGATGAAGGAAGTATTCCAGTAATATATGGACTGGTTTGTTATTGTTTGCCATTGACGAGATTGATAAGAATAGAGTGGAGCATGCTAGATATTTTAAGTTGGTGTTGCAAAGATTGAGGGAACGTTGATGTATGCTAAGTTTAGCAAATGCTAATGTTGGATAAATTAATTATATCTACTTAAGGTATTCAAGTGGATTCTTAAAAGAGTAGCAGCGATTGAGAATTTGGAACAATTGCGAACTGTGACTGAGGTTCAGAGTTTTCTCGGATTAGCAGGATATTATCGATAGTTCGTCCAAGATTTTAATCACTGCTTGGCTTTTGGGCGAGATTGATGAGAAAAGAAGTTAGGTTTGAGTGGATGAAATTGTGAACAAGGTTTCAACAGCTGAAGTATTATCTCACTCACACGCCTGTTTTAATGCTTCCAGATTTTAGCGGTAATTATAAGGTTTATAGTGATGCTACGTTGGATGTTCTTGAATGCGCGTTGATGCAGCATGGTAGGGTGATTACCTATGTTTCACGGCAATTGAAACTTCATGAGATGAATTACCCTAATTATGATTTGGAATTAGCAACTATCATCTTTGCTTTGAAGATTTGGAGACATTGTCTTTATGGGAAGAAAAGTGCACGATTGTTACGAATCAAAAGAGTACCCAATATCTGTTTATTCAAAGGTATCTTAATCTTAGGCAATGAATGTGGATTGAGTTGCTTAGTGATTATGATTGCACGACCATGATGATCGTGCAAATGTGGTAGCCAATGCTTTTAGTAGAAAGACCTCAGAGTTAGAGAATCAGATGGCAAGCTTATGCAAGAGAACAAGGTGTTTATGCCTAATGGTGTGGAATTAAAGAAAGCAATTTTGACGATGTACGTTGTTCCACTTCTACAATGCATTCCGGAAGTACTAAGATTTATCATACCATTCGTTCATGTACTATTGACGGGTATGACCAGAGAAATGGCGAAGTATGTTAGTAGGCATATCATCCGTCATCAGGTTAAAGCAGAAAGAAATAAGTCTTTTGGAATAATGTAGTCATTTCCCATTCCACGGCGGAAATGGGAGAATATTACTATGGATTTCGTGGACAAGCTTCCTCGTATACAAAATAGTTAGGTTGGAATTTGAATAATAATTTATCGACTTGTGACGTCAGCGTATGTTACTTCAGTATGAGAACATCAACCTTTCCAGACAAGCGCAACAGTTATTTATTTGTTTTATGGAAAAAGAGATTTGGGATCTGATAAACTTCTTGGGTATGTTGGTCCCTTCAGTTTGTTCCCTAGAGTAACACCATAAGGCCGTGGAAAGCTGTGTCTTGTGTTTCGAAATTGTTAGAATTGGGGACGGATGGTATTCAAGGCCCTGAGTTAGTGGAGGAGACTATTCAGAATATTCAAGTAATTGAGTCTAACCTGGAAGTGAGCCAGGATCGGCTGAAGAGCTTAGCAGACAAACATGCCACTGACCGGATGTATATGTAGGTGATCGAATGATTTTGAAATTATCACCTTGGAAAAGTATGATTCGTTTTAAAAAGAAAAACAAGTAAGTCCTAGATACATCAGACCATATGTGATCATCGAACGAGTCAGTGAAGTTACGTACAGGCTTGAGTTGCCTCCAGAGTTGACGAAAGGGCACGATATGTTTTATGTTTCGATACTTCGACATTAAACCTCATATCCTTCACGAGTGATACCTCCTCAACCTTTGGAAGTCAATCTGGATTTGACGTATGATGAGGAGCCAGTGCCTATCTTGTATTAGAAAAATGATGTACTGAGAAATAAGACTATGAGTTTGGTGAAAATTTATTGAGGAATCTTTCAGTGGAAGAAACTACTTGAAAGTCAGAGAATCGAATGAGAGAGTTGTGTTTCGGGCTGTTTTATGGATATTGATGGATTGTAAAGATTGTGTAAATTTCGAGGACGAAATTTCTTTAAGGTGGGTAGATTGTGATAGCCCGTCCCTAATTTTAAGAATTTTTAAAGTTTTAATAAAGGATTTTACAAAAGTGCCCTTTGAGGTACGTGCATTATTCGAGGTTAATCATCATGTCGTGCCATCTAAGATTTGTTTTCTTGGCATATCCTTGTACTACTCGTCGCTACGGACGCGTGGGCGCAGACGGTTCGTTATTTGAAGTTATAACGAAAAAGATTTTAAAGTTTGAAGTTTGGACATTTTATAAATTTTATTATTAAAATTTGGTTGGCCCTGATTTAATGATGAAAAAATTGATGGCTTGGATGTAAGGAAAAACAAAAAATAAATAAATTTAAGTGAATTAAGGCTTTTGGTGTGTGTGTGTGCGTGAGAAGAAGAAGAAGAATGTTTAGGATTGGACAGAAACTGCCCAACCAGAAGAAGAGAGAGCCGGAGCTCCGGGAGAGAAATGAGGGAGTCCAGCGAATCAGGAGAAGAGAGAGGGAGAAGCTGACCAACCAGAGGAAGGAAAGGAGGGAAAGGAGGGAGAGTGGTGAACGGGGGAAAAGGAAGAAACGGGTCACCCTTGACCCGTGTGACCCGTGCTTTCAAATCGGCAGGTTCTCGCCGTTTTCGTTCAATTTTCCGACGAATTAGATCAAGGCACCACTCCCAATCAACATCTAGGCCTTCCCTCTTCACGTTTCACCCCAAGAATCAATGAATTTCGTGGTGATTTCGCGAAGAACACCCACACGGGTGCCGCGACTTTTTTTGTCTAAATTTTTCAAATTTTGATATGTTTTCTTTCAATTACTAACACCATTAGCATTCCTTTAGGACCTAGAACAAACACCAAGAAGTAGTAAAGGCGTTGGAACAAGTTTGAAGGTCGAATTGGAAACACCCAATTCTAGGGTTCTTCACGGTTTTGGTGAAATTGAAGCATTTCCAAGCCAAATTGGCCTTGGCCACAGGTATGAAAGTTGTTCTACTCATTGAGATCTTCAAATCTGCAAATTTTGGTAATTTTTGGAAATAGTTGGATTTTCCGGCGAGCCGGGGCGGCCAACCGCCACCCGCGGCGGCCCACGCGGCGGCGCGTGACCAATGGGCCGCCAATTTCATTATTAGCATGTGTTTAACGTTCTAGGTTCAGTTTTGATAATTGATGGACGTAAATTGAATAATTGAACCTAAGTTGGTTACGATTCGTGGTTAGGTGAAAATGTGAATTGACGATCCGACCGTTGGATCGTCACCAAACTTTGATACGTTGTAATACGTAATATTTGAGGATTATAGGAACTTACGGATTGGGAATCCGATTTACGAATCTTCCGGAATTGGAGTTGTAAGTTCATAAAATAGAATGTTAACCGTCACTTAGTTTTGGAAATTGACGGAGATCCGACCGTTGGATGGTAATGAAATTTTAGGATGTTGTCCTAGAGGTATACTGTGGACCTCTGGAAGTTATGGATTTGAAATCTGAGTTGCAGATCTTCCGGATCGAACTGCGTAGTGACGTATTGTATATGAGTTATGTATTCTATCGGCAGGATTTCTGAGGTTGGATTTGATTATTGTTCTAGGCACTGATCGTCATGATGCCTTGATGTACGGTGCTAGCGAGTTGTTGGGCGAACTCCAGGTGAGTGGGCAGTTTTGATTTCGTATTACTTATATACAACTGTTTTTCCCAGAAAATACGTTTTTATGAAAGTTATGATTTCAATTGCCATGCATGCAATCGTTGAGATAATTAGTTTGATAAATGATGCATATATATGTGAATTGGCGCGGTGGACGCACAAGTGAGTCTTATTATTATTCAGATGAGTTATTTTATATGAATTGCATTGAAAGCTCATAACCTACCCTTAGGTGTTAGTGCTTATATTATTATTCACCACACCGCACGCTCGCCTTGGATCCAAGTAGGTGGATGTCGTACAGACCATGTGAGGGTTCCGACATGCCAGTCGTACAGACCATTAGAGGGGTTCCGACTGGTGGGTGACCTTAGATATGCGTGCTGATGATTGATGTGAGAAGCACTAAAGCGTATTTATACACCTGTCATCGTACAGACTACCTTATGTAGTTCCGAGTGACGTGCAAAGTTAGACCGTACAGGTCACCGAGGTGACTCCGGTTGGATTGGATGTTGAGCTTTAGAATCAGCCGTACAGGACCATTGTAGGGTCTCCGGTTGACTTATTATTTCACCTCATTGATATTGGTGCATTCTGATTATGTTTTTGAGACTTGGCATGGCATATTTTTCTAAAAAGTATTAAAGGATTGTGATTTGAGATTGTTGCTTATATATATGCTATTTTCTGGGAAAGTATACAGGTTTTACGGCGAGAGGTTAGAAATGTTTTAAATGAAAAGTTTTCGAAAACTTTGTTTTACTGACCCACTCAATTTTGTTTTGCACCCCTCCAGGTCCTAGATAGCAGAGCTTTGGTGGCCACGAGGAAATCCAACGGTGTTCTGACATAATTCACAAAAGTAGAATTCACCCTCGGGTGTCATATCTTAGTAATTGTATTCTTTAAAGCTTCCGAACTGTGTAAATGGTTACGTCACTCTCACATGACGGCCAGCATGCCCTCCTTCGGGACGGGGTGTGTCAGCCATCCTTGCATGGACGATAAACCGTATCTTACGTAGCCATTATCACAATCTTCGGAGAACTTTCAGTTTTAGGAGTGCTCAGATTGTACCCATTCCAATATGGAATTAAATAAGAACTCAATCAAAAACTTTAATCCTACAATTCAATGCTGAAAAACTAAAGTAGCCGGAAACCAAAAGATCTAAGTGACAACTTGTATGGACGTTACAAAAATGCAGGATGCGAAATGCATTAAAACTTCTAGAAACTTGAAGGATATAATTCTCCTCTCCTTATATTCTTCCCCTTTCTCTAACCAAATAAAAATTCCCAAAAATATGCATAAAAAATTCTAAAAAAAAAAAAGAATACAAAATTAATGCAAGCAAAGAAAAAGAAATTGTTGCAAAGGGGAAATTAGAAAATTATACCACCATCAAACATTGCATGGAAGGCGTCCAAAGAATCAAACAGGAAAGTTATGTGAGCATAGAACCATCTAACTGCAATTGGTCAGTACACAATAAAAAATTTAAAGAGATCCTTTATGTTAACAATACAATCACCCATGCTAATTGAATATTCTGTAATGTCAGCTAATATAGCATACTTAGGAAAAGGTTAAATAAAGATAAATGACTTAAACCTTCAATTAAGAAAGGACAACATAGGATACATACTGCTCCCCCAGATAGACCTGCATGAAGATTTATCCACCATCACGGGCAATTCATACCAAATAAATACTTTATTACTTAAGATGATAGTAATTTTAAATGCAAGAAAGTGATGCTTAAAATAACTAAACACACAAATTAAACCCTCTTTTATCAAATGTAGTAAAGTATGTAAGTAGGGATCGTTCTGAACCGGGGATTAGGAGGGATTACTAAACGCTTGAAAACTGACTTAGAAACATAAAAACAAAGTTAAAACACTAAACTAGACTCAAAGAATGTAGAACTAAAGTTTGAAACACTAAAACAAACCAAAAGACTCAAAACAGCAAACAAACACTCAAAACTGCCTTAAAAACATTTTCTGAGCAGTTTTGAACACAAACACAAATTTGGACGAAATTGGGTTACAACTTGAATGAAAACACTTAAAAACACAAACTAAATGGATTTCTAACTAATCTAACACTTTAAAATAAAGGGGAATCTGGTTTTGATGAAATTGAAAACAAGACAAAACTTTGTAATTAAAACAGATTGTAGAACGAATTTGAATGAAACTTATGGATGGAAGGCTAGCTAGGAGGTTCTTCTCCACACATGTCACACTTGCATACAAAACGATTTCCAGTTGCTTTTCGATAAGCTATGAATACTCAACACCCCAGATTAACCGTGAATTGCACTAATTAACCCTCAGTTTTTCCACAAGTTATTGAGTTGGATGATTGCATACGACAACCCAAAACATTCCCAACAAGTTCCCTACATGAATTGCATAATAGAGATACAAGCAAGAATCATTAAGTTCTATGAAAAACATAAGCATTGACGAGGCACTCGTTACTATGAATTGCATGAAACTTATGCCAAGAATTTACTTAACGCGATTGTGACTAGCAACCTTCACTACTTGTGAATATAAGTTCATAACGATTAGGTGAAACTCCCTTATATTCTAACATCAAAATCATGCATGAAAATTGATGCGAAATATATAAGCACACAAATTAAACCCTCTTGTGACAATTGTAGTATAGATGTAAGTAGGGTATCGTTCTAGGCCGGGGATTAGGAGGGATTGCTAAATCACTTGAAAACTAATTTAAAAACATAAAAACAAAGTTAAAAATTTAAACAAAAGATTTTAAAACAAGAAAGTAAAAGGGGGATTTGAGTTTGGTGAAGTTGAAAGTAAAAACGAATAAACTAAAAAAAACTTAAATAGATTTTAAACAAATTTGGGTTGAATGGATAATGGAAGGCTAGCTAAGGGGTTCTTCTCCACACATGTCTTGCTTGCATACAAAATGATTTCCAATTATATTTCAATAACTTATTAATTCTCAACGCCCCAAATTAACCGTGAATTGCACTAATTAACCCTCAGTTTTTCCACAAGTTATTGGGTTGGATGATTGCATACGACAACCCAAAACATTCCCTACAAGTTCCCTACATGAATTGCATAATAGAGATACAAGCAAGAATCATTAAGTTCTATGAAAAACATAAGCATTGACGAGGCACTCGTTACTATGATTTGCATGAAACTTATGCCAAGGATTTACTTAACACAATCGTGACTAGCGACTTTTACTACTCATGAATATAAGTTCATAACGATTAGTTGAAATTCCCTTATACTCTAGCATCATATTTATGCATGCAAACTAAGTATGCATCCCTAATCAACATACATAAACATGTTATCAATCAAATAGATAAGTAAATCGAATTCATAACTTATGAAACGCAATTAAAAGTAATCAAATCATATTGCAAGCATTAACATGGTTTCGAATTCCCCCCTAGCCAAGGGGGGTTTAGTTCCTCATTATTACAAAACAAAGATAAACAAATTTAAACATTGAAAAACAAAGGAAAGAAAGCACCTAAACGTTCCAACGATCCATGTTGGATAGCAAGCGCGTCCAAGGACTTTTCTCCTTCTCTTTGCCGCAACAACAAGGTTGGAATGATGTTGAAGGGTTGGTTATTTGGAGGAATGGATGGGAAGGGGTTTAGATATGTAGGAGAGGCAAGGAAAGGCTTGGAGAATGGTTAATTTCTGGATGATTTGAATGAGGTTGCTGCCATGGTATTTATAGGAAGAGGATGGACATGTTTAATGCAAAAATCTGGTGGAATGAAGTAGGTAAGGCATGGCAAGGTGGAGAATTGTTGGTGAGGGTAGGTTTTGAGTCATCCACTCACATGTCATGGTGAGTTAAGCATTGCATCATCCACTTAAATGTCATGGTGAGTTAAGCATTACATCATCCACTCAAATGTCATAGTGAGATAGGCATTGCATCATCACTAAAAAATCTGGTGGAAGTGAAACAAAGGGAAGGCCACGGCATTGATGAATTTTATGGGGTATGCATGGTTTTGAGTGAAGTTTTGGCCAATCCTTCTAGAAATTTATCCCTTCTTGCAACTTGTATTTGTTTCACCAGATTTTTAGCATGTTCCTAGCCTCTTTTGTCTTCAAATTCGTCCATCCATCTTGCTCATATCATAAGTAATCCATTCCAAGCTCAAAACTGCTCCAAAATGCACCAAAATGCACTTTCTTGCTACCTTAACCCTTTGGACCTACAAACACACGAAAATGGCTTAAAGTACTAAAATAACTAAGAACTAATAACGTAAATGCAAGAAAACTAGTTAACTAAGTCGCATAAATATGCGTCTATCAAATTCCCCCACACTTAGCTTTTGCTAGTCCTCGAGCAAAATAAAACAAACAAAACATAACCTAACCTTCCAACATTTGCTACAGGGATTTCCAACGATACATAACATGCCAAAGATCATTATTCCCACAGATTTTAGTCATCCCTACTCTTGAGCATATACTTAATCATAGTTACCATTCACTAGCTCACATTTAATCGTTTAAAACAACATTATGGACGTAGTAACATGCCTTAGAGAATCCACTCAATTCCTTACTGGATACACTCTTATTTTCACACAGATTTTCTAACTACACTCCCTATACTAAGTATATGTGAGAAGATTGATGTAAACATGGAAACGAACACTCACACATGTTATAAAAGAAGCACTTTTCTGGAATGATTAAGCATTTATAGATATGATCTCATGAATGGAACGCTACTACTTAGATGCGAGAACCAGGGACACCATATGCTCAAACCAATCCCAAACTCCACATATTGAAATACATAACACTCAAGATAGAAGTTAAGGGTTGTAACGGGGCTTAGGGAATGGTTAACAAAGAAAGGATAGGGAAAATAGATTACAGAAATTAACTTTAAAACACAAGGGGAAGATTTAAACAACTTCTTAGGGCCGAATTCAATGTTTTGGACCCTTATTTCAACAAACAATATTTTGGAACTCTTTTTTTTTTTTTTTTTTTTTTTTTTTACTCGTGCCTATGGCACACAAATTCACATGATAAACACTTCCCCCACACTTATTTTCTGCCCACATTAATCAAAAGGAATTCAATTTGAATCATGCTTACTATACTTTAAGAACGAGGGTATGGATAGTCCTAATCTAGGCTAGGTGAGGATGATGTGGGTTAACAAAGAAAAGGCTAAACAAGGTTCAATGGGGTTAAACTTAAACACATAATGAAATAGGATACACGACAATTTGGCTTTGGTGGTGGTCACTACACAACTTCATCTTGAATATGTGTTATGCAAATCAATAGCATGCTTTGAATGAAATGGGCATGAATTCTAGCATTTGGAACTACATGATGAAACGCCTTCTAAGTAGTAACCAATCAAAGAATAATGAGATCATGCAACGACTTTAGAAGACAACAAATGCACAGATTATTAACTCTCCAAAGAACGTTAAAAGCTCAAGTCTCTCAAGGTTGTAGCGTTAGTTTGAGTTTCTTCTTTCAAGCATGTTACAAAAACTAATTTTTCTTTTGATTACATGTGAATTCATGAACTATAATTACAACTAAGCATAAACCAAAGAGCATGTCAAATTTTCATCCATGTTTGTAACTTACTTCAACAGTTATGCAATTACAAACCGAATCCTCATTATTGTGTTGGAAGGTACCCTAAGACGCAAACAAACACACAAAAACAACCCTTTTTGGGTTTTTAAAACAAATTTTTCAATTTTTTATGTGATTTTCGGATTATTTTTTTTTTTACTTCAAAACACACTAAAACACACCAAAACAACTTAAAAACAGCAAGGAACAAGTCTTTAAGGGTGATAAAATCCCACGAATTTGCATCAAAAACACTTAGTTACCCCCCCCCCCACACTTAAATCAAACATTGTCCTCAATGTTTCAAGCATAAAATCACACTAAAAAAAAAGAAACACACAAACAGCAACTAAAACAACTAAATAGGCAGATTAGAAAGATTCAACAAAGAGAAGGGTTTAGGAGTGCAAATCTGGAATTGGAGTGATTCCTCGAGCTTCCTTTGTTGAATTGCATGGGTTGCCTCCCAAGTAGCGCTTGCTTTAACGTCGTACAGCCGGACGAAGCTCACAATCATGCCCCATGAGTGCCCACACCATGGAGTGGGTTTTCATCCTCTAACTCTATGAATGGAAGCGGATAGTAATTCTCCTTGATTGGGCCATTGAGCATCCTACAATCCATGTGAATTCTCCCACCATCCGGGATATGCTTGGGTACCTGCACCCAAGTAGCGAACCACCTCTTAATTTTAATAGGAATTGGATTTGGACTAGGTGCCTTACCTTGGTGCTGTGATGAAGTGGCAGCAACATGAACTTTCTTCCCCTTGGTGCCTTTGGCCAAATTGGACATTTTGAGGGCAGTGGCCGTGTGGTCCTTATGCTCCACTCCAATTCCCTCATCTTGCATGGTTCTTGAAGCAACCTTAGGGGCTGAATGGTCCGTCCCTATCTTTTCTATTGTATGAATAACACAACAAGAACGAACAACGTTAGGAGTCTCAATGGATTCAGAAATTTTAAAACAAATCATATCACCACCAAATGCCATAGTTACTTCTCCTTTGGCTACATCAATCTTGGTTTGAGCCGTTTTCATGAAAGGTCGTCCAAGGAGAATGGGCAATGAAGGAGCATGATCCGATTCATCCATTTCAAGAACATAGAAATCCGCCGGAAAGATCAAATGGTTAACCTGCACCAAAACATCTTCCACAACTCCCTTTGGATAGGCATTAGATCTATCGGCCAATTGTATGATTACACCATCATTTTTCAACACTCCTAGATTCATAGATGCATAAACGGAATATGGCATAACATTTATAGATGCACCTAAGTCTAACATGGCAGATTTGAACCTAGTATTACCAATGACACAAGGAATGGTGAAACTACCCGGATCTTTGCATTTAGGAGGTAGTTTACGTTGTATTATGGCAGACACATTCTCACTAACCTGTACCACTTCTTTTTTCCGAAAAGGTTTCCTTGTTGTACAAAGCTTCTTTAAACACTTGGCGTATTTCGGGATTTGCTTGATTGCATCCAAGAGGGGTATATTGACTTGAACTTTCCTAAATGTCTCTAGAACATCTTTTTCCTCCTCTTCTTTCTTGGATTGCAAAAACCTGCCAGGAAAGGGCACATTTAGTGGAAAGGAACTAGAAGAATTCAAATTTGGACTTACCTTGACGGGTTGAGATGGTTTAGGGGCATGTTGTGGTTGTGGCAAGGGTGGTTCTACCCTTGCCGTGGGTTGGGCTCCATGTTTTTCTTCTTGCAGCAGCTTTTCATCCTCTATTTGACTTGATTTTGATGAGTTTGGATCAGCCCCAACTTGCCTACCACTTCTCAATGTGATGGCCTTGGCGGTTTCAAATCCTCCTTTTGGATTAACGATGGTTGAACTAGGCAATCTGCCTTGCTCTCTAATTTGCCCCATGAATTCCGCTATTTGCCCTATTTGCTTTTCCAAATTGTCCACCCTTTTGTCTTGGATTTGCCTTTCTTTGTTTTGAGTTTGTACCTCCTGCGTCAAAGTAGTTAGTAACTTAACAACTTGATCATTATCCAAAGACATACCTGAGGTTGTTGGGGCAGATTGCACTTGGTTTTGATTGGGGACGAATGGCTTTGTATAAAAGCTCGGTGGTTGCTGCCTAAATCCTCCTTGTTGTTGGGGTTGTTGAGGATCCCGCCATTTGAAATTTGGATGGTCCCTCCACCCCGGATTGTAGGTATTAGAATATGGATCATGGCGGGGTTGATTTTGGTTCCCAAAACCCATGGCATTGGCAGATTCCCAACCCCTATTCTCAATCAATTGAGGGCATTGATCGTTGGCATGTCCTTGCATAGAGCACACGCCACACACACTTGGTCCATGAATCTTCATTCCCTCGGCCAACTGAGAAACAATAGAAGTAAGGTTAGCTAATTGGGATTGAATTTCGGGCATAGAACTTACCTCATTCAGTTGTGGTCGTGGGGAGTCTCTTTGTCCAACACCTTCGTATTGTTGTGCATTATATGCTCGGTTGGCAATTAGAACTTTTGCAGCCTCCGGAGTTTTATCCACCAAAGCACCTCCCGCCGAGGCATCAAGCATTTGGCGTTCCATGGGAAGGAGTCCTTCGTAGAAGTATTGAATGAGCAGCTCCTCCTTCATTTGATGCTGTGGACAAGAAGCAACAAGTGATTTAAAACGTTCATAATAAGAAGGAAACGATTCACCTTGATCTTGTTGGATGCCACTAATCCGTTTCCTCAAGAGAATGACTCTTGAAGTTGGGAAAAACTTCTCCAAGAAAGCTCTTTTCATACTATCCCAAGATGTAACCGTTCCGGGTGCTAACTCGTAAAGCCAATCCTTCGCCCTTTCCAAAAGTGAGAATGGAAAAGCCTTCATCATCAGAATGTTCCCGTCAACATTTATGGGTGTCATGCTCGAACAAACAACCTCAAATTCCTTGAGATGCTTGTTGGGCTCTTCCATGGAAAGCCCATGGTATTTCGGAATGTGGTGCAACAAGCTTGACTTCAACTCGAATTCATCGGTCTTGCCTAGGGCAGCCGCGGGGTATTGAATGCATAATGGTGCGGCATTGATCAACCCCGAGGCCGAAAGCTCTTTAATGGTCCGATTGTCTGCTGCCATAACTTCTTCTTTCACTTCTTCAAACTCAGATTCGGCCTCTGAACTTGAACTAGGTTCACTAGGTTCGGGATGCCTCCTCTTTCTTCTCAAATCACGTTCAAAATCGGCGTTAAAGTCCAAGATATGCACAGTTTGAGAACTCCGCGTCATGCACTAGTACCTAAACCAAGAAAACAAAACAAAATAAGAAAACTAGGTAAATTACACTAAAAACACACGGCAAAAACACAAGGGCAATTTTGCTAATCCCCGGCAACGGCGCCAAAATTTGATGCGAAATATATAAGCACACAAATTAAACCCTCTTGTGACAATTGTAGTATAGATGTAAGTAGGGTATCGTTCTAGGCCGGGGATTAGGAGGGATTGCTAAATCACTTGAAAACTAATTTAAAAACATAAAAACAAAGTTAAAAATGTAAACAAAAGATTTTAAAACAAGAAAGTAAAAGGGGGATTTGAGTTTGGTGAAGTTGAAAGTAAAAACGAATAAACTAAAAAAAACTTAAATAGATTTTAAACAAATTTGGGTTGAATGGATAATGGAAGGCTAGCTAAGGGGTTCTTTCTCCACACATGTCTTGCTTGCATACAAAATGATTTCCAATTATATTTCAATAACTTATTAATTCTCAACGCCCCAAATTAACCGTGAATTGCACTAATTAACCCTCAGTTTTTCCACAAGTTATTGGGTTGGATGATTGCATACGACAACCCAAAACATTCCCTACAAGTTCCCTACATGAATTGCATAATAGACATACAAGCAAGAATCATTAAGTTCTATGAAAAACATAAGCATTGATGAGGCACTCGTTACTATGATTTGCATGAAACTTATGCCAAGGATTTACTTAACACAATCGTGACTAGCGACTTTTACTACTCATGAATATAAGTTCATAACGATTAGGTGAAATTCCCTTATACTCTAGCATCATATTTATGCATGCAAACTAAGTATGCATCCCTAATCAACATACATAAACATGTTATCAATCAAATAGATAAGTAAATCGAATTCATAACTTATGAAACGCAATTAAAAGTAATCAAATCATATTGCAAGCATTAACATGGTTTCGAATTCCCCCCTAGCTAAGGGGGGTTTAGTTCCTCATTATTACAAAACAAAGATAAACAAATTTAAACATTGAAAAACAAAGGAAAGAAAGCACCTAAACGTTCCAACGATCCATGTTGGATAGCAAGTGCGTCCAAGGACTTTTCTCCTTCTCTTTGCCGCAACAACAAGGTTGGAATGATGTTGAAGGGTTGGTTATTTGGAGGAATGGATGGGAAGGGGTTTAGATATGTAGGAGAGGCAAGGAAAGGCTTGGAGAATGGTTAATTTCTGGATGATTTGAATGAGGTTGCTGCCATGGTATTTATAGGAAGAGGATGGACATGTTTAATGCAAAAATCTGGTGGAATGAAGTAGGTAAGGCATGGCAAGGTGGAGAATTGTTGGTGAGGGTAGGTTTTGAGTCATCCACTCACATGTCATGATGAGTTAAGCATTGCATCATCCACTCAAATGTCATGGTGAGTTAAGCATTACATCATCCACTCAAATGTCATAGTGAGATAGGCATTGCATCATCACTAAAAAATCTGGTGGAAGTGAAACAAAGGGAAGGCCACGGCATTGATGAATTTTATGGGGTATGCATGGTTTTGAGTGAAGTTTTGGCCAATCCTTCTAGAAATTTATCCCTTCTTGCAACTTGTATTTGTTTCACCAGATTTTTAGCATGTTCCTAGCCTCTTTTGTCTTCAAATTCGTCCATCCATCTTGCTCATATCATAAGTAATCCATTCCAAGCTCAAAACTGCTCCAAAATGCACCAAAATGCACTTTCTTGCTACCTTAACCCTTTGGACCTACAAACACACGAAAATGGCTTAAAGTACTAAAATAACTAAGAACTAATAACGTAAATGCAAGAAAACTAGTTATGCAAATCAATAGCATGTTTTGAATGAAATAGGCATGAGTTCTAGCATTTGGAACTAAATGATGAAATGCTTTCTAAGTAGCAACCAAACAAAGAATAATGAGATCATGCAACGACTTTAGAAAACAATAGTGCACAGATTATTAACTCTCCAAAGAAACGTTTAGCCTCAAGTCTCACAAGGTTGTAGCGTTCATTTGAGTTCCTTTCTTCAAGCATGTTACAAAAATTGATTTTTCCTTTATGATTGCATGTGAATTCATAAATTATAACCACAACCAAGCATACACCAAAGAGTAAATCAAATTGTCATTCATGTTTATAACTCTCTTTAACAGTCATGTAATTAAAAACCAAATCCTCATCATTGTGTTGGAAGGTACCCTAAGACACAAATAAACATACAAAAACAACTCTTTTTGGGTTTTTCAAAACAATTTTTCAAATTTTTATGAGATTTTCGGATTTTTATGTCAAAACACACTGAAACACTCCAAAACAGCTTAAAAACACTTAAAACAGCAAGGAACAACACTAGAAGTAATGGGTGATAAACTCCTACGAATTTCATGCAAAACAACTCCAAAACAGCTTAAAAACACTAAAAACAGCAAGGAACAACACTAGAAGT
The DNA here is from genome assembly GCA_963082935.1 of Malus x robusta. Classification (NCBI taxonomy): domain Eukaryota; kingdom Viridiplantae; phylum Streptophyta; class Magnoliopsida; order Rosales; family Rosaceae; genus Malus; species Malus x robusta. The sequence goes on along the minus strand of OY720340.1, from coordinate 18,204,812 downwards.
AATGGGTGATAAACTCCTACGAATTATATGCAAAACAATGGTTACCCCCCCCCCCCATACTTAAATCAAACATTGTCCTCAATGTTTCAAGCATAAACTCACACAAAAACAAGCAAATAAACAAACAACGAATCAACATGACAAGTATAGCAAAGTAAAAAAAAAAATAGACAGAGTAGAGTTTAAGAACGCAAATCTGGTTTTGGAGATAGATGATCTTGTTGACTTTCCACAGCTTTGATCTCGAACTGGTTTTGGAATTCTAAGCGAGGAATATCAGAGTTCCTTGGTTTCAAATCAGACTCCTTCTGCTGAGCTGATTTGATTGTGCAGTCTGCATTCTTCTCTGCTTGTTTCTTTTTCACGGCAGGCAGGCATGAGGTAGAGGTGTTGGTCTGTTTCTTTCTTCAATCTTTCCAAGTGCCCACCTCTTGCTTTCTTTCTTCTTGTCCCTACTGAGGATGAATTGGCAAATTGTCTCCACATGCTTTGAGGTATCATTTTCACTTCCCTTATCTGTTCATCAGGTAGATGTGGTAGACGAAGAGGAAGCATAAAATGATGAAGATGAGTACTCGAGAGCAAGGCTAGGTAAGCAATTAAGAAAGAGTTCCAGGCAATCGATTCCAGATCGGAAAATTGATACCAAATGCTGGCTGATTGCTCTCTTTTTCCTTGTCCCAAAACAATGACAAGGAGAAGGACAGGGAGAAAGCATGATATGAGATACTCTTGCTTTCAACCTTCATGATATGAAATACTTTTGCTTTGGATGAGTTGTTTGCAGAGGTACCCCAAGGAATAAGGAACACTGAGTGACTCGAGAGGGTTTGTTGGAAAGGCATTCTCGAAGAAGAAGAAGGGTTATGTATGTCTGCCTTGCAATCGAGGGTGAGGGGTGACATTTATAGGAATTAATAACCGGTACTATTCTTTCACCCTTGTCAACAACCGTTGGATGATTTAATAGTAAACTTCACGTGCTTTCTACTTCACAAGAGATCTTTGACAAATTGCCCATAATTTCTGCAAGGCTGAGTGTGCATGTGACAGGCGTTGACACGCTGCAATTCCTCCTCCAATGCCCCTCCTTTCCACAGTGGTGGCAAGTCCCTTTGGGCTCCTTTGCCTTCTTTTTCCTCACTCCTCCTTTCGGCTTAGGAGTGGGGGACTTCTTCTCCTTCCCTTTGCCTTTGCCTTGCGGCTTGGCCTTGGAAGAGGATGGCTTATTGTAGGCTACTGCAGCAGTCCCTACAACGCTCTCTTTCTTCATAGTCTTCTCAGCAGTTACTAACATGTTTAGTAACTCAGAGAGAGTACTATCCATCTTATTCATATTGTAGTTCATTACGAACTGCGCGAATGAATCAGAAAGAGAAGCCAATATGAAGTCCTGAGCCAATTCCCCGTCAAGTGGAGTACCAAGGTTCTCCAATTGTTCAATGAATCCTATCATCTTCAGTACATGTTGATGTACTGAAGCCCCCTTGACCATCTTGGTCTTTACAAGTTCACAGACAGTGCTAAAGCGACGGTTGCACGTCCCTTCACCATATAACTCCGTAAGATGGAGTATTATGGAAAATGCACTTTCCATGCCCTCGTGCTATCTTTGTAGCTCCTCATTCATGGAAGCCAACAGATAGCACTTGGCTTGTGTGTCATCCTCCACGTGCTTGTCATACTTAGCACGTTCATCCTCAGTGGCGTTGGGGCCAAGAGGTATGTGAGGTGGAGCCTTATCTAGCACGTAAACAATCTTCTCCAAGGTTAGGAGAATCTTGACATTACGATACCATGATGGGAAATTGTGCCCCTCTAGGCAATGTTTGTCGAGAATTTTCGCGAGTGTGCTTCCAACCATATCTATATACATAAACAATAAAATAATTAGTTTGATTGTTGATTAAGTCAAACGATTCGGGTCTTTAAACCGAATGACACCACCCACCATTTTTGGCAAATTCCATATCCCCCATAATGGAATCCGGGAGATTTCAAAGAAAACTCCTAGCGGGTTATGGGAGGCTCACTATTACCAAGCCCACCTCACGATGATACGATGTCGGCTAGCAACACTAATAATGAGAGGGTACAAGTACCCATTCACAACAACCTCTTGTGATTACCCATCTTTTTGGCCTCTAGAGAAAAATACCTCACGATGATACGATGTTGGCACCTTTTCTCTTAGTTAAGTTCTTTCCCACCATGCTGGTTTAGATAGGGGTTCAAGCATGACCTCACGATGATACGATGTTGGCCACACTCGTTGCCTACCTTAACCTCATCAAATGTTTTAAATAAACTCCTCCTGAATATAAGCATGCACTTTGTCACTTCCCCATGATAGGGTGAAGGCGGTGTACAAGTCATAAACGCTTGGAGCCTTCCACGGTGGAAGGCTACGAAAAAGTGTTCTAAGCACTCTTACGCTTACAACTTAATATGATTGTTGTTTGAGGGATTTTAAGGTATCATCAATTTTATTTATTTAATCACAATCAAATAAATTGTCCTAATATAACTACTAGTCCAAAGTTAATGAAATTAGTAGCATATAATATCCCCACTATTCGTTTTCATAAAACAAATCAATATCAAAACATTTTTCAAAATATTGGAGATATATATAACTACTAATAGTTTTCATTATATTTTAGTAACGTATGATACTCCCACTATTTGTTTTGAGAAAAACAAATCAATATTAAAAACGAATTTTTCAAATATTGGAAGTAACTACTACTACTATGGTTTTTGCATTCCTTTGAAATTGGACTTTATAGTTATCTTAGGCTCTTGGATGACCATGGACTTATTAGGTTATTGCAACAATGAGCCATCATTGTTGAATATAAACTCGGGGAGGTTGTGTCAATTTAATTACGTGCTTATCAATCCAATTAAAACATTTTCATTGAACCATTAGAAATGAAAGACAATCATTCATTGCTAATTAGGGCATTGGACCCATTTAATCTTTAATCTCATGTCAAAACCCTCTTTTAATTATGTCTCCTTACCAATAGTTAAAGAAACTCTAGTCTAGCACTAGAGGGAATCAACTAACGAATAGAGATTAAGAAGTAATAAGAATTACAAACCGATTTGTACAAATTCCTACAAATTACATATACTAAAAGGGGAGAGATAGATTAATGTCAAACGTGACAAGGTCCAATTAAACAGTAATTAAAACACATTCCCAAGGTTCAAACAATTTGATTTTAACGCCTTATCTCATAGCTCAATTATCGTTTAAGGCATAAGTCCATAGTCACCCATTTTATAACTACTTAAACACATTTAAATAATTAAATGGAATGCAACATAAACATTTAGATTTAGTGCATATGGGCATAATATAATTATGAGTTTAAACAACTAACAAAATTAAAATCAAATATTTTAACTTTCTAGTTAGTAGGGGCCTAAATGTAAATAAGAAAAGTTAGGGGTAAAAATGTAAATACTCAAAAGTATAAAATATCAACTTTTCAAATATTACAAAAGACCCCCCAAGTGGATAAATCCACTAGGGTGGCCGGCCTCTTAATGGGGGTGTGGGAAGTCTCACCCACATGCAAGAATTCAATGCAAAGAAGAAAAAATCCAAATTTGCTTGTCACTTGGTTTTGGCATTAAATGGTTTTAATGAAAAAGGTGATGGAAATCTCCTAGACAAGTCTAGGGTTTTATAAGTTTTAATATGGTTATGGATGGTAAGAACATCATCCAAAACCATAAAACTATGCATGAAAACCAAATACAACCATTTTCACCCAAAACCAAACTATGAACACCAAGAACAAAACCATGAACACCTTTTCAAGATTTGTGTATTCTTGGTGATTTTTCAAACCCAAAATTAAAAGTGACAAGGTTTCAATTTTCTAGCTTTAAAATGATGTGTGAGTGTCTTACAATAAAACACAAACACATGCTCAAAATTTCCCCAAAACCGTGCCAACCATAAAGAACAAAATCCCAAAAATTTATTCATGACTTATTCTTCATTCATGCATACAAAACAACTTTTACATGCATATCTTTTTCAACTCTTGATTTACATTTTTCAACCATTGAAAAAACAAAAGATAAACATACTTTAAATGAAGAAATAATATGTCTAACCAGTTCTAAACTCATTTTTCATTCATGCATACAAAACACTTTTGCAAACATATCTTTCTCAACTTTTGACTAACATTTTTCAACTATTGAAAAACAAAAGATAAACTTATTTTGAATGAAACAATAATATGTCATACATAACATTAATACCCATATGCATAAAATCCAAAAGGACACATTATACATAAACCTTTGGCTCTGATACCACTTGAAGGGAAATCTATGAGATTCTATGTATGAGATTTCATAATGACTATCATGCATATACAAATCAAATTTAATATACGAAAGCAGCGGAAGCATTTATAACATATTATCAAAGCTATAGTCATGCAAATCCCCTTCAAGGTTCATAGGTTTATATATAATGCATCAAAACAATTTTTATAGAGAAGAACAAAGTGAAGGTTAGTCATATACCTCTTGATCTAGACTTGAGACCAAGGATGGACCACCTCCAAGCCTTTTGTTCCTTGAAATCCTTGAGCCTAGCTTCCTTCCTTGCCTCCTCCACTTTGATAGAATGAGTGCTCCTAGGTTCTCTTCAAGTTTCCAAAGTAGGAAACCTCTAAAGATCCTCACCCACTAGTGTAGTGAGAAGGGTGAAGGAATAACCAAAAGGGTGTAAGAGAGATTAGTAAAAACACCCCTAAGGTGGCCGGCCTTTGTGGTTCAAGAGAGCTATTTTCTTTTGCCTCTTTGTTGTTCAAAACTCACAAAAACCCTAATGAACAATATCTCTATAAAGTTCCTTAAATAGACAAAAGAAACCTAGTCAACAACTTGACTAAATATCTCTCTCTTTCCCATCTTAAGTGGCTGGCCCTCTTTGTGTTTATTTGGGCTTTGGGCTTTTATTATTTCAAGTCATCCAATGCTTGAATAAAATCCCAATGGGTTTAGGCCCAATAGGCCCAATTAAACCCGAACATTTCTTTAAGCCCAAAACGATCTTTATCGCTTTTATGATTTCTTTAGACTTTCTAAATTTATCACAACACTTAATTAATCCAATTAATTGTTTCCATCATCCATTAATTACTCAAAACAATAGTGTATTGGTGAACAATCTTTTAGGTTCTAATTAGCAAGGCAGTGAGGTGATTGACATCAATTCATTTGATTATATTTAATGCAATCACTTAGTGAATTGAAACTTCATTTTAATTCACCTTCTTCTTTGATGACTACATTTAATCATCTAGAAGAAATCACAAGCTGTGAGTGACATCTAACCATATATCATAGCTTCCCAAGCTAATGTAGAAGTTTATTTGGAGAACCTATTCCGTTGGAATTACAATGTAATTCGATCCTTCTCTAATACAATACTCTCAATCACATTACTAGGGTATGGATAAATTATGTCAAACCCCTAAAGTGATTATTCCTTCTTATATGATTCATTTGAGTCGTATAGGAACGCTTTCCTTTTAATACGCTCGATACTTCGGCCGAAGATTCCCGAATCATATCTTAGAGTATTCTTCCTCTCTTATCGAGGATTAGAGATTCCTTGTTGCACATACACTTGCCTTCATGACTAAGTGGCTTAACCCCAATTATGTCGTTGACATTATGATAGAGTGACGTTTAACATAATCAAAGATTAAGTACTTAGCCACAAGACAACGACGATGCCTCAGGTCTAAGGACTACTTACATTATTCCAACCATTTGAGTTACTTGCTTGACATGTGAGTAGACCTCCATACAAGTACTCTCGTTCGATTGTGTTCAGTGAACTCATTCCCTTAATGAGCACCTACATACTTGTCTTAGTGTCACAACACGAATGGAATGAGACTTTCCATCCTTCCATTTGAAGCAAACACAATATGTACCGGTCTACGCATTGTCAGTATCCCTCTAACAATCCAATGACCAGGAACCTTTTTGGACATTTGGTTATGTGAAAAAGGTCTCTGTAGTCTAACATCATTAGATTACTTCTTCAATCGATCCATTGTCCATGGATACACTATTTAAGACATATATCGTTTATTGAGATAGTCCTAATTCGTGTCTTTGCCATTTGATGTATAAGATTCATCCATACATCCATTGATTTGTCCTGAAAGGTTTCTTCCAAAGATTGACTTTCAGGGCATATTTCCAACAACTTCCTGATGATAGCGGTAACTTTGAGATTTATAGTGATGCTTCTTTGAATGGTTTGGGATGTGTTTTGATGCAACATAATAGAGTGATCGCCTATGCTTATCGATAGTTAAAATTCATGAAAGGAATTATCCTACTCACGATCTTGAGTTGACAGCCATTGTCTTCGCCTTGAAGATTTGGAGGCATTATCTTTATGGTGAAAAGTGTAAGATCTTCACAGATCATAAGAGTCTCCAGTATCTTTTTACTTAGCATGATCTTAATCTTCGTCAGCGAAGGTGGATGGAGTTACTAAGTGCTTATGATTGCACTATTGAGTATCATCTGAGTCGTGCAAATGTCGTAGCTGACGCACTGAGTAGGAAACCTCAAGGTCGACTCAATGCTTTGTATGCTTGCCGTGTTCCTCTTCTTGCAGAATTGAGAGCTACTAGAGTAAAGTTGGAGTTAGAAGATCGAAGATAAGCTTTTCTTGCTAGTTTCCAAGTCAGGCCAGTTTTGGTTGATCGTGTACTTAAAGCTCAGATGGTTGATAAAGAAATTCAAGAAATGATTCAATTGAGAAGTGAAGGGAAAAAGAAAGACCTAAGGATTCGAGAATCAGATGGCATGCTTATGCAGGAGAACAAAATGTATGTGTCGAATAATGAGGAACTAAAGAAAGAAATTTTGGATGAAGCACATTGTTCAGCTTATGCGATGCATCCAGGAGGAACTAAGATGTACCATACCATTCGACCATTTTATTATTGGCTGGGTATGAAAAGGGAAATTGCAGAATATGTAAGTAGGTGTATTGTTTGCCAGCAAGTCAAAGCAGAAAGAAAGAAGCCTTTTGGGCGGATACAACCGCTTCCCGTTCCTCAGTGGAAATGGGAAAATATAACAATGGATTTTGTGTATAAGCTTCCTCGTACACAGAATGGATTTGATGGTGTTTGGGTGATTGTAGATCGACTTACCAAGTCAGCGCACTTCATTCCAGTGAGGGAAAAGTATCCCCTGAATAAATTGGCTAAGTTGTTCATTACGAAGATTGTGAAGTATCATGGAGTTCCAGTGAATATTATCTCTGATCAAGATCCAAGATTTACTTCTAAGTTTTGGGTAGCTTTTCAGGAAGCTCTTGGTACGAAACTGCTTTACAGCACGGCTTATCATCCTCAAACTGATGGACAATCATAGAGGACTATTCAAACGTTGGAGGATATGTTGAGATCTTGAGTGTTACAGTTTGGTGATTCTTGGCATGATCACCTAGACTTGATGGAATTTGCCTACAATAATAGTTTTCATTCGAGCATTGGTATGTCACCATTTGAGGCACTTTATGGTAGAGCTTGTCGTACACCTTGGTCAGAAGTTGGTGAAAGCGTGCTAGAGGGTCCAGAGATTGTGGATGAGACTACTCAAAATATTCAGGTGATTAAGTCTAACCTGAAAGCGGCCCAGGATCGACAAAAAAGTTTAGCAGATAGACATGCTACTGATCGAGTATATGATGTGGGTAATTTGGTATTCTTGAAATTGTCACCTTGGAGAGGTGTAGTGCGGTTTGGAAAGAAAGGCAAGCTAAGTCCTAGGTACATAGGACCTTATGAGATCACGAAGAGGACTGGTGAAGTTGCTTACAGATTGGAGTTGCCTCCGGAGTTATCTAAAGTACATAATGTGTTTCATGTCTTGATGCTTTGACATTATGTTTCAGATCCTTCACATGTGATTCCTCCTGAACCTTTGGAGATTATTCCGGATTTGACGTATGATAAGGAACCAGTGACTATCTTGGATTGGAAAGACAAGGTTCTAAGGAATAAGACAGTGAGCTTGGTAAAAGTATTGTGGAGGAACCACTCAGTGGAAGAAGCCACTTGGGAGACAGGAGATCGAATGAGAGAGATGTATCCGAGGTTGTTTTATGAATATTAATGGCTTGTTTGGTTGCATGAATTTCGAGGATGAAATTCTATAAGGGGAAGATTGTCACAGCCCGTCCCGAGATTTTATTTATCGATCGTGAAATGATGAAAGTACCATTGACTGTTGCTAAGGTATGTGTGTGACATGTGATGGAATAATGTATATTTTCCTAAGTTTTGGGAAACAAATTATGTTGGATTAAAGGTTGTATGTATTTTGTGTGGTTAGGGACTAAAGAAAAAATGGTATTGTGATGTTTTGGTTGGACCACACACGGGACACTCCTCCCTCTATTCCCCGTGCCCTCTCTCTCTCTTCCTTCTTAGTTCACTCTCTCTCTCTCTTTCGAAACAGTACGGGCAAAACCAAGGACCTTTAAATCTTCACAGATCGAAGGTTCTAAGGTAAGAATTGAACTCCTCTTAAGTCTCTGAGTTCAAATATACTAATTTTAAGACTTAAAAGCTTCGATATCATCGTGAAACCATAACCTTGAAAATAGGCAATGTTCATGCACACGTAAAATATTGTGTTTCAGGGAATTTCAAGCTCACAGTGAGCTTAAAGAAGTCCTCACGAGCTTCGGGGTACGTCGTTGGTAGGATTTGGACGTCGGAGGACTGAGAATAGAACTTTTCAATTTTGGCCGGAACTTTCGAAGCTTTTTCCAGTGAATCCCTGGCGAGTTAGGGGTCATGGATGTGTTCATCTCGTCAAGATCTTAATTTTGATATAAATAGTGTTGAAAATAGTGAAGAAATGAGGAAGTTATGGCGGTTTAAAATATTCCCCAGAAACCGGCGACTTTTCTGTCGCTAGCGAAACCAGTCCGGCGATTGGAGGAAGAAGGTGACGCGAGTGGGGGCGCGTGGGTCCATGGCCCTCCTGGCGCGTGGGGGCGCGTGCAGCCTCGAATTTTTTTTCTAAAAATACCTCGACGTTCGTAACGTCGAGTAGGTCACTGTGGTATATTCATATACCCAAATTGAGCATCGTATGAGAAGTTATTACGAATTGTCAGTTATGTGCTTTAATTAACGTTTTTATAGTTGTTTCGCATATAGGTGATACCTATCCCGAGGACGAGCACATCCAGGGACGTCACGGGGGTTACGACCCTTCGACTTACCAATGAGTGGGCAGTTATTTTCTGTTATTACCTATATACTACTGAATTTCCCAGAAATTGAATTTAAATGAAAGTATGTTTTTAAAATGCCATGCATGCATATTATGAATTATATGAATTAGTAATTGATGCATATATATATATATATGAAATGATGTTATGGACGCACAGGTGAGTATTAGGTAAGTTTTATGGTATTCATATGATTTATTGTAATGTGAATTGTGTTGAGAGCTCATAACCTGCACCCCTGGTGTTAGTGCTTATAATATTTACCGCACCGCACGCTCACCTTGGATCCAAGTAGGTGCATGTCGTACAGACCATGAGAGGGTTCCGACATACTAGTCGTATAGATCACTAGAGGTGGTTCCGACTGGTAGGTGACCTTAGATTATGTCCACAGATGATTGATGAGAGAAGAACTAGAGCGTATTATTACACCATTCTTGTTGTACAGACTACTTCAGGTAGTTCTGACTTATGTGCAGAGTAATGTCATACAGGTCACCGTGGTGACTCCGGTTGGTATGGATATTGAGCTATGGAATTAACCATATAGGACCAACTGCAGGGTCTCCGGTTGATTCCTTATTTCACCTGTTATATTGATGCATCCTTATTTTGTTATTGACATTTATGCATGGCATATTTTCTGGGTTTTGATAAAGAATTGTGATTTGAGATATATGAGGATTATGCATATTATGTTATTTTCTGGGAAAGTATACAGGTTTTACAGCGAGGTGTTAGAAATATTTTAATTGAAATGTTTTCGAAAAGCTTTGTTTTACTGACCCACTCAATTTTGTTTTGCGCCCTTCCAGGTTCAAGTTAGCAGCGTTGGTGGCCCACGAGGATTCCCACGACATTCTGACAGACTACTCATGTAGAACTCACCTTCGGGTGTTGTAATTCAGTAATGTACCTACTTGACTGCACCTAGTACTTAGGCTCTGAATATGTGTTTCACACTTAAACTTGCTCTAGCAGCGTTACTTGTTATTATTGCTAGTATTTGATTTTTATTTATTTGTATTTCTCTTATCTATTGCTTCCGAGTCGCACTTTTGGTTACGTCACACCCACGTGACGGCCAGCACGCCTTGATTCTAGGATCGGGGTGTGTCAGCTGATATAGGGTGAACCTGGTGTAGGTTCAAAACAAACAACCACCGTGTTTGAAAAATGGGTGTAAACTATTAACTTCTGACCTATTATCTTTTTCCATTACTATGTGCAGTTAAACATCTGCAATAACGTTTTTCGTTGGTGGAAGCTGTTTTAGAATAGAATGGAAGTTCTTCCAAAGTCAGATTCTAGTTTTTAATCCTATAATGATTTCCATCACTAGGCAAAACTGATTTTTCTAATACATGATGGACTTTTTATTTCTCTCCTGAGTTAAGAACAACAATTGCAAGATCAATAAGGACTTTGTGAACTGCAAGGATTAAGAGTGCAGGAAAAACATTAATCTAGGTAAACAAAAGAAAATACGTATCAAAGAGCACCAAAAAGGCAAAAACTTTAAAGTCTGTCAAATAAATTTCAATTCAAGGGTTTAAACCCATCGATCTAAGTGGAAACATACAAAGTACAAAAAATAGAAAAATAAGCAGAGAGGGAGTTTAGAACATTGCAATTGAGGCTTCTCTCATTATTATTATTATTATTATTATTATTATTATTATTATTATTTATTTTTGCAATTTTTTTTATTTTTAAATAAGAACACATACACAGCCTGCCTCGTAAGAAACAATCCATGAAGTTATTCAACGTCATATGAAACAACCTATGGTATAACAACCTGTTAAGACTAAGCTATAGCAAGCTAAATACCCTTGTCATTACCAACTTTGATCCTTTTTTGGAGGGAAAAATAACAGAGAAAAACATATTATCAGTCATCTTTTACGGGCAAGAAGACAGAAAATAATTACCACTGATAATTCAATACATCACCACTGATACTTAATACAGAGAGAGAAGAACCTGCAATTAGGTTTTCTCAAAAGAAAATTGCAGAAAGTAACGAAGAGACACAAAAAAATAGAAACTGAATAAGTAATTTATAAACAAAGAAATCGGGCAGTTGATGTACACAGACACACAAATATACACATAAACACAGATAGAGGCACAAATACAAAAAAAAGTTAAAATAGAGCTTAATTAAAAAATGACTTTTTTTTCTTCACAGATTGTAAATCAGTCTATTCTGTTTACTGATTTTGTTCCAATTCAAACCACAGAAAGGAACTGAAAAGTTTAAAACAAGAATGTCAAATACCTTGACCTAAATACAATGCTTTAGCAAGCTGACCACCAGTAATATGCACCAATCCGAGAAATATGAACTTCGGGATTGAGTGAAAAATCACCTGGTCAATAAATTTAATAAGTTTAGGGATTAGTATTATGAAAGAGGATAGAAATATTAAAAAAAATAATAAAAGGGGTAAAATTCTATACATCGAATGACAATCAACCCTAAACTGTGGTTTTGAAGATCAATATATTCGTTGTTTTCATCATGAAAAAAGCATTAAAAGCCAAAGTTGCTGATCATGTTTAGGATGACAAACACTTTACAGCAACTTTAAAAGCATGCTTATTCAAAGACATAATCTATAATCAAACCAAACAGAAAAATTAAATCTATTTCTAACAACAGGAACCATAATTTCATACAAAAAATAACATATCTCAATAGATTTGTTAGCAAACGATTCACAGTGCATCATATGTGAATGAACAAAAATCAGATGCATAATGTATTTTAGACGGATATAAAAACTGAGCATTTGATTCATAGGGTCAGCACAACAATAAATTATAGGGTAATGAACAAAAAGGGACAAAGTGCATACAGTTTAATTTATGCAGAGAAGCTATAACATTGAAAGACCAACACAACAGGAAGAAAAAGAGAAATGAAGAGGAAGTGGTATTATGAGACATGAAGAAAGCAACACAAAATATCTTGCTTTTTTGTCCCAATTTAATAATTTAAAAAGAAATATTGCACTCCCAACTAAAAGTTGAAGAACCGAACCAGAACCAAATAGAAAACAAGGTAGGAAAAAAAAACATATTTCTATGCAGGTTCAAACCAGAAACAGTGAAATAAGGGAAAATTCCGTTCAAAAGGGACACTTAGCTTTGAAAGGAATTCAAGCTGCCAGCTGGGAGAAATCCTCATCAATGCTTGCAGAGATAACTTTCAGCTGGAACCAACCCTAGCTTTAGACGTCTCTTCCTGCCTCACTGTTTCTCTAAGCAGAGCTCACCGAGAAAAAAACAAAACCCAAATTCCGAGCAGCCCTACCTATTGCTTGGCTCATCCTACCCCTCCCTCTCTCCTCCAATTTTTCCTTCGAGGCGTCCTCGTTTCTCTTCTCTCTAGCATCGCACAACCCCTCTCTTTTCTCTTTGCCATCAGACTCCTCCTCCTCTCTCTCTTCTCTCTCGCATCACATAACACCTCCCCTTTCTTCTCACTGGCATCGTTGCATGCTAGGCCTGCTCCTGTCGGCCATCCATTTGAAAAAGCCAACCACAAACAAAACTCACCAACCTAGTGATCGGATCATATTTATATATATTTTTACTTCAAATTCACTCGTCTTTTCTTAATTAGTTCCTTATATTTTTGAGCTATTTACGTTATTTTTTTATGTTTATAGGATTTGTTATGCAAAGAAAATAAAAATGGCACAAATGAGTTTTAAATAATAAATTCGTCGAAAATTGCTTTAGTCGTTCTCATTCTGTCATGAGTTGGCTGTTACAATTTTAATTGTATGGTCTGTTTATGTTGTAGTGCCTTAGAATATTAATTCTATGATTTTTTCTTTTACTATTGCCGTCCAAGTTGTGGCCATCTTGTCTACTCATGTATTTTTATTGTCTTCTGCACTAAAATTTGTTTCTTTTGGAAGAAAAGAAAATAACAAGTGCCTGTGCAGCGTGAGGTGGAGAGCAAAAAGAAGCTACCTGGCGTGAAAAAAAAAAATAGAATAAAAAGAAATGAAGAGCACTAAGCCTTGTGCGGTAGGTGAAGCAGAAAGCAGAAAAATAAAATATAAGTTAGCTGCTTGCGCAGCACAGGAAGAAAAAGAGGAACCATGCACTGCCTTAGGCAGTGAGGAATCTTGTGGGTGGAACAAAAGAAAACAAAAGAATGAAAAAGAAGAAAAATATATTATACAAGTGCTTTGCAGCGTGCAAGAGTGGGAGAAGCTGAGAGAGCATACGGAAAAAGAGGGAATAATGGAAGCTGCCTGGGCAGCTTGAGAAATTCATAAAAAAAAGGCTCGGTGGAAAAACAAAGGAGGATAACAATAAAAGCTGCACCTTGCAGCGACTTTGGAGGGGGATTGTGGAGGGCTGCCCTTTGGGCAACTCGAAAAGAAAGGCAGCAGAAGGCTGCTTTGAGCAGCGAGAGAACGGGGAGGTGAGAGGCGCTAGAGCAGTAGAGACACGGAAAGAAGAGGAAACAGGATAAGAAAATAAGAGAGAGAAGTGAAAGCAGTTGGTCAGCGGGGAGAGGAGAGACACGCAGAGAGACTGTCAGCGAGACAGTCAGAGGACGGACGGGGAGAAGGTGAGGGGCTGCCATTTGGCAGCTTGAGCAAGAAGCTGGAACAGACGCAGAAAAAAGGTGAAGACTGACGCAAAGAGGACTGGGGGAAGGCAGCCTCGCTGCCAAAAAGGGAAAATAATAAAAAAAAAGAAAGAAAACGAGGTCAGTACGTGCAGGAGGAAGGAGAGGAGAAGGCTGACGCAGTGAGGCAGAGAGAGATGGAAGCATGTAAGAGAGAGAGGTGAGTACCGGCTGTCATGGGGACTGACAGAGTCAGATTGCAGAAATGGTAGAAGGCAGACAGGGAGACGGCAGCAGAAGAAAAACAAAAGGGTCGTATATTTTCTCAAACTCATGTTTAATATCTCTTTCGGTTTAATCTTTCCAACTTCCATTTTATTTCTGTTCTAATAATATGTAAATAAACTTGTTTTGGCTAGAGGTTAATTCAAAGCCATGAATATATTTGTAATATGAATTGATTATTTTCAGTTGTGATTTCTGAGTTGTGATTTAATTTGCTTAACTGCTTGATTGATAACTTATTTTTGTATGTCGATTAAGGATGCATACTTAATTTACATGCATGAATTTGATGCTAGAATATAAGTGAATTTCACCTAATCGTTATGAACTTATATTCACAAGTAGTGAAGGTTGCTATCCACAATCGTGTTAAGTGAATTCTTGGCAAGAGTATCATGCTTTTCATAGTTACGAATGCCTCGTCAATACTTATAGTTTTCACAAAGTTTAATGATCTTTGATTGTATCTCTATTGTGCTTTTCACGTAGGGGATTTTTGAAGAATGTTTTGAATTGTTGTATGCGTTTTCCCGTCCAATTCAATAACTTAAGGAACACTTGAAGATTAAAAAAGTGTTGTTCACGGTTAATCTGGAGTATTGAGATTCACAATTTATTGAAAGAACAACTGAAAATCAATTTAGGTTGCATATGTGTCATGTGTGGAGAAAAACCCTCTAGCTAGTCCGTCATTTATCTTTTCATCTTAATTTCATGTTTTTGTAAATTCTGTAATTTATTTAAGTTTAATTTACTTCTTGTTAAAACCAAACACCCATCCATTATTAAATTATATTATTTAGTTAGTTTTCATTATTGTTAGTCTTTTAATTAAATTTCCGTCCATTTCAGTTCCTAGTGTTTAATTTGATTGTTTTCATTATTTTGAGTCATTCTAAGTGTGTTTCGAGTTATTAGAGTTTTTAGCCTAATTTTGTGTCCTTGAGTCTTATTTAATATTTTTAAATTAATTTAGAATAGATTAGCAATCCCTCCTAATCCCCGGTATAGAACGATACCCTACTTACATTTATACTACAATTGTCAAAAAGAGGGTTTAATTTGTGTGTCAAGTAATTCTCACATCACCTAGTAACAGTCCAAACCCGCAAAAGCCCATACAACTAAACCTGAAAAGAAAAAAAAGAAAAAACCACGCAAAATCCTTAGAACAATGGCATGTCCATAAATAGAGTGAAATTCGGATTCAAAAACTATTCATTTGTACAGTGAAATTGAAAAGCCTTCTTTAGACCAAAGTAAAATCATAATTTTCACGCATTAATGCGGAACCATTTCCGCGTCACACGGACGGTTCAGATTTCTTCTTCCACCGCCAATAATCATCGGGCGGTCACGATCGCTCCGCCCCTTGAAATCCGTACTACTTCCCGCTTCCATTAAATCTCCCTTCTGCTCTCTCACTCTGTGACTTCTTTGAGAAGTTAACCACATTGGCTTATTGCAACGTAATTCGATTAGGGTTTGGCCTGAAAATGTCGGCCCGGAACCGCCGTCCACCGCCGTTTTCATCCTCGTCGTCCGCGGCCAAGAAGCCCTCCGTTTCGCATCGTCCGAACAAGAAGCCCTCCGTTTCGCATCATCCGAACAAGAAGCCCATGGCGGCCAAGACCCAAGTGTCCAAGAAGCGAACTGCTCTCGCTGACGTCACGAACCAGAGGAATGGGTCTCAAATCGTTCCACCGAGTTCCGCTTTGTCGAAGGCCATGGTTCGTCTACTCTTCGTCCTCGTTACATTAATCAATTTATTCTGTTTAATAATAATTAAGTTGTTATTATTATGACTACTATTATTACTAGTATTATTTAATTTAATTTAATTATTTTCTTCTGTTTCTTGAAGAATTTCCTGTTTATAGAAAGAAATGTTGATAAATTAATTAGAACCCTGAATTTTGTACGTAACCCAAAGAATTGAAGAACTATGTGACTTCATTTAGTCTAATGGACTTGTTATTTTTTCTTTTAACCCAAAGAATTCAAGGGTTAAACTGAAGTGTTTGAGTTTCAACATGATATTTGGAGCTATTTCACTAATTTACTAAAATGGGTTTCGGTAAAAACAATATGTTATTATTTGATGTTGGAAATTTGAAATGTTCATGTTTATAACGATAAGATGGATTATGCAATGTTAGTAGATTTGTTACATGAAATTGCCTTCAATTTATGGTTATATTATTGTGATCCTTCGATTTGTATTTACATAAACAAATCATCGTGATCTTTCAATTTATGGTGTATGGGTGTATTGACGATAATATTTTGAGAGAAAAGATTGACTGTGTTGTACATTTGAAGGTGCCATGTCAAACTGAAGTTGCTAAGATGGCAACGAAAGTGTCATCTTGCATGAGTAAGACTGGTGTCTCAGGGAGTGATGAATCGTTGAGTTCAAAACCAAGCATCTTGGTTCCTTTCAGTGGTACATCAGTCTCAGGAACTGATCCAACTATCAAAGTAATTGGCACTGATCCTTCTCCAAGCAGCAGTGGTACTTTTCTTCCTGCTCCCAGTTGCATAAATCATGCATTCAGAAGCAGGGATGTATCTCCAAGCAGATCAGTTAGTGCTTCAGTTTCTTTGAATGAGAGTATGTCTACGTGTGATTCATTAAAGAGTCCAGAATTTGAATATATTGACAATGAGGATGTTTCAGAAGTTAAATCGATTGAGAAAAAAACAACTAAGAGCCTATTCATTTCGGACTATCCAGGAAAAGAAGGTTTCTTCTTTTAAACATTGTTTTCTTCTCTCTTTCTCTCTCTGCTATTTGTTTTAGTTCAGGATCCTCCCTATTTTAATCCGTTAAAATAGACACGGTATACATCACGATCAGTGTGGTTGTTAGCCATGATACATTACTTAAATATATCTTTTTGATCTTGATTTCAGGCAATATCTGGAAGAAAGATATATTTGTTGATATGGAGGCAACAGATAAAGTCGTTGATATTGATGCCAATCTTATGGATCCACAGTTTTGTGCAACCATTGCTCCGGACATATACAAGCACTTGCGTGAATCTGAGGTTTGACATTATTTTCCAACTAGTATGAATGATCTTGTACGTAATAAATGCTTTTAATTTTGGAAATCATGTATGTCACTGATAATCACATTTTACACATTTACTTACCTTCGTATGATGTATTATAGGCATTTAGATGTTTCATGTATGCAACATGCCATTCTTAGTGGGTTGCAGTTGGAAAAATCTCATAAACACGTTACACTTGATTTCTGTAGTTGCAGCCGTATAATTTTCATTCTGTCAATTTTACTACTTCTGAATTGTAAGCACATTCAGTTTAAACAGAATGTTGAAATTCCACCTTTGGGAGATGAGAGCCCCACTCTTGAGAAGATCTTTCAGAATTTAGAACATGACTTAGTTTGCTTACTAACAAATTAAGCTTCTACGAGTTATTTATACCAACAAACTTTATCAATATCTTATAAACTAGTTGTCAATTATTCTGATATACGATCATTTTGTTTGTCATTTTCTTTGGTGGATATTAACTCTAACTTACTGTTAAACCTCACTGAAAGATACTTATTGTGTATGCTAGTTTGAGAAATTATGTCTACAGAATGTCAAAATAACAAAATTTAGACATAATGGGAAAATTATATTGATGGATGAAATGAGTATTAACTTTTACAAGAAATTCATAAAATGTAGAATTAAAATCCAATTACTGAATTAGCTTACTTGTTAAAATTGAACCCCATCCTCAAATTGGATATTATTCAACAAGTTTTATGTACAAATTTGCCTATACAATGAGTTCTTGCAACTATCTTAACAAGTTATCTTATAACTTCCCTTTTCTTCCATCCACTTCTGTCATGCGGTTTGTTTGATTTATTGGGTTTCAGGAAAATAGATGGCCCTCCATAGACTTTATGGAAACAATCCAGAAAGATATCAATGCCGACATGCGTGCTATTCTGATTGATTGGCTAGTAGAGGTGAATCCACTGTCTGAATTTTGTTTAATGTTTAACAACCATTACAGATCAATGATGTTTAAAATTCTGTTATATTGCTGGTTATCGTGACTTATAACTTCAATCTATAGGTTGCTGAAGAGTTCAGGCTGGTACCAGAAACACTATATCTGACTATCAACTATGTAGACCGTTATCTTTCTGGCAATGTGATGCATAGGAAACAATTGCAGTTGCTGGGTGTTGCATGCATGATGATTGCAGCGTAAGATTTTCATTTACTTCATTCGTCTTTGGGCGTGTGGATGTGTTTGACTTTATAAATATATATAAGTATATGAAGGATGCATTTTAACGTAGTGAATGATAATCTTTCCAGTAAATACGAGGAGATTATTGCTCCTGAGGTGGAACAGTTCTGTTACTTTACGGACAACACATACGTTAAAGAGGAGGTCAGGATTTTATTTTTGCTAATCTTAGATGGAGTGATAGGTGCTTGTTTGAGTTGGCTTTTTAATTCTAAAAAAAAAAAATTTCTCAATACGTGGATGCAGGTTTTGCAAATGGAATCCTCTGTCCTGAATCACTTGAAGTTTGAAATGACAGCTCCAACGGCTATGTGCTTTTTGAGGCGATTTTGTTTTGCTGCTCAAAAAACCAGTGAGGTATTTGTCTTCCACTAATGCTTTTTTGTTTAATTTCCTCCACTTATAAGATGTCCGAACATGCTTTCTGTTATGAAGTTTGTTACAAATTGTCATGCATTGAAAATTGAAGTTGTCTTCTAATCTGAATTTTACTTGAATGTAGGCAGGATACTAGAATGTTTTGTCTGCTGATGTCTTTTGATTTTATTGTGGTTCATAAATCTAGTTTTACTAACCTGCAACTTTACCTAGGTTCCATCAGAGCATTTCTGGTGCTTGGCGTCTTACATCGCGGAGTTGTCTCTTGTAGAATATAGCATGCTTTGTTATGCCCCATCTCTAATAGCTGCTTCTGCTGCCTTCTTGGCAAAGTATATTCTTTCCCCTTTGAAGAAACCTTGGGTATGTTGTTATGTGTGAGAGTATTTGAAATTTTTTACTTTATATTTTTGCTTCATTTTTTAAGCGTCTTATAAATGTATAGTATAGAACATAATTTCTATATCTGTTCCAGAATTCTACGCTGAGACACTACACCCTTTACCAAGCCTCAGATTTGAGTGATTGTGTCAAAGCACTGCATCATCTGTGTTGTAATGGCTGTGGTTCGAACTTACCTGCAGTTAGGGAGAAGTACAGTCAGCATAAGGTATGAAGAAACCCTCTCTCTCTCTCTCTCTCTCTCCCCTTTTTTCTAACTGTCTGGGTGAAGTTTAGAATGTGAGTTGTGATTGCTTCCCAACCTTATTTTTTTAACTTAGATTTCCTTTGATGATCGCATTTATAGGTTAGATGAAAACAATTTTAAGTGGGGATAACTTATTAGTTTTATGGCCTCATAATCTTCGAGTCTGATAGTCGGTATCTGGGTTCAATCTTTGACATTTCTTTCTGTTTCAGTATAAATTCGTGGCGAAGAAGTACTGTCCTCTGTCAATACCTCCAGAGTTGTTCCAGGATTTCAGTGACTAGAAGCTCACACGACGTGTGTTGATGAGTTGTGAGACCTTTTCTCTAATAGTGTTAGAATCTTGATGATGGTTTGCTACTTTTGTCTACTTCATTTTTGTAGTCTGCCTTTACTGTGTATTTGTTTGTATGATGTTTTGTTTACCAGGTAGAACGAAAAGATAGTTGGTCTGGACTCTGGACTGGATAGAGAATTACTCTGCCCACGTAGTCATTTTATCGGTGGATTTCTTCAATGAATTTGTATGCTAAGCTGGATATGGAACCATCAATTGTTATATATATACATATATTTTATATTGAAGTGCCGATTTAGTTTCTAAATTATCACCTCAGTGAAAATTAGGTTCTTAAATTATTTTTTCGGTAAAATAAGTGCCTAAATTCATTAAAAATTGCTAATTTCATATCTACTATTACATTCAAAGCTATTTTATCTAATTTTTTGTCAACTAAGTCACTTGACACACTTTAGAGTGTAACACCATCATTTTCTCGCATATTAGCCCTTAACATTTCATATAGGTTGTGAATCTAAAATCTAATTTAACCTATATAAAGTTAACTTCATACACTTTTTCTTCATGTAAAATTACCAATCTACTCTCCAGTGTGTCACATGCAAATAACGTAACTTAAATTGATGGAAAATTGAAAGTAGTAGCTTCGAGTCTAATATTAGAGATGTAATTGGCAAATTTTTATAATTTCAGGACTAATTTTTCTGAAATAATAGTTTAGGAACCTAATTTTCACTCCGGTGATATTTCAGTGGCTAAATTGGCAATAGCAAAACAAGGATTTGATACTAAAGAGGGATAAAGAGGAAAAAACTTAAAGAACAAAATTTGAAACGTGGGAGGAAAAGAAAAAGAATAGACAGTTGCCGATTCAATTATCAATCCTGCTCCAACTTCCCACAATTGAAACCAAAGAGCAATTTAACGAGCCACAATTGGAGTTCAGTGGTGGTTCAACAATAACTGCCCATATACTGCCGCTATTTACAGATGAATAATCGGAAAGAGGCCAATTTTCAGAACCCAGACCTGGGGACGCTGTCTTGGGACCCAAACTGAAGGTCAAAATTAATCTTACTAGAAGACAGTTTCGGTTCTATAATATTCACTTAATCAACGCTCTTGCAAATCATATCTGCAAATGTCGAAAATTTGAGCAGGTAAACACAAGATCCTGCACATTGTGGATTGCTTTCAACATACCAAAAGTATGCACAAATTGTTTAAAATCCCATATAAAACTAAATGTCGAAGTAAATGCACCGAAGACCAAACTACATAATTAAAAGGTGATACTGTGTCCAAGGTTAAGGTGCATTCATTTATATTTAATATTAATACGCCTCCCCATTGCCAATGTTAATCTTCTCGGAGAACCAACTCGATGTGAAAATGTAGCCCATCTTTGCTAGCATACAAACCTGATTGTTATTTTTTCAATTTGACCTGTTCCCAAATGAACATAATTTTCTATTTAATATTGGCATTTTCTAAACCCTAAAAACTACAAAGCCAACGTGGCGTGCAGGCCGAGTAATTAAAAAGCTAATTACATCCTTCGGTTGTGTGCGGTGTTTGCCAACTTGACGGCCGAGCTCGGCCAGTGAGTAAAATGAGTAGATGTTGCATTGGGCATGCTGTTGACTTCTGAATCTCGCGACTGTGGTCGAGAAAGGAACACGCCTCAGCCTTCGGGTTCTAGAACCTGAAGACAAGGCTGCTAGTCTTGCAAAGTTCACGGATCGTCGGCGCCAGGTTCGGTTACAGTGATTATATTGGTAAGAGTATAAGCACGCTGAACTAGCACCAAACTATACGGACATAAGTACTCAAAAGAGATGTATGTTTTGATGATAAATGTGGTTCGGTCGTCAGAATGCCGAACTCTAAAACTTACATGTGAATATCCAATCATAAAACAATTTGGCGTTCAGTGCGCCAAGCCTAGTAATCTGTAACACTTCACTTTGCCGAGAAGGTTGATGAGATGACTTCTGCCAATAAGGACTCGAAAATCCTTCTTGACCGAGACTTGGATAGGTAACCAATCGGTCTGGAAGTAGTGTTGTTTATCCAAACTGAAGGTGCTTCGCGATCTAATGGTTCTACGACTACAGTGCTGTTTATCCAAACTGAAGATGTTCAAACGTTGCCTTCACAGTATTGTTTATCCAAATTGAAGATGTGTTGGCGAAAAAGGAAAATAAAAATCTTAAGGTTGTTGAGAGGTTTTGCGTAGAGCAAAAGTTTGCGCAGAGGAATTTATGTGTTGAATCGGAGAGGCTTGAAGGCTTGAACGATGCACCGAGTCTTGTATTTATAGGACTCTCTCATAGCCGAGCTAGAACCACTCTTAGATTAGGATTCCTTTACCTAATCTAACTAAGACTCGGTCAATCCTAATTCAACTGGGGCTTTGAACCCACCTTCTAAACGAGCTTAATTCATTTCCCGAGTCCCAGCATCCCTGAGATTCCTTATCATACTAGGCCTCGACTACTTCACCTTTATCCGAAACAAACCTCCTCATAACAAGATTCGACCAACCTTGATAAGGCCGGCCCATGACAAGATTCTAAACAAACGCCTTTGGGCTGAGGATATTTCTGAGCTCGGCCCAAAATCACATTTTGGTCCAAACATTGCCCCTTCGCTTCTGAGGTCTTCGACCTAAACACCCAGCCGAGCCTCGACCTTGAAGAAGTGAAACCAAACCCTTAGCATATGTTTAAAAGACAATGAAAAGTCTCGATATTCCATCCACTCAGGTGCATTTATGAAGCACGATCGCACGATCTTAATTTTGTCAGATGCTCTACCACATGGCGATCCCTTAGCTTACTTGTCTGCGCTTAATAATAACTCTTGAATCTTGCAATCGTCAAAACGTCTTTTCACCATTAAACCCATCGCCACACACAAACATGCATTCTCAATCCACGAGTTCTTCGAACTCTTCACCTGGATTTTTGAATATTCATCATGATTACAAAATCCTCTGGTCGATTTTATCCCTTATTTTAAAAGACTAGACTATTGATCTTCCTCCCAAAATGCCTATAAATACTTAACTCACCTTCACTCGAAGTTTACATTCTCAAAATTCTTGAATCTCTTGCCAGTTGCTTTCACAACCCAGAAATCTCAAACCTAGAAAAACTCAAACCTAGACAAGCCCTCGAGTCTTCATCAATGGCTTCCAACACTTTTATTACCAAGCTGTCTTAAGAGTGCACTAAGTGCAAGGACTTCATTGGCCGAAATGTTATCAAGACTTTACGGTTTGAAGGCGATTCAAATGCTACCCACCAAATTTCGGGACCACCTTTCAAAGATGACGTCCCAAATGCCATCACTAACATGCTCAAGGTCCATTGCCTGAAACCTTTGCTCCAAGGGTATGATTGGTCGAAGTGGGATTTGGCTAGGCTTTAAGGAGCCTGGCCCTTGATCCCTGGATCCTGGGCAGCTTGGGTCAAACAAATGGAAAAATTCTTCAGCATGGAGTGGAAAACTCTTGGCATTTATGATGCCATCAAGCTTTCGACCGTTGAGATTATCATGGACCAGGAGCTTCTAATGGAGGCCCTGAACTTTTGGTGCTCGACCACCAACACAATGGTACTCCCCCTCGGCCCTATTGGCCCGACCATGCTTGACATATCAGCCATCCTTGGCACTTCTCCATCTGGTCTTCTAATTGATACCGTCCTTTCTGGGTATCAATTCAACTTAGACCTCAAATCTTCATTCGATGAACGTGTCATCGAGGCCCTAAAGAAGAAATACCAAGAATCCCCAAAAGAAGAAGTCCAGAAGCTGCACAAGAACTTTTTCAACTATAACACTCTTATCCACCACTTTGCTTGCCGAGGGGAAGAAAACCTACAGAAAGGGGAACATGAAGCCTTTCTATTCCACTGGCACAACAAATTTATTGTTTGTACCAAGTCAAACAAATGTTTGATCGTAAACATGCCAGTGGCCGAAGCGACAGTTACCAAAATTGACTCGCGCTAGAACGAGCCACTTTGGGTTTTCGAGCTCTGGCTGCAAGTCTATTGATGCGAAAATTATCTTAACACACAAATTTAACCCTCTTTTGACAATTGTAGTACAAGTATAAGTAGGGATTGTTCTGGACTGGGGATTATGAGGCTTGCTAATAACCTTTAAACTGACTCAAAAACATAAAACTAAATTTAAAAACACTTAACAAGACTCACAAGACTCAAAGCAACTTAAAATACTCAAAACAGCTTAAAACAACCAAATAAACTTAAACTAGACACTAGGAATGACTTTGGACGAAAATTTACTTTTACTTGAATCAAAACACTTAAGAACACAAACTAAAACAGATTTGAAACACTTTGAATTAAGAAACTAAAAAGGGGGGTTTTGATTTGGATGAAGTTGAAACAAACAAGCAAGTATGAAAAACTAGAAAGATTGTAAAACAAATTTGAGAAATAAGACGATGGATGGGATAGCTAGAGGCTTTTTCTCCACACATGATATGTATACAAATAACTCGATTTCCAGTTATTACTTCATTGAATTATGAATGACAATGCCCCAAATTAACCGTGACATCACTAGTTAACTCTCAGATTTTCCTTGTTTTATTGGATTGGATGACATCATTCGACAACCCAAAACATTCTTCAAAAGTTCCCTACATGACATCATAATAGAGATACAATCAAAGATCATTACGTCTAATAAAAATCATAAGCATTGACAAAGCACTTGCAACTATGACATCATGTCACTCATGCTAGGAATTGAACTTAACGCGATCGTTTATAAGCGACCTTCACTACATGTGAATATAAGTTTGTGACGATTATGTGAAACTTCCTTATATTCTAGCAACAGATTTATGCATGCCAATTAAGTGTCGACCCTTAATTAACAAATACAAATAAGTTATCAATCAAATAGTTAAGCCAATTGCATTCACGATTCAAGAGTTCATAACTGGAATTTATCAAATCATATTACACACATAATCATGGCTTTGAAATCACCCCTAGCCAAGAAGGGTTTAGCCACTCATATTTACAACAAAACGAAAGGAAATGAATTTAAACATTAGAAACAAAAGAAAGAAAACACCTAAACGCTCCTACGATCCAAGTTGGACAACAAGCACATCCAAGCACTTTCCTTCCCTTCCTTTGCTACGGCACAAGGTGTTGATGAGTGTTTGAAGGTTTGTTTGTATGGAGGAATGGATGTGAAGATGAATGGATGTGTTTGGATGAAGGTTATGTTGAAATGGGAGTGAATGATCTAACCAAGTATGAACTAAATTTATGTTACACACACTTCCTTTTATAGAGGAAGTGCATGGCAATGGAGGGGAACATGGAGTGGTGTAGCAATTGAGTGCAATGATGCATGAAATCTGAAATGATGGAGGGAACAAGGAATGGTGTAGCAATTGAGTGCAATGATTCAATGTAATGATGCATGAAATCTGAAATGATGGAGGGAACAAGGAATGGTGTAGCATGAGTGCAATGATTCAATGTAATGATGCATGAATATGAAATGATGGAGGGAACAAGGAATGGTGTAGCAATTGAGTGCAATGATTCAATGTAATGATGCATGAAATCTGAAATGATGGAATGAACAAGGAATGGTGTAGCAATTGAGTGCAATGAGTGGTGCTTGAAATGATTCAAAGGTGAAAGTGAAGTGATGATGCAAAGCATGGGGGTAAAATGGAGTGGTGTTGCAACTAGGGAACATGAATGATTGTGCACATGGTAGAGAAAGGAAAGGAAGGTGGAATTATGCAACAAATGAGTCAATTGAGGGAACATGGGTGATGATGCACGGCATAGGAATCCAAAGGGAGTGCAATGGTGGTGCACGGCAATGATGGAAAGGTGAATGGTCGAGTGACACCCCTTTGTGGCTGAGCTCTTTGTCCTTTTTACATTAATTCTTCTTTCTCTTTAACACATTCCTAGCCTCTTTAGTCTTCAATTTCGTCCATCCACCTTGCTCCATGCATGTGCTATTCATTCCAAGCCCAAAACTGCTCCAAAATGCACCAAAATGCATCTTATTGCTTCATAAGGCCCATGGACCTACAAACACACGAAAATAGCTTAAAATACATAATTAACTAAGAAATAACAACATAAATGCATGAGAACAAGCTAACTCAGTCGCATAAATATGCTTCTATCAAATTCCCCCACACTTAGCTTTTGCTAGTCCTCGAACAAAACAAAACAAACGAAACAAACAAAACACAACCTAGACCTTCCAACATTTGCCTCAGGGATTTTTAATGAAACATGACATGTTAAAAATCATCATTGACAGGAGCATATTTATGCGACTTAGTGGGCTTGTTCTTGTGCATTTATGTTGTTTTTCTTTAGTTATTTTAGTGATTAAATTCATTTTCGTGCAATTTCAGGTTTTAGAGACAAAGTATGCAAAGAAGAGCAAAATGGAGCATTTTAGAGAAAAATTGAGCTGGAATGGAGTGTATGCTTATGGAGCACAAGGAATGGACAAGTTTGAAGGTCAAAGGAGCTTAAGAAATGAAGAAATGAAAGTGAAGAACAAAGAATTCAGAATTGGAAACCAAAGTTTCTAAAGTTGGAAGTTTCTATTCTTGGAGGTTTCCATTTTTGAGAGTTTCTATTCTTGGCTTTGGGCTTTTAGATGACCTATCCTTACCCTCTTAGACTTGGGCCGCACCTTCCTAGTCCAATCCATCTTGGATTCTGACTTGTTAGGCCCTTTCCTTGTGGATTTGGGTTATACAAATCCCTTTCTAAAACTAAGTGGGCCAAAACCCTAATTCCTTGTGGATTTTCACCCCTTGCCGCACCTAAACCCTAGCCTATTGCCTAACCTGATTTCTCAAGGGTTTGTGGTGCCTATGAAGGAAATATTTTGGAAAACATGTTCATTTAAGCAACATCAATAGCATGCTAATAACAATTAAAAGGCGGAATCATGCTTGCATGCACTTAAAAACAAAACATAACCAAGAAATTCAAAGCCTAGTAGATTGGTGAACCATTAATCAACTCAAAACAAAGTGAGTTGAAATTAATACCTTTGTAGATTCCTCTTTGCATAAGCAAAGGCTAATCACCCAAAGAGATAGGGCCTTCATTCCTTGCTTCTTAGATCCATGGATTTGGATGGAAGAATAGGTTCTCCAAGTTCCCAAAATTGAGAACCTCTAAGTCTCTTCACCAAGGTTAGATTGTAGAAGAAATGAGTGACCTTGGAGTAGTAGGATTGCTAGATGTACCCTCCAAGGTGTTGGCCTCTTTAGAGAGAAAATGGAGAGACAATTCTCACCCATTTTCCCCCAAAATAAACCCTTATTTTTGCTTAATGAATATTTGGCTATAAAGTCATTTATATAGTCACTTCTTTAAGTGACCTAAACAACCAAAACCCTAATTCATCACCATATGGCCGGCCATTTAGGGAATTTGGGCTTTTTGGGCTTTAATGAATCTTTATTCATTAAATTGTCATACAACTTAAGTTAATGGGCTTGACGTTCGAAGCCCATTGGGCCTTAAGGTCCAAAACTATCCCGAGGTCTTTAACGAACTTATTCGTTTGATTAATCAACATATTAATTAATCCTTGCCATAAATAAATGATTAAACCATTTAATCATTCTTACTCATTTCCGTTTAATCTCCAATCTCCACCTCTTATGGTGTGCGATCCATTAGGTTCCTTTTAGCGAGGTAGTGGGCGATTAAAACCATTTTACATCGATTGTGAATTGAAACTATTTTCAATTCTCCCTTTAGTGATTATACACGTTTAGGGCTTCCACAAACCATGAGTGACACCTAGCAGCATATCATGGTTACCCAAGCTAATCAGAAGAGGTTAGAGAACCTATTCAGTTCGGGATTACAAATGCAATACGGTCCTTCTCTAATCTAATACTCTTGACCACATTGTTTGGTTTGATAGTTTATTTGCTCATGTCTACTATCCAATGTGTGTCTTGTGCTTATATGATTACCTTGAATGTGATTCGGAACGCATTCCCAAATCTCATTCAAACTCTGGCCAGAGATTCAAATCATATCATAGAGTATTCTCCCTCAAACGGTTTGAAGGTTAGAGATCCCTTGTTGCGCATTCACTTGTCTCCATAGCTAAGTGGCTTGACCCCAACGATGTCGTGGACACCCTCCTGATGGAGTGACTTTGACATAATCAAAGATCAAGGACTTAACCACAAGACAACTATGATGCCTCAGGTCAAAGGACTACTTTGCATTATCCCAACCATGAGTTCTCATGTGACATGGAGTATGAGAACTCTTCGTTAATCGCGTTCAGTGAACTCATTCTCTATTGAGCACCTACCGTACTTGTCTTGATGTCACACACACCAATGACTCGAGACTAATCACTCTCCCTAAGAGAAGACATAGTACGTACTGATCTTAACGGACTGTCAACGCCCAATTGGCAATCCTATGATCAGGAACGTTTAGGATGTGTCTACGAAAGAATGGTCTCATGAATCTAACTTCATTAGATTACATTCTCCCAATCACATATTCCTTGGACTTTATCGTTTAAGCATATAACATTTATATGAGACAGCTCAAACAATAATCTTTGCCCTTTATATGTTAAACTGGATTAGTTTAACATGTGAAATGTCCGTAAAGTATCATCACATGATTGGCTTTAGGGCACATTTCCAACAGCCTATATATATGTGTTTTCACTCTAGGCCGGAGATACCACCCCTCCATATTCAGAATTTTTGCCAGAAATCATTCCCCCTCTTTGCCGCATCCTTCCTTCACCATTCTTCCATATTTTTCTGATTCTTTTTACCCTAGCCGTACCCCCCATCAATCCTAAACCCTTCCATACCATTCCCTACCCATTCTCCCATACAGATACCACCCTAGAACATGACTTTTGACCAAGTGCCGCAGCAAGGAGGAAAGAAGACTTGTGGATGCACCTGCTGTCCAAGTTGGATCATCTAGGTGTTTTCTTTCTTTGGATTTTAATGTCTAAATTTATGTATCTTTGTTTTGCGAGTATGAGGAACTAAACCCCCCTTGGCTAGGGGGGCATTAGAAACCATGTTTATGCTTGCTATGTGATTTGATTACTTCTAATTGCGTTTCATATGTTGTGAATTCAATTTGCTTATCTACATGAATTAAAACTGATTTGTGTGTGTTGGTTGAGTGTACACGCTTAATTTTCATGCATAAGTTTGATGCTAGGATACAAAGGAATTTCACCTAATCGTTACGAACTTATATTCAAAAGTAGTAAAGGTTGTTGATCACAATTGTGTTAAGTAAATTCTTGGCATAAGTTTCATGCAATTCATAGTAACAAGTGCCTCGCCAATTCATGTAGGGAACTTGTAGGGAATGCTTTGGGTTGTCGTATGCAATTCATCCAATTCGATAACTTTAGGAAAATCTGAGGGTTAATTAGTGCAATTCACGGTTAATCTGGGGCGTTGGGAATTTGTAATCTATTGAAAAGCAATTGGAAATCGTTTCGTATGCAAGTATGACATGTGTGGAGAAGAACCCCTTAGCTAGCTTTTCATCCATTCATTTTTATTAAATTCGTTTTAGAATCTGTCCAATTTACAAAGTTTTGTTTTTCTTTTAAATTTTGTAAAAACTCAATCCCCCTTTATTTTGAAGTGTTAGTGATACGATGAAAGTTAAGCACTCAAATTAAACCCTCTTTTGACAATTGTAGTATATGTATAAGTAGGGATGGTTCTGGACCAAGGATTAGGAGGGATTGCTAATCTAAACTAAACTGACTTACAAAAAGAAACTTAAAAACACTTAACTAGACTCTATAGACTCAAAACACTTAAAAATACAAACTAAAACAAATTCTACCTAATTAGACACACTAAAGTAAAGGGGGATTGGGTTTTGGACGAAAATAAAGTAAAACAAAACAGAAACTAGAACTAAACAGATTTGCACGAAATTGGTTGTTTTGGATGGATGATGGGCTAGCTAGAAGGTCTTTCTCCACACATGACATACTTGCATACAAATCAATCTCCAATTGCTTTTCAATAAACTATGATGCTCAACACCCCAGATTAACCGTGATGCACAAATTTACCCTCAGATTTCCTTTACTCATTGAATTGGATGAATGCATGCGACAACCCAAATCATTCTCTTAAAGTCCCCTATATGAATGCATGATAGAGATACAATTAAAGATCATTAAGTTCCATGAAAATCATAAGCGTTGAGGAGGCAATTGTAACTATGAATGCATGATACGTTTGCCAAGAATTCAATTAACATGATTGTGACAAGCAACCTTCACTACTCATGAATATAAACTAGTAACGGTTAGGTGAAACTTATTTATATCCTAGCATCAAATTCATGCATAAAAACTAAGTATGCATCCTTAATAAACATACACAAATCCGTTATGAATAAAATAGATAATTGAATTGCAATCACAACTTATCAAGTCACAATTGGAAGAAATCAATTCATATTGCAAATATATTCATGTTTTCGAATTCTCCTCTAGCCAAAAGAGGTTTAGTTCCTCATACTTGCAATTAAACAGAAACAATTGAAATTAAACATTGAAAATCAAAGTAGAATACACCTAGAATGCTCCAGCAATCCAATTTGAATGACTAGCACAACTCCAAGCAATCCTCCTTCCTCGCAAATATGCGGCACCAAGGTGTGAATGGTGAATGGATGGTCTCTTGTGGTGGTGGATGGATATAGGTGAGTTATGGTGAAGGGTGGAGAGTTGTGTAGATGATGTGGTGAATTTGGATGATGGCCCCTCAAATTATGGTGAATGATGGATGTATTTATAGGCTAGGGAGAGGAGTGTATGGAGTTGTAATGAGTGAATGTAATGGGTGTAGTGGGTTAGTGTTGTGGTAATGAGTGGATGTAATGGGTGTAGTGGATGAATGTTTAGTAATGAGTGGATGTAATGGGTGTAGTGGGTGGATGTTTGGTAATGAGTGGATGTAATGGGTGTAGTGGGTGGATGTTTGGTAATGAGTGGATGTAATGGGTGTAGTGGGTGGATGTTTGGTAATGAGTGGATGTAATGGGTGTAGTGGATGAGTGTAATGGGTGTAGTGGATGAGTGTAATGGGTGAAGTGGATGAGTGTTTGGTAATGAGTGAATGTAATGGGTGTAGTGGGTGGATGTAGTGGATGAGTGTTTGGTAATGAGTGGATGTAATGGGTGTAGTGGATGGATGTTTGGAGAATGGATGTGTTGGGTGAAATTAGTGGATGTAATGGTAGGTGAGTGGATGTGTTGGGTGAAATGAGTGTGCTAAAATGGTTATTTATAGGGAAAGGATGATGCACAAACTTCAAATTTCATCCATTCCTTTTGCTCCAAGCACCATCCATTCCATGCCCAAAAATGCTCCAAAATGCTCCAAAATGCACTTCTTTGCCTCATTAACCCTTTAGACCTACAAACACACGAAAATAGCTTAAAATACTAAAATAACTACGAACTAACAACATAAATGCCAAGAAACAAGCTAACTAAGTCGCATAAATATGCTCCTATCAAATTCCCCACACTTAGCTTTTGCTAGTCGTCGAGCAAAACAAAAGAAACAAAACGAAACAAAACAAACAAAACAAACAAAACACAACCTAACCTTCCAACATTTGCCTCAGGGATTTTCAATGAAACATGATATCCAAAGATCATTATTCCCACAGATTTTAGTTATCTTCACTCTTGAGCACATACTTAATCATAGTCACCACTTACTAGTTCACATTTAACCAATTAAAACGATGTTTTGAATGTACTAACATGCCTTAGAGAATTTGCTCAATTCCTTACAAGATACTCTCTATTTTCACACATTTTCTGACTACACACCCTACACTAGTTATATGTGAGAAGATTGATGTAAACATGAAAACGAACATTCACATATATGTATAACAAAGAAAGCGATTTTCTGGAGTTATTAAGCATGTTTAGATATGATCTCATGAATGGAATGCTACTACTTAGATGCAAGAACCAGTGACACCATATGCTCAAACCAATTCCAAACTCCACATATTGAAACGCATAACACTCAAGATAAAGTTAAGGGTTGAAACGGGGTTTAAGGGTAATGGCTAACAAAGAAAGGATAAGGATAACAAACGTTCTGAAAGCAATAGTAAGCAAAGTAATGAAATAGACACTTGGAATTCACTTAATAATGCAGAAATTAACTTTTAAACATAAAGGGAAGATTCAAGCAACACTTAGGGCCGAATTCAATGTTTTGGACCCTTTCTTCAACAAACAACACTTTAGAGCTCTTTTTTCACATATTTTTCAACTCTTTTTCACTCTTTTCACAACTTTTCTTCTTTTCATTCTATTTTCCACGAATGTTTCTTTTTTTTTCTTTTTCTTTTCTACCCGTGCCTTATTAAGGACTTTGGCACACACACACACACACAAGAATCACTTCCCCCACACTTGTTTTTCTGCAAAAAGTTCAACAAAAGGAATTCCTTCTAAATTATGTTTTACTATGCTTCAAGAACAAGGGTATGGATGGTCCTAATATAGGCTAGGTGAGGATAGTGTGGGTTAACAAAGAATATATGCTACAAAAGGCTCAACGGGGTTAAACCTAAACACATAATGAAATAGGGCAGGGCAGTTTGGCTGTGGTGGTCACTACACAACTTCATCTTAAATATGTGTTATGCAAATCAATAGCATGCTTTGAATGAAATAGGCATGAGTTCTAGCATTTGGAACTAAATGATGAAACGCCTTCTAAGTAGCAACCAAGCAAAGAATAATGAGATCATAAAACGACTTTAGAAAACAATGGTGCACAGATTATTAACTCTCCAAATAAACGTTTAGGCTCAAGTCTCACAAGCTTGTAGCGTTTATTTGAGTTCATTCCTTCAAGTATGTTACCAAAATTGATTTTTCCTTTATGATTGCATGTGAATTCATAAATTTAACCACAACCAAGCATACAGCAAAGAGTAAATCAAATTTTTATCCATGTTTATAACTCTCTTTAATAGTCATGTAATTAAAAACCAAATCCTCACATTGTGTTGGAAGGTACCCTAAGACACAAATAAACATACAAAAACAACTCTTTTTTGGGTTTTTCAAATTTTTATGAGATTTTTGTATTTTTATGTCAAAACACACTGAAACACTCTAAAACAGCTTAAAAACGCTTAAAACAGCAAGGAACAACACTAGAAGTAATGGGTGATAAACTCCTACGAATTTCATGCAAAACAATGGTTACCCCCCCACACTTAAATCAAACATTGTCCTCAATGTTTCAAGCATAAACTCACACAAAAACAAGCAAATAAACAAACAATGAATAAACATGACAAGTATAGCAAAGTAAAACAAAAAAAAAAAAAAAGACAGAGTAGAGTTTAAGAACGCAAATCTGGTTTTGGAGATAGATGATCTTGTTGACTTTCCACAGCTTTGATCTCGAACTGGTTTGGAATTCTGAGCGAGGAATATCAGAGTTCCTTGGTTTCAAATCAGACTCCTTCTGCTGGGTTGATTTGATTGTGCAGTCTGCATTCTTCTCTTCTTGTTTCTTCTGCACGGCAGGTAGGCACGAGGTAGAGATGTTGGTCTGTTTCTTTGTTCAATCTTTCCAAGTGCCCACCTCTTGATTTCTTTCTCCTTGTCCCTAGCTGAGGATGAATTGGCAAATTGTCTCCACATGCTTCGAGGCATCATTTTCACTTCCCTTATCTGTTCCCCAGGCAGATGTGGTAGACGAAGAGGAAGCATAAGATGAAGAAGATGAGTACTCGAGAGCAAGGCTAGGTAAGCAATCAGGAAGGGGTTCCAGGCAGTCGGTTCTAGATCGGAAGATTGATACCAAGTGCTGGCTGATTGCTCTTTTTCTCCTTGTCCTAAAACAAAGACAAGGAGAAGGACAGGGAGAAAGCATGATATGAGATACTCTTGCTTTCAACCTTCATGATATGAAATACTTTTGCTTTGGATGAGTTGTTTGCAGAGGTACCCCAAGGAATTAGGAACACTGAGTGACTCGAGAAGGTGTGTTGGAAAGGCATTTTCTGAGAAGAAGGGGGGTTATGTATGTCTGCCTTGCAATTGAGGGTGAATGATGACATTTATAGGAATTAATAACCGGTACTATTCTTTCACTCTTGTCAGCAACCGTTTGATGATTTAATAGTAAACTTCACGTACTTTCTACTTCACAAGAGATCTTCGACAGATTGCCCGTAATTTTCGTAAAGCTGACTCTGCAAATGACAGATGTTGACACGTTGGGAAAAGCAGATGGTTGGAATCAGCACTTCGACAAACTGCCCGTGATTTCCGCAAAGCTTACTCTGCATGTGACAGATGTTGACACATCTGCAAAAGCAGATACCTCTCCGATATCTGGAATTGCCTCTCGATCTCTGAAATCCCGTCGAGTTGCATGTGACAAGTGCGGACAAATCTGGAAAGAAGATTGGCCGTGGTTTCTGAGCAAGCTCAGCTTTTGAGAAAGCTAGCGCCTCTTTGATTTTTTTTAGTTGGCCTATTCGATTTCTGAGCTTGCCTCTTCAATCTCTGAAATCCCATCGAGTGCTGATTTTTATAGAGGTACGCAGGACGTTCAAAGCACACTTGAATTTCTGCCTGTAAAAACTCTCTTCTTGCACTTCTACTATCTTGACTTGTCCGACCTCTTCTTTCTTTAACACCTGTGAAAATGTCTGGCCCTTCCGACCGTCGTTTTGACTTGAACCTTGGTGAAGAGGCAGTCCCGCCTTCTCCAGACAACATATGGCGCCCATCCTTCATATCCCCTACTGGTCCCCTTACCATTGGGGATTCGGTGATGAAGAATGATATGACAGATGCGGTGGTGGCCAGGAACCTTGTCACTCCTAAAGATAAAAAGCTACTTGCCAAACGGTCTGATGAGTTGGCTGTAAAGGATTCTTTAGCTCTCAGTGTGCAGTGCGCAGGTTCCGTGTCTAATATGGCCCAACGCCTATTTGCACAAACCCATCAAGTTGAATCATTGGCAGCTGAAGTGATGAGTCTCAAGCAGGAGATTAGAGGGCTTAAGCATGAGAATAAACAATTGCACAGGCTCGCACATAATTATGCTACAAACATGAAGAGGAAGATTCACCAGATGCAGGAATCTGATGGTCAGATTTTACTTGATCATCAGCGGTTTGTGGGTTTGTTCCAACATCATTTACCTTCCTCTTTTGGGGCTGCACCACATACTGAAGCTCCAAATGATCAACCTCCGCCGCCTCCTTCTTCTAGGGCTCCGCCGACTGCTGAGGCTCCGCCGACTACTGAGATTTCTCCTAAGCAGCCTTTGTGAAGGCTCCCTCTTGTAATTTTCTGCTTAATGTTCTTTTTTTTTTATTTCATGAAAATGAATATAAGAATATCTTGCATATCTATCAATGTTTCAAAAATAAACCCACACCCAAAAAATAATTAAATAAACAACAAAAATAAAAAAAAAACATGACAATCATGGCAAAATAGAAATGCAAAAAAGGGAAGGTTTTTAGAAACGTAAAACTGATTGTAGAGCGATTCATAGATCTTCCTTTTTTGAATACATGGGTTGCCTCCCAAGAAGCGCTTTCTTTAACGTCTTGCAGCCGGACGATACCTCCAGTCACATTCCCTTAGGTTCCATGGAAGTGATCTTCGAATGGAAGGTGATACTTGAAGTGATCCGACAATGGTGTAAATTCTAGTGTGGGTGCCTGAATCATCAAAATCAGCAAGTTAGTGGAAAACGTATGTAAAATTGGAGAAGATGACTTACTTGCTTTGTCCGACAAGAACTCAATGACAAACACCACTTTTTTGAAAGTTTCAGGGATATTGGACTTGGCCAAATTGAATGTGATGTTTGGGACTTGTCCCGTGTCATAATATTCAACTTCTTTAGGAATGGTTGTCTCAAGCACATCCTCTTTGATGCATTCTACATCTTCTCCAGCCACTACTTTCTCTTGAATCATTCTTCTTGGTGTACAAAGTCCTTTGAACATTTCAACACAATCTGGAACTTGATTTGTTGTGCCAAGAATTGGGATATCACTTTGCACCTTTGGAATGGCTTTCAAAATGTCTTTTTCACTCTCATCTTTCTTGGGAATTAAAAACCTGTGAGGAAAAAGTGCATTCGAAGGAATAATGTTAGAATGAATTGAATTAGGAACCACCTCACCTAACTTGGATGGCATAAGGACTTGAGGGGCTTGCGACAAAAGTTCTTCTAAATTGCCCATGTCGTCCTCCTCCTCTTCTTCTTGCAGCAACAATTCATCCACTTTGGGGCTATGTTTGGATGGTTCTGGGACGGCTTCATCCTCCATTTCACTTCCCAAAGTGATAGCCTCAACAATTGCAAAATCTTCCATTGAATTTACAATGTTTGCGTTGGAGAATTCACTTTGTTCTTGAATTTGTGCCATGACTTCCACAATCTCTCCCATTTGATTATTTAATTCACCCAACTTCTTGTCTTGATTTTGTAGGTCCTGCGTCAAAGAGGTTAGTATTTGAACAATTTGATCACTATCCATGGACATGAATTTGATTGGAATTGTTGTAGGGGGAGCTGTGGTGGCTGCATAGGCGTTAAATAAAACTCCTCAGATTGCTGCCAATATCCCTCTTGTTGAGCCTCCTTAGCTTGATTTTGTGAGCCCTGCACCAAAGAATTTAATTCATCAAAAATTCGATTATAATGTATTGATGAATCCGAGTTTGATTGGGCATATTGTATGAGGTTGTGGTGGCTGCATAGGTCCTGAATAGAACTCCTCATATGGCTGCCAATATCCTTCATGTTGAACTTGTTGAGCTTCCCACCACATAGAGTTTGAAGGATCACTCCAATCTCTTAGTGGACATTGATTGGCTTGATATCCTTGCCTATAAGACGCACCAAATATAGGGACACTTTGCATTGTGGTCCTTTCGGCATACTGCGACATTTGAGAAGTAAGATTTGCCAATTGAGCTTGAATGTGATGTGAAAAATATGTTGACACACAAATTAAACCCTATTGATGACAATTGTAGTAATGATGCAAGTAGGGATCGTTCTAAACCGGGGATTAACTAGGGATGCTAATCAACACAAATAAGACTCAAAAACACTAAACTAGACTCTATAGACTCAAAACTAACTTAAAACACTAAAAACAACGAATAACAATAGAAAAGACTCAATTCTAGACCTAACAAGTGATTTGGACGAAAATAGAACTTCAAAGACTCAAAAGACTTAAAAGAAATACGTTTTGACTCTAAAAACAAGATTTAAAAGAAAGGGGATTGATTTGGATGAATTTAACTTTAAAACAGAAACTTTGAAAACAAACTTGACAAAAACGATTTGATGTAGATTAAGATGATGAAAGGCTAGTTAGAAGGTTCCTTCTCCACACATGAAACATATGCATACGACTCGATTTTCAATTACTCTTTCAACAAACCATGAATGACAATGCCCCAAATTAACTAGATTGCACCAATTAATTCTCAGATTTCCCTAGATTCATTGAATTGAATGGAATACGCATTACAACCAAATTATTCTTATCAAGGACCCTAACTATGGAATACGCATGATAGAGACACATATCAAAGATCATTAAGTTCAATGGAAATCATAAGCATTGACGAGGCATTCATAACTATGGGATACGCATGTTACTCTTGCCTAGGATTTACTTAACGCAATCGTGACTAGCGACTTTTACTACTTATGAATATAAGTTAATAACGATTAGGTGAAATTCCCTTATACTCTAGCATCAAATTCATGCATGCAAACTAAGTGTCGACCCTCAATCAACATACATAAACATGTTATCAATCAAATAGATAAGTAAACCACATTCACGATTCATGAAATCATAATTGGAAGAAATCAAGTCATATAAAACATATGATCATGGCTTTGAATTCCCCTCTAACTATAAAGAAATTAGTTCCTCATGTTCGCAAATAAATAAAGATAAATAAATTTAAACATTGACATAAAGGTAGAAAACACCTAGAAACGCTCCTACAATCCAAGCTCCTTGAATGGCATGCACGGCTCCAAGAGTTCTTCCTTTTTCTCCTTTGCAACTCACGGCACAAGAGGTATGGTTGGGTGAATGGTGTAGTGAAAATCTGGTAGAGGGTGGTGAATGATGTATGCGGCAAGGGCTTGTATTTATAGGCTAAACATCCCATCTCCTAGGTAGCAAAGGACAAGGTTTTAAAGGCCTAATCTACATAGGACAATAACATACAATCCTTTAAGGAAAACAAGTCAGAAATCCAAAAGGAATGGGGAGATAATGTGCGGCATCAATCTAGCAGAGGGTAAGGCTTCTAGAAATCTGAAATCCCAAGGAAAATAGAACATAAGGTGCGGCACAAAGCTAGGGTTCTAGAAAGAAATACAAGGCAGATTTTTAGGCTTCTAGAAAGGTTCCTAGGCGCCATCTTTGTAGGATAAGATTAGGTCTTCTAGAAATCCCATTTTAAACATCCTAATCTAGTTAGAAACCCTCCTAAGTGGCTGAAATGTGGATAATTTAGGATTAGGATAAGATAGGATATGATAAGGTTTGTTTGGATAAGATAAGCTAAGATAAGGTTATGGATGAGGTTTTGGACAAGATCCTTCTCTTAAGCTGATTCTTTGGCTTTAACTCTTCTTCTTCATTTAGGAATACTTGCTTGAGTAGGAAACTTCATTCGTCTAGGAATCCATCTTCAATTAGGACTCCTACATTGATTAGGAATCCTTCTTCATTTAGGAATCCTTCATGTAAGCCCTTTCCTACTTCAACTAGGAAACTTTGTATCTTCAATTCTTCAACTTTGAAACGCCTTCCTAGCTTCATCAATCCCTCAAATTCGTCAATCCTTGGTGCTTCATGTGCATGAACTCCATTCTAGCCCAATTTTGCTCCAAAATGCTCCAAATTGCATCTTTTTGCTCACTTTGTCTCTAAAACCTGAAAACACATGAAAATAGCTTAAAAGACTAACTTAACTAAGAAAACACAACATAAATGCATAAGAACTAACTAACTAAGGCGCATAAATATGCTCCTATCAGAATGCTAGCAAAATCCATGTCTTACTTCTCTAGTACCTAAAATCAAAGAAAGAAAACTAAATCAAATATCAAAAGTAAAATAAACAAAGCAAAACAAAATCAGAAACTAAAAACAAAAGAAAAGAAAAAAAAACAAAGTCAGTAACTAAAACAAAAGACACGAAAAAGAAATAAAAAGAAACAACGGGGGATTAGCAAAGTGGCTAATCCCCGGCAACGGCGCCAAAATTTGATACGATGAAAGTTAAGCACTCAAATTAAACCCTCTTTTGACAATTGTAGTATATGTATAAGTAGGGATCGTTCTGGACAAGGGATTAGGAGGGATTGCTAATCTAAACTAAACTGACTTACAAAAAGAAACTTAAAAACACTTAACTAGACTCTATAGACTCAAAACACTTAAAAACACAAACTAAAACAAATTCTAACTAATTAGACACACTAAAGTAAAGGGGGATTGGGTTTTGGATGAAAATAAAGTAAAACAAAACAGAAATTAGAACTAAACAGATTTGCACAAAATTAGTTGTTTTGGATAGATGATGGGTTAGCTAGAAGGTCTTTCTCCACACATGACACACTTGCATACAAATCAATCTCCAATTGCTTTTCAATAAACTATGATGCTCAACACCCCAGATTAACCGTGATGCACAAATTTACCCTCAGATTTTCCTTTACTCATTGAATTGGATGAATGCATGCGACAACCCAAATCATTCTCTAGAAGTCCCCTATATGAATGCATAATAGAGATACAATTAAAGATCATTAAGTTCCATGAAAATCATAAGCGTTGACGAGGCAATTGTAACTATGAATGCATGATACGTTTGCCAAGAATTCAATTAACGCGATTGTGACAAGCAACCTTCACTACTCATGAATATAAACTTGTAACGCTTAGGTGAAACTTATTTATATCCTAGCATCAAATTCATGCATGAAAACTAAGTATGCATCCTTAATAAACATACACAAATCCGTTATGAATAAAATAGATAATTGAATTGCAATCACAACTTATCAAGTCACAATTGGAAGAAATCAATTCATATTGCAAATATATTCATGGTTTCGAATTATGCTCTAGCCAAAGGAGGTTTAGTTCCTCATACTTGCAATTAAACAGAAACAATTGAAATTAAACATTGAAAACCAAAGTAGAATACACCTAGAATGCTCCAACAATCCAATTTGAATGACTAGCACA
The DNA here is from genome assembly GCA_963082935.1 of Malus x robusta. Classification (NCBI taxonomy): domain Eukaryota; kingdom Viridiplantae; phylum Streptophyta; class Magnoliopsida; order Rosales; family Rosaceae; genus Malus; species Malus x robusta. The sequence continues at coordinate 18,164,576 of OY720340.1, read as the reverse complement.
ACTCCAAGCAATCCTCATTCCTTGCAAATATGCGGCACCAAGGTGTGAGTGGTGAATGGATGGTCTCTTGTGGTGGTGGATGGATATAGGTGAGTTATGGTGAAGGGTGGAGAGTTGTGTAGATGATGTGGTGTCTTTGGATGATGGCCCCTCAAATTATGGTGAATGGTGGATGTATTTATAGGCTAGGGAGAGGAGTGTATAGAGTTGTAATGAGTGGATGTAATGGGTGCAGTGGGTTAGTGTTGTGGTAATGAGTGGATGTAATGGGTGTAGTGGGTGGATGTTTGGTAATGAGTGGATGTAATGGGTGTAGTGGATGAGTGTAATGGGTGAAGTGGATGAGTGTTTGGTAATGAGTGAATGTAATGGGTGTAGTGGATGAGTGTTTGGTAATGAGTGGATGTAATGGGTGTAGTGGATGGATGTTTGGAGAATGGATGTGTTGGGTGAAATGAGTGGATGTAGTGGTAGGTGAATGTGTTGGGTGAAATGAGTGGATGTAGTGGTAGGTGAATGGATGTGTTGGGTGAAATGAGTGTGCTAAAATGGTTATTTATAGGGAAAGGATGATGCACAAACTTCAAATTTCGTCCATTCCTTTTGCTTCAAGCATATGCCATCTATTCCATGCCCAAAAATGCTCCAAAATGCACTTCTTTGCCACATTAACCCTTTAGACCTACAAACACACGAAAATAGCTTAAAATACTAAAATAACTACGAACTAACAACATAAATGCCAAGAAACAAGCTAACTAAGTCGCATAAATATGCTCCTTTAAGTTAGATTAGTTAGAAATCAATTTAGTTTGAGTTTTTAAGTGTCTTGAGTCAAGTAATAACTTAATTTCGTCCAAATTTGTGTTAGGTGTTCAAAACTGCCCATATTGTGTTTTTAAGGTAGTTTTGAGTGTTTAGGTGCTGTTTTGAGTCTTTTGGTTTGTTTTGGTGTTTTATAGTTTAGTTTTGCATTCTTTGAGTCTAGTTTAGTGTTTTAAACTTTGTTTTTACGTTTTTGAGTTAGTTTTTTTAGTGATTTAGCAATCCCTCCTAATCCCCGACCTAGAACGATCCCTACTTACATTGCTTACTACAATTGATAAAAAGAGGGTTTAATTTGTGTGCTTATATATTTCTGATAGGAGCATTTTTATGCGACTTAATTGGCTTGTTCTCATGCATTTATGTTGTTTTTCCTTAGTTAGTTTAGTGTTTAAAGTCATTTTCGTGCAATTTCAGGTTTTATTGTCAAAGTATGCAAAAATGAGCATTTTGGAGCTTTTAGGAGCAAAATTGGGCTTGGAATGAAGTGCATATGCATGGAGCAAGGAGTTTGGACGAAATTGAAGATCAAATGAGGCTAGGAACATGCTAAAAATCTGGTGAAACAAATACAAGTTGCAAGAAGGGATAGGTTTCTAGAAGGATTGACCAAAATTTCACTCAAAACCATGCCTACCCCAGAAATTCATCAATGCCGTGGGTATTGACTCACTTCCACCAGAAATTTGAGTGATTGTTCAATACCTAACCCACTAGGAAATTGAGTAGATGATTCATCCCTAAAATCCAGAAATTAACCATTCTCCAAGCCTTGCCTTGCCTCTCCCTACATATCTAAACTCCTTCCCATCCATTCCTCCACATAACCAACCCTTCAAAACATCACTCCAACCTTGTGTTGCAGCAAAGAAGAAGAGGAAAGTTCTTGTACGTGCTTGCTATCCAACATGGATCATTGGAACGTTTAGGTGTTTTCTTTCTTTTGTTTTCAATGTATAATTTTGTTTATCTTTGTTTTGTGAACATGAGGAACTAAACCCCTATTTAGTTAGGGGGAAGTTTGAAGCCATGAACATGCTTGTGATATGAATTGATTTCTTCCAATTGTGATTTGATAAGTTGTGATTGCAATTCAATTATCTATTTTCTTCATAACTGATTCTTGTATGTTTATTAAGGATGCATACTTAGTTTTCATACATAAATTAGATGCTAGAATATAAATGAGTTTCACCTAATTGTTACAAGTTTATATTCATGAGTAGTGAAGGTTGCTTGTCACAATCACGTTAATTGAATTCTTGGCAAACGTATCATGCATTCATAGTTACAATTGCCTCGTCAACACTTATGATTTTCATTGAACGTAATGATCTCTGATTGTATCTCTATTATGCATTCATATAGGGGACTTTTAGAGAATAATTTGGATTGTCGCATGCATTCATCCAATTCAATAAGTAAAGGAAAATCTGAGGGTTAATTTGTGCATCACGGTCAATCTGGGGTGTTGAGCATCATAGTTTATTGAAAAGCAATTGGAAATCGATTCATGTACAAGTGTGTCATGTGTGAAGAACGGACCTCTAACTAATCCATCCATCATCTTATTTCTCAAATTCATTTTACAATCTGCCTAGCTAAAAATCTATTTAAGTTTTAGTTTATTTGTTTTACTTTCAACTTCACCAAACCCAAATCCCCCTTTTACTTTCTTGTTTTAAAGTCTTTTGTTTACATATTTAACTTTGTTTTTTTTGTTTTTGAGTCAGTTTAGAGGTTTTAGCAAGCCCTCCTAATCCCCGGTTTAGAACGATCCCTACTTACATACTTTGTTACAATTGTCAAAAGAGAGTTTAATTTGTGTGCTTATATTATTCGCATTAATTTTGCATCAAATTTTTGGCGTCGTTGCCGGGGATTAGCAACATTGCTAATCCCTTGGATTGTTTTATTTCAGTTTGTTTAATTAATTCCAGATTCTGACCTTGTTTTGTTTTCTTGTTTTTAGGTACTAGTTTATGACTCAGAGTTCTCATCCGATTCGTGAACACATCTTGGACTTTAACGACGATTTTGAGCTAGAATTGAGACGAAGAAGAAAGAATCCAGAGCTTAATGAATCAAGTTTAAATTCTGAAGCCGAAGTTGAGGTTGAAGTTGAGGAACCCACGACAAGAGTGGGTGAAGTAGAGGAAGCCATGGCACAAGACAATCGTACAATCAAGGAGTTTTCGGCTTCGGGAGTGGACAATGCCGCACCTCTATGTATTCAATATCCCGCGGCTGCCTAAGGAAAGACAGGAATTCGAATTGAAGTCAAGTTTGCTACACCACATTCTGAAGTACCATGGGTTGTCCATGGAGGATCCTAACAAGCACTTGAAAGAGTTCGGGGTGGTGTGTTCAAGTATGACTCCAATCAATGTTGACGGGAGTATATTGAAGATGAAGGCCTTTCCCTTTTCTCTCATGGAAAAGGCAAAAGATTGGTTGTATGAATTAGCTCCCGGAACTGTCACATCGTGGGAGAGCATGAAACGGGCTTTTTTGGAGAAGTTTTTCCCAACTTCTCGAGTCATTCTCCTACGAAAAAGGATAAGTGGAATTCAACAAGATGAAGGTGAATCTTTTCCTACTTATTATGAACGTTTTAAATCTCTTGTTGCTTCTTGTCCACAACATCAAATGAAGGATGAGCTTCTTTTACAATACTTCTACAAGGGGCTTCTACCAATCGAACGCCAAATGCTAGATGCCTCAGCGGGAGGAGCCTTGGTGGACAAGACCCCCACGGCAGCAAAGACTTTGATTGCCAATCGAGCGTTGAACGCTCAACAATACGAAGGTGTTAGGCAAAGAGGCACCCCACGGCAACACCAAGTGAATGAGGTAAGTGCCATAACCGAACTTCAAAATCAAATGGCTAACCTTACTACTTTGCTTTCTCAGGTTGTGGAAGGGCCAAAAGTACAGAATGTAAGTGCGTGTGGCGTATGTTCCATGCAAGGACACCCTACGAACAAGTGCCCACAATTGATTGAGAACGGAGGGTGCGAGACCCTCAATGCAGTGGGTTTTGGGCAGCCATACCAATAAAGAGGTGATCCCTTTTCTAATACTTACAATCTCGGTTGGAGGGATCATCCAAACTTCAAATGGCGAGAACCGAAACAAGGCCAACAACAGAGCGCATTTAGGCAACAACCCCCGGGTTTCTATCAAAAGCCATTTGCACCAACTCAACCCCAAGCACAACCTGCCGAAAACAAATCAGGTTCTTCAATTGATAATGATCAAAATTTTCAATTACTAACTTCTATGGCGCAGAGTATGCAAATTAAGGATAAGAAGGTGGACGAGTTGGAGAAGCAAGTAGGGCAGATTGCGGAGTTCATGGGGCAATTCAGAGAGCAAGGCAAGTTGCCTAGCTCAACCTGATAGGAGCATATTTATGCTACTTAATTGGCTTGTTCTCGTGCATTTAGGATGTGTTTACTTAGCTATTTTAGTGTTTAAAGTCAGTTTTATGTGTTTTCAGGTTTTAAGGCCAAAGGATGCAAGAAGAGGCATTTTGGAGCATTTTGGAGCAAAATGGAGTTTGGAATGCATGTCACATATTTGGAGCCAAGGTTTGGACGAATTTGAAGATTTGAAGATGATGATTCCTACTTGAACAAGGTTTCCTAGTTGAAGTAGGAAAGTGCTTACACGAAGAAGGATTCCTAATCAACGAATGATTCCTAATCAAATGAGGAGTCCTAGAAGAACAAGGATTCCTACTCCAATAAGGATTCCTACTCCAACAAGGATTCCTATTTGAAGTAGGAAAGTTAAGCCAAGGTTTCCTACTTTGGTTTGATTTTTCCTAATTGTCCCTAAAAGTTCCAACAATTATGAAGATTTTCTAAGCATTCTAGGACACAAAACAAAAGCCTAAACCACTCTAGGACATGTGCCGCACTTCCCTCACCCTTTCCTCTTCCTTGCCGTGCAAGGGAGAGGGTTTCTTTCCCAAAAATCTGATTTAAAACACCTTCCTTGTTTTGCTTTAAAACCTGGCCGAATTTCCCTTCACCTTTCCTTTTATTTTCTGATTTGATTTCCTATTTTTAGAAGCATTTGACTTAAATTTCTGTTTACCTAATTAGCTAGGGTTTTTAATTTCCTAATCCCTTTAAATAAACAAGTGTGTGCAGCCACAAAATATCCCATTCAGCCACACACTCTCCCAAATTCGTCAAAACCCATCCACAACCTCAGAAACCACTTCTCCTTCATTCCAGCCGATTTCCACCACCATTCTTCATCTCCACACCTTCCACCCAACATCCACACACCATCCCCAAGCCTTGCCGTGCCTCTATACCACCCATAATCCATTCTACATCACAAAAACAGCCCAGAAACCACATCATTCCAATCTGCCGCAAGGGGAAGAGAAGGAGACAGTTCACAAAGTTGTTTGGCTTCTTCAATCTGAGTTGTTGAACAATTTTAGGTGTATTCTATCTTATATTTCAATGTCTACTTCTTGTAATCTTTGTTTTTCATTGAGTATGATTGGCTAAATTCGTTTTGGCTAAGGGTGTATTCGAAACCATGTTTATTTATGTGAAATAAGTTGATTACTTCCAGTTATCGTTTCATAAGTCGTGAATACAATTTGCTTAACCGTTTAATTCAAAACTTGTTCTTGTATGTTGATTGAGAGTGCACGCTTAATTTGCATGCTTGAATTTGGTGCTAGGATATAAATTTGTCTCACCTAATCGTTATGAATTTATATTCGCAAGTAGTGAAGGTCGCTAGTCACGATCGTGTTAAGTAGATTCCTGGCAAGAGTATCATGCTTTTCATAGTTACGAATGCCTTGTCGATGCTTATGATTTCCAAAGAACTTAATGATTCTAACTTGTATCTTTATCGTGCTGTTCATATAGAGAACTTGTTAGGAATAATTTGTTTGCGATGCATATTCATCCAATTCAATGATTCTAGGGAAATCTAAAAGTTAATTTAAGCGAACCTAATTAACTTGGAGTGTCGAGGTTCATAACTTATTGAATTGATAACTGGAAATCGATTTACGTTGCATAAATTTCATGTGTGGAGAAGAACCCCTTAGCCATTCCATCACCCATTGATTCATCACATTTAGTTTACAATCTGTTTTAAATTACAATCTGTGCATTTAGTTCAAATTCGTCCAAACACAATTCCCCCATATTTTGTTAAGTTTGAGTCTTCATAATCTGTCCTCTTTGGTGTTTTTAAGTGTTTTGAGTCATAAGTTTTGCCGAATTCGTCCAAATTAGTGTAGGTGCTCAAAACTGCCCAGAAAGTGGTTTTTAGGCAGTTTTGAGTCTTCTAGTTGCTGTTTTGGGTTTTAGGTTTGTTTAAGTGTTTTAACTTTTAGTTTTGTGTTCTTTGAGTCTAGTTTAGTGTTTTAAACTTTGTTTTTTGAGTTTTTAAGTCAGATCTTGTCTTAGTTGCTGTTTGAGTCAATTAGCTTGTTTAGTCAGTTTTGGGCAGATTTGAGTGTTTCAAATCTGTTTTGAATCTTAGTAGTCTAATTAGAGTCTTTAAGTTTAGTTTTTGTGTTTCTAAGTCGATTTGTATTAGATTAGCACCCCTAGTTAATCCCCGGTTAGAACGATCCCTACTTACATCATTACTACAATTGTCACAAATAGGGTTTAATTTGTGTGTCAAGTTAATTTTCACATCACTAGCATTAGGAAAACATGTCTCAATCCTCTCTTGACTTGGAATTCTTCTCCTACTTCATCTTGGAAACCTTTCCTTCTTGGACTTGGAAATCTTCTTCGTAGCTGCAACTTGATGCCATTCGGGGTTTACATTTCCTATTCCAAATAGGAAACCTTGTTTGAGGAGGAAATCTTCATCTTCAAGGAATCCTAATTCAACTAGGAAACCCATTTTGACTAGGAAGCCTAATTCAACTAGGATTCCAACTTCACTTAGGCGCTTTCCTACTTCGACTAGGAAACCTTGCTCAAGTAGGAAACATCATCTTCAAATCTTCCATTTTCGTCCATCTTCGTGCTCCATGCATATGATGTCCATTCCAAGCTCTAATTTGCTCAAAAAGGCTCCAAAATGCATCCTTTTGCATACTTTGCCCTCAGAACCTGAAAACACATAAAACTAGCTTAAAAGACTACTTTACTAAGGAAAAACACTATAAATGCACAAGGACAAGCTAAACTAAGGCGCATAAATATGCTCCTATCAATTCCTACTCAACGAAGGATTCCTAATTGAAGATGGATTCCTAATCACATGAGGATTCCTAGAAGAACAAGGATTCCTACTCCAACAAGGATTCCTACTTGAAATAGGAAAGTTAAGCCAAAGTTTCCTACTTTGGTTTGATTTTTCCTAAATGACCCTAAAAGTTCCAGCAATTATGAAGACTTCCTAAGCATTCTAGGACATCAAATACACATTTCTTGCACCTTTTGAACTAATGCCCCACCCCCTTGGTATTTCCTCTTCCATATTTCCTGTTTTTATAGTTTAAAACACTTTCTTTTTGTGCTTTAAACCCTAGCCGAATTTCCCTTACCCTTTCCTTTTATTTTCTGATTTGTTTCCTAATTCTTGAAGCCTTAGACTTAGGGCTGGTTTGGTATTGCTGTGCTTTGAAAAAAAGCTGCTGTGAGAATAAGCGGCTTTGCTGTGAGAATAAGCGGCTGTGAAATAAAGCCACTAGAGTGTTTGGTAAACTTTTTTGTGAAAGTGCTTTTGGAAAAAAAAGCAGGATGATAGTGTGTCTTTTCATTAAAGGAGCACTATAGCTCCGTGTGCTTTGAAAAAACTGGCTTTTTTTCAAAGCAGCAAATAGCAGCTTCAGCTTTTCCTTTGATTTTCAGCTTATTCTCACAGCAGCTTCCAAAATAAGCCCTTTTTTTTCAGTTTACCAAACACAAAAATGACCCTCAGATTTTTTTCACAGTGGTTCTTTTAAAATCACCTCAATCCCAAACGGGGCCTTAATTTCTGATTTCCTAATCAACCTAGGGTTTTAATTTCTGTTTTCCTTTAAATAAACCTCCTTGTTGCAGCCACAAAATAGTCCACACACACCCATTCAGTCCCATTCACGCCAGAAACATCACCACCATCTCTGCCGCACCTATCCTTCACCATTCACCATATTTTCTGACCCAAAACCACCCTAGCCGTGCCATACACCCATCCTAGACACTTTTCCACCATTCTACACCATCCATAACCCCCAAAAACCATCACAAAACCTGGTGCCGCAACCAAGGAAGTGGAGGAAGGTTCTTAGACGTACCTGCTGTGCAATTGGGATCGCTAGCACGTTTAGGTGTTTTCTTTCTTTTATTTTCAATGTATAAACTTGTTATTCTTTGTGTTACGATCATGAGGAACTAAACCCCTCTTAGTTAGGGGGTGATTCGAAACCATGTACATGCTTGCAATATGATTTGATTACATTCAGTTGTTATTTCATAAGTTGTGGATTCAATTCGTTCATCTACTTGATTGATAACTTATTTGTGTATGTTGATTGAGAGTGCACGCTTAGTTTTCATGCATGAATATGATGCTAGATTATGAGGGAGTTTCACCTAATAGTTACAATCTTATAATCACAAGTAGTGAAGGTCGCTTGAAAACGATCGCGTCGAATGAATTCTTGGCATAAGTTTCATGCTATTCATAGTAACGAGTGCTTCGTCAATGCTTATGTTTTTCATAGAACTTAATGATTCTTGCTTGTATCTCTATTATGCAATTCATGTAGGGGACTTGTAGGGAATGTTTTGGGTTGTCGTATGCAATCATCCAACTCAATAACTTGTGGAAAAACTGAGGGTTAATTAGTGCAATTCACGGTTAATTTGGGGCGTTGAGTTTTCATAATTTATTGGAAGAACAACTGAAAATCGTTTTGTTTGCAAGTGTGACATGTGTGGAGAAGAACCTCCTAACTAGCCTTTTATCCATCTTTTTCATCCAAAAACGTTTTACAATCTGTTTTGTTTTAAGTTTCTGTTTTGTTTTCAATTTTCGTCCAAAACAAATCCCCCTTTATTTTGAAGTCTTAGATTAGTTAGAAAGTGTTTTGATTTGTGTTTCTAAGTGTTTTGATTCAAGTTTTCACCCAAATTCGTCCAAGTTCTTGTTAGGTTCTCAAAACTGCCCAGAAAGTGGTTTTTAGGCAGTTTTGAGTCATTAGGTTGCTGTTTTGAGTTTTATGTTTGTTTAAGTGTTTTAAACTTTAGTTTTGCATTCTTTGAGTCTAGTTTAGTGTTTTAAACTTTGTTTTTATGTTTTTAAGTCAGTTTTCAAGTGTTTAGCAATCCCTCATAATCCCCGATTTAGAACGATCCCTACTTACATCTTTACTACAATTTGACAAAAGAGGGTTTAATTTGTGTGCTTATCTATTTTGCATCAAATTTTTGGCGCCGTTGCCGGGGGTTAACAATTTTGCTAATCCCTTGGATTGTTTTTGTTTCTTTTATTTCACTTTGTTTCTGATTTTGTTTAAGTTCTAACCTAATTTTGTTTCTTGTTTCTTAGGTACTAGTGTATGACTAGAAGCTCTCAAACGATTTGTGCGAACATCTTGGATTTTGACGACGACTTTGAGAGGAATTTGAGAAGAGCTAGAAACCAGCAAGAACACCATCCACCCAATTCCGAATCTGACCTTGAAGAAAACGTACAAGAAGAGGAGGAGGCCACGGCAGGGATATTTGAAGAAGTCCAAGGCATGGCGGTGGACAACCGTACACTCAAAGAGCTCTCGGCCTCGGGATTGGATAATGCCGCACCCTTGTGCATCCAATACCCCGCGGCTGCCCAAGGTAAGACGGAAGAATTTGAATTAAAGTCAAGTTTGCTTCATCATATTCCTAAATACCATGGCTTGTCCATGGAAGATCCTAACAAACATTTGAAGGAATTTGAAGTAGTTTGTTCTAGTATGACTCCCGTTAACGTTGACGGAAGTATTTTGAAGATGAAGGCTTTTCCATTCTCTTTGATGGATAAAGCCAAGGATTGGTTATACGAGTTAGCTCCCGGCACTGTCACTTCTTGGGAGAGTATGAAGAGAGCATACTTGGAGAAGTTCTTTCCAACTTCTCGCATCATCCTCCTACGCAAAAAGATAAGCGGAATCCAGCAAGAAGAAGGTGAATCTTTTCCTACATATTATGAACGATTTAAATCACTTGTTGCTTCTTGTCCACAGCATCAGATGAAGGAGGAGTTGCTTTTGCAATACTTCTACGAGGGTCTCCTACCTCTAGAACGTCAAATGCTTGATGCTTCGGCGGGGGGAGCATTAGTGGACAAAACACCCATGGCTGCCTGATAGGAGCATATTTATGCGACTTAGTGGGCTTGTTCTCATGCATTTATGTTGTTTTTCTTGAGTTATTTCAATGTTTAAAGTCTGTTTCGTGCCATTTCAGGTTTTAGAGACAAAGTGTGCAAAAAGGGCGAAATGGAGCATTTTAGAGCAAAATTGAGCTGGAATGTTGTGTATGCTAATGGAGCACAAGAAATGGACGAGTTTGAAGGTCAAAGAAGCTTAAGAAACGAAGAAATGAAAGTGAAGAACAAAGAATTCGGAATTGGAAACCAAAGTTTCTAATGTTGGAAGTTTCTATTCTTGGAGGTTTCCGTTTTTGAGAGTTTCTATTCTTGGCATTGGGCTTTTGGATGACCTATCCTTACCTCTTGGACTTGAGCCGCACTTCCTAGCCCATTCCCTCTTAAATTCTGACTTATTAGGGCCTTTCGTTGTGGATTTGGGTTATACAAATCCCTTTCTAAAACTAAGTGGACTTAGGCCCTAATTCTTTGTGGATATTCACCTTATGCCGCACCTAAACCCTAGCCCATTGACAAATCTAATCTCCCTAATCCTATGCCGCACCTAGGGTTTTAAAATTCCTGATTTCCTTGCCTTGTAAGGCATTCTAGAAGGCCCATCTCTAACCCTAACAAACCAGCCGCACCCTAGGCCTTGTCCCATGCAAAAATCTGATTGTTTAACCTAATTCCTTGTGGATTTTCAACCCTAGCCGCACCTAAACCCTAGCCCATTATCTAACCTGATTTCTTTAGGGTTTTAGGTGCCTATATATATGAATTTTCGTCCATACTTCCAGCCACACCATTCTAGACATCCAAAAATCCCAAAAACACAATTCTAGCCATTTTTCTTCCTTGCCGCAGCCTTCCATCTCCAAATCCCCAACTTTCTGCCCTAAATTCATCCTTGCCGCACCTTTCCACCACCATCACCACCTCGTGCAGCCACCATTGAAGGAGAAAGAAGTAGTGCCGTGCAGTCCAAAGAAAGGAGAAACCTTGCACATGCAATCTGCCATTAGTGGAGTGTTTGGAGTTCTTTCTTCTCTTGTTTCTGTTTTCATGTTTAATTTAATTCGTTCTTCAATTATGTTAAACATGTGGAACTAATTTTTTTTTAGTTAGAGGCGAATTTGAAGCCATGAACATATGTTGGTTATGATTTGATTTACTCCAGTTATGAATTCATGAACTTTAGATGTGGTTTACTTTTCTGTTTTGATTAAGAACTTGTTTATGTATGTGGGTTGAGGGTCGACACTTAATTTGCATGCCTAAACTTGATGCTAGAATATAAGGGAATTTCACCTAATCGTTATGAACTTATATTTATGAGTAGTAAAGATCGCTAGTCACGATTGTGTTTAAGTAAACCCTAGGTTGGATTAACATGCGTATTCCATAGTTATGAATGCCTAGTCGATGTTTATGATTTCCGTTGAACTTTATGATTTTGTTGAATGTCTCTATCATGCGTATTCCATAGTTAGGGACTTTGATGAGGAATTATTTGGTTGTAATGCGTATTCCATTCAATCCAATGAATCTAGGGAAATCTGAAAGTTAATTTAAGCGAACCTAATAATCCTTGTTTTTCTAGGAATCCTCATGTGATTAGGAATCCATCTTCGATTAGGAATCCTTCGTCGATTAGGAATCCTTTGTTGATTAGGAATCCTAACTTCTTCAAATCTTCAATTACGTCCATTCCTTGTGCTCCGAGCATGTGATAATCATTCCAAACTCCATTTTGCTCCAAAATGCTCCAAATTACATCATTTTGCACACTTTGGCCTTATAATCTGAAAACACAACAAAAGTGACTTAAACACTAAAATAACTAAAGAAACATAACGTAAATGCACGAGAACAAGCCAATTAAGTCACATAAATATGCTCCTATCATTGGGCCATATTGGACACAAAACCTGCACACTGCACATTGAGAGCCAGAGAATCCTTATCAGCCAACTCATCAGATCGTTTGGAAATAAGTCTGTTATCTTTGGGAGTGACAAGGTTCTGGGCCACCACCGCAGCGATCATATCATTTTTCATTACCGAATCCTGAACGGTAAGAGGACCAGTAGGGGATATGAAGGATGGACTCCATATGTTGTCTGGAGAAGGCATGGATGCCTCTTCACTAAGGTTCAAGTCAAAACGACGGTCGGAGGGGCCAGACATTTTCAAAGGTGTTGAAGAAAGAAGAGGTCGGACAAATGAGGATCTTAGAACTGCAAGAAAGGAGTTTCTACATGCGAAAATTCAAGTGTACTTTGAAACGAACTGCGCGCCTCTATAAAAATCAGCATTCGACGGGATTTCAAAGATTGAAGAGGCGAGCTCAGAAATTCAAGAGGCCAATTCAAAAATCGAAGAGGCGTTAGCTTTCTCAAAAGCTGGGCTTGCTCAGAAACCACAGGCCATCCTCTTTTCCATATTTGTCCGCACTTGTCACATACAACATCTGCACTCGACGAAGCTCAGAAATCGAAAAGGCATTTGCTTTTCCAGACGTGTCAGCATCTGTCACATGCACACTCAGCTTGCGAAAATTACGGGCAATCTGTCGAAGATTTCTGGTGACGTAGAAAGCATGTGAAGATTACTATTCAATCATCCAACGGTTGCCGACAAGAGGGAAAGAATAGTACCGGTTATTAATTCATATAAATGTCGACCTTCACCCTCCATTACAAGGCAGACATATATAACCCTTCTTCTTCGAGAATGCCTTCCCAACAAAGCCCCTCGAGTCACTCAGTGTTCCTTATTCCCTGGGATACCTATGCAAACAACCCATCAAAAGAAAAAGTATTTCATATCATGAAGGTTGAACGCAAGAGTATCTCATATCATGTTTTTTCCCTGTCCTTCTCATTGTCGTTGTTTTTCAACAAGGAGAAAGAGAGCAATCAGCCAGCACTTGGTTTCAATCTTCCGATCTAGAAACGACTGCCTGGAACCCCTTCCTGATTGCTTACCTAGCCTTTCTCTCGAGTACTCATCTTCAACATCTTATGCTTCCTCTCCGTCTACCACATCTGCCTGGGAACACAAATAAGGGAAGTGAAAATGATACCTCGAAGCATGAGGAGACAATGTGCTAATTCATCCTCAGATAGGGACAAGGAGCAAGAAAGCAAATGGTAGGCACTTGGAAAGATTGAAAAAAGAAACAAACCATCACCTCTACCTCGTGCCTACCTGCCGTGCAGAAGAAACAAGCAGAGAAGAATGCAGACTGCACAACCAAGGAACATACTATTCCTCGCTCAGAATTCCAAACCAGTTCGAGATCAAAGCTATGGAAAGTCAACAAGATCATCTATCTCCAAAACCAGATTTGCGTTCTTAAACTCTACTCTGTCTGGTTTTTACTTTGTGATACATGTCATGTTTATTCATTGTTTGTTTGTTTGTTTGCTTGTTTTTGTGTGAGTTTATGCTTCAAACATTGAGGACAATGTTTGATTTAAGTGTGGAGGGGGGGGCAACCAAGTTGTTTTGCATAAAATTCGTAGGAGTTTATCAGCCATTACTTCTAGTGTTGTTCCTTGCTGTTTGTAAGTATTTTTAAGCTGTTTTGGAGTGTTTTAGTGTGTTTTGACATAAAAATCCGAAAATCTCATAAAAATTTGAAAAATTATTTTGAAAAACCCAAAACGAGTTGTTTTTGTGTGTTTATCTGTGTCTTAGGGTACCTTCCAACACAATGATGAGGATTTGGTTTTTAATTACATGACTGTTAAAGAGAGTTATAAACATGGATGAAAATTTGATTTACTCTTTGGTGTATGCTTGGTTGTGGTTATAATTTATGAATTCACATGCAATCATAAAGGAAAAATCTGTTTTTGTAACATGCTTGAAGGAAGGAACTCAAATGAACGCTACAACCTTGTGAGACTTGAGCCTAAACGTTTATTTGGAGCGTTAATAATCTGTGCATCATTGTTTTATAAAGTCGTTGCATGATCTCATTATTCTTTGCTTGGTTGCTACTTAGAAGGCGTTTCATCATTTAGTTCCAAATGCTAGAACTCATGCCTATTTCATTCAAAGCATGATATTGATTTGCATAACACATATTCAAGATGAAGTTGTGTAGTGACCACCAAAGCCAAATTGTTGTGCCCCTATTTCATTATGTGTTTAAGTTTAACCCCGTTGAGCCTTGTTAAGCCTATGTTCTTTGTTAATCTACACTATCCTTACCTAGCCTAGTTTTAGGACCATCCATACCCTTGTTCTTGAAGCATAGTAAAGCATGACTTAAAATGAACTCCTTTTTTATCAATGTATTGCAGAAAGCAAGTGTGGGGGAAGTGATTCTTATGTGTGTGTATGTGCCAAAGTCCTTAATAAGGCACGGGTAGAAAAGAAAAAAAAAAGAGTGAAAAGAAAAAAGTTTGTTAAAAAAGGTCCAAGACATTGAATTCGGCTCTAAGTGTTGCATGTGAAGGAAAAAATTTGTCCTAGCTAAGAACAAGTATGAACATTTGAATACATATGCAAGCTATTAACACTTTAAAGTAGGCATGCATTCAAAAACAATTCATAAAACCCATGACTTTCAAAGCCTAGTATATTGTGAACCAAAAGACTCTTAAACAACATTAAAGAGAAGTAAAGATTTAGAGTTTCTTTACCCTTGAAGCTCATCCTTGTTTACACAAGGGATTCACCCAAGTGGAGGGCCTTCAAATCACCTCCAAGCTCCTTGGATATTCCTTGTGATTTTCTTCCTTTTAGTGCTCCTTTGCTTCTTAGAGGATTTGAGGATTTGTTCTCCAAAACACCAAATGTTTGATGTCTCTAAGTCTCCACACTAAGGATGAAGTGTGAAGATGAAATGGATGACTTAGACAAGAAAAGATTGCTAGCTAAATCCCCTCTAAGTGGCCAGCCTCTTTAGAGAAAATGAGAGAAAGTGTTTCACCTCATTTCACCAAGAAAAACCCTCATTAGAAATAAAGCTATAAAGTTCCTTTTATACTTCATTTCAAGTGAGTGGCAACCTTGTAATTAATCCAAGCTTGCCCATTCACCCTAATGGCCGGCCATATTAATGTTATTGGGCTATT
This sequence comes from Malus x robusta, assembly GCA_963082935.1. Taxonomy (NCBI): domain Eukaryota; kingdom Viridiplantae; phylum Streptophyta; class Magnoliopsida; order Rosales; family Rosaceae; genus Malus; species Malus x robusta. The sequence goes on along the minus strand of OY720340.1, from coordinate 18,149,313 downwards.
TGCCCATTTTGTTTTAGTTGTCATACAACTTAAACATAATGGGCCATTTGGACCAAAACGCTTTTGGGCCCCGAAACCCAAAACCAACATATAAGCCCAATACGAACCTTTCGTAAAATTAATTAACTAATTAATTAATCTTGACCATTCTTCAATTAAACCATTTAATTGCATATCCATTTCATTTAATTTCTTCACTTTCACCCTTACTCGGTGTACGATCCATTAGGTTCCAATTAGCGAGGTAGTGGGCGATTGTTACTCTTAACGATCCATTGTGAATTGAAACCACATTTCAATTCTCCCTTTTATGATTAGTGTTGCCTAATCATTAGGGCTTCCATAAACCATGAGTGACACCTAGCAGTATGTCATGGTTACCCAAGCTAAGTAGAATTGGTTGGAGAACCTATCCAGTTACAAATACAATGCAATACGGTCCTTCTCTAATACAATACTCTTAATCACATTGTTTGAATGATAGTTTATTTCATGTCTACTATCCAATGCGATACTTCTCTATATGATTCCCTTGAATATGATTTGGAACAAACTTCCTAAGTCATATTCATTTGCTTTGGCCAAAGACTTTAGAATCATATCTTAGAGTATTCTCCTTCCACCATGGAAGGTTAGAGATCCCTTGTTGTGCATTCATATGCCTACATGACTAGATAGCTTGACCCCAACAATGTCGTGGACACTCCGATGGAATGCCGTTGACATGATCAAAAATCAAGGACCTAACCATTAGACATCTATGATGCCTCAGGTCAAAGGACTACTTCGCATATTGCAACTTTAGAGTTCATACATGACATGTATGTTTGAACTCATTTTTTATCGTTGTTCAGTGTACTCGATTACTCTTTCGAGCACCTATGTGTTTGTCTTAGTGTCCAACACCAAATGACTTGAGACTAGTCATACTCACGCTTGAGTCAACATAACACATACTAACATTAGCGGATTGTCATTGCCCAATTGGCAATCCTATGGCTAGGAACGTTTTAGGAATGAACATAAGAGAATGGTCTCGATAATCTAACTCACTTAGATCACTTGTCTCTTAGATCAAATACATTCCTTGGATTCCCTTATTGCTTAAACACATGATACAATAAATAGTGATTAACAATAAGCTTTCCCCTTCATTAAACATATAAAAGTTTAATACATTAAGTATTCCAAAAGCTATTACATCAAATGAGTGGCTTTGTGGGCATACTTCCAACAGCATGAATCTTCCCTTTGTATTTAAAAGTTGATTCTGCATTCTAAAGTGAATTCCAAGTGTCTATTTCATTGCTTTGCTTGCTATCGCTTTAATAACGTTTGTTATTCCTATCCTTTCTTTATTAGCCATTACTCCCAAGCCCTGTTACAACCCTTGACTTCAATCTTGAGTGTTGTGTGTTTCAATTTGTGGAGTTCGAAATTGGTATGAGCATATGGTGTCACTGGTTTTCGCATATAAGTAGTAGCATTCCATTCATGAGATCATATCCAAACATGCTTAATAACTCCAGAAAATTGCTTTCTCTATTATAACATATGTGAGTCATAGTCTTTCGTGTTTACATTAATCTTCTCACATATACTAGTGTAGGGTGTGTAGTCAGAAAATAAGTGTGAAAATAGAGAGTATCCTGTAAGAAAATGAGCAAATTCTCTAAGGCATGTTACTACATTCAAAACATCGTTTTAATTGGTTAATTGTGAACTAGTAAGTGGTGACTATGATTAAGTATGTGCTCAAGTGTAAAGATGACCAAAATCTATGGGAATGATTGATGCAAAATATATAAGCACACAAATTAAACCCTTTTTTTATCAATTGTCGTAAGGAATGTAAGTAGGGATCATTCTAGGCCGGGGATTAGGAGGGATTGCTAAATCACTAAAAAACTGACTCAAAAACGTAAAAACAAAGTTTAAAACACTAAACTAGACTCAAAGAATGCAAAATTAAACTATAAAACACCAAAACAAACCAAAAGACTCAAAACAGCACCTAAACACTCAAAAATGCCTTAAAAACACAATCTGGGCAGTTTTGAACACCTAACACAAATTTGGACGAAATTAAGTTATTACTTGACTCAAGACACTTAAAAACTCAAACTAAATTGATTTCTAACTAATCTAACACTTCAAAATAAAGGGGGATTGAGTTTTTACGAAATTTAAAAGAAAAACAAAACTTTGTAAATTGGACAAATTCTAAAACGAATTTGATAAAAATGAATGGATGGAAAGCTAGCTAAGGGGTTCTCCACACATGTCATACTTGCATACGAAATGATTTCCAATTGCTTTTCAATAGATTACAAATTCCCAACGCCCCAGATTAACCGTGAATTGCACTAATTAACCCTCAGATTTTCCTAAAGTTATCGAATTGGATGAATTGCATACGACAACCCAAAGCATTCCCTACAAGTTCCCTACATGAATTGCATAATAGAGATACAAGCAAGAATCATTAAGTTCAATGAAAATCATAAGTATTGGTGAGGCACTTGTTACTATGAATTGCATGAAACTTATGCCAAGAATTTACTTAACACGATTGTGATCAACAACCTTTACTACTTTTGAATATAAGTTCGTAACGATTAGGTGAAATTCCCTTATATCCTACCATCAAACTTATGCATGAAAATTAAGCTTGCACTCTCAACCAACACACAAAAATCAATTTTAATTCATGTAGATAAGCAAATTGAATTCACAACTTATGAAACGCAATTAGAAGTAATCAAATCACATAGCAAGCATAAACATGGTTTCTAATGCCCCCTAGCCAAGGGGGGTTTAGTTCCTCATACTCGCAAAACAAAGATACATAAATTTAGACATTAAAATCCAAAGAAAGAAAACACCTAGATGATCCAACTTGGACAGCAGGTGCATCCACAAGTCTTCTTTCCTCCTTGCTGCGGCACTTGGTCAAAAGTCATGTTCTAGGGTGGTATTTGTATGGGAGAATGGGTAGGGAATGGTATGGAAGGGTTTAGGATTGATGGGGGGTACGGCTAGGGTAAAAAGAATCAGAAAAATATGGAAGAATGGTGAAGGAAGGCTGCGGCAAAGAGGGGGAATGATTTCTGGCGAAAATTCTGAATATGGAGGGGTGGTATCTCCGGCCTAGAATGAAAACACATATATATAGGCACCACAAACCCTAGAAAAATCATGTTAGGCAGTGGGCTAGGGTTTAGGTGCGGCAAGGGGTGAAAATCCACAAGGAATTAGAGTTTTGGCCCACTTAGTTTTAGAAAGGGATTTGTATAACCCAAATCCACAAGGAAAGGGCCTAACAAGTCAGAATCCAAGAGGGATTGGACTAGGAAGGTGAGGCCCAAGTCTAAGAGGGTAAGGATAGGTCATCTAAAAGCCCAAAGCCAAGAATAGAAACTCTCAAAAATGGAAACCTCCAAGAATAGAAACTTCCAACTTTAGAAACTTTGGTTTCCAATTCTGAATTCTTTGTTCTTCACTTTCATTTCTTCATTTCTTAAGCTCCTTTGACCTTCAAACTTGTCCATTCCTTGTGCTCCATAAGCATACACTCCATTCCAGCTCAATTTTTCTCTAAAATGCTCCATTTTTTGCACTTCTTTGCATACTTTGTCTCTAAAACCTGAAATTGCATGAAAATGACTTTAAACACTAAAATAACTATAGAAAAACAACATAAATGCACAAGAACAAGCCCACTAAGTCGCATAAATATGCTCCTATCAAATTCCCCCACACTTAGCTTTTGCTAGTCCTCGAGCAAAACGATGAAACAAAACAAAACAAAAACACAATCTAAACCTTCCAACATTTGCCTCAGGGATTTCCAATGCACATGACATGTTAAAAATCATGACTCCCACAGATTTTAGTCATCTTTACACTTAAGCACATACTTAATCATAGTCACCACTTACTAGTTCACATTTAACCATTTAAAACGATGTTTTGAATGTAGTAACATGCGTTAGAGAATTTGCTCAATTCCTTACTAGATATGCACTCAATTTTCCCACTGATTTTCTAACTACACACCCTATACTAGTTATATGTGAGAAGATTGATGTAAATATGAAAACGAATGCTCACATATATGTATAACAAAGAAAGCAATTTCCGGAGTTAATAAGCATGTTTATCAATATGATCTCATGAATGGAATGCTACTACTTAGATGCGAGAACCAGTGACACCATATGCTCATACCAATTCTAAACTCCACAAATTGAAACACACAACACTCAAGATTAAAGTGAAGGGTTGTAACGGGGCTTGTGGTATTGGCTAACAAAGAACGGATAGGGATAACAAAGGTTCTTTAAGCAATAGCAAGCAAAGCAGGGGAATCAAACTTAGAATTCACTTTAGAGCGCAGAAATCAACTTTTAAACACAAAGGAAGATTCATGCAATACTTAGGGCCGAATTCAATGTTTTGGACCCTTTCTTCAACAATCAACACTTAAGAGCTCATTTTCACATCTTTTTCAACTCTTTTGCATATTTTTCACAACTTTTTTCTTTTTTTTTCTTTCTATTTTGCACAATTTTTTTTTTCTTTTTTTTTTCTTTGCCGTGCCTCAATATGAACTTTGGCACACACACATATCAAGAATCCTTCCCCCACACTTGTTTTCTGCAATACATTGATCAAAAGGAATTCATTTTGAGTTATGCTTTACTATGCTTTAAGAACAAGGGTGTGGATGGTCCTAATCTAGGCTAGGTGAGGATAATGTGGTTTAACAAAGAAAAGGCTAAACAAGGCTCAACAGGGTTAAAACCTACAACACATAATGAAATAGGGAAGGTACGGCTTTTTGGCTATGGTGATCACTATACAACTTTATCTTGAATATATGTTATGCAAATCAATGACATGCTTCGAATGAAATGGGCATGAGTTCTAGTGTTTGGATCTAAGTGATGAAACGCCTTCTAAGTAGCAACCAAGCGAAGAATGATGAGATCATGCAACGACTTTAGAAAACAACAATGCACAGATTATTAACTCTCCAAATAAACGTTTAGGCTCAAGTCTCACAAGGTTGTAGCGTTAATTTGAGTTCCTTCTTTCAAGCATGTTACAAAAACTAATTTTTTTTTCCCTTTGTGATTGCATGTGAATTCATAAGTTATAACCACAACCAAGCATAAACCAAAGAATAAATCAAACTTTCATCCATGTTTACAACTCTCTTTAACAGTCATGCAATTAAAAACCGAATCCTCATCATTGTGTTGGAAGGTACCCTAAGACACAAACAAACACACAAAACAACTTTAAAACGACTCTTTTGGGTTTTTCAAAACATTTTTTTTCAAATTTTTATGGGATTTTCGAATTTTTATGTCCCAACACACTAAAATGCACCAAAACAGCTTAAAACTACCTAAAAACAGCAAGGAACCACATTGGAAGTTATGGATGATAAAACCCTACAAATTTGCATTAAAACACTTTGGTTACCCCCCCCCCCCCCACACTTAAATCAAACATTGTCCTCAATGTTCCAAGCATAACTCACACAAAAAAAACACATAAACAAACTAACATGGCAGAAACGAAATAATCAACAAAGAGAAGGATGTAGGAACGCAAATCTGGAATTGGAGTGATGCCTAGGTCTTCCTTTGTTGAATGCATGGGTTGCCTCCCACGAAGCACTTTCTTTAACATCGTGCAGCCGGACGAAGAACTCATTCACTCCCCATTGGAGCCCACGGCATGCTCCTTGAAATATTCATACTTTGGCTCTATGAATGGAAAGGGGTAGTAATCCCTCCTGATTGGGGCGTTTTGCTTCAAAAAATCAATGTAAACTTCCCCACCACCTTGCATTTGATTAGGTACCTGCACCACAGAAGGTAACAACTTATTAGTTGAAATTGGAATCGAAATTGGACTAGGTGGCTTACCTATGTACGGCAAAGAAGTGGCAGCACAATGAACAGATGCACAATGGGTGCTTTCGGCCAGATTTGGTGATTTCAAGGTTGGGGCCGTGCACCCCTTGTTGTTCACTCCAATTCCTTCCTCGATGGTGGTTCGAGGTACATTCTTCTTGATTAGTGTTGAACATTCCTGCTCTATATTTTCAATTACATTAATGGCACAACAAGAACGAACAACATTAGGAGTCTTAATAAATTCAGAAACTTTAAAACTAATCATGTCACCACCAAATGCCATAGTGACTTCTCCTTTAGCCACATCAATCTTGGTTTGAGCTGTTTTCATGAAAGGTTGTCCAAGTAAGAGTGGTGATGGTGGAGAATGGCCTGAATCCTCCATATCGAGCACGTAGAAATCTGCAGGGAAAATCAAGTGGTCTACCTGCACCAAAACATCTTCCAAAACTCCCTTTGGATTGGCATTAGATCGATCGGCCAATTGAATAATCACACCATCATTTTTCAACTCGCCTAAGTTCATAGATGCATAAATTGAATAAGGCATGACATTTATAGATGCACCTAAGTCTAACATGGCAAAATCAAAACGAGTATTACCAATTACACAAGGAATAGTAAAACTACCGGGATCCTTGCATTTAGGTGGCAGCTTCCTTTGCAACATGGCAGAGACATTCTCGCTTACATGTACCACTTCTTGTTGGAAATGTGCCCTAAAGCCAATCATGTGATGATACTTTACGGACATTTCACATGTTAAACTAATCCAGTTTAACATATAAAGGGCAAAGATTATTGTTTGAGCTGTCTCATATAAATGTTATATGCTTAAACGATAAAGTCCAAGGAATATGTGATTGGGAGAATGTAATCTAATGAAGTTAGATTCATGAGACCATTCTTTCGTAGACACATCCTAAACGTTCCTGATCATAGGATTGCCAATTGGGCGTTGACAGTCCGTTAAGATCAGTACGTACTATGTCTTCTCTTAAGGAGAGTGATTAGTCTCGAGTCATTGGTGTGTGTGACATCAAGACAAGTACGGTAGGTGCTCAATAGAGAATGAGTTCATAGTTGTCTTGTGGTTAAGTCAAGTACAGTAACGAATAGTTCTCATACTCCATGTCACATGAGAACTCATGGTTGGGATAATGCAAAGTAGTCCTTTGACCTGAGGCATCATAGTTGTCTTGTGGTTAAGTCCTTGATCTTTGCTTATGTCAAAGTCACTCCATCAGGAGGGTGTCCACGGCATCGTTGGGGTCAAGCCACTTAGCTATGGAGACAAGTGAATGCGCAACAAGGGATCTCTAACCTTCAAACCGTTTGAGGGAGAATACTCTATGATATGATTTGAATCTCTAGCCAGAGTTTGAATGAGATTTGGGAATGCGTTCCGAATCACATTCAAGGTAATCATATAAGCACAAGACACACATTGGATAGTAGACATGAGCAAATAAACTATCAAACCAAACAATGTGGTCAAGAGTATTAGATTAGAGAAGGACCGTATTGCATTTGTAATCCCGAACTGAATAGGTTCTCTAACCTCTTCTGATTAGCTTGGGTAACCATGATATGCTGCTAGGTGTCACTCATGGTTTGTGGAAGCCCTAAACGTGTATAATCACTAAAGGGAGAATTGAAAATAGTTTCAATTCACAATCGATGTAAAATGGTTTTAATCGCCCACTACCTCGCTAAAAGGAACCTAATGGATCGCACACCATAAGAGGTGGAGATTGGAGATTAAACGGAAATGAGTAAGAATGATTAAATGGTTTAATCATTTATTTATGGCAAGGATTAATTAATATGTTGATTAATCAAACGAATAAGTTCGTTAAAGACCTCGGGATAGTTTTGGACCTTAAGGCCCAATGGGCTTCGAACGTCAAGCCCATTAACTTAAGTTGTATGACAATTTAATGAATAAAGATTCATTAAAGCCCAAAAAGCCCAAATTCCCTAAATGGCCGGCCATATGGTGATGAATTAGGGTTTTGGTTGTTTAGGTCACTTAAAGAAGTGACTATATAAATGACTTTATAGCCAAATATTCATGAAGCAAAAATAAGGGTTTATTTTGGGGGAAAATGGGTGAGAATTGTCTCTCCATTTTCTCTCTAAAGAGGCCAACACCTTGGAGGGTACATCTAGCAATCCTACTACTCCAAGGTCACTCATTTCTTCTACAATCTAACCTTGGTGAAGAGACTTAGAGGTTCTCAATTTTGGGAACTTGGAGAACCTATTCTTCCATCCAAATCCATGGATCTAAGAAGCAAGGAATGAAGGCCCTATCTCTTTGGGTGATTAGCCTTTGCTTATGCAAAGAGGAATCTACAAAGGTATTAATTTCAACTCACTTTGTTTTGAGTTGATTAATGGTTCACCAATCTACTAGGCTTTGAATTTCTTGGTTATGTTTTGTTTTTAAGTGCATGCAAGCATGATTCCGCCTTTTAATTGTTATTAGCATGCTATTGATGTTGCTTAAATGAACATGTTTCACAAAATAATTCCTTCAAGTGGTATCAGAGCCTAGGTCTAGTAGTTGGTGAATCCTTTTGGGTTTTGTAGTTCATAGTATGTGATCTAAAAGTTGTAATTGTTACAAGCTTTATTCTTGCTTATTTGAAAGTAAATTTTGTTGCAAAATTTGCTATCTCAAATGTTGTAGATGTTGTTCATATGAGCATGAATATTGGAGCTAAAATTTGGTGCCATGCTTTTGGGAAAATTCGGCCAAAACCAAAGGGTGAATTTTTGGGTTCTTGTTTGACTTGTTAAAAGTGTTTTAATGTGTTCTTTGGAACCCCTAAGTACCCTAGTTTGGTTAGATGTTATTTCCCTTAAGTAAGAATGGTTTTGGAATGTTTTTGGGTGAAAAAAGTTCATGGAAAAATTTGGGTTTTTCATGAATGTTCTTCATTGTTCTTGATATTTTTGCCAAGAACAAAAAGGTTTGGTGTTTTGATTCAAAGTTTTGATTTATTTCATAAAGTTTATGTGATTTGTTTTTAAATGATTTATCATGTATTTAAAGTATTAATTATTTGTATAAGTGATGATTGAAATAATTGTGATTGAATTATTTCATAAACTTATCTACATACACTTGCATGCTTTTGACAAAACTTACAAATCAACACACACACCAACCTTATCCCTCCCTAAAACCAGCCACTCCCTCAAAGGGAGTACTTTTGGGACTTTTATGCAATTACATAAAGTTTTGATACTTTTGTATATTTGCACTTTGGCCCAAAAGTTTACATTTTTACGTTTAGGTCCAAAAACGCTAAAGGACAAATTGTTTTGATCCTTTAATGAAGTTTTTGCATTGATTAAAGTTTGGGTTCTAGTTGTATTTACATGAAGTTGTGACTTTTGTGTATTGTACAAAGTGACCCCAAAAGTTTTTGTTATTGCAATATGGCCCAAAAGTTGAGGTTAATTGCATGATGGCCCAAATAGGATGAGAACAAAATTGTTTTGTCTCTTTAAATGAGAATTGGATTTTCATTTTGTTTAGCTCCATTTAAATCAATTTTATGGATACAAAAACCAAATGAAAATGTTGCATTCATTTAATTAGTTAAAGTGTTAATTAATTAAAGGGTGATTATGAACCTAAGCCTAATATAATTGAGCTATGTGAAAGGCGTTTCAAATTTGTTTGAACCATGGGAATGTGTAGATTAGATTTTGGTTGTAATTTGATTTGATCAAATGTTGTAAAAGGGCTTAAGCTCTTCTTTACTTTAAAGTAATTTGTTATATGCAAATGTTGTAATGAGCATAAGCTCACCTTTACTTTGAAGTACTTCTTTCTTGCTTTATATGATATGCATGAAAATGAAGTAGTTGGGTCCAACGCCCATAAGACAACACGCCTTAATGTGATTAAACGCGTAACTAAAATCAATCACCATCCCTAGACCGAGATTCAACACAAGGCTCGTGTTGAATCTAAACAAAGGTTCATAATCATCCTAAGGCCCTAAGGCAACTATGTAGTCCATCAAATGAATGCAAAGTTTATGTTAGTAGTATCATATACTCTTGCTTTAAAAATCGTTTTAAAAGCATAGTGGGAGTATTATGTACAACTAAAACAATGAGATGGACCAATGGTTGTAATAGGACCAAAATTGTTTTAATAGAGATTAAAATGAATGTTTATATGTGATGAGACCTAAAACCCTCAACCAAACCATTATTAAGTTGATAAGCGTGAGAGTGCTTTGAACACTCTTTCGTGGCCTTCCACCGTGGTAGCTTCAATCGTTTGTGACTCATACACCGTATTCGTCCAGTTCTGGGGTTGCAAAGTATGTGCTTACATTCAGGAGAAGTATATATACACATATGATGAAGTGAAAGGTAGGCAACGAGTGTGGCCAATATGGAGTTCTTCTGAGGCCATTCTTGAACCCCTACTTGAACTAGCATGGTGGGAATGACTTAACTAAGTGCAATGGTGCCAATATGGAGTTCTTCTGAGGCATCATTCTCTAGAGGCCAAACAAGATGGGTACTTGCATTAGTTGCAAATGAGTAAGCGTACTCTCTCATTATTATTGTTGCTAGCCAATATGGAGTTCTTCTGAGGTGGGCTTGGTAATAGTGAGCCTCCCATAACCTACTAAGAGTTTCTTCCAAAACTCTCGGATTCCAATGAGGGATATGGAATTTGCCAAAAATAGTGGGTGGTACTATTTGATTTAAAGACCCGAATCAAATCGTTTAAAATCAATCAATTTATATATTCGTTATGTATTTGTTTACCAATATATTTGCAAACGCTATCCAACACTTGACAAATAAAACCGAATGTTTTAGTTTCCGGACTTGGTACCACAATCCCAAAGAATGTCTTAAAAGGATTGTATATGTACCTAAGTAGTCTCATCCTCACAATCTTCCTATTGATAATGTATCATTAGAAGAATATGTTAGAAAAGGTCTATCATATAGAGGACAACACTTTTAATGTCATAATTCTTCAATTACAAATTGTTGTATGAAGAAATAAGAGTTGCTTTGAACAACCCTTAATCAATACAAACATTAGTGCTTGTTTCTTTGTTACATGAACAAGGAACTTAAGAAGAAAGCACAAAGGCATGGACACTTTATGTGCCATAATTCTTCACTTACAATTTGTTGTGTGAAGAAATAAGAGTTGCCTTGTACAACTCTTTAAAGTTTGTAATTATGTTTAGAACATAATGGTTGGTTGACAAAAATAGTCCATCAACATGGACTTATGATGATTTTGAATCATTGAGTGTTGAAGTGTTAAAACACTTCTAGAGACGGGAACTAGGCAAGGACTTCACCTTTGTTTCCCTATCCTAATCGTTCACTAAGTTTATTGTAAACTATGTAGTGAAAAATAACCACATCCTCTCCAAAATGTTTGATGTGTATAACACAATTGAAAAAGGTTTCAAGAGAGATAGTGGGAGTTTAGGGACCATGACTAATGTAGTCAAAGGTGAAAGTCAAATAAAGAAGATAAATAACTCCAAGGGAACAAACTTTCTTTATGAAAGGATGGACATTGGAAGGGGTATTTGCAAGAAATGTCTTGCAAGTGTCAAGAACACACCTTTCGAAGGTGTTGTAAATTGTTCTTGAATGGTTCAAAACAGTTGGTTCTTCTACTTAAATGTTTGATTCCGTATTAGTAACTATGTTTTACAATCGTTGTAAAAGTGTGGCTAATAAGAAGTAGAAGATTAATGAGAGAAGAGAAAGTACTTCACATTCGGAAAGTGAATAAAATATAGATTTCTGCGAAAGCAGTTAGTACTTACTTCCTCATATGAACTACCAAAGAAATTGGAAAAACATAGATTGTCTTTATATTCCAATTTTAAGGAACTAAATTCCGTCACTATGTGAAATGGATAAATGTTTTGTTTGACAAAACAATGTTCTTTATTAATCAGTGATTAGATTATGGTAATCTAATTAATTATCTCTATAGTAGAGATAATATGGTAGTGTTAACTGTTTAGAAAATAATGATGCTTAAAACCCAAAAGGTTGCAAGGTAGTGACTAATCCCAACTAAAGTTGTGATACCTCTAAAACATAAATGACGAGTTGGTCATAGATGGACGATTTGGATCGTAAGATCCGGATCCAATACCATCTTGTTAAAATTGTATAGAGGCGAAATGTTCGAATCTTTATTCTTTTGGAAAGAAGAAAGAATCACAAAGTTGTTGAGGTTAATTCACTTAGATGTTAGTGGCACTTGTCCACAAACATAAATACTACTCATGTTGGATAACATTCACCGAAGATCACTCTCGGTTGGACTATAGTTTATTTTGAATAAACACAAGTCCGAATACTTTGCAAAATGTTTCAAAGAATTCAAGTAATGTAAGTTGATGAGTAAGACATCTAAAGTATTTACCTCCTTAGATTTGATCAAAGGAAAGGTAACACTTTAGATGAGTTTCCTTGAAAGATATCAAGGAAATAAGCATCATAAGATAATGTATTTCTCCATTAGGAGAAGATCGAACTCGAATAAGATTTAGTTCGTTAGATGTTATCTAATACCCATATATAGGATATATACTTCTAAAACAATATGATTGTCAATGAGAAGATCTTCCAATATTTTCATGACTCCATAAGATGTAGTTGGAAAGAAAGACAAATCTTAAAGCATGTTAAGATTTGGGGTTATGTGCTAATAAGCAATATTTGTTTGATAACAATCTTGTAGGATATCCTTAAAATAACTTTTGGATATCGCTTCTATAAACCAACTAACAAATGTTGTTTTTTTGGGTAGTTCATTGTAATTCTACAATGTGATTTGCCTAAAAGCAAATGAACGAGAGATAGAACTCAAAGAATGGGTTCTTTGAGAGACAAGAAAGTAATCAACAAATATAACAACCTAGTTCCTATACCTCAAGCTCCAAGGTAGTCGATAAGGATTTATAAACCGTCTCAGTTGAATGGTTTTGAACTTTATGACTATGTCATAGAGTTGCACCTCTTAATTCGAAAGAAATAAGAATGAAAATCCTTATGACTACATTGAGTGCATATATGATATATACTCAAGTAAATGGTAAAGTACCATTTGACTCGAAATAATGAAACCTTCATAGCTAATTGGTAGCTTAAGGTGACTACAATCAAAGAAAATGGTTGACTTTGAAGAAATCATCTTTGAGATAGTCTTGGTTTCAATTAATTCGAAGATTGCTAGCTACAACTAAATGGTGATTCAATGTTTGGACATTATTAAGATAGTCTTGATAATATATGTCTGAAATTATAAATCACAAGACATGTAAGTTGTAGAGATCCATCCATCATGGATCTTAGCAAGTTAGTGGGAGCTATTTGCATTTTATGAGGAAACAGGATCAAATCGTTTGATTTCTCATAAAGATGTAAATGAATCTTTTGTTTACTAGTTTTACAAAAGATTAGTGGGAGTTAATCATGTTCCTAAAATTTAAATATATATGATATATTAATTTTGGAAATGAAAAGAATGCTTCTTCGTTAAAGTTATGACTTTAAGCATTCTATAAACGATAGAATGTATATGGGAGATATAGTCTATATACATGGGATGGAAATCTATAATGATATATTTCATGATATAATTGGATTATATCAATCCCTAATAATAGACAATGGATGCTAGGGAGTTTCTCATATGATGATAAACTTCAAATAGAAGGACGATTCTAGTGAGACTAGCAAGTTGCCCTTCTTAAAGGGAACGTACCCTTTGACTCCCAAAGAAATAATGCGTAAATAGAATCCTTTATGCATACGCAGAAAGGTGTTTTATGTATTTCATATTGTATGAAAAACATTGATATGAGTTGTACCTAGAACGGTACAAGACGATATCAGTGCAAGCCCAGGATCAGAACCATGGCAACTGTCAAGTGAGTCCTTAAGTATTTAAGAAATATTAAAGGATAGATTCCTCAAAGAATGAGGAAGAATTAGAGTAACGTAAAGGAAGCGTAAATGTATTAGATTATGAATCTAATCCATCATTGGATGTTTCTTCATTATGAATGAAGAGATAAACGAATATCTCTTTATTATGACTAAAGAGATATTTGGATGGAAACATTAAAGTAATGACTTTAGTGTGTTCCATTATGAATGCAAGATATATTGCCATATAGAAGTTTACAACAATGTTGTTTGGATGGGAAAGTTCATTTATGAACTCTCTATTCGATTCCAACCAGAAAGTGTATGACACTAATGGGGCGATAGCTCAAGCCTGGGAATCAAGGTCTCATCAAGATCCGAACACAAATGAGAGACTGAACCACATGATTGAGAATCATGTATAATGGTGACGTCGTTATTCTCAAGGTTGCTTCTGTGGATAACACATATAGATATCCACTGTCTAGGCCTACTATTCAGGCATTTATGAAATGACTACAGAAGAGGTATCATCAAGATGACCAAGCTGATTGGCTCTAGTGCAAGTGGGAGATTGTTGGAAATGTGCCCTAAAGCCAATCATGTGATGATACTTTACGGACATTTCACATGTTAAACTAATCCAGTTTAACATATAAAGGGCAAAGATTATTGTTTGAGCTGTCTCATATAAATGTTATATGCTTAAACGATAAAGTCCAAGGAATATGTGATTGGGAGAATGTAATCTAATGAAGTTAGATTCATGAGACCATTCTTTCGTAGACACATCCTAAACGTTCCTGATCATAGGATTGCCAATTGGGCGTTGACAGTCCGTTAAGATCAGTACGTACTATGTCTTCTCTTAGGGAGAGTGATTAGTCTCGAGTCATTGGTGTGTGTGACATCAAGACAAGTACGGTAGGTGCTCAATAGAGAATGAGTTCATAGTTGTCTTGTGGTTAAGTCAAGTACAGTAACGAATAGTTCTCATACTCCATGTCACATGAGAACTCATGGTTGGGATAATGCAAAGTAGTCCTTTGACCTGAGGCATCATAGTTGTCTTGTGGTTAAGTCCTTGATCTTTGCTTATGTCAAAGTCACTCCATCAGGAGGGTGTCCACGGCATCGTTGGGGTCAAGCCACTTAGCTATGGAGACAAGTGAATGCGCAACAAGGGATCTCTAACCTTCAAACCGTTTGAGGGAGAATACTCTATGATATGATTTAAATCTCTGGCCAGAGTTTGAATGAGATTTGGGAATGCGTTCCGAATCACATTCAAGGTAATCATATAAGCACAAGACACACATTGGATAGTAGACATGAGCAAATAAACTATCAAACCAAACAATGTGGTCAAGAGTATTAGATTAGAGAAGGACCGTATTGCATTTGTAATCCCAAACTGAATAGGTTCTCTAACCTCTTCTGATTAGCTTGGGTAACCATGATATGCTGCTAGGTGTCACTCATGGTTTGTGGAAGCCCTAAACGTGTATAATCACTAAAGGGAGAATTGAAAATAGTTTCAATTCACAATCGATGTAAAATGGTTTTAATCGCCCACTACCTCGCTAAAAGGAACCTAATGGATCGCACACCATAAGAGGTGGAGATTGGAGATTAAACGGAAATGAGTAAGAATGATTAAATGGTTTAATCATTTATTTATGGCAAGGATTAATTAATATGTTGATTAATCAAACGAATAAGTTCGTTAAAGACCTCGGGATAGTTTTGGACCTTAAGGCCCAATGGGCTTCGAACGTCAAGCCCATTAACTTAAGTTGTATGACAATTTAATGAATAAAGATTCATTAAAGCCCAAAAAGCCCAAATTCCCTAAATGGCCGGCCATATGGTGATGAATTAGGGTTTTGGTTGTTTAGGTCACTTAAAGAAGTGACTATATAAATGACTTTATAGCCAAATATTCATGAAGCAAAAATAAGGGTTTATTTTGGGGGAAAATGGGTGAGAATTGTCTCTCCATTTTCTCTCTAAAGAGGCCAACACCTTGGAGGGTACATCTAGCAATCCTACTACTCCAAGGTCACTCATTTCTTCTACAATCTAACCTTGGTGAAGAGACTTAGAGGTTCTCAATTTTGGGAACTTGGAGAACCTATTCTTCCATCCAAATCCATGGATCTAAGAAGCAAGGAATGAAGGCCCTATCTCTTTGGGTGATTAGCCTTTGCTTATGCAAAGAGGAATCTACAAAGGTATTAATTTCAACTCACTTTGTTTTGAGTTGATTAATGGTTCACCAATCTACTAGGCTTTGAATTTCTTGGTTATGTTTTGTTTTTAAGTGCATGCAAGCATGATTCCGCCTTTTAATTGTTATTAGCATGCTATTGATGTTGCTTAAATGAACATGTTTCACAAAATAATTCCTTCACTTCTTTCTCCCGAAAACGTTTCTTTGTTGTACAAAGCGTCTTCAAAAACTTGGCATACTTCGGGATTTGGTTTATAGCATCAAGGAGAGGGATATTGACATGCACCTTTCTAAATGTCTCAAGAACATCTTTTTCCTCTTCTTCGTTCTTGGCTTGCAAAAATCTGCTAGGAAACAGTACATTCGGAGGAATAACATTAGAATTAACTTGAAATAGACCTTCCTTACCCTTGTTGGCCGAATTGGAATGCTTGGGTGGTTGCGGCAAGGGTGCTTCTACCCTTGTCGTGGCCTTTGCTTGATTCGAGGTTCCCAACCTGTTCGTGAACATATTTTGGACTTTGACGACGATTTCGAGAGAACTTTGAGAAGAAGGAGGAACCAACAAGAGTCTAACCCACCTAGCCCGGAACCTGACCTTGAAGAACAAGTTCTAGAAGAGGAGGAGGATCTCACGGCACAAGTGGGTGGAGAAGTTCAAGGCATGGCCATGGACAACCGTACACTCAAGGAGCTTTCCGCCTCGGGGTTGGATAATGCCGCACCATTGTGTATCCAATATCCCACGGCTGCTCAAGGTAAAACTGAAGAGTTCGAGTTAAAGTCAAGTTTGCTCCACCACATTCCAAAGTTCCATGGGCTGTCCATGGAGGACCCTAACAAGCATTTGAAAGAGTTTGAGGTGGTTTGCTCAAGTATGACTCCGGTTAACGTTGACGGAAGTATTTTGAAGATGAAGGCTTTTCCATTCTCTTTGACGGACAAAGCCAAGGATTGGTTATACGAGTTCGCTCCCGGAACAGTTACGCCATGGGAGAGTATGAAAAGGGCATTTTTGGAGAAGTTCTTCCCAACTTCTCGAATCATCCTTCTTCGTAAAAAAGATAAGCGGTATTCAGCAAGAGGAAGGTGAGTCTTTTCCCACTTATTATGAATGTTTTAAATCAATTGTTGCTTCTTGTCCACATCATCAGATGAAGGAGGAACTACTCCTACAATACTTTTACGAGGGGCTCCTACCACTTGAACGTCAAATGCTCGATGCTTCGGCGGGTGGAGCATTGGTGGACAAAACACCATGGCTGCAAA
The DNA here is from genome assembly GCA_963082935.1 of Malus x robusta. NCBI lineage: Eukaryota > Viridiplantae > Streptophyta > Magnoliopsida > Rosales > Rosaceae > Malus > Malus x robusta. The sequence goes on along the minus strand of OY720340.1, from coordinate 18,131,919 downwards.
AATCTTGATTGCTAATCGAGCGTTGAACGCTCAACAATACGAGGGTGTAGGCCAAAGAGGACCCCCACGGCAACAAGTGCATGAGGTAAGTTCCACATCCAATATCCAATCTCAGTTAGCTAATCTTACTTCCATTGTTTCACAGATGGCCGAGGGGATGAAGATTCAAGGACCCATGGTGTGTGGCGTATGTTCTATCCAAGGACATGCCTCCGAAAAGTGTCCTCAACTCATTGAGAATGGTGGATGGGAGAGCGCGAATGCCATTGGATTTCAAAGCCAAAATCAACCAAGAAACGATCCATATTCCAATACCTACAATCCCGGTTGGAGAGACCACCCAAATTTCAAATGGAAGGAGCCACAACAATCCCAACCAGAAGGAGGCTTTAGGCAACAACCCCCGGGTTTCTACACCAAACCATACGCACCCCCTCAAGTCCAACCACAATCTGCCCCAAATGCTTCAGGTACGTCTCTAGATAATGATGCACTTCTTAAGATACTAACCAAGTTATCTCAGAGGCAAGACAATCACACCCAAGCAATGCAAAACCAAAACAAAAGGGTGGATCACTTGGAGAAACAAATTGGACAAATTGTAGATTTTGTAGGTAAGTTTCGAGACCAAGGCCAACTTCCTAGTTCTACCATTCCAAATCCGAAGGGCGGGTTCGAAAGTGCAAAAGCCATAATGTTGAGAAGTGGAAAAGAGGTTGGGGCCGGTCCTACACCATCAAAATCAGGTCACAAAGAGGATGAAAAACTTCAATTTGAGGAGGAGGAAGCAAGCCCACCCACGGCAAAGGTGGCCACACCTATGCCGCAAGCCCCCATGGGTCCAAATCTGTCATATTCAATGTATAAACTTGTTATTCTTTGTGTTGCGATCATGAGGAACTAAACCCCTCTTAGTTAGGGGGTGATTCGAAACCATGTACATGCTTGCAATATGATTTGATTACATTCAGTTGTTATTTCATAAGTTGTGGATTCAATTCGTTCATCTACTTGATTGATAACTTATTTGTGTATGTTGATTGAGAGTGCACGCTTAGTTTTCATGCATTAATATGATGCTAGATTATGAGGGAGTTTCACCTAATAGTTACAATCTTATAATCACAAGTAGTAAAGGTCGCTTGGAAACGATCGCGTTGAATGAATTCTTGGCATAAGTTTCATGCAATTCATAGTAACGAGTGCTTCGTCAATGCTTATGTTTTTCATAGAACTTAATGATTCTTGCTTGTATCTCTATTATGCAATTCGTGTAGGGGACTTGTAGGGAATGTTTTGGGTTGTCGTATGCAATCATCCAACTCAATAACTTGTGGAAAAACTGAGGGTTAATTAGTGCAATTCACGGTTAATTTGGGGCGTTGAGTATTCATAGTTTATCGAAAAGCAACTGGAAATCGTTTTGTATGCAAGTGTGACATGTGTGGAGAAGAACCTCCTAACTAGCCTTTTATCCATCCTTTTTATCCAAAAACGTTTTACAATCTGTTTTGTTTTAAAGTTTCTGTTTTGTTTTCAATTTTCGTCCAAAACAAATCCCCCTTTATTTTGAAGTCTTAGATTAGTTAGAAAGTGTTTTGATTTGTGTTTCTAAGTGTTTTGATTCAAGTTTTCATCCAATTTCGTCCAAGTTCTTGTTAGGTTCTCAAAACTGCCCAGAAAGTGGTTTTTAGGCAGTTTTGAGTCATTAGGTTGCTGTTTTGAGTTTTATGTTTGTTTAAGTGTTTTAAACTTTAGTTTTGCATTCTTTGAGTCTAGTTTAGTGTTTTAAACTTTGTTTCTGAGTTTTTAAGTCAGTTTCCAAGTGTTTAGCAATCCCTCCTAATCCCCGGTTTAAAACGATCCCTACTTACATCTTTACTACAATTTGACAAAAGAGGGTTTAATTTGTGTGCTTAATATATTTCGCATCAAATTTTTGGCGCCGTTGCCGGGGATTAGCAACTTTGCTAATCCCTAATCCCTTGGATTGTTTTTTTTTGTTTCTTTTATTTCACTTTGTTTCTGATTTTGTTTAAGTTTCTGACCTAATTTTGTTTCTTGTTTCTTTGGTACTAGTTTATGACTAGAAGCTCTCAAACGGTTCGTGCAAACATCTTGGGAGGAGGAGGAGGCCACGACAGGGATATTTGAGAGGAATTTGAGAAGAACTAGAAACCAGCAAGAACACATTCCACCCAATTCCGAATCTGACCTTGAAGAAAACGTTCAAGAAGAGGAGGAGGCCACGGCAGGGATATTTGAAGAAGATCAAGGCATGGCGGTGGACAACCGTACACTCAAAGAGCTTTCGGCCTCGGGATTGGATAATGCCGCACCCTTGTGCATCCAATACCCCACGGCTGCCCAAGGTAAGACGGAAGAGTTTGAATTAAAGTCAAGTTTGCTTCATCATATTCCTAAATACCATGGCTTGTCCATGGAAGATCCTAACAAACATTTGAAAGAATTTGAAGTAGTTTGCTCTAGTATGACTCCCATCAATGTTGACGGAAGTATTTTGAAGATGAAGGCTTTTCCATTCTCTTTGATGGATAAAGCCAAGGATTGGTTATATGAGTTAGCTCCCGGCACTGTCACATCTTGGGAGACTATGAAAAGAGCGTTCTTGGAGAAGTTCTTTCCAACTTCTCGCATCATCCTCCTACGCAAAAAGATAAGCGGAATCCAGCAAGAAGAAGGTGAGTCTTTTCCTACATATTATGAACGATTTAAATCACTTGTTGCTTCTTGTCCACAGCATCAGATGAAGGAGGAGTTGCTTTTGCAATACTTCTACGAGGGTCTCCTACCTCTAGAACGTCAAATGCTTGATGCTTCGGCGGGAGGAGCATTGGTGGACAAAACACCCATGGCCGCCAAGATCTTGATCTCTAATCAAGCGTTGAACGCTCAACAATATGAGGGAGTAGGCCAAAGGGGACCCCCATGGGGTTCTTTCCCAAAACCTACGGCCCACCCCAAAATCAAGCCCAATCCGGCCCAAGTGCCTCAGGTACGTCTCTTGACAATGATGCACTTCTTAAGATACTAACTAAGTTGTCTAATGGGCAGGAAGATCAAGCTAAGGCTATGCAAAACCAAGATAAAAGGGTGGATCAACTTGAGAAACAAATTGGGCAGATTGCCGAGTTTGTAGGTAAGTTTCGAGATCCCGGACAACTCCCTAGTTCCACCATTCCAAATCCGAAGGGAGGTTTCGAAAGTGCAAAAGCAATCACCCTAAGAAGTGGTAAGGAGGTTTGATGCGAAATAGATAAGCACACAAATTAAACCCTCTTTTTTTGTCAAATTGTAGTGAAGATGTAAGTAGGGATCGTTCTAGACCGGGGATTAGGAGGGATTGCTAAACACTTGGAAACTGACTTAAAAACTCAAAAACAAAGTTTAAAACACTAAACTAGATTCAAAGAATGCAAAACTAAAAGTTAAAACACTTAAACAAACCTAAAACCCAAAACAGCAACTAGAAGACTCAAAACTGCCTAAAAACCACTTTCTGGGCAGTTTTGAGCACCTACACTAATTTGGACGAAATTGGATGAAAACTTGAATCAAAACACTTAGAAACACAAATCAAAACACTTTCTAACTAATCTAAGACTTCAAATTAAAGGGGGATTTGTTTTGGACGAAAATTTAAAACAAAACAGAAACTTTAACTAAAACAGATTGTAAAAAACGATTTTGGTGAAATAGATGGTTAAAAGGCTAGTTAGGAGGTTCTTCTCCACACATGTCACACTTGCAAGCAAAACGATTTTCAGTTGTTCTTCCAATAAATTATAAATACTCAACGCCCCAAATTAACCGTGAATTGCACTAATTAACCTTCAGTTTTTCCACAAGTTATTAAGTTGGATGATTGCATACGACAACCCAAAACATTCCCTACAAGTTCCCTACATGAATTGCATAATAGAGATACAAGCAAGAATCATTAAGTTCTATGAAAAACATAAGCATTGACAAAGCATTCGTTACTATGAATTGCATGAAACTTATGCTAAGAATTCATTCAACGCGATCGTTTTCAAGCGACCTTCACTACTTGTGATTATAAGATTGTAACTATTAGGTGAAACTCCCTCATAATCTAGCATCATATTCATGCATGAAAACTAAGCGTGCACTCTCAATCAACATACACAAATAAGTTATCAATCAAATAGATGAACGAATTGAATCCACAACTTATGAAATAACAACTGAATGTAATCGAATCAAATTGCAAGCATGTACATGGTTTCGAATTACCCCCCAACTAAGGGGGTTTAGTTCCTCATACTCACAACATAAAGTTTATTGAATTGAAACATCGAAGACATAAGAAAGATTACACCTAAAACGCCCAAGAATTCCAACTTGAATTTCTGCACGTCAAGCTCCTCTTCTCTTCTCCTCGCTGCGGCAGAGATGGTTAAGGGGACTTTTGGATGTGATTTTGGTTTAGGAAGGGAATTAGGATGGTATGGTGGTGCGGCAAGGTGTGTGGGTGGTGTATGGAGGTGTATAATGGTGGCTGGAGTAAAGGATGGTTGCGGCAAGGTGTATGAATGTGGCTTGAATGGATGAAGGCTGCGGCAAGGTGAGGAAATAGGGGTTGGACGAATTTCTGAGTATGGAGAGGGGTCGGGTTCGGCCAAAGGAGTAAAACACATATATATAAGCACCTAAAACCCTAATGAAATCAGATTGAAACAATGGGCTAGGGTTTAGGTGCGGCACTTAAGTGGACTAGGGTTAAAGTTTGTAAAATAGGGCTTCTAGGATGGAAAGGTGCGGCATGGGCTTAGGGTAAATAATCAGATTTTTTTTTTTGCATGTGAACAAGGCCTAGGTGCGGCTGATTAAGTGGGCTAGGGTTAGGGTTTAGGTGCGGCATAGATCCAAGAGGTAAGGATGGGTCATCCAAAAGCCCAAAGCCGAGAATAGAAACTCTCGATATTGGAAACCTCCAAGAATAGAAACTTCCAACTTTAGAAACTTTGGTTGCCGATTCCGATTTAGGAAAGATCAACCCAAAATGGAAACTTTTAGGCTTAGCTTTCCTACTTCAAGTAGGAAACCTCAAATCTTCAACTCTTCAATTCCATCCCATCCTTGTGTTCCAAGCATGTCCTTTTCAATCCAAGCTCACCTTTTGCTCCAAAAGCTCCAAATTGCATCATTTCATGTAATATGTCCTTTAAACCTGAAAACACATGAAAGTAGCTTAAAAGACTACTTTAACGAAGAAAACATAACAAAGATGCATAAGAACTAGCTAACTAAGGCGCATAAATATGCTCCTATCAAATTCCCCCACACTTAGCTTTTGCTAGTCCTCGAGCAAAACAAACAAAAGAAAGGAAACAAAACGAAACCAACTAACCAAAACAAAACCTAAACCTTCCAACGTTTGCCTCAGGGATTTCCAATGCACATGACATGTTAAAGATTGTTATCCCCACAGATTTGAGTCATCTTTACACAAGCACATACTTAATTAAAGCCACCACTTACTAATTCACAAGTAATCAATCAAAACAATGCTTTGAATGTAGTAACATGCCTTAGAGAATTCCCTCAATTCCTTACAAGATATACACTCTATTTTCACTCAGATTTTCTAACTCCACACCCTACACTAGTCATATGTGAGAAGATTGATGTAGATATGAAAACGAATGCTCACATATATGTATCACAAAGAACGCAATTTCTAGAGTTAAGAAGCATGTTTAGATATGATCTCATGAATGGAATACTACTACTTAGATGCGAGAACCAGTGACACCATATGCTCATACCAAATTCAAACTCCACAAATTGAAACACATAACACTCAAAATAGAAGTTAAGGGTTGTAATGGGGCTTGGGGTGTTGGTTAACAAGGAAGGATAGGGAAAACAAACGTTCTTCAAGCGATAGTAAGCAAAGCAATGAAATTGAGACTTAGAATTCACTTAGATTGCAGAAATTAACTTTAACACACAAGGGGGAGACTTAAACAACTCCTTAGGGCCGAATTCATTGTTTTGGACCCTTACTTCAACAAACAATACTTTGGAACTCTTTTTCTCAACTTTTCAACTCTTTTTTCATACTTCTCATACTTTTTCTTCATTTTTTTTTTCTTTTTCCACGAATTTTTTTTTCTTTTCTTTTTTTTTCTTTCCACACGTGCCTATGGCACACAAAATCACAAAAGAAATACTTCCCCCACACTTGTTTTCTGCCAACATAAATCAAAAGGAATTCAATTTGAGTCATGCTTTACTATGCTTTAAGAACAAGGTATGGATGGTCCTAAACTAGGCTAGGTGAGGGTAATGTGGGTTAACAAATAACGAAGGCTAACAAGGCTCAATGGGGTTAAAAACCTACAAAACATAATGACATAGGGCACACGGCTTTTTGGCTAAGGTGGTGGTCACTACACAACTTCATCTTGAATGTGTGTTATGCAAATCAATAACATGCTTTGAATGAAATGGGCATGAGTTCTAGCATTTGGAACTAAATGATGAAACGCCTTCTAAGTAGCAACCAAGCAAAGAATAATGAGATCATGCAACGACTTTAGAAAACAAAGAATGCACAGATTTTAACTCTCCAAATAAACGTTTAGGCTTAAGTCTCACAAGGTTGTAGCGTTAGTTTAAGTTCCTTCCTTCAAGCATGTTACAAAAACTAATTTTTTCTTTATGATTGCATGTGAATTCATAAGCTATAACCACAACTAAGCATAAACAAAGACTAAAACAAACTTTCATCCATGTTAATCACTCTCTTTAACAACCATGTAATTACAAACCGAATCCTCATCATTGTGTTGGAAGATACCCTAAGACACAACCAAACACACAAAAACAACTCTTTTTGGGTTTTTAAAACAAATTTTTCAAATTTTTATGGAATTTTCGGATTTTTGCATCAAAACATACTAAAACACATCAAAACTGCTCAAAAACACTTAAAAACAGCAAGGAACAAGTCTCCAAGTTAAGGGTGATAAAATCCCACGAATTTGCATCTAAAACACTTAGTTACCCGCCCACACTTAAATCAAACATTGTCCTCAATGTTTCAAGCATAAAATCACACTAAACAAAAAGAAACACACAAACAGCAACTAAAACAACTAAATAGGCAGATTCGAAATAAACAACAAAGTGAAGAGTTTAGGAACGCAAATCTGGAATTGGAGTGATTCCTTGGTCTTCCTTTGTTGAATTGCATGGGTTGCCTCCCAAGTAGCGCTTTCTTTTACGTCGTACAGCCGGACGAAGAGCTCAGTCACTCCTCATTTGTGCCCACGGCACCCAAAGAAATATCCTCCACGGTTTGTTCAACAAAGTTCTCATGATATGGCTTGCATTATCGTACGCCTCGTGCCGTATCTCATCAAGCTCATTCAATTGCAATCTCCTTTGACTTCCTGCTTCCTCGAGGTTCATGTTAAACTTCTTGATGGCCCAAAGTGCTTTGTGCTCCAATTCAACAGGAAGATGGCATGCCTTCCCATAGACAAGTCGGAAGGGGGACATCCCAATGGGGGTTTTGTACGCCGTACGATACGCCCAAAGTGCATCATCTAACTGTAAACTCCAATCCTTCCTCGTTGGCCCAACGGTCTTCTCTAGGATTTGCTTGATCTCACGGTTGGAAACCTCGGCTTGCCCATTAGTTTGAGGATGGTAAGGTGTAGAAACCTTATGGGTGACACTGTATTTCCTCAATAACGCTTCAATGGTCCGATTGCAAAAGTGTGACCCTCCGTCACTAATGATCACTCGTGGCATTCCGAACCTTGCAAAAATGTTAGTTCTAATAAAATCTGCAACCACTTTAGAATCATTAGTACGGGTGGCCTTGGCTTCCACCCACTTCGACACATAATCAACCGCAAGCAAAATATATGTAAAACCATACGAAGAAGGAAAAGGACCCATAAAATCAATACCCCAAACATCAAAAATTTCATCATTTAGGATAGAAACCTACGGCATTTGGTCCCTTGCACTAATACCACCCATTCGTTGGCATTTATCACATGTTAAGCAAAAAGTTTTAGCATCTTTAAAAATACTAGGCCAATAAAATCCACATTGTAACACTTTAAGGGCTGTGCGTTGTGTGCCAAAGTGCCCTCCACATGCATATGTGTGACAAAAACTCAAAATTGAATGACATTCAGAATCGTGCACACAACGACGTATAATCTGATCGGGGCAAAATTTCCATAAGTACGGATCATCCCACACATAAAACCGTGCATCATGCCTAAGTTTATCACGTTGGTGCCTAGTGAACTCACTTGGAATACGTTTTGACACCAAAAAATTAACAATATCGGCATACCAAGGTGCACTAACCTTAATGGACAGCAATTGTTCGTCGGGGAATGTCTCCAAAATCGGCAAAAACTCCTCATTATGCACCATTCGGCTTAGGTGGTCAGCCACCACGTTTTCACTTCCCTTCTTGTCCCGAATCTCTATGTCGAACTCTTGAAGTAGCAATATCCATCGAATTAGCCGTGGCTTGGCCTCCTTTTTGGTGAGCAAGTACTTCAGAGCTGCATGATCAGTGAAAACAATTACTTTAGTTCCAATTAGATATGATCGAAATTTATCTAAAGCAAAGACAACGGCAAGGAGTTCTTTTTCCGTAGTGGAGTAGTTCAATTGTGCATCGTTCAACGTCCGTGAGGCGTAGTAAATGACATGCGGCCTCTTGTCCTTTCTTTGTCCTAAAACAGCTCCTAAAGCATAGTCGGACGCATCACACATGAGCTCGAAAGGTAGACTCCAATCCGGTGGAACAATGATGGGTGCCGTGGTCAACAACTCCTTGAGTTGGTTGAATGATTCCGTGCACTCCTTGGTGAATTCAAACGCCACTTCTTTTTGTAGGAGTCGGCAAAGAGGTTGTGCTATCTTCGAGAAATCTTTGATAAACCTATGATAAAATCCTGCATGACCAAGAAACGAACGAACCTCTTTAACCGAAGTCGGAGAGGGTAAGTGACGTAGAAGATCTATTTTCGACTTATCAACCTCAATACCCTTTTCAGAGATTATATGACCTAAAACGATGCCTTGTTTAACCATACAATGACACTTTTCCCAATTAAGAACAAGGTTAGTTTCAACACAACGTTTTAGGATCACACTTAGATTATGCAAGCAACTATCAAACGAATCACCAAATACGCTAAAATCATCCATAAACACTTCAATTGTCTTCTCTACATAATCAGAAAATATACTCATCATGCATCTTTGAAATGTAGCAGGTGCATTACATAAACCAAAAGGCATGCGACGATATGCAAACGTACCAAACGGGCATGTAAAAGTGGTTTTTTCTTGGTCCTCAGGTGAAATGACAATTTGATTATAACCAGAATAACCATCAAGAAAACAATAGAAAGCATAACCTGCTAACCTCTCAAGCATTTGGTAAATGAACGGCAATGGGAAGTGGTCCTTCCTCGTGGTGGTGTTTAGCTTCCTATAGTCAATGCACACCCTCCAACCGGTTTGGATACGTTGAGGGATAAGCTCATTCTCGGCATTAGCTACCACCGTCACTCCGGATTTCTTTGGTACGCATTGAACCGGCGAAACCCACCTACTATCCGAGATTGGATAGATAACCCCACAATCTAGAAGCTTTATGATCTCCTTCTTCACTACTTCCATCATCGGAGGGTTGAGACGGCGTTGAGCCTCTCTAGATGGTTTTGCCCCCTCCTCAAGAAATATGTGATGCATACAAGTCGTAGGGCTTATACCTTTGATATCGGCCAATGTCCAACCTAGGGCAGATTTGAACTCCTTCAAAACTCGAAGCAACTTCTCCTCCTCTTGTGTCGTGAGGGAGGAGGAAATGATGGCAGGTAGTGTTTCATTTTCTCCCAAGAAAATGTACTTCAAATGGCTTGGCAAAGGTTTGAGTTCAAGGATAGGTGCCTGAATTATGGATGGAAGCAATTTGTTAGTCGAAATGGGAATGGACTCACGGGTCGTATACTTACCATCAAGCTTAGGTGAGGACTCAAGGGCAGCCACAACTTCAAGTAATTCCTCACTAGGGGGCACGGCATGGGATGACTCTTGTATGCCGTGGGCATGCATGCAATTTGCCCCCTTTGTTTTGAGTTCCATGCCTCGTGTAATGACTTTTTCAAGCGCATCGTTATTCAAATCGTCGAGATATCCCTGCGCCAAAGAGTCAATTATATCAATAGAAAAGCATGAATGGTCCTCACTAGGGTATTTAATGGAATCAGAAAGATTAAAATTAACAACTTCCCCATCGAATTCCATGGACAAAGTTCCACTATACACGTCAATCTTCGTCCGGGCCGTCTTCATGAATGGCCTTCCAAGTAGAATGGGCAGCGAAGGAGCATGGTCCGATTCATCCATTTCGAGGACATAGAAATCCGCCGGGAAGACTAAATGATTAACCTGCACAAGAACATCTTCCAAAACTCCCTTTGGATAGGCGTTAGATCTATCGGCCAATTGTATTATTACCCCATCATTTTTCAATGCTCCTAAGTTCATAGATGCATAAATGGAATATGGCATAACATTTATAGAAGCACCTAAATCAAGCATGGCAGATTCAAATCTAGTATTCTCAATGACACAAGGAATGGTAAAGCTACCTGGATCTTTACATTTGGGAGGTAGTTTGCGTTGCAAGATGGCGGACACATTCTCACCTACCTTTACCACTTCCTTAGTCGACATCCTCTTCCTAGTGGTACACAACTCCTTCAAGAACTTAGCATATCTCGGAACTTGCTTGATTGCATCTAACAAAGGTATGTTAACTTGAACTTTCCTAAAGGTTTCAAGGATATCCTTTTCTGCCTCTTCTTTCTTCGTTTGCATGAACCTACTAGGAAAAGGCACATTTGAAGGGAAAACATTAGTATGAACTGAATTGGACACATTCTTACCTTTGTGGGACGAATTGGGCAGATTTGGGACATTAGGGACTTGCGGCAAAGGTGGAACCACCTTTGCCGTGGGCTGCTTTGATTCCTCCTCTTCCAATTGCAAAAGTTCATCCTCGTTGTGACCTGTTTTTGATGAAGAACCTGCCCCAACTTCCTTACCACTTCTTAGGGTGATTGCTTTGGCACTTTCGAACCCTCCCTTCGGATTTGGAATGGTGGAACTAGGGAGTTGTCTGGGATCTCGAAACTTACCTACAAACTCGGCAATCAGCCCAATTTGTTTCTCAAGTTGATCCACCCTTTTATCTTGGTTTGCCATAGCCTTAGCTTGATCTTCCTGCCCATTAGACAACTTAGTTAGTATCTTAAGAAGTGCATCATTGTCAAGAGACGTACCTGAGGCACTTGGGCCGGATTGGGCTTGATTTTGGGGTGGGCCGTAGGTTTTGGGAAAGAACCCCGGGGGTTGTTGCCTAAAGCCTCCTTGGTTCTGAGGTTGCTGGGCATCCCTCCATTTGAAGTTTGGATGGTCTCGCCACCCCGGATTATACGTGTTGGAGTATGGATCATGTCTTGACTGATTTTGGCTTTGAAACCCAATGGCATTCGCACTCTCCCATCCGCCATTCTCGATGAGTTGAGGACACTTTTCGGAGACATGTCCTTGGATAGAACATGCGCCACACACCACAGGTCCTTGTATCTTCATTCCCTCGGCCATCTGTGAAACAATAGAAGTAAGATTAGCCAATTGTGAATGAAGATCGGAAGTTGAACTTACCTCATGTACTTGGTGCCGTGGGGGTCCTCTTTGGCCTACACCCTCGTACTGTTGAGCGTTCAACGCTCTATTGGCAATCAAGACCTTGGCAGCCATGGGTGTTTTGTCCACCAATGCTCCCCCCGCCGAAGCATCGAGCATTTGACGTTCTAAGGTAGGAGACCCTCGTAGAAGTATTGCAAGAGCAACTCCTCCTTCATCTGATGCTGTGGACAAGAAGCAACAAGTGATTTAAATCGTTCATAATATGTAGGAAAAGACTCACCTTCTTCTTGCTGGATTCCGCTTATCTTTTTGCGTAGGAGGATGATGCGAGAAGTTGGAAAGAACTTCTCCAAGAACGCTCTCTTCATACTCTCCCACGATGTGACAGTTCCGGGAGCTAACTCATATAACCAATCCTTGGCTTTATCCATCAAAGAGAATGGAAAAGCCTTCATCTTCAAAATACTTCCGTCAACATTGATGGGAGTCATACTAAAGCAAACTACTTCAAATTCTTTCAAATGTTTGTTAGGATCTTCCATGGACAAGCCATGGTATTTAGGAATATGATGAAGCAAACTTGACTTTAATTCAAACTCGTCTGTCTTACCTTGGGCAGCCGCGGGGTATTGGATGCACAAGGGTGCGGCATTGTCCAAACCTGAGGCGGAAAGCTCCTTGAGTGTACGGTTGTCCACCGCCATGCCTTGGACTTCTTCAAATATCCCTGCCGTGGCTTCCTCCTCCTCTTCTTGTACGTTTTCTTCAAGGTCAGATTCGGAATTGGTTGGATGGTGTTCTTGCTTGTTTCTAGCTCTTCTCAACTTCCTCTCAAAATCGTCGTCAAACTCCAAGATGTTCGCACGAATCGTTTGAGAGCTTCTAGTCATACATTAGTACCTAAGAAATAAGAAACAAAATTAGGTCAGAAACTTAAACAAAGTCAGAAACAAAGTGAAATAAAAGAAACAAAAACAATCCAAGGGATTAGCAAAATTGCTAATCCCCGGCAACGGCGCCAAAAATTTGATGCGAAATAGATAAGCACACAAATTAAACCCTCTTTTTTTGTCAAATTGTAGTGAAGATGTAAGTAGGGATCGTTCTAGACCGGGGATTATGAGGGATTGCTAAACACTTGGAAACTGACTTAAAAACTCAAAAACAAAGTTTAAAACACTAAACTAGATTCAAAGAATGCAAAACTAAAAGTTAAAACACTTAAACAAACCTAAAACCCAAAACAGCAACTAGAAGACTCAAAACTGCCTAAAAACCACTTTCTGGGCAGTTTTGAGCACCTACACTAATTTGGACGAAATTGGATGAAAACTTGAATCAAAACACTTAGAAACACAAATCAAAACACTTTCTAACTAATCTAAGACTTCAAATTAAAGGGGGATTTGTTTTGGACGAAAATTTAAAACAAAACAGAAACTTTAACTAAAACAGATTGTAAAAAACGATTTTGGTGAAATAGATGGTTAAAAGGCTAATTAGGAGGTTCTTCTCCACACATGTCACACTTGCAAGCAAAACGATTTTCAGTTGTTCTTCCAATAAATTATAAATACTCAACGCCCCAAATTAACCGTGAATTGCACTAATTAACCTTCAGTTTTTCCACAAGTTATTAAGTTGGATGATTGCATACGACAACCCAAAACATTCCCTACAAGTTCCCTACATGAATTGCATAATAGAGATACAAGCAAGAATCATTAAGTTCTATGAAAAACATAAGCATTGACAAAGCATTCGTTACTATGAATTGCATGAAACTTATGCTAAGAATTCATTCAACGCGATCGTTTTCAAGCGACCTTCACTACTTGTGATTATAAGATTGTAACTATTAGGTGAAACTCCCTCATAATCTAGCATCATATTCATGCATGAAAACTAAGCGTGCACTCTCAATCAACATACACAAATAAGTTATCAATCAAATAGATGAACGAATTGAATCCACAACTTATGAAATAACAACTGAATGTAATCGAATCAAATTGCAAGCATGTACATGGTTTCGAATTACCCCCCAACTAAGGGGGTTTAGTTCCTCATACTCACAACATAAAGTTTATTGAATTGAAACATCGAAGACATAAGAAAGATTACACCTAAAACGCCCAAGAATTCCAACTTGAATTTCTGCACGTCAAGCTCCTCTTCTCTTCTCCTCGCTGCGGCAGAGATGGTTAAGGGGACTTTTGGATGTGATTTTGGTTTAGGAAGGGAATTAGGATGGTATGGTGGTGCGGCAAGGTGTGTGGGTGGTGTATGGAGGTGTATAATGGTGGCTGGAGTAAAGGATGGTTGCGGCAAGGTGTATGAATGTGGCTTGAATGGATGAAGGCTGCGGCAAGGTGAGGAAATAGGGGTTGGACGAATTTCTGAGTATGGAGAGGGGTCGGGTTCGGCCAAAGGAGTAAAACACATATATATAAGCACCTAAAACCCTAATGAAATCAGATTGAAACAATGGGCTAGGGTTTAGGTTCGGCACTTAAGTGGACTAGGGTTAAAGTTTGTAAAATAGGGCTTCTAGGATGGAAAGGTGCGGCATGGGCTTAGGGTAAATAATCAGATTTTTTTTTTGCATGTGAACAAGGCCTAGGTGTGGCTGATTAAGTGGGCTAGGGTTAGGGTTTAGGTGCGGCATAGATCCAAGAGGTAAGGATGGGTCATCCAAAAGCACAAAGCCGAGAATAGAAACTCTCGAAATTGGAAACCTCCAAGAATAGAAACTTCCAACTTTAGAAACTTTGGTTGCCGATTCCGATTTAGGAAAGATCAACCCAAAATGGAAACTTTTAGGCTTAGCTTTCCTACTTCAAGTAGGAAACCTCAAATCTTCAACTCTTCAATTCCATCCCATCCTTGTGTTCCAAGCATGTCCTTTTCAATCCAAGCTCACCTTTTGCTCCAAAAGCTCCAAATTGCATCATTTCATGTAATATGTCCTTTAAACCTGAAAACACATGAAAGTAGCTTAAAAGACTACTTTAACGAAGAAAACATAACAAAGATGCATAAGAACTAGCTAACTAAGGCGCATAAATATGCTCCTATCAAGGTTGGGGCAGGTTCTTCATCAAAAACAGGTCACAAAGAGGATGAAAAACTTCAACAAGAGGAGGAGGAAGCATGCCCACCCACGACAAAGGTGGTTCCACCTTTGCCGCAAGCTCCTAGTGTTCCAAATCTGTCCAATTCATCCAATAAAGGTAAGAATGTGTCAAGTTCGGTTTCTACTAATGTTGTGCCTTCGAATGTTCCTTTTCCTAGTAGGTTTATGCAAACGAAGAAGGAGGAAGCCGAAAAGGACATTGATGCGAAATAGATAAGCACACAAATTAAACCCTCTTTTGTCAAATTGTAGTAAAGATGTAAGTAGGGATCGTTCTAAACCGGGGATTAGGAGGGATTGCTAAACTCTTGAAAACTGACTCAATAATGTAAAAACAAAGTTTAAAACTCTAAACTAGACTCAAAGAATGTAAAATTAAAAGTCAAAACACCAAAACAAAGCAAAGGAACCAAAACAGCAAATAAACACTCAAAACTACCTTAGAAGCACAATCTGGGCAGTTTTGAGTACTAACACAAATTTGGACGAATTTATGTTATAACTTGACTCAAAACACTAGAAAACATAAACTAACACCCTTTCTAACTAATCTAGGACTCTAAAATAAAGGGGGATTTTGTTTTGACAAAAATTAAAATAAAGAAAACAGATTGGAAATAGGGCAAATTGTAAAAACGATTTTGGTGAAATAGATGGGTAGAAGGCTAGTTAGGAGGTTCTTCTCCACACATGACACACTTGCAAACAAAACGATTTCCAGTTGCTTTTCGATAAACTATGAATACTCAACGCCCCAAATTAACCATGAATTGCACTAATTAACCCTCAGTTTTTCCACAAGTTATTGAGTTCGATGATTGCATACAACAACCAAAAACATTCCCTACAAGTTCCCTACATGAATTGCATAATAGAGATACAAGCAAGAATCATTAAGTTCTATGAAAAACATAAGCATTGACGAAGCACTCGTTACTATGAATTGCATAAAACTTATGCCAAGAATTCATTCAACGCGATCGTTTTCAAGCGACCTTCACTACTTGTGATTATAAGATTGTAACTATTAGGTGAAACTCCCTCATAATCTAGCATCATATTCATGCATGAAAACTAAGCGTGCACTCTCAATCAACATACACAAATAAGTTATCAATTAAGTAGATGAACGAATTGAATCCACAACTTATGAAATAACAACTGAATGTAATCAAATCATATTGCAAGCATGTACATGGTTTCGAATCACCCCCCAACTAAGGGGGTTTAGTTCCTCATACTCACAACACAAAGTTTATTGAATTAAAATATTGAAAACATAAGAAAGATTACACCTAAAAGTTCCAGCAATCTGCAATAGACTAGCAAGCACATTCAAGAGCACTCCTTCTTCCTTCTTGTTGCGGCACCAGGTTTTGTGATAGTTTTTGGGGGTTTTGGATAATGTAGAATGGTGGAAAAGTGTCTAGGATGGGTGTATGGCACGGCTAGGGTGGTTTTTGGTTAGAAAATATGGTGAATGGTGAAGGATAGGTGCAGCTAGGGATGGTGGATCAAATCTGGCGTGAATGGGACTGAATGGAGATGTGTGGAATTTCTTGTGGCAAGGGGAGTGCACCAAGGGTTCAAAAGGTGCAAGAGATGTGTATTTGATGTCCTAGAATGCTTAGGAAGTCTTCATAATTGCTGGAACTTTTAGGGACATTTAGGAAAAATCAAACCAAAGTAGGAAACTTTGGCTTAACTTTCCTATTTCAAGTAGGAATCCTTGTTCTTCTAGGAATCCTCATGTGATTAGGAATCCATCTTCAATTAGGAATCCTCATGTGATTAGGAATCCTTCGTTGATTAGGAATCCTTTGTCGATTAGTAATCCTTCGTCGATTAGGAATCCTTCGTCGATTAGGAATCCTCCTTCGTGTAAGCACTTTCCTACTTCAACTAGGACGAAGGAAATATTTTGAGAAAACATGTTCATTTAAGCAACATCAATAGCATGCTAATAACAATTAAAAGGCGGAATCATGCTTGCATGCACTTAAAAACAAAACATAACCAAGAAATTCAAAGCCTAGTAGATTGGTGAACCAATAATCAACTCAAAACAAAGTGAGTTGAAATTAATACCTTTGTAGATTCCTCTTTGCATAAGCAAAGGCTAATCACCCAAAGAGATAGGGCCTTCATTCCTTGCTTCTTAGATCCATGGATTTGGATGGAAGAATAGGTTCTCCAAGTTCCCAAAATTGAGAACCTCTAAGTCTCTTCACCAAGGTTAGATTGTAGAAGAAATGAGTGACCTTGGAGTAGTAGGATTGCTAGATGTACCCTCCAAGGTGTTGGCCTATTTAGAGAGAAATGGAGAGACAATTCTCACCCATTTTCCCCAAAAATAAACCCTTATTTTCACTTAATGAATTTTTAGCTATAAAGTCATTTATATAGTCACTTCTTTAAGTGACCTAAACAACCAAAACCCTAATTCATCTTCATGGCCATATTGGGATTTTTGGGCTTTTGGGCTTTAATATTCATTAAATTGTCATACAACTTAAGTTCATGGGCTTGACGTTCGAAGCCCATTGGGCCTTAAGGTCCAAAACTATCCCGAGGTTTTTAACGAACTTATTCATTTGATTAATTAACATATTAATTAATCCTTGCCATAAATAAATGATTAAACCATTTAATCATTCTTACTCATTTCCGTTTAATCTTCAATCTCCACCTCTTACGGTGTGCGATCCATTAGGTTCCTTTTAGCGAGGTAGTGGGCGATTAAAACCATTTTACATCGATTGTGAATTGAAACTATTTTCAATTCTCCCTTTAGTGATTACACACGTTTAGGGCTTCCACAAACCATGAGTGACACCTAGCAGCATATCATGGTTACCCAAGCTAATCAGAAGAGGTTAGAGAACCTATTCAGTTCGGGATTACAAATGCAATACGGTCTTTCTCTAATCTAATACTCTTGACCACATTGTTTGGTTTGATAGTTTATTTGATCATGTCTACTATCCAATGTGTGTCTTGTGCTTATATGATTACCTTGAATGTGATTCGGAACGCATTCCCAAATCTCATTCATACTCTGGCCAGAGATTCAAATCATATCATAGAGTATTCTCCCTCAAACGGTTTGAAGGTTAGAGATCCCTTGTTGCGCATTCACTTGTCTCCATAGCTAAGTGGCTTGACCCCAACGATGCCGTGGACACCCTCCTGATGGAGTGACTTTGACATAATCAAAGATCAAGGACTTAACCACAAGACAACTATGATGCCTCAGGTCAAAGGACTACTTTGCATTATCCCAACCATGAGTTCTCATGTGACATGGAGTATGAGAACTCTTCGTTAATCGCGTTCAGTGAACTCATTCTCTATTGAGCACCTACCGTACTTGTCTTGATGTCACACACACCAATGACTCGAGACTAATCACTCTCCCTGAGAGAAGACATAGTACGTACTGATCTTAACGGACTGTCAACGCCCAATTGGCAATCCTATGATCAGGAACGTTTAGGATGTGTCTACGAAAGAATGGTCTCATGAATCTAACTTCATTAGATTACATTCTCCCAATCACATATTCCTTGGACTTTATCGTTTAAGCATATAACATTTATATGAGACGGCTCAAACAATAATCTTTGCCCTTTATATGCAAAACTAGATTAGTTTAACATGTGAAATGTCCGTAAAGTATCATCACATGATTGGCTTTAGGGCACATTTCCAACAATCTCCCACTTGCACTAGAGCCAATCAGCTTGGTCATCTTGATGATACCTCTTCTGAAGTCATTTCATAAATGGCTGAATAGTAGGCCTAGATAGTGGACATCTATATGTGTTATCCACAGAAGCAACCTTGAGAATAACGACGTCACCATTATACATGATTCTCAATCATGTGGTTCAGTCTCTCATTTGTGTTCGGATCTTGATGAGACCTAGATTCCCAGGCTTGAGCTATCGCCCCATTAGTGTCATACACTTTCTGGTTGGAACCGAATAGAGAGTTCATAAATGAACTTTCCCATCCAAACAACATTGTTGTAAACTTCTATATGGCAATATATCTTGCATTCATAATGGAACACACTAAAGTCATTACTTTAATGTTTCCATCCAAATATCTCTTTAGTCATAATAAAGAGAAATTCGTTTATCTCTTCATTCATAATGAAGAAACATCCAATTATAGATTAGATTCATAATCTAATACATTTACGCTTCCATTACGTTACTCTAATTCTTCCTCGATCTTTGAGGAATCTATCCTTTAGTATTTCTTAAATACTTAAGGACTCACTTGACAGTTGCCATGGTTCTGATCCTGGGCTTGCACTGATATCGTCTTGTACCGTTCTAGGTACAACTCATATCAATGTTTTTCATACAATATGAAATACATAAATCACCTTTCTGCGTATGCATAAAGGATTCAATTTACGCATTATTTCTTTGGGAGTCAAAGGGTACATTCCCTTTGAGAAGGGCAACTTGCTAGTCTCACTAGAATCGTCCTTCTTATTGAAGGTTATCATCATATGAGAAACTCCCTAGCATCCATTGTCTATTATTAGGGATTGATATAATCCAATTATATCATGAAATATATCATTATAGATTTCCATCCCATGTATATAGACTATATCTCCCATATACATTCTATCTACATATAATGTATTAAAGTCATAACTTTAACGAAGAAGTATTCTTTTCATTTCCAAAATTAATATATCATATATATTTAAATTTTAGGAACATGATTAACTCCCACTAATCTTTTGTAAAACTAGTAAACAAAAGATTCATTTACATCTTTATGAGAAATCAAACGATTTGATCCTTTTTCTCATAAAATGCAAATAGCTCCCACTAACTTGCTAAGATCCATGATGGATGGATTTCTACAACTTACATGTCTTGTGATTTATATTTTTAGACATATATTATCAAGACTATCTTAATAATGGTTTCGAAAACCCATATTATGTCCAAACATTGAATCACCATTTAGTTGTAGCTAGCAATCTTCGAATTAATTGAAACTAAGACTACGTCAAAAATGGTTCCTTCAAAGTCAACCATTCTATTTGATTGTAGTCACCTTAAGCTACCAATTAGCTTTGAAGGTTTCATTATTTCGAGTCAAATGGTACTTTACCATTTCCTTGAGTATATATCGTATATGCACTCAATGTAGTCATAAGGGTTTTCATTCTTATTTCTTTCGAATTAAGAGGTGCAACTCTATGACATAGTCATAAAGTTCAAAACCATTCAACTGAGACGGTTTATAAATCCTTATCGACTACCTTGGAGCTTGTGGTATAGGAACTAGGTTGTTATATTTGTTGATTACTATCTTGTCTCTCAAAGAACCCATTCTTTGAGTTCTATCTCTCGTTCATTTGCTTTTAGGCAAATCACATTGTAGAATTACAATGAACTACCCAACAAAACAACATTTGTTAGTTGGTTTATAGAAGCGATATCCAAAAGTTATTTTAAGGATATCCTACAAGATTGTTTATCAAACAAATTTTGCTTATTAGCACACAACCCCAAATCTTTAACATGCTTAAGATTTGTCTTTCTTTCCAACTACATCTTATGGAGTCATGAAAATATTGGAAGATCTTCTCATTGACAATCATATTGTTTTAGAAGTATATATCCTATATATGGGTAATAGATAACATCTAACGAACTAAATCTTATTCAAGTTCGTTCTTCTCCTAATGGAGAAATACATTATCTTATGATGCTTATTTCCTTGATATCTTTCAAGGAAACTCATCTAAAGTGTTACCTTTCCTTGGATCAAATCTAACGAGGTAAATACTTTAGATGTCTTACTCATCAACTTACATTTCTTTGAATTCTTTGAAACATTTTGCAAAGTATTCGGACTTGTGTTTATTCAAAATAAACTATAGTCCAACCGATAATGATATTCGGTGAATGTTATCCAGCATGAGTAGTATTATGTTTGTGGACAAGTGCCATTAACATCTTAGTGAATTAACCTCAACAACTTTGTGATTCTTTCTGCTTTCCAAAAGAATAAAGATTCGAACATTTCGCCTCTATACAATTTTAACAAGAAGGTATTGGATCCGGATCTAACGATCCAAAGCATCCATTTTTCACCAACTCATAACTTATGTTTTTAGAGGAATCACAACTTTAGTTGGGATTAGTCACTACCTTGCAACCTTTTGGGTTTTAAGCATCATTATTTTCTAAACAGTTAACACTACCATATTATCTCTACTATAGAGATAATTAATTAGATTACCATAATCCAATCATTGATTAATAAAGAACATTGTTTTGTCAAACAAAACATTTATCCTTTTCACATAGTGACGGAATTTAGTTCCTTAAAATTGGAATATTAAGACAATCTATGTTTTTCCAATTTCTTTGGTAGTTCATATGAGGAAGTAAGTACTAACTGCTTTCGCAGAAATCTATATTTTATTCACTTTCCGAATGTGAAGTACTTTCTCTTCTCTCATTAATCTTCTACTTCTTATTAGCCACACTTTTACAACGATTGTAAAACATTGTTACTAATACGGAATCAAGTATTCAAGTAGAAGAACCAACTGTTTTGAACTTTTCAAGAACATATTACAACACCTTCGAAAGGTGTGTTCTTGACACTTGCAAGACATTTCTTGCAAATACCCCTTCCAATGTCCATCCTTTCATAAAGAAAGTTTGTTCCCTTGGAGTTATTTATCTTCTTTATTTGACTTTCACCTTTGACTACATTAGTCATGGTCCCTAAACTCCCACTATCTCTCTTGAAACCTTTTTTCAATTGTGTTATACACATGAAACATTTTGGAGAGTATGTGGTTTATTGTTCACTACATAGTTTACAATAAACTTAGTGAACGATTAGGATAGGGACAGAAAGGTGAAGTCCTTGCCTAGTTCCCGTCTCTATAGGTGGTGTAACACTTCAACACTCAATGATTCGCAATCATCATAAGTCCATGTTGATGGACTATTTTTGTCAACCAACCATTATGTTCCAAACATAATTACAAACCTTCAAGAGTTGTACAAGGCAACTCTCATTTCTTCACACAACAAATTGTAATTGAAGAATTATGACATGAAAAGTGTTGTCCTCTTTATGATAGACCTTTCTAACATGTTCTTCCAATGATACATTATCATTAGGAAGATTGTGAGGATGAGACTACTTAGGTACATATGCAATCCTTTTAAGACATTCTTTGGGATTGTGGTACCAAGTCCGGAAACTAAAACATTCGGTTTTGTCAAGTGTTGGATAGCGTTTGCAAATATATTGGTAAACAAATACATAACGAATATAAATTGATTGATTTTAAACCATTTGATTCGGGTCTTTAAATCAAATAGTACCACCCACTATTTTTGGCAAATTCCATATCCCTCATAGGAATTCGAGAGTTTTGGATGAAACTCCTAGTAGGTTATGGGAGGCTCACTATTACCAAGCCCACCTCACGATGATACGATATCGGCTAACATTAATAATAATGAGAGAGTACGCTTACTCATTTGCAACTAATGCAAGTACCCATCTTATTTGGCCTCTAGAGAATGTAACCTCACAATGATATGATATTGGTTCCATTGCACTTAGTTAAGTTCTTCCCACCATGCTTAGTGTGTGAAGGGGTTCAAGAATAGCCTCACGATGATACGATATATAGCTATCCTCGTTGCCTACACTCACCTCATCATATGTATATGGATTCCTCCTGAGTATAAGCATGCACTTTGTACTCCCCCATGATAGGGTGAAGCCGGTGTACAAGTCATAAACGATTGGATCCCACCATGGTGGAAGGCCACGAAGAGATATTCTAAACATCTCTCGCTTATCAACTTAATATTGGTTTGGTTGAGGGTTTTAGGTCTCATCACATATAAATATTCATTTTAATCTCTATTAAAACAATTTTGGTCCTATTACAACTATTGGTCCATCTCATTGTTTTAGTTGTACATAATACTCCCACTATGCTTTTAAAACGATTTTTAAAGCAAGAGTATATGATACTACTAACATAAACTTTGCATTCATTTGATGGACTTATATAGTTGCCTTAGGGCCTTAGGATGATTATGAACCTTTGTTTAGATTCAACACGAGCCTTGTGTTGAATCTCGGTCTAGGGATGGTGATTGATTTTAGTTACGCGTTTAATCACATTAAGGCGTGTTGTCTTATGGGCGTTGGACCCAACTACTTCATTTTTCATGCATATCGTATAAAGCAAGAAAGAAGTACTTCAAAGTAAAAGAGAGCTTATGCTCATTACAACATTTGCATATAACAAATTACTTTAAAGTAAAGAAGAGCTTATGCCCTTTTACAACATTTGATCAAATCAAATTACAACCAAAATCTAATCTACACATTCCCATGGTTCAAACAAATTTGAAACGCCTTTCACATAACTCAATTATTTTAGGCTTAGGTTCATAATCACCCTTTAATTAATTAACACTTTAACTAATTAAATGAATGCAACATTTTCATTTGGTCTTTGTATCCATAAAATTGATTTAAATGGAGCTAAACAAAATGAAAATCCAATTCTCATTTAAAGAGACAAAACAATTTTGTTCTCATCCTATTTGGGCCATTTTGCAATTAACCTCAACTTTTGGGCCATATTGCAATAACAAAAACTTTTGGGGTCACTTTGTATAATACACAAAATTCACAACTTCATGTAAATACAACTAGAACCCAAACTTTAATCAATGCAAAAACTTCATTAAAGGATCAAAACAATTTGTCCTTTAGCGTTTTTGGACCTAAACGTAAAAACGTAAACTTTTGGGCCAAAGTGCAAATACACAAAAGTATCAAAACTTTATGTAATTGCATAAAAGCCCCAAAAGTACTCCCTTTGAGGGAGTGGCCTGTTTTAGGGGAAAGGATAAGAGTGATGTGTGTGTTGATTTGTAAGTTTTGTCAAAATTAATCATACAAGTGTATGAAGATAAGATTTTTGAAATAATTCAATCATTATTATTTCAATGATCATTTATACCAATAATTAACACTTTAAATACATGATAAATCATTTAAAAACAAATCACATAAACTTTATGAAATAAATCAAAACACCAAACCTTTTTATTCTTGGTAAGAACATCAAGAACAATGAAGAACATTCATGGAAAACCCAAATTTTTCCATGAACTTTTTTCACCCAAAACCATTCCAAAACCATTTTTACTTAAGGGAAATAACATCTAACCAAACTAAGGTACTTAGGGGTTCCAAAGAACACATTAAAACACTTTTAACAAGTCAAACAAGAACCCAAAAAATCACCCTTTGGTTTTGGCCGAATTTTCCCAAAAGCATGGCACCAAATTTTAGCTCCAATATTCATGCTCATATGAACAACATCTACAACATTTGAGATAGCAAATTTTCCAACAAAATTTACTTTCAAATAAGCAAGAATAAAGCTTGTAACAATTACAACTTTTAGATCACATACTATGAACTACAAAACCCAAAAGGATTCACCAACTACTAGACCTAGGCTCTGATACCACTTGAAGGAAATATTTTGAGAAAACATGTTCATTTAAGCAACATCAATAGCATGCTAATAACAATTAAAAGGCGGAATCATGCTTGCATGCACTTAAAAACAAAACATAACCAAGAAATTCAAAGCCTAGTAGATTGGTGAACCAATAATCAACTCAAAACAAAGTGAGTTGAAATTAATACCTTTGTAGATTCCTCTTTGCATAAGCAAAGGCTAATCACCCAAAGAGATAGGGCCTTCATTCCTTGCTTCTTAGATCCATGGATTTGGATGGAAGAATAGGTTCTCCAAGTTCCCAAAATTGAGAACCTCTAAGTCTCTTCACCAAGGTTAGATTGTAGAAGAAATGAGTGACCTTGGAGTAGTAGGATTGCTAGATGTACCCTCCAAGGTGTTGGCCTATTTAGAGAGAAATGGAGAGACAATTCTCACCCATTTTCCCCAAAAATAAACCCTTATTTTCACTTAATGAATTTTTAGCTATAAAGTCATTTATATAGTCACTTCTTTAAGTGACCTAAACAACCAAAACCCTAATTCATCTTCATGGCCATATTGGGATTTTTGGGCTTTTGGGCTTTAATGAATCTTTATTCATTAAATTGTCATACAACTTAAGTTAATGGGCTTGACGTTCGAAGCCCATTGGGCCTTAAGGTCCAAAACTATCCCGAGGTTTTTAACGAACTTATTCGTTTGATTAATTAATATATTAATTAATCCTTGCCATAAATAAATGATTAAACCATTTAATCATTCTTACTCATTTCCGTTTAATCTTCAATCTCCACCTCTTACGGTGTGCGATCCATTAGGTTCCTTTTAGCGAGGTAGTGGGCGATTAAAACCATTTTACATCGATTGTGAATTGAAACTATTTTCAATTCTCCCTTTAGTGATTACACACGTTTAGGGCTTCCACAAACCATGAGTGACACCTAGCAGCATATCATGGTTACCCAAGCTAATCAGAAGAGGTTAGAGAACCTATTCAGTTCGGGATTACAAATGCAATACGGTCTTTCTCTAATCTAATACTCTTGACCACATTGTTTGGTTTGATAGTTTATTTGATCATGTCTACTATCCAATGTGTGTCTTGTGCTTATATGATTACCTTGAATGTGATTCGGAACGCATTCCCAAATCTCATTCATACTCTGGCCAGAGATTCAAATCATATCATAGAGTATTCTCCCTCAAACGGTTTGAAGGTTAGAGATCCCTTGTTGCGCATTCACTTGTCTCCATAGCTAAGTGGCTTGACCCCAACGATGCCGTGGACACCCTCCTGATGGAGTGACTTTGACATAATCAAAGATCAAGGACTTAACCACAAGACAACTATGATGCCTCAGGTCAAAGGACTACTTTGCATTATCCCAACCATGAGTTCTCATGTGACATGGAGTATGAGAACTCTTCGTTAATCGCGTTCAGTGAACTCATTCTCTATTGAGCACCTACCGTACTTGTCTTGATGTCACACACACCAATGACTTGAGACTAATCACTCTCCCTGAGAGAAGACATAGTACGTACTGATCTTAACGGACTGTCAACGCCCAATTGGCAATCCTATGATCAGGAACGTTTAGGATGTGTCTACAAAAGAATGGTCTCATGAATCTAACTTCATTAGATTACATTCTCCCAATCACATATTCCTTGGACTTTATCGTTTAAGCATATAACATTTATATGAGACGGCTCAAACAATAATCTTTGCCCTTTATATGCAAAACTAGATTAGTTTAACATGTGAAATGTCCGTAAAGTATCATCACATGATTGGCTTTAGGGCACATTTCCAACATAGGAAACCTTGTTCAAGTAGGAATCATCATCTTCAAGTCCTCAAATTCGTCCAAACCTTGGCTCCAATTATGTGATAATCATTCCAAGCCCAATTTTGCTCCAAAAAGCTCCAAAATGCATCTTCTTGCATCCTTTGACCTTAAAACCTGAAAACACATAAAACTAGCTTAAAAGACTACTTTAACTAAGAAAACACCACGGAAATGCATAAGAACTAGCTAACTAAGGCGCATAAATATGCTTCTATCAGACATCCTTGAGACATTTAGGAAAGTTCAAGTAAACATACCTTTGTTGGATGCAATTAAGCAAGTCCCAAGGTACGCCAAGTTTCTGAAGGAGTTGTGTACCACTAGGAAGAGGATGTCGACTAAGGAAGTGGTAAAGGTAGGTGAGAATGTCTCCGCCATCTTGCAACGCAAACTACCTCCCAAATGCAAAGATCCGGGTAGTTTTACCATTCTGTGTGTCATTGGTAACACTAGATTTGAATCTGCCATGCTTGATTTAGGTGCTTCTATAAATGTTATGCCATATTCCATTTATGCATCTATGAACTTAGGAGCATTGAAAAATGATGGGGTAATAATACAATTGGCCGATAGATCTAACGCCTATCCAAAGGGAGTTTTGGAAGATGTTCTTGTGCAGGTTAATCATTTAGTCTTCCCGGCGGATTTCTATGTCCTCGAAATGGATGAATCGGACCATGCTCCTTCGCTGCCCATTCTACTTGGAAGGCCATTCATGAAGACGGCCCGGACAAAGATTGATGTGTATAGTGGAACTTATTCCATGGAATTTGATGGGTAAGTTGTTAACTTCAATCTTTCTGATTCTATTAAATATCCTTGTGAAGATCATTCATGTTTCTCTATTGATATTGTTGACTCTTTGGCGCAGGGATATCTTGAAGATTTGAACGAGGATGTGCTTGAGAAAGTCATTACACAAGGCGTGGAATGCAAAAACAAAGGGGCAGATTTCATGCATACCCACGGCACACATGAATCATCCCATGCCGTGCCCCCTAGTGAGGAACTAATTGAAGTTGTGGCTGCCCTTGAGTCCTCACCTAAGCTTGATGGTAAGTATACTAACCGTGAGTCCATTCCCATTTCGACTAACAAATTGCTTCCATCCATAATTCAGGCACCTATCCTTGAACTCAAGCCTTTGCCAAGCCATTTGAAGTACATTTTCTCCACTACCTGCCATCATTTCCTCCTCCCTCACGGCACAAGAGGAGGAGAAGTTGCTTCGAGTTTTGAAGGAGTTCAAATCTGCCCTAGGTTGGACATTGGCCGATATCAAAGGTATAAGCCCTACGACTTGTATGCATCACATATTTCTTGAGGAGGGGGCCAAACCAACTAGAGAGGCTCAACGCCGTCTTAACCCTCCGATGATGGAAGTAGTGAAAAAGGAGATAATCAAACTTCTAGATTGTGGGGTGATTTATCCCATCTCCGATAGTCGTTGGGTTTCACCTATCCAATGTGTGCCTAAGAAATCTGGAGTGACAGTTGTGGAAAATGCCGAGAATGAGCTTGTACCCATGAGGATTCAAACCGGTTGGCGTGTGTGCATTGATTATAGGAAGATAAACGCCACCACAAGGAAGGATCACTTTCCTTTGCCGTTTCTAGACCAAATGTTGGAAAGGTTAGCTGGTCATTCCTTTTATTGTTTTCTTGATGGATACTCAGGTTATAACCAAATTGTCATTGCCCCGGGTGATCAAGAAAAGACCACTTTTACTTGTCCCTTTAGAACGTTTGCATATCGACGCATGCCATTTGGCTTGTGCAATGCTCTTGCCACGTTTCAAAGGTGTATGGTAAGCATATTTTCGGATTATGTTGAAAAGATTATTGAGATATTCATGGATGATTTTAGTGTGTTTGGTGATTCATTTGACAAATGCTTGGATAATCTCACTTTAATCTTGAAACGTTGTGTTGAATTGGGAAAAGTGTCACTTTATGGTTAAACAAGGTATTGTTTTGGGTCATATAATCTCTGAAAAAGGAATTGAAGTTGATAAGTCTAAGGTAGATCTTGTACGCTACTTACCCTCTCCTACTTCGGTTAGAGAGGTTCGTTCGTTTCTTGGTCATGCAGGATTCTATAGAAGATTTATCAAAGACTTTTCCAAGATTGCACAACCCTTATGCCGCCTCCTCCAAAAGGACGTGTCTTTTGAGTTCAACGAGGCATGTGAGAAGGCATTCAAGCATCTCAAGGAGCTACTTACCACGGCACCCATCATCACTCCTCCGGATTGGTCCATTCCATTTGAATTGATGTGTGATGCCTCGAATTATGCACTTGGGGCTGTTTTGGGTCAAAGAAAAAATAAACATTCCCATGTTATTTATTATGCTTCACGCACTCTAAATGATGCTCAATTGAATTATTCTACAACCGAAAAAGAACTTTTGGCGGTTGTATTTGCTTTAGATAAATTTAGATCATATCTAATTGGTACTAAAGTAATTGTTTTCACTGACCATGCAGCCTTGAAGTATCTTTTCACCAAAAAGGAGGCTAAACCAAGGCTCATTCGTTGGATGCTCCTACTTCAAGAGTTCGATATTGAAATTCGGGACAAGAAAGGTTGTGAAAACGTGGTGGCTGACCACTTGAGCAGATTGGTGCGTGAAGAAGAGTCCCTCCCCATTTCTAAGACGTTTCCGAATGAACAACTTCTGTCCATTAAGGTAAGTACCCCTTGGTATGCCGATTTGGTCAATTTCTTGGTGTCTAAGCAAGTTCCTAACACCCCTAAGCAAAGCCCAACGTGATAAGCTAAGGTATGATGCACGTTTTTATGTTTGGGATGACCCATATTTGTGGAAAATCTGCCCTGATCAGATTGTGCGTCGTTGTGTGCATAATTCGGAGTTTCATTCAATTTTAAGCTTTTGTCACACATATGCATGTGGTGGCCATTTTGGCACGCAAAGAACAGCTCATAAAGTGTTACAATGTGGATTTTATTGGCCTAGTATCTTTAAGGATGCTAGAACTTTTTGCTTGACATGTGATAAATGTCAAAGAACCGGAAATATAAGTGCCAAGGACCAATTGCCGCAAGTTTCTATCCTAAATGTTGAAATTTTTGTTGTTTGGGGTATTGATTTTATGGGTCCCTTTCCTTCTTCGTATGGTTTCATGTATATATTGCTTGCGGTTGATTATGTGTCAAAGTGGGTGGAAGCAAGAGCCACCCGGACTAATGATTCTAAAGTGGTTGCAGATTTTATTAGAACTAACATCTTTGCAAGGTTTGGCATGCCACGTGTGATCATTAGTGATGGGGGGTCTCACTTTTGCAACCGGACCATTGAGGCGTTGTTGAGGAAGTACAATGTCAATCATAAAGTATCCACACCTTACCATCCTCAAACAAATGGCCAAGCCGAGGTTTCCAACCGTGAGATCAAACAAGTTCTTGAGAAGACTGTTGGGCCTACAAGGAAGGATTGGAGCTTACGGTTAGACGATGCATTATGGGCATATCGAACGGCTTACAAGACGCCCATTGGCATGTCCCCATTTCGGCTAGTCCATGGCAAACCATGCCATCTACCCGTGGAGCTTGAACACAAGGGACATTGGGCAGTCAAGACTTTCAATATGGATGTGGACACGGCTGGAAATCATCGAAAGCTTCAATTGAACGAGCTTGAAGAGATTAGGCATGATGCTTACGAGAATGCTCGAATTTATAAAGAGAAGACCAAGGCATTTCATGACAAGATGATTAGAGGGAAAACATTCACAATTGGGCAGAAAGTGTTGCTATTTAATTCTCGTTTACGGTTGTTTCCCGGTAAGTTACGATCTACGTGGATTGGACCGTTTGTTATTACAAACGTATCTTCTTATGGTGCCATCCAGATTCAAAGTCTCAAAACAGGTCATGAATTCCAAGTGAACGGACACCGTTTGAAGCCATATTATGAGAACTTTGTTGAACAAACCGTGGATGATATTTCTTTGGGTGCCGTGGGCACAAATGGAGAGTGAATAGGCTTTTCGTCCGGCTTTACGACGTTAAAGAAAGCGCTACTTGGGAGGCAACCCATGCAATTCAACAAAGGAAGACCAAGGAATCACTCCAATTCCAGATTTGCGTTCCTAAACTCTTCACTTTGTTGTTTATTTCGAATCTGCCTATTTAATTGTTTTACTTGCTGTTTGTGTGTTTCTTTTTGTTTAGTGTGGTTTTATGCTTGAAACATTGAGGACAATGTTTGATTTAAGTGTGGGGGGGGGGGGGGTAACTAAGTGTTTTAGATTCAAATTCGTGGGATTTTATCACCCTTCACTTGGAGACTTGTTCCTTGCTGTTTTTCAGTGTTTTTGGGCAGTTTTGGTGTGTTTTAGTGTGTGTGGATGCAAAAATCCGAAAATCACATAAAAATTTGAAAAATTTGTTTTAAAAACCCAAAAAGAGTTGTTTTTGTGTGTTTGTTTGTGTCTTAGGGTACCTTCCAACACAATGATGAGGATTCGGTTTGTAATTACATGGCTGTTAAAGAGAGTGATTAACAAGGATGAAAGTTTGATTTACTCTTTGTTTATGCTTGGTTGTGGTTATAACTTATGAATTCACATGCGATCATAAAAGAAAAAATCAGTTTTTGTAACATGCTTGAAGGAAGGAACTCAAACTAACGCTACAACCTTGTGAGACTTGAGCCTAAACGTTTATTTGGAGAGTTAAATTCTGTGCATTCTTTGTTTTCTAAGTTGTTGCATGATCTCATTATTCCTTGCTTGGTTGCTACTTAGAAGGCGTTTCATCATTTAGTTCCAAATGCTAGAACTCATGCCCATATCATTCAAAGCATGTTATTGATTTGCATAACACACATTCAAGATGAAGTTGTGTAGTGACCACCACCTTAGCCAAAAAGCCGTGTGCCCTATGTCATTGTGATTTGTAGGTTTTAACCCCATTGAGCCTTGTTAGCCTTCATTATTTGTTAACCCATGTTTTCCGCACCTAGCCTAGTTTAGGACCATCCATACCCTTGTTCTTAAAAGCACAGTAAAGCATGATTCGAATTGAATTCCTTTTTTATCTATGTTGGCAGAAACTAAGTGTGGGGGAAGTATTTTTTTTTCGTGAGGAATTGTGTGCCATAGGCACGGCAAAGAAAAGAAAAGAAAAAAAAAATTCGTGGAAAAAGAAAAAAATGAAGAAAAAGTATGAAAAGTATGAAAAAAGAGTTAAAAAGTTGAGAAAAAGAGTTCCAAAGTCTTGTTTGTTGAAGTAAGGGTCCAAAACAATGAATTTGACCCTAAGGAGTTGTTTAAGTCTCCCCCTTGTGTGTTAAAGTTAATTTCTGCAATCTAAGTGAATTCTAAGTCTCAATTTCATTACTTTGTTTACTATCGCTTGAAGAACGTTTGTTTTCCTTATCCTTTCCTTGTTAACCAACACCCCAAGCCCCATTACAACCCTTAACTTCTATCTTGAGTGTTATGTGTTTCAATTTGTGGAGTTTGAATTTGGTATGAGCATATGGTATCACTGGTTCTCGCATCTAAGTAGTAGCATTCCATTCATGAGATCATATCTAAACATGCTTCTTAACTCTAGAAATTGTGTTCTTTGTGAAACAT
The DNA here is from genome assembly GCA_963082935.1 of Malus x robusta. NCBI lineage: Eukaryota > Viridiplantae > Streptophyta > Magnoliopsida > Rosales > Rosaceae > Malus > Malus x robusta. Next base: position 18,100,003 of record OY720340.1, on the reverse strand, counting down.
ATATGTGAGCATTCGTTTTCATATCTACATCAATCTTCTCACATATGACTAGTGTAGGGTGTGTAGTTAGAAAATCTGAGTGAAAATAGAGTGTATATCTTGTAAGGAATTGAGGGAATTCTCTAAGGCATGTTACTACATTCAAAGCATTGTTTTAATTGATTACTTGTGAACTAGTAAGTTGTGGCTTTAATTAAGTATGTGCTTATGTGTAAAGAAGACTCAAATATGTGGGGATAACAATCTTTAATACGTCATGTGCATTGGAAATCCCTGAGGCAAACGTTGGAAGGTTTAGGTTTTGTTTTGGTTAGTTTGTTTCGTTTTGTTTTCTTTCTTTTGTTTGTTTTGCTCGAGGACTAGCAAAAGCTAAGTGTGGGGGAATTTGATAGGAGCATATTTATGCGCCTTAGTTAGCTGGTTATTATGCATTTCCATGGTGTTTTCTTAGTTAAAGTATTCTTTTAAGCTAGTTTTATGTGTTTTCAGGTTTTAAGGCCAAAGGATGCAAGAAGATGCATTTTGGAGCTTTTTGGAGCAAAATGGAGCTTGGAATGCATGTCACATATTTGGAGCCAAGGTTTGGACGAATTTGAAGACTTGAAGATGATGATTCCTACTTAAACAAGGTTTCCTAGTTGAAGTAGGAAAATGATTACATGAAGGAGGAGTCCTAATCGACGAAGGATTCCTAATTGAAGATGGATTCCTAATCACATGAGGATTCCTAGAAGAACAAGGATTCCTACTCCAACAAGGATTCCTACTTGAAATAGGAAAGTTAAGCCAAAGTTTCCTACTTTGGTTTGATTTTTCCTAAATGTCCCTAAAAAGTTCCAACAATTATGAAGACTTCCTAAGCATTCTAGGACATCAAATACACATTTCTTGCACCTTTTGAACCCTTGCCGCCCCCCCTTGGTATATCCTCTTCCTTATTTCCTGATTCTAGGCTTTAAAACACTTTCCTTTTGTGTTTTAAACCCTAGCCGAATTTCCCTTGCTATTTCCTTTAAGTTTCTGATTTTATTTCCTAATTCTAGAATCCTTAGACTTAATTTCTGATTTCCTAATCAACCTAGGGTTTTAATTTCTGTTTTCCTTTAAATAAACTTCCTTGTTGCAGCCACAAAAGAATTCATTCACATCCAAACAACTCCATTCGGTCCCATTCACGCCAGAAACATCACCACCATCTCTGCCGCACCTATCCTTCACCATTCACCATATTTTCTGACCAAAAACCACCCTAGCCGTGCCATACACCCATCCTAGACATTTTTCCACCATTCTACACCATCCATAACCCCCAAAAACCATCACAAAACCTGGTGCCGCAACCAAGGAAGAGGAGGAAGGTTCTTAGACGTACCTGCTGTGCAATTGGGATCGCTGGCACGTTTAGGTGTTTTCTTTCTTTTATTTTCAATGTATAAACTTATTATTCTTTGTGTTGCGATCATGAGGAACTAAACCCCTCTTAGTTAGGGGGTGATTCGAAACCATGTACATGCCTGCAATATGATTTGATTACATTCAGTTGTTATTTCATAAGTTGTGGATTCAATTCGTTCATCTACTTGATTGATAACTTATTTGTGTATGTTGATTGAGAGTGCACGCTTAGTTTTCATGCATGAATATGATGCTAAATGATGAGGGAGTTTCACCTAATAGTTACAATCTTATAATCACAAGTAGTAAAGCTCGCTTGAAAACGATCGCGTTGAATGAATTCTTGGCATAAGTTTTATGCAATTCATAGTAACGAGTGCTTCGTCAATGCTTATGTTTTTCATAGAACTTAATGATTCTTGCTTGTATCTCTATTATGCAATTCGTGTAGGGGACTTGTAGGGAATGTTTTAGGTTGTCGTATGCAATCATCCAACTCAATAACTTGTGGAAAAACTGAGGGTTAATTAGTGCAATTCACGGTTAATTTGGGGCGTTGAGTATTCATAGTTTATCGAAAAGCAACTGGAAATCGTTTTGTATGCAAGTGTGACATGTGTGGAGAAGAACCTCCTAACTAGCCTTTTATCCATCCTTTTCATCCAAAAACGTTTTACAATCTGTTTTGTTTTAAAGTTTCTGTTTTGTTTTCAATTTTCGTCCAAAACAAATCCCCCTTTATTTTGAAGTCTTAGATTAGTTAGAAAGTGTTTTGATTTGTGTTTCTAAGTGTTTTGATTCAAGTTTTCATCCAATTTCGTCCAAGTTCTTGTTAGGTTCTCAAAACTGCCCAGAAAGTGGTTTTTAGGCAGTTTTGAGTCATTAGGTTGCTGTTTTGAGTTTTATGTTTGTTTAAGTGTTTTAAACTTTAGTTTTGCATTCTTTGAGTCTAGTTTAGTGTTTTAAACTTTGTTTCTGAGTTTTTAAGTCAGTTTCCAAGTGTTTAGCAATCCCTCCTAATCCCCGGTTTAGAACGATCCCTACTTACATCTTTACTACAATTTGACAAAAGAGGGTTTAATTTGTGTGTTTAGTTATTTTACGCATCACCCCCCTAGCCAAGGGGGGGTTTAGTTCCTCATACACACAAAACAAAGAGAATTGAATTTAAACATTGAAATCAAAGGAAAAGAAACACCTAGAAATTCCAGCGACGCGAACTTGAATTGCATGAACTTCCAAGCTTCCTTCTCCTCCTCCTTGGTGCGGCAAAGGGTCTAGGGACAGGTTTAGGGCCTTAGTGTTGGAAATGTGCCCTAAAGCCAATCATGTGATGATACTTGACGGACATTTCACATGTTAAAGTAATCTAGTTTAACATATAAAGGGCAAAGATTATTGTTTGAGCCGTCTCATATAAATGTTATATGCTTAAACGATAAAGTCCAAGGAATATGTGATTGGGAGAATGTAATCTAATGAAGTTAGATTCATGAGACCATTCTTTCGTAGACACATCCTAAACGTTCCTGATCATAGGATTGCCAATTGGGCGTTGACAGTCCGTTAAGATCAGTACGTACTATGTCTTCTCTCAGGGAGAGTGATTAGTCTCGAGTCATTGGTGTGTGTGACATCAAGACAAGTACGGTAGGTGCTCAATAGAGAATGAGTTCACTGAACGCGATCAACGAAGGGTTCTCATATTCCATGTCACATGAGAACTCATGGTTGGGATAATGCAAATTAGTCCTTTGACCTGAGGCATCATAGTTGTCTTGTGGTTAAGACCTTGATCTTTGATTATGTCAAAGTCACTCCATCAGGAGGGTGTCCACGGTATCGTTGGGGTCAAGTGACTTAGCTATGGAGACAAGTGAATGCGCAACAAGGGATCTCTAACCTTCAAACCGTTTGAGGGAGAATACTCTATGATATGATTTGAATCTCTGGCCAGAGTATGAATGAGATTAGGGAATGCGTTCCAAATCACATTCAAGGTAATCATATAAGCACAAGACACACATTGGATAGTAGACATGATCAAATAAACTATCAAACCAAACAATGTGGTCAAGAGTATTAGATTAGAGAAGGACCGTATTGCATTTGTAATCCCGAACTGAATAGGTTCTCTAACCTCTTCTGATTAGCTTGGGTAACCATGATATGCTGCTAGGTGTCACTCATGGTTTGTGGAAGCCCTAAACGTGTGTAAACACTAAAGGGAGAATTGAAAATTGTTTCAATTCACAATCGATGTAAAATGGTTTTAATCGCCCACTGCCTCGCTAAAAGGAACCTAATGGATCGCACACCGTAAGAGGTGTAGATTGGAGATTAAACGGAAATGAGTAAGAATGATTAAATGGTTTAATCATTTATTTATGGCAAGGATTAATTAATATGTTAATTAATCAAACGAATAAGTTCGTTAAAGACCTTCGGGATAGTTTTGGACCTTAAGGCCCAATGGGCTTCAAACGTCAAGCCCATTAACTTAAGTTGTATGACAATTTGATGAATAAAGATTCATTAAAGCCCAAAAAGCCCAAATCCCCTAGGTGGCCGGCCATTATAGATGAATTAGGGTTTTTGGTTGTTTAGGTCACTTAAAGAAGTGACTATATAAATGACTTTATAACTAAATATTCATTAATGTGAAAATAAGGGTTTATTTTGGGGAAAATGGGTGAGAATTGTCTCTCCATTTCTCTCTAAAGAGGCCAACACCTTGGAGGGTACATCTAGCAATCCTACTACTCCAAGGTCACTCATTTCTTCTACAATCGAACCTTGGTGTCGAGAATTAGAGGTTCTCAATTTTGGGAACTTGGAGAACCTATTCTTCCATCCAAATCCATGGATCTAAGAAGCAAGGAATGAAGGCCCTATCTCTTTGGGTGATTAGCCTTTGCTTATGCAAAGAGGAATCTACAAAGGTATTAATTTCAACTCACTTTGTTTTTGAGTTGATTAATGGTTCACCAATCTACTAGGCTTTGAATTTCTTGGTTATGTTTTGTTTTTAAGTGCATGCAAGCATGATTCCGCCTTTTAATTGTTATTAGCATGCTTATTGATGTTGCTTAAATGAACATGTTTCACAAAATATTTCCTTCAAGTGGTATCAGAGCCTAGGTCTAGTAGTTGGTGAATCCTTTTGGGTTTTGTAGTTCATAGTATGTGATCTAAAAGTTGTAATTGTTACAAGCTTTATTCTTGCTTATTTGAAAGTAAATTTTGTTGGAAAATTTGCTATCTCAAATGTTGTAGATGTTGTTCATATGAGCATGAATATTGGAGCTAAAATTTGGTGCCATGCTTTTGGGAAAATTCGGCCAAAACCAAAGGGTGATTTTTTGGGTTCTTGTTTGACTTGTTAAAAGTGTTTTAATGTGTTCTTTGGAACCCCTAAGTACCCTAGTTTGGTTAGATGTTATTTCCCTTAAGTTAGAATGGTTTTGGAATGTTTTTGGGTGAAAAAAAGATCATGGAAAAATTTGGGTTTTTCATGATTGTTCTTCATTGTTCTTGTTATTTTTTGCCAAGAACAAAAAGGTTTGGTGTTTTGATTCAAAGTTTTGATTTATTTCATAAAGTTTATGTGATTTGTTTTTAAATGAATTATCATGTATTTAAAGTGTTAATTATTGGTATACATGATGATTGAAATAATTGTGTTTGAATTATTTCATAAAACATATCTTATCTTACATACACTTGCATGCTTTTGACAAAACTCACAAATCAACACACACACCAACCTCATCTCTTCCCTAAAACCGGCCACTCCCTCAAAGGGAGTACTTTTGGGGCTTTTATGCAATTACATAAAGTTTTGATACTTTTGTGTATTTGCACTTTGGCCCAAAAGTTTACGTTTTTACGTTTAGGTCCAAAAACGCTAAAGGACAAATTGTTTTGTTCCTTTAATGAAGTTTTTGCATTGATTAAAGTTTGGGTTCTAGTTGTATTTACATGAAGTTGTGACTTTTGTGTATTATACAAAGTGACCCCAAAAGTTTTTGTTATTGCAATATGGCCCAAAAGTTGAGGTTAATTGCAAGATGGCCCAAATAGGATGAGAACAAAATTGTTTTGTCTCTTTAAATGAGAATTGGATTTTCATTTTGTTTAGCTCCATTTAAATCAATTTTATGGATACAAAGACCAAATGAAAATGTTGCATTCAATAATTAGTTAAAGTGTTAATTAATTAAAGGGTGATTATGAACCTAAGCCTAATATAATTGAGCTATGTGAAAGGCCGTTTCAAATTTGTTTGAACCATGGGAATGTGTAGATTAGATTTTGGTTGTAATTTGATTTGATCAAATGTTGTAAAAGGGCTTAAGCTCTTCTTTACTTTAAAGTAATTTGTTAAATGCAAATGTTGTAATGAGCATAAGCTCACCTTTACTTTGAAGTACTTCTTTCTTGCTTTATACGATATGCATGAAAATGAAGTAGTTGGGTCCAACGCCCCTAAGACAACACGCCTTAATGTGATTAAACGCGTAACTAAAATCAATCAACATCCCTAGACCGAGATTCAACACAAGGCTCGTGTTGAATCTAAACAAAGGTTCATAATCATCCTAAGGCCCTAAGGCAACTATGTAGTCCATCAAATGAATGCAAAGTTTATGTTAGTAGTATCATATACTCTTGCTTTAAAAACCGTTTTAAAAGCATAGTGGGAGTATTATGTACAACTAAAACAATGGGATGGACCAATAGTTGTAATAGGACCAAAATTGTTTTAATAGAGATTAAAATGTATATTTGTATGTGATGAGCCCAAAAACCCTCAACCAAACCAATATTAAGTTGATAAGCGAGAGATGTTTAGAATATCTCTTCGTGGCCTTCCACCGTGGTGGGCTCCAATCGTTTATGACTTGTACACCGGCTTCACCCTATCATGGGGGAGTACAAAGTGCATGCTTATACTCAGGAGGAATCCATATACATATGATGAGGTGAGTGTAGGCAACGAGGATAGCTATATATCGTATCATCGTGAGGCTATTCTTGAACCCCTTCACACACTAAGCATGGTGGGAAGAACTTAACTAAGTGCAATGGAACCAATATCATATCATTGTGAGGTTACATTCTCTAGAGGCCAAATAAGATGGGTACTTGCATTAGTTGCAAATGAGTAAGCGTACTCTCTCATTATTATTAATGCTAGCCATATATCGTATCATCGTGAGGTGGGCTTGGTAATAGTGAGCCTCCCATAACCTACTAGGAGTTTCATCCAAAACTCTCGAATTCCTATGAGGGATATGGAATTTGCCAAAAATAGTGGGTGGTACTATTTGATTTAAAGACCCGAATCAAATGGTTTAAAATCAATCAATTTATATTCGTTATGTATTTGATTACCAATATATTTGCAAACGCTATCCAACACTTGACAAAACCGAATGTTTTAGTTTCCGGACTTGGTACCACAATCCCAAAGAATGTCTTAAAAGGATTGCATAAGTACCTAAGTAGTCTCATCCTCACAATCTTCCTAATGATAATGTATCATTGGAAGAACATGTTAGAAAGGTCTATCATAAAGAGGACAACACTTTTAATGTCATAATTCTTCAATTACAAATTGTTGTATGAAGAAATAAGAGTTGCTTTGAACAACCCTTAATCAATACAAACATTAGTGCTTGTTTCTTTGTTACATGAACAAGGAACTTGAGAAGAAAGCACAAAGGCATGGACACTTTATGTACCATAATTCTTCACTTACAATTTGTTGTGTGAAGAAATGAGAGTTGCCTTGTACAACTCTTGAAGGTTTGTAATTATGTTTAGAACATAATGGTTGGTTGACAAACATAGTCCATTAACATGGACTTATGATGATTTTGAATCATTGAGTGTTGAAGTGATAAACCACTTAACGAGACGGAAACTAGGCAAGGACTTCACCTTTGTTTCCCTATCCTAATCGTTCACTAAGTTTATTGTAAACTATGTAGTGAACAATGAACCACATGCTCTCCAAAATTGTTTGATGTGTATAACACAATTGAAAAAGGTTTCAAGAGAGATAGTGGGAGTTTAGGGACCATGACTAATGTAGTCAAAGGTGAAAGTCAAATAAAGAAGATAAATAAACTCCAAGGGAACAAACTTTCTTTATGAAAGGATGGACATTGGAAGGGGTATTTGCAAGAAATGTCTTGCAAGTGTCAAGGACACACCTTTTGAAGGTGTTGTAAATTGTTCTTGAATAGTTCAAAACAGTTGGTTCTTCTACTTGAATGCATGATTCCGTATTAGTGACTATGTTTTACAATCGTTGTAAAAGTGTGGCTAATAAGAAGTAGAAGATTAATGAGAGAAGAGAAAGTACTTCACATTCGGAAAGTGAATAAAATATAGATTTCTGTGAAAGCAGTTAGTACTTACTTCCTCATATGAACTACCAAAGAAATTGGAAAAACATAGATTGTCTTAATATTCCAATTTTAAGGAACTAAATTCCGTCACTATGTGAAATGGATAAATGTTTTGTTTGACAAAACAATGTTCTTTATTAATCAATGATTGGATTATGGTAATCTAATTAATTATTTCTATAGTAGAGATAATATGGTAGTGTTAACTGTTTAGAAAATAATGATGCTTAAAACCCAAAAGGTTGCAAGGTAGTGACTAATCCCAACTAAAGTTGTGATTCCTCTAAAAAACATAAGTTATGAGTTGGTGAAAAATGGATGCTTTGGATCGTTAGATCCGGATCCAATACCTTCTTGTTAAAATTGTATGGAGGCGAAATGTTCGAATCTTTATTCTTTTGGAAAGAAGAAAGAATCACAAAGTTGTTGAGGTCAATTCACTTAGATGTTAGTGGCACTTGTCCACAAACATAATACTACTCATGCTGGATAACATTCACCGAATATCATTATCGGTTGGACTATAGTTTATTTTGAATAAACACAAGTCCGAATACTTTGCAAAATGTTTCAAAGAATTCAAAGAAATGTAAGTTGATGAGTAAGACATCTAAAGTATTTACCTCCTTAGATTTGATCCAAGGAAAGGTAACACTTTAGATGAGTTTCCTTGAAAGATATCAAGGAAATAAGCATCATAAGATAATGTATTTCTCCATTAGGAGAAGAACGAACTCGAATAAGTTTTAGTTCATTAGATGTTATCTATTACCCATATATAGGATATATACTTCTAAAAACAATATGATTGTCAATGAGAAGATCTTCCAATATTTTCATGACTCCATAAGATGTAGTTGGAAAGGAAAGACAAATCTTAAGCATGTTAAAGATTTGGGGTTGTGTGCTAACAAACAATATTTGTTTGATAACAAACTTGTAGGATATCCTTAAAATAACTTTTGGATATCGCTTCTATAAACCAACTAACAAATGTTGTTTTGTTGGGTAGTTCATTGTAATTCTACAATGTGATTTGCCTAAAAGCAAATGAACGAGAGATAGAACTCAAAGAATGGGTTCTTTGAGAGACAAGATAGTAATCAACAAATATAACAACCTAGTTCCTATACCACAAGCTCCAAGGTAGTCGATAAGGATTTATAAACCGTCTCAGTTGAATGGTTTTGAACTTTATGACTATGTCATAGAGTTGCACCTCTTAATTCGAAAGAAATAAGAATGAAAATCCTTATGATTACATTGAGTGCATATATGATATATACTCAAGAAAATGGTAAAGTACCATTTGACTCGAAATAATGAAACCTTCATAGCTAATTGGTAGCTTAAGGTGACTACAATCAAAGAGAATGGTTGACTTTGAAGAAACCATCTTTGAGATAGTCTTGGTTTCAATTAATTCGAAGATTGCTAGCTACAACTAAATGGTGATTCATTGTTTAGACATAATATGGGTTTCCGAAACCATTATTAAGATAGTCTTGATAATATATGTCTAAAATTATAAATCACAATACATGTAAGTTGTAGAGATCCATCCATCATGGATCTTAGCAAGTTAGTGGGAGCTATTTGCATTTTATGAGAAAAGGATCAAATCGTTTGATTTCTCATAAAGATGTAAATGAATCTTTTGTTTACTAGTTTTACAAAAGATTAGTGGGAGTTAATCATGTTCCTAAAATTTAAATATATATGATATATTAATTTTGGAAATGAAAAGAATACTTCTTCGTTAAAGTTATGACTTTAATACATTATATGAAGATAGAATGTATATGGGAGATATAGTCTATATACATGGGATGGAAATCTATAATGATATATTTCATGATATAATTGGATTATATCAATCCCTAATAATAGACAAAGGATGCTAGGGAGTTTCTCATATGATGATAAACTTCAAATAGAAGGACGATTCTAGTGAGACTAGCAAGTTGCCCTTCTCAAAGGGAACGTACCCTTTGACTCCCAAAGAAATAATGCGTAAATTGAATCCTTTATGCATACGCAGAAAGGTGATTTATGTATTTCATATTGTATGAAAAACATTGATATGAGTTGTACCTAGAACGGTACAAGACAATATCAGTGCAAGCCCAGGATCAGAACCATGGCAACTGTCAAGTGAGTCCTTAAGTATTTGAGAAATACTAAAGGATAAATTCCTCAAAGATCGAGGAAGAATCAAAGTGACGTAATGGAAGCGTAAATGTATTAGATTATGAATCTAATTCATCATAGGATGTTTCTTCATTATGAATTAAGAGACAAACGAATATCTCTTTATTATGACTAAAGAGATATTTGGATGGAAACATTAAAGTAATGACTTTAGTGTGTTCCATTATGAATGCAAGATATATTGCCATATAGAAGTTTACAACAATGTTGTTTGGATGGGAAAGTTCATTTATGAACTCTCTATTCGATTCCAACCAGAAAGTGTATGACACTAATGGGGCGATAGCTCAAGCCTGGGAATCAAGGTCTCATCAAGATCCGAACACAAATGAGAGACTGAACCACATGATTGAGAATCATGTATAATGGTGACGTCGTTATTCTCAAGGTTGCTTCTGTGGATAACACATATAGATATCCACTGTCTAGGCCTACTATTCAGCCATTTATGAAATGACTTCAGAAGAGGTATCATCAAGATGACCAAACTGATTGGCTCTAGAGCAAGTGGGAGATTGTTGGAAATGTGCCCTAAAGCCAATCATGTGATGATACTTGACGGACATTTCACATGTTAAACTAATCTAGTTTAACATATAAAGGGCAAAGATTATTGTTTGAGCTGTCTCATATAAATGTTATATGCTTAAACGATAAAGTCCAAGGAATATGTGATTGGGAGAATGTAATCTAATGAAGTTAGATTCATGAGACCATTCTTTCGTAGACACATCCTAAACGTTCCTGATCATAGGATTGCCAATTGGGCGTTGACAGTCCGTTAAGATCAGTACGTACTATGTCTTCTCTCAGGGAGAGTGATTAGTCTCGAGTCATTGGTGTGTGTGACATCAAGACAAGTACGGTAGGTGCTCAATAGAGAATGAGTTCACTGAACGCGATCAACGAAGGGTTCTCATATTCCATGTCACATGAGAACTCATGGTTGGGATAATGCAAATTAGTCCTTTGACCTGAGGCATCATAGTTGTCTTGTGGTTAAGACCTTGATCTTTGATTATGTCAAAGTCACTCCATCAGGAGGGTGTCCACGGCATCGTTGGGGTCAAGTGACTTAGCTATGGAGACAAGTGAATGCGCAACAAGGGATCTCTAACCTTCAAACCGTTTGAGGGAGAATACTCTATGATATGATTTGAATCTCTGGCCAGAGTATGAATGAGATTAGGGAATGCGTTCCGAATCACATTCAATGTAATCATATAAGCACAAGACACACATTGGATAGTAGACATGATCAAATAAACTATCAAACCAAACAATGTGGTCAAGAGTATTAGATTAGAGAAGGACCGTATTGCATTTGTAATCCCGAACTGAATAGGTTCTCTAACCTCTTCTGATTAGCTTGGGTAACCATGATATGCTACTAGGTGTCACTCATGGTTTGTGGAAGCCCTAAACGTGTGTAAACACTAAAGGGAGAATTGAAAATTGTTTCAATTCACAATCGATGTAAAATGGTTTTAATCGCCCACTGCCTCGCTAAAAGGAACCTAATGGATCGCACACCGTAAGAGGTGTAGATTGGAGATTAAACGGAAATGAGTAAGAATGATTAAATGGTTTAATCATTTATTTATGGCAAGGATTAATTAATATGTTAATTAATCAAACGAATAAGTTCGTTAAAGACCTTCGGGATAGTTTTGGACCTTAAGGCCCAATGGGCTTCAAACGTCAAGCCCATTAACTTAAGTTGTATGACAATTTGATGAATAAAGATTCATTAAAGCCCAAAAAGCCCAAATCCCCTAGGTGGCCGGCCATTATAGATGAATTAGGGTTTTTGGTTGTTTAGGTCACTTAAAGAAGTGACTATATAAATGACTTTATAACTAAATATTCATTAATGTGAAAATAAGGGTTTATTTTGGGGAAAATGGGTGAGAATTGTCTCTCCATTTCTCTCTAAAGAGGCCAACACCTTGGAGGGTACATCTAGCAATCCTACTACTCCAAGGTCACTCATTTCTTCTACAATCGAACCTTGGTGTCGAGAATTAGAGGTTCTCAATTTTGGGAACTTGGAGAACCTATTCTTCCATCCAAATCCATGGATCTAAGAAGCAAGGAATGAAGGCCCTATCTCTTTGGGTGATTAGCCTTTGCTTATGCAAAGAGGAATCTACAAAGGTATTAATTTCAACTCACTTTGTTTTTGAGTTGATTAATGGTTCACCAATCTACTAGGCTTTGAATTTCTTGGTTATGTTTTGTTTTTAAGTGCATGCAAGCATGATTCCGCCTTTTAATTGTTATTAGCATGCTTATTGATGTTGCTTAAATGAACATGTTTCACAAAATATTTCCTTCACTTAGGTGTATGGATGAATGGTTATGGAGGGATGTAGTAGTGTTTAGGGGAAGGGGATGGTGCGGCAAGAACTTAAAAACTAGGGAGAAGGGTGTTTGGTGGCTGCGGCAAAGGTGTGGAGAGGTTTGGGCGAATTTCTGATTTTGTGGAGTGAATCAATGAATGGATGGGTGTGGCTGCTTTATATAGGCTTCTAACCCTAGGTAAATCAGGTTTAAGGCTTCTAGAAAGCCAAATCCACAAGGAAATAGGTTAAAACAATCAGAAATCCTAAGGGATAGGGAATAAGGGGGGATAAGGCTTCTAGAAAGCCTTGCAAGGCAAGGGATTAGGGCATCTAAAAGGCTAGGGTGCGGCACCAATGTAGGGATTAGGGATAGGGCTTCTAGAAAGCCCCAAAACTGATAGGAAATGTAGGAAACTCACGGCAAGGAGGGGAACACTCTAGAAACTTCTCATTTGTGTCCTACAACACTTAGGAGTCCTTCTAGCATTAGGAAAACATGTTTCAATCCTCCAATGACTTGAAATTCTTCTCCTTCTTCATCTTGGAAACCTTTCCTTCTTGGACTTGGAAATCTTTTCCTTGTAGCTGCAACTTGATGCCATTTGGGGTTTACATTTCCTACTCCAAGTAGGAAACCTTGTTCAAGTAGGGAATTCAATCTTCTAGGTTTCCCAATTCAACTAGGAATCATCCTCTTCAAGTCTTCAATTTCGTCCATCCTCATGGCTCCAAGCATATGATCTTCATTCCAAGCTCTAATTTGCTCCAAAAGGCTCCAAAATGCTTCCCTTTGCATACTTTGCCCTTAAAACCTGAAAACACATAAAACGAGCTTAAAAGACTACTTTACTAAGGAAAAACACTATAAATGCACAAGAACAAGCTAAACTAAGACGCATAAATATGCTCCTATCAAATTCCCCCACACTTAGCTTTTGCTAGTCCTCGAGCAAAACAAAACGAAACAAAGTAAACAAACGAAGCAAAACGATTAAAACACAACCTAAACCTTCCAACAATCGCCTCAGGGATTTCCAATGCACATGACATGTTAAAAATCATCATTCCCACCGAATTTAGCCATCTTTACGCTTAAGCACATACTTAATCATAGTCACTACTCATTAGTTCACAAATAACCAATTAAAACGATGTTTTGAATGTAGTAACATGCCTTAGAGAATTTCCTCAATTCCTTACTAGATATGCACTCTATTTTCACTCATATTTTCTAACTACACACCCTACACTAGTTATATGTGAGAAGATTGATGTAAATATGAAAACGAATGCTCACATATATGTATAACAAGAAAAGCATTTTCCGGAGTAAATGACATGTTTAGATATGATCTCATGAATGGATTGCTACTACTTAGATGCGAGAACCAGTGACACCATATGCACATACCAAATTCAAACTCCACAAATTGAAACACACAACATTCAAGATTAAAGTCAAGGGTTGTAATGGGGCTAGGGGAGTTGGCTAACAACGAAAGGATAGGGAAAACAAACGTTCTTCAAGCAATACTAAGCAAAACAATGAAATCGTACTCAGAATTCCCATTAGCATGCAGAAATTAACTTTTAAACACAAAGGGAAGATTCAACAACAATTAGGGCCGAATTCACTGTTTTGGACCCTTCCTTCAACAAACAACACTTAAGAACTCTTTTTCACATCTTTTCAACTCCTTTTCATTCTTTTCACAACTTTTTTTTTTCTTTTTCTTTTCCACGAAATTTTTCTTTTTCTTTTCTTTTTCGTGCCTCATTCAAGACTTTGGCACACCCAGAACAAAACTCACTTCCCCCACACTTGTTTTCTGCCAACAATGACCAAAAGGAATTCATTTTGAGTCATTCATTACTATGCTTCAAGAACAAAGGTATGGATGGTCCTAATCTAGGCTAGGTGAGGATAATGTGGGTTAACGAAGAAAACATAAGCTAAACAAGGCTCAACAGGGTTAAAACCTACAAAACACAATGAAATAGGGAGATATGGCCATTTGGCTATGGTGGTCACTACACAACCTTTATCTTGAATATGTGTTAAGCAAATCAATAACATGCTTTGAATGAATTGGGCATGAGTTCTAGTGTTTGGAACTAAATGAGGAAACGCCTTCTAAGTAATAACCAAGCAAAGAATAATGAGATCATGCGACGACTTTAGAAAACAACAATGCACATATTATTAACTCTCCAAATAAACGTTTTAGGCTCAATTCTCACAAGATTGTAGCGTTAGTTTGAGTTCCTTCCTTCAAGCATGTTACAAAAATTGATTTTTCCTTTATGATTACATGTGAATTCATAAGTTATAACCACAACCAAGCATAAACCAAAGAGTAAATCAAACTTTCATCCATATTTACAACTCTCTTTAACAGTCTTACAAACCGAATCCTCATCATTGTGTTGGAAGGTACCCTAAGACACAAACAAATACACAAAAACAACTCTTTTTGGGTTTTTTTTTTAAAACAATTTTTCAAATTTTTATGGGGTTTTCGAATTTTTGAATCAAAACACACTAAAACAGCTTAAAAACACTTAAAACAGCAAGGAACAACATTTAGAAGTTATGAGTGATAAACCCTACGAATTTGCATCAAAACACTTTGGTTACCCCCCCCATACTTAAATCAAACATTGTCCTCAATGTTTCAAGCATAGACTCACACAAATAACAAACAAACAAACAAAACAACATCTAAACAACCTAACATGGCAGAAACGAAATAGCAACAAAGAGATTAGGAACGCAAATCTGGAATTGGAGTGCTTTCTCGGTCTTCCTTTGTTGAATGCATGGGTTGCTGATGTGAAAATTATATTGACACTCAAATTAACCCTCTTTTTATCAATTGTAGCAAGTATGTAAGTAGGGATCGTTCTAGGCCGGGGATTAGGAGGGATTGCTAAATCACTTGAAAACTGACTCAAATACGTAAAAACAAGTTTAAAACACTAAACTAGACTCAAAGAATGCAAAACTAAACTTTAAAACACCAAAACAATCCAAAAGACTCAAAACAGCAAATAAACACTCAAAACTGTCTTAAAAACACTTTCTGGGCAGTTTTGAACACTAGACACAAACTTGGACGAAAATTGGTTTTAACTTGACCTAAGACACTTAAAAACACAAACTAAAGTGATATCTAACTACTATGACTCAACTAAGTAAAGGGGGATTGATTTTGGACAAATTTAAAAACAAAACAAAACTTTGTAAACTAAAACAGATCTTAAAACGAATTGGGTTGAATTGAATGGATGGAAGGCTAGCTAAGGGGTTCATCTCCACACATGTCACACTATCATATAAAACGATTTCCAATTGCTTTTCAATAAAACATGAATTCTCAACGCTCCAAGTTAATTAGGTCCGCTTAAATTAACCCTCAGATTTTCCTAACGTTATTGAATTGGATGATTGCATACGACAACCCAAAGCATTCCCCACAAGTTCTCTACATGATTGCATAATAGAGATACGAGCAAGAATCATTAAGTTCTATGAAAATCATAAGCATTGACGAAGCACTTGTTACTATGATTGCATGAAACTTATGCCAAGAATTTACTTAACGCGATTGAGATCATCAACCTTTACTACTTGTGAATATAAGTTCATAACGATTAGGTGAAAGTCCCTTATATCCTAGCATCAAATTCATGCATGCAAACTAAGTGTCGACCCTTAATTCATGCATGCAAATTGAAATCACAACTTATGAAACGCAATTAGAAGTAATCAAATCATATTGCAAGCATAAACATGGTTTCGAATCCCCCCCCTAGCCAAGGGGGGTTTAGTTCCTCATACTCGCAAACAAACAAAGATAAATAAATTTAAACATTAAAACAAAGATAGAAAACACCTAGAAACGCTCCACAATCCAAGCTCCTTGAATGGCAAGCACGGCTACAGATTTCTTCCTTCTTCTCCTTGCAAAACTCACGGCACAATGAGGGGTTTTTGGGTGAATGGTGTAGTGAAAATATGGTAGAGGATGGTGACTAAATGGTGCAGCCAAGGGTGGTATTTATAGGCTGAAATTCGCAGCCCCTATGTAGCAAAGGAAAAGGATTTAAAAGCCTAATTTGTATAGGATAATAACACACAATCCTTGAAGGAAAAGGCTAAGGCTTTTAGAAACCAAGGGGGAAAGGAATAATCAGGTTTCTAGGAGTTCTAGAAAGGTTTGGGGCGTCACTTTTGTAGGACAAGGGATAAGGTCTTCTAGAAAGGTTATTTTGTGGCTGATTTCTAGAAAAACAAGGGATAAGGCTTCTAGAAATCTGATTTTAAGCATCCTAATATAGTTAGGAACCCTCCCTTGCAGCTAAAATATAGGTAGATTAGGATTAGGATAAGATAGGATAGGATAAGGTTTGTTTGGATAAGATAAGCTAAGATAAGGTTATGGATGAGGTTTTGGATAAGATTCCTTATCTTGAGCTGATTCTTTGGCTTTAATGATGCGTAAAATAACTAAACACACAAATTAAACCCTCTTTTGACAAATGTAGTAAAGTATGTAAGTAGGGATCGTTCTAGACCGAGGATTAGGAGGGATTGCTAAACTCTTGGAAACTGACTTAAAAACTCAAAAACAAAGTTTAAAACACTAAACTAGACTCAAAGAATGCAAAACTAAAGGTTAAAACACTTAAACAAACCTAAAACTCAAAACAGCAACCTAATGACTCAAAACTGCCTAAAAACCACTTTCTAGGCAGTTTTGAGAACCTAATAAGAACTTGGACGAATTTGGGTGAAAACTTGAATCAAAACACTTAGAAACACAAATCAAAACACTTTCTAACTAATCTAAGACTTCAAAATAAAGGGGGATTTGTTTTGGACGAAAATTAACTAACAAAACAGATTGCAAATTAAAAACAGATTGTAAAACGAAATTAGATGAAACTATGGATGATGGATTAGTTAGAGGTTCTTTCTCCACACATGACAAGTATGCAAACGACTCAATTTCCAGTTATTCCTTCATAGAATTACGAATGACAATGCCCCAAATTAACCGTGACATCACTAGTTAATTCTCAAGTTTTCCTTGTGTTATCGGATTGGATGACATCATTCGACAACCCGAAGCATTCCTTAAAAGTTCCCTACATGACATCATAATAAAGATATGATCAAAGATCATTACGTTCAATGAAAACTATAAGCATTGACAAAGCACTTGCAACTATGACATCATGTCACTCATGCTAAGAATTGGACTTAACGCGATCGTGACTAGCAACCTTCACTACATATGAATATAAGTGTGTGACGATTATGTGAAACAACCTTATATTCTAGCATCATATTCATGCAAGCCAATTAAGTGTCGACCCCTAATTAACAAACACAAATAAGTTATTATTCGCACAGTTAAGCCAATTGCATTCACGATTCAAGAATTCATAACTGGAATTTATCAAATCAAATTGCACACATAGTCATGGCTTTGAAATCACCCCTAACCAATAGGGGTTTAGCCACTCATGTTCATAGCAAAACGAAAGAGAAAGAAATTACACATTGAAATTATGAAACGAATTACACCTAGAATGCACCAACGATGAAGCTTGAACATCCAAGGATCCTTCCTTCTTCCTCCTTGCTGCAACGCACAAGTGGGTGAGTTTTAGGGCTTATGGATGGTGTAGAATGATGGGTTTATGGCTGGGATAGGTGTATGGGACGGCTAGGGTGGTTTTGGGTCAGAAAATATGGTGAATGGTGAAGGAATGGGGCTGTTGAAGATGGAGAATGGTTTCTGGCGTGAAGGATTATTTTCTGGATGAATGGTCATGTTTGTGGCTGCACAAGAATGTTTATTTAAAGGGATTAGGAAATTAAAAACCCTAGACTCTTTTGGTAAACAGAAATTTAGTCCAAAGCTTCTAGAAATAGGAAATTAAATCAGAAACTTAAGGGAAATTAGCCAAAAGGTGCGGCACTAACCTAAAACAGATTAGGAAGGTGTTTTAGGTCAGATTTTAGGAAAGAAACCCTCTCCCTTGCACGGCAAGGAAGAGGAGAGGATTAGGGAGGTGCGGCAAAGGTCCTAGAGTGGTTTAGGGCCTTTGTTTTGGGTGTCCCAAAGTGCATAAAAGGTATTCAAAGTGGTTGGAAATTAAGGACATTTAGGAATAGGGAAGGTCAACTAAAATAGGAAACCTTGACTTAACTTTCCTACTTCAAGTAGGAATCCTTGTTGGAGTAGGAATCCTTGTTCTTCTAGGAATCTTCAAATGAGTAGGAATCCTTCTTCAATTAGGAATCCTCGAATGAGTAGGAATCCTTCTTCAATTAGGAATCCTCGAATGAGTAGGAATCCTTCTTGGATTAGGAAACCAACTTTCTTCAAGACTTCAATTCATCCATTCCTTTTGCTCCAAAAGGCTCCATTTTGCTTCTTTTTGCACACTTTGACCTTAGAACCTGAAAACACACAAAAGTGACTTTAAACACTAAAATAGCTAAGTAAACACAACCTAAATGCACGAGAACAAGCCAATTAAGTAGCATAAATATGCTCCTATCAAATTCCCCCACACTTAGCTTTTGCTAGTCCTCGAGCAAAACAAATAAAAGAAAGGGAACAAAACGAAACAAACTAACCAAAACAAACCTAAACCTTCCAACATTTGCCTCAGGGATTTCCAATGCACATGACATGTTAAAGATTGTTATCCCCACATATTTGAGTTTTCTTTACCCATAAGCACATACTTAATTAAAGCCACTACTTACTAGTTCACAAGTAATCAATTAAAACAATGCTTTGAATGTAGTAACATGCCTTAGAGAATTCCCTCAATTCCTTACAAGATATACACTCTATTTTCACTCAGATTTTCTAACTCCACACCCTACACTAGTCATATGTGAGAAGATTGATGTAAATATGAAAACGAACGCTCACATATAAGTATCACAAAGAAACCAATTTCTGGAGTTAATAAGCATGTTTAGATATGATCTCATGAATGGAATGCTACTACTTAGACCCGAGAACCAGTGACACCATATGCTCATACCAAATTCAAACTCCACAAATTGAAACACATAACACTCAAGATAGAAGTTAAGGGTTGTAACGGGGCTTGGGGTGTTGGCTAACAAATGAAGGATAGGGATAACAAACGTTCTTAAAGCAATAGCAAGCAAAGTAATGAAATTGAAACTTAGAACTCACTTAGATTGCAGAAATCAACTTTTAAACACGAAGGGAAGATTCAAGCAATATTTAGGGCCGAATTCAAAGTTTTGGACCCTTTCTTCAACAAACAATACTTTGAAACTCTTTTCACATCTTTTCAACTCTTTTTTTTTTTCACAACTTTTCTCTTTTTCTTTTTTCTTTTTCTTTTCTTTTCTTTTCTTGCCGTGTTCTATGGCCCCCAAAATACCCAAATTGAAACCTTTCCCCTACACTCGTTTTCTGCCATATATAAATCAAAAGGAATTCAATTTGAATCATGCTTTACTATGCTTGAAGAACAAGGGTAAGGATGGTCCTAATCTAGGCTAGGTGAGGTTAATGTGGGTTAACAAAGAATGAAGGCTAATAAGGCTCGACGGGGTTAAACTTAAACATAAAATGATATGGGATATACGGCAATTTGGCTTTGGTGGTGGTAACTACACAACTTCATCTTGAATATGTGTTATGCACATCAATAACATGCTTTGAATGAAATGGGCATGAGTTCTAGTATTTGGAACTAAATGATGAAACACATTCTAAGTAGTAACCAAGCAAGGAATAATGAGATCATGCAACGACTTAGAAAACAATAATGCACAGATTTTAACTCTCCAAATAAACGTTTAGGCTCAAGTCTCACAAGGTTGTAGCATTTGTTTGAGTTCCTTCCTTCAAGCATGTTACAAAAACTAATTTTTATCCTTTGTGATCGCATGTGAATTCATAAGTTATAACCACAACCAAGCATAAACAAAGAGTAAATCAAACTTTCATCCATGTTAATCACTCTCTTTAACAGCCATGTAATTACAAACCGAATCCTCATCATTGTGTTGGAAGGTACCCTAAGACACAAACAAACACACAAAAACAACTCTTTTTGGGTTTTTAAAACAAATTTTTCAAATTTTTATGTGATTTTCGGATTTTTAGAACAACACATACTAAAACACACCAAAATAGCCTAAAAACACTTAAAAACAGCAAGGAACAAGTCTCCAAGTTAAGGGTGATAAAATCCCACGAATTTGCATCTAAAACACTTAGTTACCCCCCCACACTTAAATCAAACATTGTCCTCAATGTTTCAAGCATAAAACCACACTAAACAAAAAGAAACACACAAACAGCAAGTAAATAACAAAATAGGCAGATTCGAAATAAACAATAAAGTGAAGAGTTTAGGAACGCAAATCTGGAATTGGAGTGATTCCTTGGTCTTCCTTTGTTGAATTGCATGGGTTGCCTCCCAAGTAGCGCTTTCTTTTACGTCTTGCAGCCGGACGAAGAACACAATCATGCCCCATTGGAGCCCACGGCATGGAATGGAATCTCCTCCACCACCTGCCCCACGGCACTCTCATAGTATGGCTTCAATCGATGTCCGTTAACCTTGAATTCCACCCCGTTCCTTAAGCTTTGGACTTGAACTACACCATGTGGAAAAACATTAGTAACCACAAAAGGTCCAATCCACTTAGAACGTAACTTACCAGGAAATAAACGTAAGCGAGAATTAAAAAGTAAAACTTTCTGCCCAATTGAGAAGGTTTTGCCCCTAATCATCTTGTCATGAAACGCCTTTGTTTTCTCCTTGTAGATGCGGGCATTCTCATATGCTTCATTCCTTAGCTCCTCAAGCTAATTCAATTGGAGCTTTCGATGCATTCCAGCCGCATCTAAGTCCAAATTGAATGTTTTCACGGCCCAATGCGCCTTGTGTTCTAGTTCCACGGGTAAGTGACAAGGCTTGCCATAAACTAGCCGAAATGGAGACATCCCTAGGGGTGTCTTGTAAGCAGTGCGATACGCCCATAGTGCATCGTCTAAACGCATGCTCCAATCTTTCCGGTTAGGCCCCACGGTCTTCTCCAAGATTTGCTTGATTTCTCTATTTGATACTTCGGCTTGGCCACTTGTTTGTGGGTGATAAGGTGTGGAAACCTTATGCTTGACATTGTACTTCTTAAAGAGTGCCTCAATGGTTCGATTGCAGAAATGTGAGCCTCCATCACTTATGAACACACGCGGCATCCCAAATCTAGAGAAAATGTTAGTCTTGATGAAATCTGAAACCACTCTAGAATCGTTAGTCCGGGTAGCTTTTGCTTCTACCCATTTGGAAACATAATCAACCGCAAGCAAAATATAAGTAAAACAAAATGAAGGAGGAAAAGGACCCATGAAATCAATACCCCATACATCAAAAATTTCAATATTGAAGATGGGTGCCTGCGGCATTTGGTCTTTTGCACCAATGGAACCTGTTCTTTGACATCTATCACATGTTAAGCAAACCATTCTAGCATCTTTGAACAATGTAGGCCAATAAAAACCAGATTCTAACACTTTGAGGGCTGTTCTTTGGGTGCCAAAATGGCCTCCACATGCATAAGAATGACAAAATGCTAGAATTGAATTAAAATCAGAATTTGGCACACATCTTCTAACAATCTGATCTGGGCAATATTTCCATAGATATGGATCATCCCACACATAAAATCTTGCATCATGTTTCAATTTATCACGTTGAACCTTGCTTAGAGTGTTAGGAACTTGCTTAGACACCAAGAAATTGACCAAATCGGCATACCAAGGGGTACTTACCTCAATGGACAGAAGTTGTTCATCCGGAAACGTCTCAGAAATGGGCAGGGACTCTTCTTCACGCACCAATTGTTGGAAATGTGCCCTAAAGCCAATCATGTGATGATACTTTACGGACATTTCACATGTTAAACTAATCTAGTTTTACATATAAAGGGCAAAGATTATTGTTTGAGCCGTCTCATATAAATGTTATATGCTTAAACGATAAAGTCCAAGGAATATGTGATTGGGAGAATGTAATCTAATGAAGTTAGATTCATGAGACCATTCTTTCGTAGACACATCCTAAACGTTCCTGATCATAGGATTGCCAATTGGGCGTTGACAGTCCGTTAAGATCAGTACGTACTATGTCTTCTCTCAGGGAGAGTGATTAGTCTCGAGTCATTGGTGTGTGTGACATCAAGACAAGTACGGTAGGTGCTCAATAGAGAATGAGTTCACTGAACGCGATTAACGAAGAGTTCTCATACTCCATGTCACATGAGAACTCATGGTTGGGATAATGCAAAGTAGTCCTTTGACCTGAGGCATCATAGTTGTCTTGTGGTTAAGACCTTGATCTTTGATTATGTCAAAGTCATCCCATCAGGAGGGTGTCCACGGCATCGTTGGGGTCAAGTGACTTAGCTATGGAGACAAGTGAATGCGCAACAAGGGATCTCTAACCTTCAAACCGTTTGAGGGAGAATACTCTATGATATGATTTGAATCTCTGGCCAGAGTATGAATGAGATTAGGGAATGCGTTCCAAATCACATTCAAGGTAATCATATAAGCACAAGACACACATTGGATAGTAGACATGATCAAATAAACTATCAAACCAAACAATGTGGTCAAGAGTATTAGATTAGAGAAGGACCATATTGCATTTGTAATCCCGAACTGAATAGGTTCTCTAACCTCTTCTGATTAGCTTGGGTAACCATGATATGCTGCTAGGTGTCACTCATGGTTTGTGGAAGCCCTAAACGTGTGTAAACACTAAAGGGAGAATTGAAAATTGTTTCAATTCACAATCGATGTAAAATGGTTTTAATCGCCCACTGCCTCGCTAAAAGGAACCTAATGGATCGCACACCGTAAGAGGTGTAGATTGGAGATTAAACGGAAATGAGTAAGAATGATTAAATGGTTTAATCATTTATTTATGGCAAGGATTAATTAATATGTTAATTAATCAAACGAATAAGTTCGTTAAAGACCTTCGGGATAGTTTTGGACCTTAAGGCCCAATGGGCTTCGAACGTCAAGCCCATTAACTTAAGTTGTATGACAATTTGATGAATAAAGATTCATTAAAGCCCAAAAAGCCCAAATCCCCTAGGTGGCCGGCCATTATAGATGAATTAGGGTTTTTGGTTGTTTAGGTCACTTAAAGAAGTGACTATATAAATGACTTTATAACTAAATATTCATAATGTGAAAATAAGGGTTTATTTTGGGGGAAAATGGGTGAGAATTGTCTCTCCATTTCTCTCTAAAGAGGCCAACACCTTGGAGGGTACATCTAGCAATCCTACTACTCCAAGGTCACTCATTTCTTCTACAATCGAACCTTGGTGTCGAAAATTAGAGGTTCTCAATTTTGGGAACTTGGAGAACCTATTCTTCCATCCACATCCATGGATCTAAGAAGCAAGGAATGAAGGCCCCTATCTCTTTGGGTGATTAGCCTTTGCCTATGCAAAGAGGAATCTACAAAGGTATTAATTTCAACTCACTTTGTTTTTGAGTTGATTATTGGTTCACCAATCTACTAGGCTTTGAATTTCTTGGTTATGTTTTGTTTTTAAGTGCATGCAAGCATGATTCCGCCTTTTAATTGTTATTAGCATGCTTATTGATGTTGCTTAAATGAACATGTTTTCCAAAATAATTCCTTCAAGTGGTATCAGAGCCTAGGTCTAGTAGTTGGTGAATCCTTTTGGGTTTTGTAGTTCATAGTATGTGATCTAAAAGTTGTAATTGTTACAAGCTTTATTCTTGCTTCTTTGAAAGTAAATTTTGTTGGAAAATTTGCTATCTCAAATGTTGTAGATGTTGTTCATATGAGCATGAATATTGGAGCTAAAATTTGGTGCCATGCTTTTGGGAAAATTCGGCCAAAACCAAAGGGTGATTTTTTGGGTTCTTGTTTGACTTGTTAAAAGTGTTTTAATGTGTTCTTTGGAACCCCTAAGTACCCTAGTTTGGTTAGATGTTATTTCCCTTAAGTAAGAATGGTTTTGGAATGTTTTTGGGTGAAAAAAGTTCATGGAAAAATTTAGGTTTTTCATGAATGTTCTTCCCTAAAATAAAAAGGTTTGGTGTTTTTGGGTGAAAAAATGTTCTTGCCAAGAATAAAAAGGTTTGGTGTTTTGATTCAAAGTTTTGAATTATTTCACAAACTTATCTTACATACACTTGCATGCTTTTGACAAAACTCACAAATCAACACACATACCAACCTCATCTCTTCCCTAAAACCGGCCACTCCCTCAAAGGGAGTACTTTTGGGGCTTTTATGCAATTACATAAAGTTTTGATACTTTTGTGTATTTGCACTTTGGCCCAAAAGTTTACGTTTTTACGTTTAGGTCCAAAAACGCTAAAGGACAAATTGTTTTGTTCCTTTAATGAAGTTTTTGCATTATTAAAAGTTTGGGCTCTAGTTGTATTTACATGAATTTGTGACTTTTGTGTATTATACAAAGTGACCCCAAAAGTTTTTGTTATTGCAATATGGCCCAAAAGTTGAGGTTAATTGCAAGATGGCCCAAATAGGATGAGAACAAAATTGTTTTGTCTCTTTAAATGAGAATTGGATTTTCATTTTGTTTAGCTCCATTTAAATCAATTTTATGGATACAAAGACCAAATGAAAATGTTGCATTCAATAATTAGTTAAAGTGTTAATTAATTAAAGGGTGATTATGAACCTAAGCCTAATATAATTGAGCTATGTGAAAGGCGTTTCAAATTTGTTTGAACCATGGGAATGTGTAGATTAGATTTTGGTTGTAATTTGATTTGATCAAATGTTGTAAAAGGGCTTAAGCTCTTCTTTACTTTAAAGTAATTTGTTATATGCAAATGTTGTAATGAGCATAAGCTCACCTTTACTTTGAAG
This sequence comes from Malus x robusta, assembly GCA_963082935.1. NCBI lineage: Eukaryota > Viridiplantae > Streptophyta > Magnoliopsida > Rosales > Rosaceae > Malus > Malus x robusta. Next base: position 18,074,664 of record OY720340.1, on the reverse strand, counting down.
TACTTCTTTCTTGCTTTATACGATATGCATGAAAATGAAGTAGTTGGGTCCAACGCCCCTAAGACAACACGCCTTAATGTGATTAAACGCGTAACTAAAATCAATCAACATCCCTAGACCGAGATTCAACACAAGGCTCGTGTTGAATCTAAACAAAGGTTCATAATCATCCTAAGGCCCTAATGCAACTATATAAGTCCATCAAATGAATGCAAAGTTGATGTTAGTAGTATCATATACTCTTGCTTTAAAAACCGTTTTAAAAGCATAGTGGGAGTATTATGTACAACTAAAACAATGGGATGGACCAATAGTTGTAATAGGACCAAAATTGTTTTAATAGAGATTAAAATGTATATTTGTATGTGATGAGACCTAAAACCCTCAACCAAACCAATATTAAGTTGATAAGCGAGAGATGTTTAGAATATCTCTTCGTGGCCTTCCACCGTGGTGGGATCCAATCGTTTATGACTTGTACACCGGCTTCACCCTATCATGGGGGAGTACAAAGTGCATGCTTATACTCAGGAGGAATCCATATACATATGATGAGGTGAGTGTAGGCAACGAGGATAGCTATACATCGTATCATCGTGAGGCTATTCTTGAACCCCTTCACACACTAAGCATGGTGGGAATGACTTAACTAAGTGCAATGGAGCCAACATCATATCATTGTGAGGCTACATTCTCTAGAGGCCAAATAAGATGGGTACTTGCATTAGTTGCAAATGAGTAAGCGTACTCTCTCATTATTATTAATGCTAGCCAAACATCGTATCATCGTGAGGTGGGCTTGGTAATAGTGAGCCTCCCATAACCTACTAGGAGTTTCATCCAAAACTCTCGAATTCCTATGAGGGATATGGAATTTGCCAAAAATAGTGGGTGGTACTATTTGATTTAAAGACCCGAATCAAATGGTTTAAAATCAATCAATTTATATACGTTATGTATTTGTTTACCAATATATTTGCAAACGCTATCCAACACTTGACAAAACCGAATGTTTTAGTTTCCGGACTTGGTACCACAATCCCAAAGAATGTCTTAAAAGGATTGCATATGTACCTAAGTAGTCTCATCCTCACAATCTTCCTAATGATAATGTATCATTGGAAGAACATGTTAGAAAAGTCTATCATAAAGAGGACAACACTTTTAATGTCATAATTCTTCAATTACAAATTGTTGTATGAAGAAATAGGAGTTGCTTTGAACAACCCTTAGTCAATGCAAACACTTAGTGCTTGTTTCTTTGTTACATGAACAAGGAACTTGAGAAGAAAGCACAAAGGCATGGACACTTTATGTGCCATGATTCTTCACTTACAATTTGTTGTGTGAAGAAATAAGAGTTGCCTTGTACAACTCTTTAAAGTTTGTAATTATGTTTAGAACATAATGGTTGGTTGATAAAAATAGTCCATTAACATGGAATTATGATGATTTTGAATCATTAAGTGTTGAAGTGTTACACCACTTAACGAGACGGAAACTAGGCAAGGACTTCACCTTTGTGTCCCTATCCTATTGGTTCACTAAGTTTATTGTAAACTATGTAGTGAACAATAAACCACATGCTCTCCAAAATTGTTTGATGTGTATAACACAATTGAAAAAGGTTTCAAGACAGATAGTGGGAGTTTAGGGACCATGACTAATGTAGTCAAAGGTGAAAGTCAAATAAAGAAGATATATAACTCCAGGGGAACAAACTTTCTTTATGAAAGGATGGACATTGGAAGGGGTATTTGCAAGAAATGTCTTGCAAGTGTCAAGAACACACCTTTCGAAGGTGTTGTAAAATTGTTCTTGAATAGTTCAAAACAGTTGGTTCTTCTACTTGAATGTTTGATTCCGTATTAGTAACTATGTTTTACAATCGTTGTAAAAATGTGGCTAATAAGAAGTAGAAGATTAATGAGAGAAGAGAAAGTACTTCACATTCGGAAAGTGAATAAAATATAGATTTATGCGAAAGCAGTTAGTACTTACTTCCTCATATGAACTACCAAAGAAATTGGAAAAACATAGATTGTCTTTATATTCCAATTTTAAGGAACTAAATTCCGTCACTATGTGAAATGGATAAATGTTTTGTTTGACAAAACAATGTTCTTTATTAATCAATGATTGGATTATGGTAATCTAATTAATTATCTCTATAGTAGAGATAATATGGTAGTGTTAACTGTTTAGAAAATAATGATGCTTAAAACCCAAAAGGTTGCAAGGTAGTGACTAATCCCAACAAAAGTTGTGATTCCTCTAAAAACATAAGTTATGAGTTGGTGAAAGATGGATGCTTTGGATCGTTAGATCCGGATCCAATACCTTCTTGTTAAAATTGTATGGAGGCGAAATGTTCGAATCTTTATTCTTTTGGAAAGAAGAAAGAATCACAAAGTTATTGAGGTTAATTCACTTAGATGTTAGTGGCACTTGTCCACAAACATAATACTACTCATGTTGAATAACATTCACCGAAGATCACTCTCGGTTGGACTATAGTTTATTTTGAATAAACACAAGTCCGAATACTTTGCAAAATGTTTCAAAGAATTCAAGTAATGTAAGTTGATGAGTAAGACATCTAAAGTATTTACCTCCTTAGATTTGATCCAAGGAAAGGTAACACTTTAGATGAGTTTCCTTGAAAGATATCAAGGAAATAAGCATCATAAGATAATGTATTTCTCCATTAGGAGAAGAACGAACTCGAATAAGATTTAGTTCGTTATATGTTATCTATTACCTATATATAGGATATATACTTCTAAAACAATATGATTGTCGATGAGAAGATCTTCCAATATTTTCATGACTCCATAAGATGTAGTTGGAAAGAAAGACAAATCTTAAGCATGTTAAAGATTTGGGGTTGTGTGCTAATAAGCAATATTTGTTTGATAACAATCTTGTAGGATATCCTTAAAATAATTTTTGGATATCGCTTCTATAAACCAACTAACAAATGTTGTTTTGTTGGGTAGTTCATTGTAATTCTACAATGTGATTTGCCTAAAAGCAAATGAACGAGAGATAGAACTCAAGGAATGGGTTCTTTGAGAGACAAGAAAGTAATCAACAAATATAACAACCTAGTTCCTATACCACAAGCTCCAAGGTAGTCGATAAGGATTTATAAACCGTCTCAGTTGAATGGTTTTGAACTTTATGACTATGTCATAGAGTTGCACCTCTTAATTAGAAAGAAATAAGAATGAAAATCCTTATGACTACAATGAGTGCATATACGATATATACTCAAGAAAATGGTAAAGTACCATTTGACTCGAAATAATGAAACCTTCAAAGCTAATTGGTAGCTTAAGGTGACTAAAATCAAATAGAATGGTTGACTTTGAAGGAACCATTTTTGACGTAGTCTTAGTTTCAATTAATTCGAAGATTGCTAGCTACAACTAAATGGTGATTCAATGTTTGGACATAATATGGGTTTCCGAAACCATTATTAAGATAGTCTTGATAATATATGTCTAAAAATATAAATCACAAGACATGTAAGTTGTAGAAATCCATCCATCATGGATCTTAGCAAGTTAGTGGGAGCTATTTGCATTTTATGAGGAAAAAGGATCAAATCGTTTGATTTCTCATAAAGATGTAAATGAATCTTTTGTTTACTAGTTTTACAAAAGATTAGTGGGAGTTAATCAAGTTCCTAAAATTTAAATATATATGATATATTAATTTTGGAAATGAAAATAATACTTCTTCGCTAAAGTTATGACTTTAATACATTATATGATGATAGAATGTATATGGGAGATATAGTCTATATACATGGGATGCAAATCTATAATGATATATTTCATGATATAATTGGATTATATCAATCCCTAATAATAGACAATGGATGCTAGGGAGTTTCTCATATGATGATAAACTTCAAATAGAAGGACGATTCTAGTAAGACTAGCAAGTTGCCCTTCTCAAAGGGAATGTACCCTTTGACTCCCAAAGAAATAATGCGTAAATTGAATCCTTTATGCATACGCAGAAAGGTGATTTATGTATTTCATATTGTATGAAAAACATTGATATGAGTTGTACCTAGAACGGTACAAGACGATATCAGTGCAAGCCCAGGATCAGAACCATGGCAACTGTCAAGTGAGTCCTTAAGTATTTAAGAAATACTAAAGGATAAATTCCTCAAAGATCGAGGAAGAATCAGAGTAACGTAATGGAAGCGTAAATGTATTAGATTATGAATCTAATCCATCATTGGATGTTTCTTCATTATGAATGAAGAGATAAACGAATATCTCTTTATTATGACTAAAGAGATATTTGGATGGAAACATTAAAGTAATGACTTTAGTGTGTTCCATTATGAATGCAAAATATATTGCCATATAGAAGTTTACAACAATGTCGTTTGGATGGGAAAGTTCATTTATGAACTCTCTATTCGATTCCAACCAGAAAGTGTATGACACTAATGGGGCGATAGCTCAAGCCTGGGAATCAAGGTCTCATCAAGATCCGAACACAAATGAGAGACTGAACCACATGATTGAGAATCATGTATAAAGGTGACGTCGTTATTCTCAAGGTTGCTTCTGTGGATAACACATATAGATGTCCACTGTCTAGGCCTACTATTCAGCCATTTATGAAATGACTTCAGAAGAGGTATCATCAAAGATGACCAAGCTGATTGGCTCTAGTGCAAGTGGGAGATTGTTGGAAATGTGCCCTAAAGCCAATCATGTGATGATACTTTACGGACATTTCACATGTTAAACTAATCTAGTTTTACATATAAAGGGCAAAGATTATTGTTTGAGCCGTCTCATATAAATGTTATATGCTTAAACGATAAAGTCCAAGGAATATGTGATTGGGAGAATGTAATCTAATGAAGTTAGATTCATGAGACCATTCTTTCGTAGACACATCCTAAACGTTCCTGATCATAGGATTGCCAATTGGGCGTTGACAGTTCGTTAAGATCAGTACGTACTATGTCTTCTCTCAGGGAGAGTGATTAGTCTCGAGTCATTGGTGTGTGTGACATCAAGACAAGTACGGTAGGTGCTCAATAGAGAATGAGTTCACTGAACGCGATTAACGAAGAGTTCTCATACTCCATGTCACATGAGAACTCATGGTTGGGATAATGCAAAGTAGTCCTTTGACCTGAGGCATCATAGTTGTCTTGTGGTTAAGACCTTGATCTTTGATTATGTCAAAGTCATCCCATCAGGAGGGTGTCCACGGCATCGTTGGGGTCAAGTGACTTAGCTATGGAGACAAGTGAATGCGCAACAAGGGATCTCTAACTTTCAAACCGTTTGAGGGAGAATACTCTATGATATGATTTGAATCTCTGGCCAGAGTATGAATGAGATTAGGGAATGCGTTCCAAATCACATTCAAGGTAATCATATAAGCACAAGACACACATTGGATAGTAGACATGATCAAATAAACTATCAAACCAAACAATGTGGTCAAGAGTATTAGATTAGAGAAGGACCGTATTGCATTTGTAATCCCGAACTGAATAGGTTCTCTAACCTCTTCTGATTAGCTTGGGTAACCATGATATGCTGCTAGGTGTCACTCATGGTTTATGGAAGCCCTAAACGTGTGTAAACACTAAAGGGAGAATTGAAAATTGTTTCAATTCACAATCGATGTAAAATGGTTTTAATCACCCACTGCCTCGCTAAAAGGAACCTAATGGATCGCACACCGTAAGAGGTGTAGATTGGAGATTAAACGGAAATGAGTAAGAATGATTAAATGGTTTAATCATTTATTTATGGCAAGGATTAATTAATATGTTAATTAATCAAACGAATAAGTTCGTTAAAGACCTTCGGGATAGTTTTGGACCTTAAGGCCCAATGGGCTTCGAACGTCAATCCCATTAACTTAAGTTGTATGACAATTTGATGAATAAAGATTCATTAAAGCCCAAAAAGCCCAAATCCCCTAGGTGGCCGGCCATTATAGATGAATTAGGGTTTTTGGTTGTTTAGGTCACTTAAAGAAGTGACTATATAAATGACTTTATAACTAAATATTCATAATGTGAAAATAAGGGTTTATTTTGGGGGAAAATGGGTGAGAATTGTCTCTCCATTTCTCTCTAAAGAGGCCAACACCTTGGAGGGTACATCTAGCAATCCTACTACTCCAAGGTCACTCATTTCTTCTACAATCGAACCTTGGTGTCGAAAATTAGAGGTTCTCAATTTTGGGAACTTGGAGAACCTATTCTTCCATCCACATCCATGGATCTAAGAAGCAAGGAATGAAGGCCCCTATCTCTTTGGGTGATTAGCCTTTGCCTATGCAAAGAGGAATCTACAAAGGTATTAATTTCAACTCACTTTGTTTTTGAGTTGATTATTGGTTCACCAATCTACTAGGCTTTGAATTTCTTGGTTATGTTTTGTTTTTAAGTGCATGCAAGCATGATTCCGCCTTTTAATTGTTATTAGCATGCTTATTGATGTTGCTTAAATGAACATGTTTTCCAAAATAATTCCTTCACCAATCTGCTTAGGTGGTCAGCCACCACGTTTTCACAACCTTTCTTGTCCCGAATTTCAATATCAAACTCTTGAAGTAAGAGCATCCAACGAATGAGCCTTGGTTTGCCCAATTGAGAAGGATTTCTGATAGGAGCATATTTATGCGACTTAGTTGGCTTGTTTTTGTGCATTTATGTCGTGTTTCCTTAGTTATTTTAGTGTTTAAAGTCATTTTCGTGTGCTTTCAGATTTTAAGGACAAAGTAGGCAAGAAGATGCATTTTGGAGCATTTTGGAGCAAAATGGAGCTTGGAATGCATGTCACATATTTGGAACCAAGTTTTGGACGAAATTGAAGACTTAAGGAGGCCAAGAATGTGAAGAATTAGTGTACAAAGAATCTAAAACTCAGCCACAAAGAAGACACACCTTCCTTGCCGTGAACTCCTCTTAGTATTCCCTTTGGATTCCCATGCTATGTTGTCACCCTTGTCTTCTACAAAATTTCTGATTTCTACACTCAATTATTACACTCAATTGCTGCATACATCTTGTTCCCTTCAACCATCAGATTTCACACAACTTTCACAACAATTCCATGCACCAATTGATGCTAAATCAGCCACATTTGGAATCCAATGCCTTGTGCAACACATGTTGCTGCAACTTTGACTAATTTCTGAAACATTTCACCTCCCCTTTTCATTTCCATGCAATGAACACAATCATTCATGCTCCCTAGCTGAAATACCACTCCATTTTACCCTCCATACTTTGCATCATTGCTCCATTTTCATCCTTGGACCATTGCACATCACAATTCACCCTCCTTGCTGTGCATTTCCCCACTGCCTAATCTGATTCCCTAGGGTTGTTGGAGCCTATATATACATGTTTACACCCCTTGGCAAAGAGTTCACACTCCCATATTCACCATTCATCACAGAAATTCGTCCATACCCACCCTAGGCAGCAAAACACCCCAAAAACACCAAAACTGCCCAGAAAACATCACAGCCACTCCACCAAACACTCCTCCACACTCACCATAAACCTTTCCATACCATTCCCCATCCATTCTACACCATAGAACTACCCAAAACCTATCCATAAACCAATCTGCCACAAGCAAAGGAAATGAGGAATCTTGGATGCACTTGCTGCCAAGTTGGAGCATTCTAGGTGTTTTCTTTCTTTGGATTTTAATGTCTAATTCATGTAATCTTTGTTTTTCTTTAAGTATGATTGGCTAATTTCGTTTTGGCTAAGGGTGGATTCAAAACCATGATTATATATGTGAAATAAGTTGATTTCTTTCAGTTATCGTTGTATAAGTCGTGACTACAATTTGCTTAACCGTTTGATTTAGAACTTATTCTTGTATGTTGGTTGAGAGTGCACGCTTAATTTGCATGCTTGAATTTGATGCTAGGATATAAGTTTGTTTCACCTAATCGTTATGAATTTATATTCGTAAGTAGTGAAGGTCACTAGTCACGATCGTGTTAAATAGATTCCTGGCAAGAGTATCATGCTTTTCATAGTTCTGAATGCCTTGTCGACGCTTATGATTTCCAAAGAACGTAATGATTCTAACTTGTGTCTTTATCATGCTGTTCATATAAAGAACTTGTTGGGAATAATTTGTTTGCGATGCATATTCATCCAATTCAATGATTCTAGGGAAATCTGAAGGTTAATTTAAGCGGACCTAATTAACTTGGAGTGTCGAGATTCATAACTTATTAAATTGATAACTGAAAATTGATTTAGGTTGCATATATTTCATGTGTGGAGAAGAACCCCTTAGCCATTCCATCACCCATTGATTATTCATAACTTTGTGTTACAATCTGTTTCAATTACAATCTGTTTTCCTTGCAATCTGTCCATTTAGTTCATTTTCATCCAAATCAATTCCCCATTTATTTTGATGTCCTAGATTAGTTAGAAAGTGTGTTGGTTTATGTTTTTAAGTGTTTTGGTACTAGTTAAAACCTAAATTCGTCCAAATTGGTGCTTTGTCATGGAAAGCTTTGGTCTTTTGCTTGTAAATGCTTGCATTATCGTACGCCTCGTGCCGTATCTCATCAAGCTCATTCAATTGCAATCTCCTTTGACTTCCCGCTTCATCTAGGTTCATGTTAAACTTCTTGATGGCCCAAAGTGCTTTGTGCTCCAATTCAACAGGAAGATGGCACGCCTTGCCATAGACAAGACGAAAGGGGGACATCCCAATGGGGGTTTTGTACGCCGTACGATACGCCCAAAGTGCATCATCTAACCGTAAGCTCCAATCCTTCCTTGTTGGCCCAACGGTCTTCTCAAGTATTTGCTTGATCTCTCGGTTGGAAACCTCGGCTTGGCCATTCGTTTGAGGATGGTAAGGTGTAGAAACCTTATGGGTGATAGGAGCATATTTATGCGACTTAGTTAGCTTGTTCTTGTGCATTTACGTTGTATTTCCTTAGTTATTTTAGTGTTTAAAGTTATTTTTGTGTGTTTTCAGACTCTAAGTACAAAGTATGCAAGATGATGCATTTTGGAGGCCTTTGGAGCAGTTTCGGGCTTGGAATGGATAGCAAATGCATGGGCCAAAGTGGATGGACGAATTTGAGAATTAAAGAGGCCAAGAATGTGAAGAATTATGGTCCAAAAGATGAAGAACTCAGCCCAAAAATCTGTCTTCACCTTCCTTGCCGTGCTAACCACATAGAATTCCCTTTGGATTCCCATGCCGTGCTTGATCACTTTTGTCCCCTACATAATTTCTGATTTCATGCTTTAATTTACACTCAATTGCTGCATACATCTTGTTCCCTTCAACCATCAGATTTCACACAACTTTCACAACAATTCCATGCACTGTGCAACTTTGACTAAATCAGCCACATTTGGAATCCAATGCCTTGTGCAACACATGTTGCTGCAACTTTGACTAATTTCTGAAACATTTCACCTCTCCTTTTCATTTCCATGCAATGAACATGATACGAGCATATTTATGCGCCTTAGTTAGCTAGTTCTTATGCATTTCCATGGTGTTTTCTTAGTTAAAGTAGTCTTTTAAGCTAGTTTTATGTGTTTTCAGGTTTTAAGGCCAAAGGATGCAAGAAGATGCATTTTGGAGCTTTTTGGAGCAAAATTGGGCTTGGAATGATTATCACATAAGTGGAGCCAAGGTTTGGACGAATTTGAGGACTTGAAGATGATGATTCTTACTTGAACAAGGTTTCCTAGTTGAAGTAGGAAAGTGCTTACATGAAGGAGGATTCCTAATCGACGAAGGATTCCTAATCGACGAAGGATTCCTAATCAACGAAGGATTCCTAATTGAAGATGGATTCCTAATCACATGAGGATTCCTAATTGAAGATGGATTCCTAATCACATGAGGATTCCTAGAAGAACAAGGATTCCTACTCCAACAAGGATTCCTACTTGAAATAGGAAAGTTAAGCCAAAGTTTCCTACTTTGGTTTGATTTTTCCTAAATGTCCCTAAAAGTTCCAGCAATTATGAAGACTTCATAAGCATTCTAGGACATCAAATACACATTTCTTGCACCTTTTAAACCCTAGCCGAATTTCCCTTGCTATTTCCTTTAAGTTTCTGATCTTATTTCCTGATTCTAGGCTTTAAAACACTTTCCTTTTGTGTTTTAAACCCTAGCCGAATTTCCCTTGCTATTTCCTTTAAGTTTCTGATTTTATTTCCTAATTCTAGAATCCTTAGACTTAATTTCTGATTTCCTAATGAACCTAGGGTTTTAATTTCTGTTTTCCTTTAAATAAACCTCCTTGTTGCAGCCACAAAAGATTCCATTCAGCCACACACTCTCCCAATTTCGTCAAAACCCATCCACAACCTCAGAAACCATTCCTCCTCCATCTCTGCCAATTTCCACCACCATTCTTCATATCCACACCTTCCACACAACACCCACACACCATCCCCAAGCCTTGACGTGCCTCTATACCATCCATAATCCATTCTACATCACAAAACAGCCCAGAAACCACACCATCCCAATCTGCCGCAAGGGGAAGAGAAGGAGACAGTTCACAAAGTTGTTTGGCTCTTCAATCTGAGTTGTTGAACAATTTTAGGTGTATTCTATCTTATATTTCAATGTCTACTTCTTGTAATATTTGTTTTTCATTGAGTATGATTGGCTAAATTCGTTTTGGCTAAGGGTGTATTCGAAACCATGTTTATTTATGTGAAATAAGTTGATTACTTCCAGTTATCGTTTCATAAGTCGTGAATACAATTTGCTTAACCGTTTAATTCAAAACTTATTCTTTAATGTTGATTGAGAGTGCACACTTGATTTGCATGCTGGAATTTGGTGCTAGAATATAAGTTTGTTTCACCTAATCGTTATGAATTTATATTCGCAAGTAGTGAAGATCGCTAGTCACGATTGTGTTAAGTAGATTCATGGCCGGAGTATCATGCTTTTCATAGTTACAATTGCCTTGTCGATGCTTATGATTTCCAAAGAACTTAATGATTCTAACTTGTATCTCTATCATGCTGTTCATATAGAGAACTTGTTAGGAATAATTTGTTTGCGATGCATATTCATCCAATTCAATGATTCTAGGGAAATCTGAAAGTTAATTTAAGCGAACCTAATTAACTTGGAGTGTCGAGGTTCATAATTTATTGAATTGATAACTGGAAATCGATTTACGTTGCATAAATTTCATGTGTGGAGAAGAACCCCTTAGCCATTCCATCACCCATTGATTCATCACATTTAGTTTACAATCTGTTTTAATTTACAATCTGTGCATTTAGTTCAAATTCGTCCAAACACAATTCCCCCATATTTTGTTAAGTTTGAGTCTTCATAATCTGTCCTCTTTGGTGTTTTTAAGTATTTTGAGTCATAAGTTTTGTCAAATTCGTCCAAATCTTGTCTTAGTTGCTGTTTGAGTCAATTAACTTGTTTTAGTCAGTTTTGGGCAGATTTGAGTGTTTCAAATCTGTTTTGAATCTTAGTAGTCTAATTAGAGTCTTTAAGTTTAGTTTTTGTGTTTCTAAGTCGATTTGTATTAGATTAGCACCCCTAGTTAATCCCCGGTTAGAACGATCCCTACTTACATCATTACTACAATTGTCACAAATAGGGTTTAATTTGTGTGTCAAGTTAATTTTCACATCAGAACACAATCATTCATGCTCCCTAGCTGAAATACCACTCCATTTTACCCTCCATACTTTGCATCATTGCTCCATTTTCATCCTTGGACCATTGCACATCACAATTCACCCTCCTTGCTGTGCATTTCCCTACTGCCTAATCTGATTCCCTAGGGTTTTTGGAGACTATATATACATATTTACACCCCTTGGCAAAGAGTTCACACTCCCATATTCACCATTCATCCCAGAAATTCGTCCATGCTCACCCTAGGCAGCAAAACACCCCAAAAACACCAAAACTGCCCAGAAAACATCACAGCCACTCCACCTTCTTCCATCCTCTTTGCCGAAGTTCTCCACCACCCTTCCACCACCAAACAGTCCTCCACACTCACCATAAACCTTTCCATACCATTCCCCATCCATTCTATACTATAGAACTACCCAAAACCTGTCCACAAACCAATCTGCCACAAGCAAGGGAAGGAGGAATCTTGGATGCACTTGCTGCAAAGTTGGAGCATTTTAGGTGTTTTCTTTCTTTGGATTTTAATGTCTAATTCATTTAATCTTTGTTTTGCTTTAAGTATGATTGGCTAATTTCGTTTTGGCTAAGGGTGGATTCAAAACCATGATTATATATGTGAAATAAGTTGATTACTTTCAGTTATCGTTGTATGAGTCGTGAATACAATTTGCTCAACCGTTTGATTTAGAACTTATTCTTGTATGTTGTTTGAGAGTGCACGCTTAATTTGCATGCTTGAATTTGATGCTAGGATATAAGTTTGTTTCACCTAATCGTTATGAATTAATATTCGCAAGTAGTGAAGGTCGCTAGTCACGATCGTGTTAAGTAGATTCCTGGCAAGAGTATCATGCTTTTCATAGTTACGAATGCCTTGTCGATACTTATGATTTCCAAAGAACGTAATGATTCTAACTTGTGTCTTTATCATGCTGTTCATATAGAGAACTTGTTAGGAATAATTTGTTTGCGATGCATATTCATCAAATTCAATGATTCTAGGGAAGTCTGAAGGTTAATTTAAGCGGACCTAATTAACTTGGAGTGTCGAGGTTCATAACTTGTTAAATTGATAACTGGAAATCGATTTAGGTTGCATATATTTCATGTGTGGAAAAGAACCCCTTAGCTAGTCCATCATCCATTGATTCATTACAATTTTATTTTACAATCTGTTTTTGTTTTACAATCTGCCCTATTTTCCAATCTGTTTTCTTTATTTTAATTTTCGTCAAAACAAAATCCCCCTTTATTTTAGAGTCCTAGATTAGTTAGAAAGTGTGTTAGTTTATGTTTTCTAGTGTTTTGAGTCAAGTTATAACATAAATTCGTCCCAATTTGTGTTAGTACTCAAAACTGCCCAGATTGTGCTTCTAAGGCAGTTTTGAGTGTTTATTTGCTGTTTTGGTTCCTTTGCTTTGTTTTGGTGTTTTAACTTTTAATTTTACTTTCTTTGAGTCTAATCTAGTATTCTAAACTTTGTTTTTACGTTTCTGATTCAGTTTTTTTCAAGTGATTAGTACCCCTAGTTAATCCCCGGTTAGAACGATCCCTACTTACATCGTTACTACAATTGTCACGAATAGGGTTTAATTTGTGTGTTACCATAATTTTCACATCAGTAAGTAGTGAAGGTCGCTGGTAACGATCGTGTTAAGTAAATTCCTGGCAAGAGTATCATACTTTTCATAGTTACGAATGCCTTGTCGATGCTTATGCTTTCCAAAGAACGTAATGATTCTAACTTGTGTCTTTATCATGCTGTTCATATAAAGAACTTGTTGAGAATAATTTGTTTGCGATGCATATTCATCCAATTCAATGATTTTAGGGAAATCTGAAGGTTAATTTAAGCGGACCTAATTAACTTGGAGTGTCGAGATTCATAACTTATTAAATTGATAACTGAAAATTGATTTAGGTTGCATGTATTTCATGTGTGGAGAAGAACCCCTTAGCCATTCCATCATCCATTGATTATTCATAACTTTGTGTTACAATCTGTTTCCATTACAATTTGTTTTTCCTTGCAATCTGTCCATTTAGTTCATTTTCATCCAAATCAATTCCCGATTTATTTTGAAGTCCTAGATTAGTTAGAAAGTGTGTTGGTTTATGTTTTTAAGTGTTTTGGTACAAGTTAAAACCCAAATTTGTCCAAATTGGTACTTTGTGTTCAAAACTGCCCAGAAAGTATTTTTAAGGCAGTTTTGAGTCTTCTAGTTGCTATTTTGAGTTATTGGTTTGTTTTAGTATTTTAAAAGTGAGTTTTGCATTTTTTTGAGTCTAATCTAGTGTTTTAAACTTAGTTTTTACATTTCTAAGTCAGTTCTCAAGTGTTTAGCAATCCCTCCTAATCCCCGGTCTAGAACGATCCCTACTTACATACTTTGCTACAATTGATAAAAAGAGGGTTTAATTTTGTGTGTTAACTTACTTCTCACACCAATGGGTGACACTGTATTTCCTCAATAACGCTTCAATGGTCCGATTGCAAAAGTGTGACCCTCCATCACTAATGATCACTCGTGGCATTCCAAACCTTGCAAAAATGTTAGTTCTAATAAAATCTGCAACCACTTTAGAATCATTAGTCCGGGTGGCCTTGGCTTCCACCCATTTTGACACATAATCAACCGCAAGCAAAATATATATGAAACCATACAATGAAGGGAAGGGACCCATAAAATCAATACCCCAAACATAAAAAATTTCAACATTTAGGATAGAAACCTGCGGCATTTGATCCCTTGCACTAATACCACCCATTCGTTGGCATTTATCACATGTTAAGCAAAAAGTTCTAGCATCTTTAAAAATACTAGGCCAATAGAATCCACATTGTAACACCTTGAGGGCTGTGCGTTGTGTGCCAAAGTGCCCTCCACATGCATATGTATGACAAAAACTCAAAATTGAATGACATTCAGAATCGTGCACACAACGACGTATAATCTGATCGGGGCAAAATTTCCATAAGTACGGATCACCCCACACATAAAACCGTGCATCATGCCTAGGTTTATCACCTCGGCTTGCCCGCTCGTTTAAGGGTGATAAGGTGTGGCCACCTTATGCGTGACATTGTATTTCTTGAGCAACGCCTCGATGGTTCGATTAAAAAATGGGAACCTCCATCACTGATTAGCACTCGTGGCATTCCAAACTTTGCAAAAATGTTAGTTTTCACAAAATCTGCAACCACTCGAGAATCATTAGTTCGGGTGGCTTTTGCTTCCACCCATTTCGACACATAGTCCACATCAAGCAATATATAAAGAAACCCATGTGACGAAGGAAAGGGACCCATAAAATCAATACCCCAAACATCAAAGATTTCAACACTAAAAATGGGGGTTTGCGGCATTTGTTGTTTAGGACAAATATTGCCCGTTCTTTGGCATCTATCACAAGACATGCAAAATGTTCTAGCATCCCTAAAGATGGTAGGCCAATAGAAACCACATTCTAACACCTTAAGTGCTGTTCTTTGAGTGCCAAAGTGTCCCCCACAAGCATAAGTGTGACAAAAGGTTAGAATAGCATTAAACTCAGAATCGTGCACACACCTACGTATAACTTGGTCAGGGCAATATTTCTATAAATACGGGTCATCCCACACATAAAACCGTGCCTCTTTCTTCAATTTATCACATTGGTGTTTAAATAATTCACTAGGAACATGTTTAGACACCAAATAATTCACCAACTCAGCATACCACGGTTCACTTACCTTGACGGACATCAGTTGCTCATCTGGGAATGTTTCTATGATAGGCACGGCATCCTCC
This sequence comes from Malus x robusta, assembly GCA_963082935.1. Taxonomy (NCBI): domain Eukaryota; kingdom Viridiplantae; phylum Streptophyta; class Magnoliopsida; order Rosales; family Rosaceae; genus Malus; species Malus x robusta. Next base: position 18,059,171 of record OY720340.1, on the reverse strand, counting down.
TCATGCACCATACGGCTCAAGTGGTCAGCCACCACGTTTTCACTTCCCTTCTTGTCCCGGATTTCGATATCGAACTCTTGGAGAAGAAGCATCCAACGAATGAGTCGTGGTTTGGCCTCCTTCTTGGTGAACAAATACTTCAATGCTGCATGGTCAGTATAAATAATAACTTTAGTACCAAGCAAATAAGAACGGAATTTATCTAAAGCAAATACAACAGCAAGAAGTTCTTTTTCAGTGGTAGAATAATTCAATTGTGCATCATTTAAAGTCCGAGAGGCATAATAGATAACATGCGGCCTCTTTTCCTTCCTTTGCCACAAAACAGCTCCTAATGCATAATCGGAAGCATCGCACATAAGCTCAAAAGGAAGGCTCCAATCCGGTGGAACTATGATAGGGGCCGAAGTTAGCATTTCTTTGAGGTGATTGAACGCCTTCTCACACTCCTCGTTGAAGTCAAACGCCACATCTTTTTGGAGGAGACGGCAAAGAGGGTTTGAGATCTTGGAGAAGTCCTTGATAAATCGCCTATAAAATCCTGCATGACCAAGAAACGAACGAACCTCTCGAACCGAAGTAGGAGAGGGTAAGTAGCATACAAGATCTATTTTCGATTTATCCACTTCAATTCCTCTTTCTGACACAATATGCCTTAGAACTATGCCTTGTCTCACCATAAAGTGACATTTTTCCCAATTAAGCACAAGGTTAGTTTCTACACATCGTTTCAAAATTAGTGTGAGATTTTCCAAACAACCATCAAATGAATCACCAAACACACTGAAATCATCCATAAATACCTCAATAATCTTTTCCACAAAATCTGAAAAGAAACTTACCATACACCTTTGAAACGTGGCCGGAGCATTGCATAACCCAAAAGCCATGCGACGATAAGCAAAAGTACCAAAGGGGCATGTGAAAGTTGTCTTTTCTTGGTCATCAGGCGTTATGACTGATAGGAGCATATTTATGCGCCTTAGTTAGTTAGTTCTTATGCATTTATGTTGTGTTTTCTTAGTTAAGTTAGTCTTTTAAGCAATTTTCATGTGTTTTCAGGTTTTAGAGACCAAGAGAGCAAAAGGATGCAATTTGGAGCATTTTGGAGCAAAATTGGGCTAAAATGGAGTTCATGCACATGAAGCACAAGGGATGGACGAATTTGAGAGATTGATGAAGCTAGGAAGACGTTTCAAAGTTGAAGAATTGAAGATACAAAGATTCCAAGTTGAAGTAGGAAAGGGCTTACATGAAGGATTCCTAAATGAAGAAGGATTCCTAATCAATGTAGGAGTCCTAATTGAAGATGGATTCCTAGACGAATGAAGTTTCCTACTCAATCAAGGTTTCCTATGTGGAGAAGAAGAGTTAAAGTAAAAAATCAGCTCAAGATAAGGAATCTTATCCAAAACCTCATCCATAACCTTATCTTAGCTTATCTTATCCAAACAAACCTTATCCTATCCTATCTTATCCTTATCCTACACTATCCACATTTCAGCCAATTAGGGGGGTTTCTCACTAGATTAGGATGCTTAAAATGGGATTTCTAGAAGACATAATCTTTTCCTACAAAAGTGGCGCCTAGAACCTTTCTAGAAGCCCTTGCCTTGCATGACAAATCAGCCATTTTCCCTCCAAACCTTGCCGTGAGTTTTTCCCTATTTCCCTTGGGATTTTGGTTTCTAGAAGCCTTATCATTTCACACTCTTTGTGCTGAACATTATCTCCCATTCTTTTTGGGTTTTTGACTTGTTTTCCTTATAGGATTGTATGTTATTATCCTATGCAGTTTAGGCCTTTAAAACCTTGTCCTTGGCTACCTAGGAGATGGGATTTTCAGCCCATAAATACAAGGCCATGCCGCACCCTTTCACTCACCATCCTCTACCATAATTTACTACACCATTCACCCATCCACACCTCATTGTGCCGTGAGTTTGCAAGGAGAAAAAGGAAGAACTCTTGGAGCCGTGCATGCCATTCAAGGAGCTTGGATTGTGGAGCGATTCTAGGTGTTTTCTATCTTTATGTCAATGTTTAAATTTATTTATCTTTGTTTATTTGCGAACATGAGGAACTAATTTCTTTATAGTTAGAGGGGAATTCAAAGCCATGATCATATGTTTTATATGACTTGATTTCTTCCAATTATGATTTCATGAATTGTGAATGTGGTTTACTTATCTATTTGATTGATAACTTTTTCTTGTGTGTTGATTAAGGATGCATACTTAGTTTGCATGCATGAATTTGATGCTAGAATATAGGGCTGGGTTCGGTTCTTATCGGTTCGGTTTTTTGCCAAAACCGAAACCAAACCGAATTTTCGGTTCGGCCCAAATGTTTTTCGGTTTTTTTCGGTTCGGTTTTTTTTTCGGTTCGGTTTCGGTTTTTTTTCAGTTTTTTTTTTTTTTTTTTTTGTTCCTCCAAAAAATGCAAAACAACCACAACATAAGATAGAAATAGAAAATATGACATGTTTCCATCTCTCCAGGACGGTTTTTCAATATTCATGAGGTAAGATACATCATTGACTAAGCGGATCACCTTCTGCTTTGCCCATTAAACTCCGAAGCTCAACAAGCTTCTACTCAACAGAATCACTTGAGTGGTGAAGCAACCCATTTGAGTAGACATTATCGGTCACTCCATCAGTCCTCCCAACCATTTTCTTCTTCTTTTTCTTCGTCCAATTAAACGCGTCTCCAAGCAACTTAATATATGCACAGCCAATTACAACAACAAATGCTCACAGACACTACAAATGTTTCCAATATTATACTCACTGAGAAGCGAAATCAAGATCAAACTGGCAATGATCAATCGCAAAAAGATCTCTTCGCTCTTTGAAGCTGCAAAACCTAACTTCCTAATTCCTAAATTCAAACAAACATACAAAGTTTGAAACAACTCACATCTGATTTTGTATCATAGATTCACACCACCCTCAACTGCACAGCTCAGATCAACAAATCACAACAACAAAATCGATTCGGAAAAAAACTTTAGATTTTCTTGGTGGGGTTTTCACCAAAATCTAAACAACCCCTTTTGTCAAACTTCCAGCTACCTTTTTCCCCTAAGACACTTCAGATTCTACAAAATTTCAACAAATACCCAAGAGGGTTTTATTTCATTGGGTGTTAGATCACCCCCACACAAGATTTGCATTCAAACACGCAAAGCAAAAACATTTAAAACTCTTAGCCAGAAGGTTCGCCTATTCACCCACCAAAACCAGTCAAAGTAAACAAAGAAAATGTAAAGCTTTAAAGGGAAGAAAAAAGAAGAAGTAACAAACTCTACTTTGCGTTTGCCGACGCGGTGATATCGACCGACCGACTTAACTTTGTCTTCTTCTAATTAATACGCTGCAAGCCTGCAAATCAAAATGTGTAGCCAAAAAAGCTGTCAAATTTGACACCCTTTGCCGATGAACGCAAAAGGGTTGTCGTCAGCGGAGATCAAAAGAGGAACTTTGAGGTTGAAAACTTGTTTGGTGATGTGGGTTTTGGAGTGTGAAATGGGAAAGTGGCCGGAAATGAAATTGTTTGGCCTCCTCTCTCTACTCTTCTGCTCTAATGGTTACGTTTTGTCCGGAAGAGAACAAGTGTGCAGAGCTCGTGATAGTGAGATGGCATCGGCGAGATGTGAGACAGGTCGCAGGTCGCAGGTCGCTGGGAAGGAAGAAGACGAAGCGGAGAGAGACCCAGCGAGAGAGAGAGGAGGCTCGGCTGCACGAGATGGTTACTTGGTTAGGGTTAGACTGAAGGCAGGGAACGAGAGAGAAGAGAAGAGAAGAATGAAAAAAATAAAAGGTGCAGCTGCTAGTGGCTAGGGTTAGAAAGGGTTTTGACGATTTCTCAAAAAAAGTTTAAAAACTCTTCTGAAATCCTGGAGGCATGAGGGTTCGAACCCATGCACTGGGGCTTTATAAATTTCCCGGAAACCAACTTGACAACAGGTTATATTTTGTTATGATTGTATGACTAAACTATTTATAATATTGAAACAAATAATTAAATATATATATATCGGTTCGGTTCGGTTCGGTTTGACAGTTTCGGTTCGGTTTTTTTTTCGGTTCGGTTTTTTTCGGTCTCGGTCCGGTTTGGTTTTCGGTTTTTTTCGGTTTTCGGTTTTTTGAACCCACCCCTACTAGAATATAAGGGAATTTCACCTAATCATTATTAACTTATATTCATAAGTAGTAAAAGTCGCTAGTCACGATTGTGTTAAGTAAATCCTTGGCAAGAGTAACATGCGTATTCCATAGTTATGAATGCCTCGTCAATGCTTATGATTTCCATTGAACTTAATGATCTTTGATATGTGTCTCTATCATGCGTATTCCATAGTTAGGGTCCTTGATAATAATAATTTGGTTGTAATGCGTATCCCATTCAATTCAATGAATCTAGGGAAATCTGAGAATTAATTGGTCGATCTAGTTAATTTGGGGCATTGTCATTCATGGTTTGTTGAAAGAGTAATTGGAAATCGAGTCGTATGCATATGTTTCATGTGTGGAGAAGGAACCTTCTAACTAGCCTTTCACCATCTTAATCTACATCAAAACGTTTTTGTCAAGTTTGTTTTCAAAGTTTTTGTTTTAAAAGTTAATTTCGTCCAAATCAACCCCCTTGCTTTTAAATCTTGTTTTTAGAGTCAAAACGTGTTTCCTTTTAGTCTTTTGAGTTTTATTTTCGTCCAAATCACTTGTTAGGTCTAGAATTGAGTCTTTTTTTTATTGTTTCTTGCTGTTTTTAGTGTTTTGAGTTAGTTTTGAGTCTATAGAGTCCAGTTTAGTGTTTTTGAGTCTTATTTGTGTTGATTAGCATCCCTTCTAATCCCCGGCTAGAACGATCCCTACTTACATACACTACAATCATAGGGTTTTAATTTGAGTGTCAACATAATTTTCACATCAATGACAATCTGATTATATCCAGAATAACCATCAAGGAAACAATAAAAAGAATGACCGGCTAACCTTTCAAGCATTTGATCAATGAACGGCGAAGGGAAGTGGTCCTTCCTTGTGGTGGCGTTGAGCTTCCTATAATCAATGCACACTCGCCAACCTGTTTGGATACGGGTTGGCACAAGCTCATTCTCGGCATTCTTCACCACTGTCACTCCGGACTTCTTTGGAACACATTGCACCGGTGACACCCAACGACTATCAGAGATCGGATAAATCACTCCACAATCAAGAAGTTTGATAATCTCCTTTTTCACAACTTCCATCATTGGAGGGTTGAGACGGCGTTGAGCCTCTCGAGTTGGTTTAGCCCCCTCCTCTAGAAGTATGCGATGCATGCACGTAGTCGGGCTAATTCCCCTAATATCGGCCAAAGTCCACCCAATGGCCGTCTTGTGCTCTTTCAACACTCGGATCAACTTCTCCTCTTCTATAGCCGTGAGTGATGAGGAGACAATGACGGGTAATGTCTCGTTGTCTCCCAAAAAGACGTACTTTAAATGATCGGGCAACGGTTTAAGCTCAAGTACGGGTGCCTGAATCACTGAGGGTAACAACTTATTAGTGGAAACTGAAATTGAAATTGGGTTAGAAGGCTTACCTCCACACTTCTAGGCACGGCAAAACCAGATTTTTGCCCAATTCCTTGTGCAATTGTTGTTTCAAGTGTATCCCTCTCCAAAGAATCGAGAAAATCCTGCGCCAAATCATCAATTATATCAATAGAAAAGCAAGAATGATCGTCCTTAGGAAATTTAATACTTTCAGAAAGATTGAAATCAATGACTTCCCCATCAAATTCCATCGTTAAAGTTCCTTTAAACACATCTATCTTGGTGCGGGCTGTTTTCATGAAGGGCCTCCCTAATAGAATCGGCAATGGGGTGGAATGGGGTGAATCCTCCATGTCTAGCACGTAGAAATCCGCTAGAAAAATCAAGTTACCAACCTGCACCAAAACATCTTCCAAAACACCCTTTGGATATGCATTAGAACGATCGGCTAATTGAATTATCACACCATCATTTTTAAGCTCACCTAAGTTCATCGATGCATAAATAGAGTATGGCATAACATTAATCGAAGCCCCTAAGTCTAACATGCATTGTTCAAACTTAGTATTACCAATAACGCACGGAATTGTAAAACTACCCGGATCTTTGCATTTAGGGGGTAATTTCCTTTGTAACACAGCAGAGACATTTTCACTTACTTGAACCACCTCTTTGTTCGAAATCCTTCTCCTTGTTGTACAAAGTTCTTTTAAAAACTTAGCATACCTCGGGACTTGCTTAATCGCATCAAGGAGCAGAATATTGACTTGAACTTTCCGATCTCTAGAATGTCCTTCTCGGCTTCTTCCTTCTTTGATTGCCTAAACCTGCCAGGAAAGGGCACATTTAGTGGAATAGAACTAGAAAAAGTCGAATTGGGACTTACCTTGGTGGTTTGGGACGGTTTAGGAGGACTAGATGAATTCGGCAAGGTTTGGTCATCCTTGGCCGTGGGCTTTGCTCCCTGTGCTTCTTCTTGCAGCAACTTGTCCTCCTCGTCTTGACTTGATTTGGATGTATTTGAGTTCGTTCCAACCTGTTTACCACTTCTCAACATGATGGCCTTAGCGGTTTCAAATCCTCCCTTCGGGTTCATAACGGTTGAACTAGGCAATCTGCCTTGTTCTCTAATTTGCCCCATAAACTCGGCAATTTGACCCATTTGCTTCTCCAAATTATCCACCTGTTTGTCTTGGATTTGTCTCTCCTTATTTTGAGTTTGTACTTCCTGCGTCAAAGTAGTAAGTAACTTAACAACTTGATCATTATCCAAAGACATACCTGAGGTTGTTGGGGCAGATTGCACTTGGTTTTGATTGGGGACGAATGGCTTTGTATAAAAGCCCGGTGGTTGCTGCCTAAATCCTCCTTGTTGTTGGGTGATAGGAGCATATTTATGCGACTTAGTTGGCTTGTTCTTAAGCATTTATGTTGTTTTTCTTTAGTTATTTTAGTGTTTAAAGTCATTTTCGTGAAATTTCAGGTTTAGAGACGAAGTATGCAAAGAAGTGCAAAATGGAGCATTTTAGAGCAAAATTGAGCTGGAATGGAGTGTATGCTAATGGAGCACCAGGAATGGACGAGTTTGAAGGTCAAAGGAGCTTAAGAAATGAAGAAATGAAAGTGAAGAACAAAGAATTCAGATTTGGAAACCAAAGTTTCTAAAGTTGGAAGTTTCTATTCTTGGAGGTTTCCATTTTCGAGAGTTTCTATTCTTGGCTTTGGGCTTTTAGATGACCTTAACCCTAATTCCTTGTGGACCCTAACCCTAGCCGCACCTAGGCCTCTAGAATATCTGATTTCCTTGCCTTGCAAGGCATTCTAGAAGGCCCATCTCTAAACCCTAACCCTAGCCGCACCTTAGGCCTTATTCCCACTAAAAATCTGATTGTTTTAACCTAATTTCTGGTGGATTTGGGCTTCTAGAAACCCTAATCTGATTACCCTAGGGTTTTGGATGCCTATATATACTCATTATAACCCCTAGATCAGATCATCATCTCTCATACACAATCATTCACGCCAGAAATCTGCCCTTGATTTCTGCCGCACCTTCCCATCACCAAAGTCCCAAAATTCTGCCCAAAAATCATCCCTAGCCGTACCCCCATCAACCCTAAACCTTCCCATACCATTCCCCATCCATTCTACACCACAAATAACCCCAAAAACCTGTTCTAAAGTTCTCTGCCGCAGCAAGGAGGAAGGAGAATTCGTTGATGAGCTTGCTGCCAAGTTGGAGCGTTCTAGGTGTTTTCTTTCTTTGGATTTTAATTTCTAAATTTATGTATCTTTGCTTTGCGAGTATGAGGAACTAAACCCCCCTTGGCTAGGGGGGGATTCGAAACCATGTTTATGCTTGCTATATGATTTGATTACTTCTAATTGCGTTTCATAAGTTGTGAATTCAATTTACTTATCTACAAGAATTAAAACTGATTTGTGTATGTTGGTTGAGGGTCGACACTTAATTTGCATGCATGAATTTGATGCTAGGATATAAGGAAATTTCACCTAATCGTTATGGACTTATATTCACAAGTAGTAAAGGTTGATGATCTCAATCGCGGTAAGTAAATTCTTGGCATAAGTTTCATGCAATCATAGTAACAAGTGCTTCGTCAATGCTTATGGTTTTCATAGAACTTAATGATTCTTGCTTGTATCTCTATTATGCAATCATGTAGGGGACTTGTGGGGAATGCTTTGGGTTGTCGTATGCAATCATCCAATTCAATAACATTAGGAAAATCTGAAGGTTAATTTAAGCGGACCTAATTAACTTGGGGCGTTGAGAATTCATGGGTTATTGAAAAGCAATTGGAAATCGTTTTGAATGCAAGTATAACATGTGTGGAGATGAACCCCTTAGCTAGCTTTCTATCCATTCAATTCAATCAAATTCGTTTTAAAATCTGTTTTGATTTACAAGTTTATGTTTTGTTTTCAAATTCGTCAAAACCAAATCCCCCTTTATTTTCAAGTGTCAAAATAGTTAGAAATCAATTTAGTTTGTGTTTTTAAGTGTCTTGAGTCAAGTCAAAACCAATTTTCGTCCAAATTCTTCCTTAGTGTCCAAAACTGCCCAGAAAGTGTTTTTAAGGCAGGTTTGAGTGTTTACTTGCTGTTTTGAGTCTTTTGGTTTGTTTAAGTGTTTTAAAAGTTAGTTTTGCATTCTTTGAGTCTAAATTAGTGTTCTAAACTTGTTTTTACGTATTTGAGTCAGTTTTCAAGTGATTTAGCAATCCCTCCTAATCCCCGGCCTAGAACGATCCCTACTTACATACTTACTACAATTGATAAAAAGAGGGTTAATTTGAGTGCTAGTTAATATCATATCATTGGGGTTGTTGATGATCCCGCCATTTGAAATTTGGATGGTCCCTCCACCCCGGATTGTAGGTATTAGAATATGGATCATGGCGTGGTTGATTTTGGTTCCCAAAACCCACGGCATTGGCAGATTCCCAACCCCCATTCTCAATCAACTGAGGGCATTGATCGTTGGCATGTCCTTGCATAGAGCACACGCCACACACACTTGGTCCATGAATCTTCATTCCCTCGGCCAACTGAGAAACAATAGAAGTAAGGTTAGCTAATTGGGATTGAATTTCGGGCATAGAACTTACCTCATTCACTTGTAGCCGTGGGGGGTCTCTTTGTCCAACACCTTCGTATTGTTGTGCATTATGTGCTCGGTTGGCAATTAGAACTTTTGCAGCCCCCAGAGTTTTATCCACCAACGCACCTCCCGCCGAGGCATCAAGCATTTGGCGTTCCATGGGAAGGAGTCCTTCGTAGAAGTATTGAATGAGCAGCTCCTCCTTCATTTGATGTTGTGGACAAGAAGCAACGAGTGATTTAAAACGTTCATAATAAGAAGGAAACGATTCACCTTGATTTTGTTGGATGCCACTAATCCGTTTCCTCAAGAGAATGACTCTTGAAGTTGGGAAAAACTTCTCCAAGAAAGCTCTTTTCATACTATCCCAAGATGTAACCGTTCCGGGTGCTAACTGATAAAGCCAATCCTTCGCCTTTTCCAAAAGTGAGAATGGAAAAGCCTTCATCATCAGAATGTTCCCCTCGACATTTATGGGTGTCATACTCGAACAAACAACCTCGAACTCCTTGAGATGCTTGTTGGGATCTTCTGATAGGAGCATATTTATGCGACTTAGTGGGCTTGTTCTTGTGCATTTATGTTGTTTTTCTTTAGTTATTTTAGTGTTTAAAGTCATTTTCGTGCAATTTCAGGTTTAGAGACGAAGTATGCAAAGAAGTGCGAAATGGAGCATTTTAGAGCAAAATTGAGCCGGAATGTTGTGTATGCTAATGGAGCACGAGGAATGGACGAGTTTGAAGGTCAAAGGAGCTTAAGAAATGAAGAAATGAAAGTGAAGAACAAAGAAGTCGGAATTGGCAACCAAAGTTTCTAAAGTTGGAAGTTTCTATCCTTGGAGGTTTCCATTTACGTGAGTTTCTATTCTTGGCTTTGGGCTTTTAGATGACCTAAACCCTAATTCCTTGTGGACGCTAAGCCCATGCCGCACCCTAGGGCCTAATCATTTAATTTCTGCCAAGTTAAACCCTAATCTATCTCCCCTAGGGTTTGTGCCGCACCTAATGTTCTAGAAACCCTATTTTCTGGTGGACTTTAAGCCCTTTGCCGCACCTAAACCCTAGCCTGGCTTAAACCTGATTTCCCTAGGGTTTGTGGTGCCTATATATATGTGTTCTCAAGCCCTGCCGCATATACCACCCCCTCCACAATTCAGAAATTCGTTCAAAACATATTTCCCCACCTTGCCGCAGCCTTCCTTCACCCATCTGCCATATTTCCACACCTTGCCGCAACCCCCATGTCCCCAACACACTACCATATCATCCCTTACCTACTCATCCATCCAAATAACCCCTAGAACCTGTCTCTAGTCCTTGTGCCGCAGCCAAGAAGAGGAGAGAAAGCTTGGGATGTTCATGCCATTCAATTGAGGGTTGCTGGAACGTTTTAGGTGTTGTCTTTCCTTTGAATTCCATGTTTAATTTTGATATTCTTTGTGTTGTGAGTATGAGGAACTAAACCCCCCTTGGTTAGGGGGGGAATTCGAAACCATGTACATGCTTGCAATATGATTTGATTACATTCAGTTGTTATTTCATAAGTTGTGGATTCAATTCGTTCATCTATTTGATTGATAACTTATTTGTGTATGTTGATTGAGAGTGCACGCTTAGTTTCCATGCATGAATATGATGCTAGATTATGAGGGAGTTTCACCTAATAGTTACAATCTTATAATCACAAGTAGTGAAGGTCGCTTGAAAACGATCGCGTTGAATGAATTCTTGGCATAAGTTTCATGCAATTCATAGTAACAAATGCTTCGTCAATGCTTATGTTTTTCATAGAACTTAATGATTCTTGCTTGTATCTCTATTATGCAATTCATGTAGGGAACATGTAGGGAATGTTTTGGGTTGTCGTATGCAATCATCCAACTATATAACTTGTGGAAAAACTGAGGGTTAATTAGTGCAATTCACGGTTAATTTGGGGCGTTGAGTATTTATAATTTATTGGAAGAACAACTGAAAATCGTTTTGTTTGCAAATGTGACATGTGTGGAGAAGAACCTCCTAACTAGCCTTTTATCCATCCTTTTCATCCAAAAACGTTTTACAATCTGTTTATTTTTAAGTTTCTGTTTTGTTTTCAATTTTCGTCCAAAACAAATCCCCCTTTATTTTGAAGTCTTAGATTAGTTAGAAAGTGTTTTGATTTGTGTTTCTAAGTGTTTTGATTCAAGTTTTCACCCAATTTCGTCCAAGTTCTTGTTAGGTTCTCAAAACTGCCCAGAAAGTGGTTTTTAGGCAGTTTTGAGTCATTAGGTTGCTGTTTTGAGTTTTAGGTTTGTTTAAGTGTTTTAACCTTTAGTTTTGCATTCTTTGAGTCTAGTTTAGTGTTTTAAACTTTGTTTTTGAGTTTTTAAGTCAGTTTCCAAGTGTTTAGCAATCCCTCCTAATCCCCTGTCTAGAACGATCCCTACTTACATCTCTACTACAATTTGACAAAAGAGGGTTTAATTTTTGTGCTTATCTATTTCGCATCAAATTTTTGGCGCCGTTGCTAATCCCTTGGATTGTTTTTGTTTCTTTTATTTCACTTTGTTTCTGATTTTGTTTAAGTTTCTGACCTAAATTTGTTTCTTGTTTCTTAGGTACTAGTGTATGACTAGAAGCTCTCAAACGATTCGTGCGAACATCTTGGATTTTGACGACGACTTTGAGAGGAAATTGAGAAGAGCTAGAAACCAGCAAGAACACCATCCACCCAATTCCGAATCTGACCTTGAAGAAAACGTACAAGAAGAGGAGGAGGCCACGGCAGGGATATTTGAAGAAGTCCAAGGCATGGCGGTGGACAACCGTACACTCAAAGAGCTTTCCGCCTCAGGGTTGGATAATGCCGCACCCTTGTGCATCCAATACCCCACGGCTGCCCAAGGTAAGACGGACGAGTTTGAATTAAAGTCAAGTTTGCTTCATCATATTCCTAAATACCATGGCTTGTCCATGGAAGATCCTAACAAACATTTGAAAGAATTTGAAGTGGTTTGCTCTAGTATGACTCCCGTCAATGTTGACGGATGTATCTTGAAGATGAAGGCTTTTCCATTCTCTTTGATGGTAAAGCCAAGGATTGGTTATACGAGTTAGCTCCCGGCACTGTCACTTCTTGGGAGAGTATGAAAAGAGCGTTCTTGGAGAAGTTCTTTCCAACTTCTCGCATCATCCTCCTACGCAAAAAGATAAGCGGAATTCAGCAAGAAGAAGGTGAGTCTTTTCCTACATATTATGAACGATTTAAATCACTTGTTGCTTCTTGTCCACAACATCAGATGAAGGAGGAGTTGCTTTTGCAATATTTCTACGAGGGTCTCCTACCTCTAGAACGTCAAATGCTTGATGCTTCGGCGGGGGGAGCATTGGTGGACAAAACACCCATGGCTGCCAAGATCTTGATCTCTAATCGAGCGTTGAACGCTCAACAATATGAGGGAGTAGGCCAAAGGGGACCCCCACGGCACCAAGTACATGAGGTAAGTACAACTTCCGATCTTCACTCACAATTGGCTAATCTTACTTCTCTTGTGTCTCAGATGGCCAAAGGCATGAAGATGCAAGGACCAATTGTATGTGGCGTATGTTCCATCCAAGGACATGTCTCTGAAAAATGTCCACAGTTGATTGAAAATGGTGGATGGGAAAGCGCCCATGCAATTGGGTTTCAAGGTCAAAACCAACCAAGGAACGATCCATATTCAAACACATATAATCCCGGTTGGAGAGACCACCCAAATTTCAAGTGGAGGGAGCCCCAACAACCTCAAAATCAAGGAGGCTTTAGGTAACAACCCCCGGGGTTCTTTCCCAAAACCTACGGCACACCCCAAAATCAAGCCCAATCCGGCCCAAGTGCCTCAGGTACGTCTCTTGACAATGATGCACTTCTTAAGATACTAACTAAGTTGTCTAATGGGCAGGAAGATCAAGCTAAGGCTATGCAAAACCAAGATAAAAGGGTGGATCAACTTGAGAAACAAATTGGGCAGATTGCCGAGTTTGTAGGTAAGTTTCGAGATCTCGGACAACTCCCTAGTTCCACCATTCCAAATCCGAATGGAGGTTTCGAAAGTGCAAAGGCAATACTCTTGACAAGTGGAAAAGAGATTGGGGCAGGTTCTACACCATCACAAACAGGTCCCAAAAGTGATGTAAATGTGCTAATTGAAGAGGAGGTGATAGGAGCATATTTATGCTACTTAATTGGCTTGTTCTCGTGCATTTAGGATGTGTTTACTTAGCTATTTTAGTGTTTAAAGTCAGTTTTATGTGTTTTCAGGTTTTAAGGCCAAAGGATGCAAGAAGAGGCATTTTGGAGCATTTTGGAGCAAAATGGAGTTTGGAATGCATGTCACATATTTGGAGCCAAGGTTTGGACGAATTTGAAGACTTGAAGATCATGATTCCTACTTGAACAAGGTTTCCTAGTTGAAGTAGGAAAGTGCTTACATGAAGGGGATTCCTAATCGAAGAAGGATTCCTAATCAACGAAGGATTCCTAATCAAATGAGGAGTCCTAGAAGAACAAGGATTCCTACTCCAATAAGGATTCCTACTCCAATAAGGATTCCTACTCCAACAAGGATTCCTATTTGAAGTATGAAAGTTAAGCCAAGGTTTCCTACTTTGGTTTGATTTTTCCTAATTTCCCTAAAAGTTCCAACAATTATGAAGATTTTCTAAGCATTCTAGGACACAAAACAAAAGCCTAAACCACTCTAGGACATGTGCCGCACTTCCCTCACCCTTTCCTCTTCCTTGCCGTGCAAGGGAGAGGGTTTCTTTCCCAAAAATCTGATTTAAAACACCTTCCTTGTTTTGCTTTAAAACCTGGCCGAATTTCCCTTCACCTTTCCTTTTATTTTCTGATTTGATTTCCTATTTTTAGAAGCATTTGACTTAAATTTCTGTTTACCTAATTAGCTAGGGTTTTTAATTTCCTAATCCCTTTAAATAAACAAGTGTGTGCAGCCACAAAAGATCCCATTCAGCCACACACTCTCCCAAATTCGTCAAAACCTATCCACAACCTCAGAAACCACTTCTCCTTCATTCCAGCCGATTTCCACCACCATTCTTCATCTCCACACCTTCCACCCAACATCCACACACCATCCCCAAGCCTTGCCGTGCCTCTATACCACCCATAATCCATTCTACATCACAAAAACAGCCCAGAAACCACATCATTCCAATCTGCCGCAAGGGGAAGAGAAGGAGACAGTTCACAAAGTTGTTTGGCTTCTTCAATCTGAGTTGTTGAACAATTTTAGGTGTATTCTATCTTATATTTCAATGTCTACTTCTTGTAATCTTTGTTTTTCATTGAGTATGATTGGCTAAATTCGTTTTGGCTAAGGGTGTATTCGAAACCATGTTTATTTATGTGAAATAAGTTGATTACTTCCAGTTATCGTTTCATAAGTCGTGAATACAATTTGCTTAACCGTTTAATTCAAAACTTGTTCTTGTATGTTGATTGAGAGTGCACGCTTAATTTGCATGCTTGAATTTGGTGCTAGGATATAAATTTGTCTCACCTAATCGTTATGAATTTATATTCGCAAGTAGTGAAGGTCGCTAGTCACGATCGTGTTAAGTAGATTCCTGGCAAGAGTATCATGCTTTTCATAGTTACGAATGCCTTGTCGATGCTTATGATTTCCAAAGAACTTAATGATTCTAACTTGTATCTTTATCGTGCTGTTCATATAGAGAACTTGTTAGGAATAATTTGTTTGCGATGCATATTCATCCAATTCAATGATTCTAGGGAAATCTGAAAGTTAATTTAAGCGAACCTAATTAACTTGGAGTGTCGAGGTTCATAACTTATTCAATTGATAACTGGAAATCGATTTACGTTGCATAAATTTCATGTGTGGAGAAGAACCCCTTAGCCATTCCATCACCCATTGATTCATCACATTTAGTTTACAATCTGTTTTAAATTACAATCTGTGCATTTAGTTCAAATTCGTCCAAACACAATTCCCCCATATTTTGTTAAGTTTGAGTCTTCATAATCTGTCCTCTTTGGTGTTTTTAAGTGTTTTGATTCATAAGTTTTGCCAAATTCGTCCAAATTAGTGTAGGTGCTCAAAACTGCCCAGAAAGTGGTTTTTAGGCAGTTTTGAGTCTTCTAGTTGCTGTTTTGGGTTTTAGGTTTGTTTAAGTGTTTTAACTTTTAGTTTTGTGTTCTTTGAGTCTAGTTTAGTGTTTTAAACTTTGTTTTTTTGAGTTTTTAAGTTAGATCTTGTCTTAGTTGTTGTTTGAGTCAATTAGCTTGTTTAGTCAGTTTTGGGCAGATTTGAGTGTTTCAAATCTGTTTTGAATCTTAGTAGTCTAATTAGAGTCTTTAAGTTTAGTTTTTGTGTTTCTAAGTCGATTTGTATTAGATTAGCACCCCTAGTTAATCCCCGGTTAGAACGATCCCTACTTACATCATTACTACAATTGTCACAAATAGGGTTTAATTTGTGTGTCAAGTTAATTTTCACATCAGGAGGAATCAAGCATGCCCACGGCAAAGGTGGTTCCACCTTTGCCGCAAGTCCCTAAGGCCCCCAATCTGTCCAATTCGGCCAATAAGGGTAAGAATGTGTCCAATTCAGTTCATACTAATGTTTTCCCTTCAAATGTGCGTTTTCCTAGTAGGTTCATGCAAACGAAGAAAAAAGAGGCAGAAAAGGATATCCTTGAAACCTTTAGGAAAGTTCAAGTTAACATACCTTTGTTAGATGCAATCAAGCAAGTTCCGAGGTATGCTAAGTTCTTGAAGGAGTTGTGTACCACTAGGAAGAGGATGTCGACTAAAGAAGTGGTAAAGGTAGGTGAGAATGTGTCCGCCATCTTGCAACGCAAACTACCTCCCAAATGCAAAGATCCAGGTAGCTTTACCATTCCTTGTGTCATTAGGAACACTAGATTTGAATCTGCCATGCTTGATTTAGGTGCTTCTATAAATGTTATGCCATATTCCATTTATGCATCTATGAACTTAGGAGCATTGAAAAATGATGGGGTAATAATACAATTGGCCGATAGATCTAACGCCTATCCAAATGGAGTTTTGGAAGATGTTCTTGTGCAGGTTAATCATTTAGTCTTCCCGGCGGATTTCTATGTCCTCGAAATGGATGAATCGGACCATGCTCCTTCGCTGCCCATTCTACTTGGAAGGCCATTCATGAAGACGGCCCGGACGAAGATTGACGTGTATAGTGGAACTTTGTCCATGGAATTCGATGGGGAATCGTTTTATATGCAAGTGTAACATGTGTGGAGATGAACCCCTTAGCTAGCCTTCCATCCATTCATTTAAACCAAATTCGTTTTTAAAATCTGTCTAGTTTACAAAGTTTATGTTTTGTTTTCAATTTCGTAAAAACCAAATCCCCCTTTGTTTTCAAGTGTCAAATTAGTTAGAAAGTGTGTTAGTTTGTGTTTTTAAGTGTCTTGAGTCAAGTCAAAACCAATTTTCGCCCAAATTCTTCCTTAGTGTCCAAAACTGCCCAGAAAGTGTTTTTAAGGCAGTTTTAAGTGTTTACTTGCTGTTTTGAGTCCTTTGGTTTGTTTTGGTGTTTTAAGTTATAGTTTTACATTCTTTTAGTCTAGTTAGTGTTCTAAACTTGTTTTTTTATGTTTTTGAGTCAATTCCAAGTGATTTTGCAATCCCTCCTAATCCCCGGCCTAGAACGATCCCTACTTACATACTTACTACAATTGATAAAAAGAGGGTTAATTTGAGTGCTAGTTAATATCATATCAAGAAACCCGGGGGTTGTTGCCTAAATCCGCTTTGTTGTTGGCCTTGTTGGGGGTCTCGCCATTTGAAATTCGGATGATCACGCCAACCGGGATTGCAAGTACTGGAAACGGATCACCACGTGATTGGTATTGGTTGCCATATCCCACAGCATTGAGTGTCTCCCACCCTCCATTCTCGATCAATTGTGGGCACTTGTCCGTATGGTGGTTTTGCATGGAGCATACGCCACAAGAAGCTACGGTTTTGACTTTTGGACCTTCCACCACCTGAGAAAGCAACGTAGTAAGGTTAGCCATTTGATTTTGAAAGACAACATAAATGCACAAGAACAAGCCCACTAAGTCGCATAAATATGCTCCTATCAAATTCCTGAAGGAAATATTTTGGAAAACATGTTCATTTAAGCAACATCAATAAGCATGCTAATAACAATTAAAAGGCGGAATCATGCTTGCATGCACTTAAAAACAAAACATAACCAAGAAATTCAAAGCCTAGTAGATTGGTGAACCAATAATCAACTCAAAAACAAAGTGAGTTGAAATTAATACCTTTGTAGATTCCTCTTTGCATAAGCAAAGGCTAATCACCCAAAGAGATAGGGGCCTTCATTCCTTGCTTCTTAGATCCATGGATTTGGATGGAAGAATAGGTTCTCCAAGTTCCCAAAATTGAGAACCTCTAATTCTCGACACCAAGGTTCGATTGTAGAAGAAATGAGTGACCTTGGAGTAGTAGGATTGCTAGATGTACCCTCCAAGGTGTTGGCCTCTTTAGAGAGAAATGGAGAGACAATTCTCACCCATTTTCCCCCAAAATAAACCCCTATTTTCACATTAATGAATATTTAGTTATAAAGTCATTTATATAGTCACTTCTTTAAGTGACCTAAACAACCAAAAACCCCTAATTCATCTATAATGGCCGGCCACCTAGGGGATTTGGGCTTTTTGGGCTTTAATGAATCTTTATTCATCAAATTGTCATACAACTTAAGTTAATGGGCTTGACGTTCGAAGCCCATTGGGCCTTAAGGTCCAAAACTATCCCGAAGGTCTTTAACGAACTTATTCGTTTGATTAATTAACATATTAATTAATCCTTGCCATAAATAAATGATTAAACCATTTAATCATTCTTACTCATTTCCGTTTAATCTCCAATCTACACCTCTTACGGTGTGCGATCCATTAGGTTCCTTTTAGCGAGGCAGTGGGCGATTAAAACCATTTTACATCGATTGTGAATTGAAACAATTTTCAATTCTCCCTTTAGTGTTTACACACGTTTAGGGCTTCCACAAACCATGAGTGACACCTAGCAGCATATCATGGTTACCCAAGCTAATCAGAAGAGGTTAGAGAACCTATTCAGTTCGGGATTACAAATGCAATACGGTCCTTCTCTAATCTAATACTCTTGACCACATTGTTTGGTTTGATAGTTTATTTGATCATGTCTACTATCCAATGTGTGTCTTGTGCTTATATGATTACCTTGAATGTGATTCGGAACGCATTCCCTAATCTCATTCATACTCTGGCCAGAGATTCAAATCATATCATAGAGTATTCTCCCTCAAACGGTTTGAAGGTTAGAGATCCCTTGTTGCGCATTCACTTGTCTCCATAGCTAAGTCACTTGACCCCAACGATGCCGTGGACACCCTCCTGATGGAGTGACTTTGACATAATCAAAGATCAAGGTCTTAACCACAAGACAACTATGATGCCTCAGGTCAAAGGACTAATTTGCATTATCCCAACCATGAGTTCTCATGTGACATGGAATATGAGAACCCTTCGTTGATCGCGTTCAGTGAACTCATTCTCTATTGAGCACCTACCGTACTTGTCTTGATGTCACACACACCAATGACTCGAGACTAATCACTCTCCCTGAGAGAAGACATAGTACGTACTGATCTTAACGGACTGTCAACGCCCAATTGGCAATCCTATGATCAGGAACGTTTAGGATGTGTCTACGAAAGAATGGTCTCATGAATCTAACTTCATTAGATTACATTCTCCCAATCACATATTCCTTGGACTTTATCGTTTAAGCATATAACATTTATATGAGACGGCTCAAACAATAATATTTGCCCTTTATATGTTAAACTAGATTAGTTTAACATATGAAATGTCCGTAAAGTATCATCACATGATTGGCTTTAGGGGACATTTCCAACAATCTCCCACTTGCACTAGAGCCAATCAGTTTGGTCATCTTGATGATACCTCTTCTGAAGTCATTTCATAAATGGCTGAATAGTAGGCTTAGACAGTGGATATCTATATGTGTTATCCACAGAAGCAACCTTGAGAATAACGACGTCACCATTATACATGATTCTCAATCATGTGGTTCAGTCTCTCATTTGTGTTCGGATCTTGATGAGACCTTGATTCCCAGGCTTGGGCTACCGCCCCATTAGTGTCATACACTTTCTGGTTGGAACCGAATAGAGAGTTCATAAATGAACTTTCTCATCTAAACAACATTGTTGTAAACTTCTATATGGCAATATATCTTGCATTCATAATGGAACACACTAAAGTCATTACTTTAATGTTTCCATCCAAATATCTCTTTAGTCATAATAAAGAGATATTCCTTTATCTCTTCATTCATAATGAAGAAACATCCAATGATGGATTAGATTCATAATCTAATACATTTACGCTTCCATTACGTTACTCTAATTCTTCCTCGATCTTTGAGGAATTTATCCTTTAGTATTTCTTAAATACTTAAGGACTCACTTGACAGTTGCCATGGTTCTGATCCTGGGCTTGCACTGATATCGTCTTGTACCGTTCTAGGTACAACTCATATCAATGTTTTTCATACAATATGAAATACATAAATCACCTTTCTGCGTATGCATAAAGGATTCTATTTACGCATTATTTCTTTGGGAGTCAAAGGGTACGTTCCCTTTGAGAAGGGCAACTTGCTAGTCTCACTAGAATCGTCCTACTATCTGAAGTTTATCATCATATGAGAAACTCCCTAGCATCCTTTGTCTATTATTAGGGATTGATATAATCCAATTATATCATGAAATATATCATTATAGATTTCCATCCCATGTATATAGACTATATCTCCCATATACATTCTATCTTCATATAATGTATTAAAGTCATAACTTTAACGAAGAAGTATTCTTTTCATTTCCAAAATTAATATATCATATATATTTAAATTTTAGGAACATGATTAACTCCCACTAATCTTTTGTAAAACTAGTAAACAAAAGATTCATTTACATCTTTATGAGAAATCAAACGATTTGATCCTTTTTCTCATAAAATGCAAATAGCTCCCACTAACTTGCTAAGATCCATGATGGACGGATTTCTACAACTTACATGTCTTGTGATTTATATTTTTAGACATATATTATCAAGACTATCTTAATAATGGTTTCGGAAACCCATATTATGTCCAAACATTGAATCACCATTTAGTTGTAGCTAGCAATCTTCGAATTAATTGAAACTAAGACTACGTCAAAAATGGTTCCTTCAAAGTCAACCATTCTATTTGATTGTAGTCACCTTAAGCTACCAATTAGCTTTGAAGGTTTCATTATTTCGAGTCAAATGGTACTTTACCATTTCCTTGAGTATATATCGTATATGCACTCAATGTAGTCATAAGGATTTTCATTCTTATTTCTTTCGAATTAAGAGGTGCAACTCTATGACATAGTCATAAAGTTCAAAACCATTCAACTGAGACGGTTTATTAATCCTTATCGGCTACCTTGGAGCTTGTGGTATAGGAACTAGGTTGTTATATTTGTTGATTACTTTCTTGTCTCTCAAAGAACCCATTCTTTGAGTTCTATCTCTCGTTCATTTGCTTTTAGGCAAATCACATTGTAGAATTACAATGAACTACCCAACAAAACAACATTTGTTAGTTGGTTTTATAGAAGCGATATCCAAAAGTTATTTTAAGGATATCCGACAAGATTGTTATCAAACAAATATTGCTCATTAGCACACAACCCCAAATCTTTAACATGCTTAAGATTTGTCTTTCTTTCCAACTACATCTTATGGAGTCATGAAAATATTGGAAGATCTTCTCATTGACAATCATATTGTTTTTAGAAGTATATATCGTATATATGGGTAATAGATAACATCTAACGAACTAAAACTTATTCGAGTTCGTTCTTCTCCTAATGGAGAAATACATTATCTTATGATGCTTATTTCCTTTATATCTTTCAAGGAAACTCATCTAAAGTGTTACCTTTCCTTGGATCAAATCTAAGGAGGTAAATACTTTAGACGTCTTACTCATCAACTTACATTACTTGAATTCTTTGAAACATTTTGCAAAGTATTCGGACTTGTGTTTATTCAAAATAAACTATAGTCCAACCGAGAGTGAACTTCGGTGAATGTCAATCAACATGAGTAGTATTATGTTTGTGGACAAGTGCCACTAACATCTAAGTGAATTAACCTCAACAACTTTGTGATTCTTTCTTCTTTCCAAAAGAATAAAGATTCGAACATTTCGTCTCCATACAATTTTAACAAGAAGGTATTGGATCCGGATCTAACGATCCAAAGCCTCCATTGTGACCAACTCGTAATTTATGTTTTAGAGGTATCACAACTTTAGTTGGGATTAGTCACTACCTTCCAACCTTTTGGGTTTTAAGCATCATTATTTTCTAAACAGTTAACACTACCATATTATCTCTACTATAGAGATAATTAATTAGATTACCATAATCTAATCATTGATTAATAAAGAACATTGTTTTGTCAAACAAAACATTTATCCATTTCACATAGTGATGGAATTTAGTTCCTTAAAATTGGAATATAAAGACAATCTATGTTTTTCCAATTTCTTTGGTAGTTCATATGAGGAAGTAAGTACCATCTGCTTTCACAGAGATCTACATTTGATTCACGTTTCGAATGTGAAGTACTTTCTCTTCTCTCATATATCTTCTACTTCTTATTAGTCACACTTTTACAACGATTGTAAAACATAGTCACTAATACGGAATCATACATTCAAGTAGAAGAACCAACTGTTTTGAACTATTCAAGAACATTTTACAACACCTTCGAAAGGTGTGTTCTTGACACTTGCAAGACATTTCTTGCAAATACCCCTTCCAATGTCCATCCTTTCATAAAGAAAGTTTGTTCCCTTGGAGTTATTTATCTTCTTTATTTGACTTTCACCTTTGACTACATTAGTCATGGTCCCTAAACTCCCACTATCTCTCTTGAAACCTTTTTCAATTGTGTTATACACATCAAACATTTTGGAGAGGATGTGGTTATTTTTCACTACATAGTTCACAATAAACTTAGTGAACGATTAGGATAGGGAAACAAAGGTGAAGTCCTTGCCTAGTTTCCGTCTCGTTAAGTGGTTTATCACTTCAACACTCAATGATTCAAAATCATCATAAGTCCATGTTAATGGACTATTTTTGTCAACCAACCATTATGTTCTAAACATAATTACAAATTTTAAAGAGTTGTTCAAGGCAACTCTTATTTCTTCACACAACAAATTGTAATTGAAGAAACATGGCACATAAAGTGTTCATGCCTTTGTGCTTTCTTCTCAAGTTCCTTGTTCATGTAACAAAGAAACAAGCACTAATGTTTGTATTGATTAAGGGTTGTTCAAAGCAACTCTTATTTCTTCATACAACAATTTGTAATTGAAGAATTATGACATTAAATGTGTTGTCCTCTTTACGATAGACTTTTCTAACATGTTCTTCCAATGATACATTATCATTAGGAAGATTGTGAGGATGAGACTACTTAGGTACATATGCAATCCTTTTAAGACATTCTTTGGGATTGTGGTACCAAGTCCGGAAACTAAAACATTCGGTTTTGTCAAGTGTTGGATAGCGTTTGCAAATATATTGGTAAACAAATACATAACGTTTATAAATTGATTGATTTTAAACCATTTGATTCGGGTCTTTAAATCAAATAGTACCACCCACTATTTTTGGCAAATTCCATATCCCTCATAGGAATTCGAGACTTTTGGATGAAACTCCTAGTAGGTTATGGGAGGCTCACTATTACCAAGCCCACCTCACGATGATACGATATATGGCTAGCATTAATAATAATGAGAGAGTACGCTTACTCATTTGCAACTAATGCAAGTACCCATCTTATTTGGCCTCTAGAGAATGTAACCTCACAATGATATGATATTGGTTCCATTGCACTTAGTTAAGTTCTTCCCACCATGCTTAGTGTGTGAAGGGGTTCAAGAATAGCCTCACGATGATACGATATATAGCTATCCTCGTTGCCTACACTCACCTCATCATATGTATATGGATTCCTCCTGAGTATAAGCATGCACTTTGTACTCCCCCATGATAGGGTGAAGCCGGTGTACAAGTCATAAACGATTGGATCCCACCACGGTGGAAGGCCACGAAGAGATATTCTAAACATCTCTCGCTTATCAACTTAATATTGGTAAAGTTTGAGGGTTTTATGTCTCATCACATACAAATATACATTTTAATCTCTATTAAAACAATTTTGGTCCTATTACAACTATTGGTCCATCCCATTGTTTTAGTTGTACATAATACTCCCACTATGCTTTTAAAACGGTTTTTAAAGCAAGAGTATATGATACTACTAACATCAACTTTGCATTCATTTGATGGACTTATATAGTTGCATTAGGGCCTTAGGATGATTATGAACCTTTGTTTAGATTCAACACGAGCCTTGTGTTGAATCTCGGTCTAGGGATGTTGATTGATTTTAGTTACGCGTTTAATCACATTAAGGCGTGTTGTCTTAGGGGCGTTGGACCCAACTACTTCATTTTCATGCATATCGTATAAAGCAAGAAAGAAGTACTTCAAAGTAAAGGTGAGCTTATGCTCATTACAACATTTGCATATAACAAATTACTTTAAAGTAAAGAAGAGCTTATGCCCTTTTACAACATTTGATCAAATCAAATTACAACCAAAATCTAATCTACACATTCCCATGGTTCAAACAAATTTGAAACGCCTTTCACATAGCTCAATTATATTAGGCTTAGGTTCATAATCACCCTTTAATTAATTAACACTTTAACTAATTATTGAATGCAACATTTTCATTTGGTCTTTGTATCCATAAAATTGATTTAAATGGAGCTAAACAAAATGAAAATCCAATTCTCATTTAAAGAGACAAAACAATTTTGTTCTCATCCTATTTGGGCCATCTTGCAATTAACCTCAACTTTTGGGCCATATTGCAATAACAAAAACTTTTGGGGTCACTTTGTATAATACACAAAAGTCACAACTTCATGTAAATACAACTAGAACCCAAACTTTAATAATGCAAAAACTTCATTAAAGGATCAAAACAATTTGTCCTTTAGCGTTTTTGGACCTAAACGTAAAAACGTAAACTTTTGGGCCAAAGTGCAAATACACAAAAGTATCAAAACTTTATGTAATTGCATAAAAGCCCCAAAAGTACTCCCTTTGAGGGAGTGGCCGGTTTTAGGGAAGAGATGAGGTTGATGTGTGTGTTGATTTGTGAGTTTTGTCAAAAGCATGCAAGTGTATGTAAGATAAGTTTTGAAATAATTCAAACTCAATTATTTCAATCATCATGTATACCAATAATTAACACTTTAAATACATGATAATTCATTTAAAAACAAATCACATAAACTTTATGAAATAAATCAAAACTTTGAATCAAAACACCAAACCTTTTTATTCTTGGTAAGAACATCAAGAACAATGAAGAACATTCATGAAAAACCCAAATTTTTCCATGAACTTTTTTCACCCAAAACCATTCCAAAACCATTCTTACTTAAGGGAAATAACATCTAACCAAACTAGGGTACTTAGGGGTTCCAAAGAACACATTAAAACACTTTTAACAAGTCAAACAAGAACCCAAAAAATCACCCTTTGGTTTTGGCCGAATTTTCCCAAAAGCATGGCACCAAATTTTAGCTCCAATATTCATGCTCATATGAACAACATCTACAACATTTGAGATAGCAAATTTTCCAACAAAATTTACTTTCAAATAAGCAAGAATAAAGCTTGTAACAATTACAACTTTTAGATCACATATTATGAACTACAAAACCCAAAAGGATTCACCAACTACTAGACCTAGGCTCTGATACCACTTGAAGGAAATATTTTGGAAAACATGTTCATTTAAGCAACATCAATAAGCATGCTAATAACAATTAAAAGGCGGAATCATGCTTGCATGCACTTAAAAACAAAACATAACCAAGAAATTCAAAGCCTAGTAGATTGGTGAACCAATAATCAACTCAAAAACAAAGTGAGTTGAAATTAATACCTTTGTAGATTCCTCTTTGCATAAGCAAAGGCTAATCACCCAAAGAGATAGGGGCCTTCATTCCTTGCTTCTTAGATCCATGGATTTGGATGGAAGAATAGGTTCTCCAAGTTCCCAAAATTGAGAACCTCTAATTCTCGACACCAAGGTTCGATTGTAGAAGAAATGAGTGACCTTGGAGTAGTAGGATTGCTAGATGTACCCTCCAAGGTGTTGGCCTCTTTAGAGAGAAATGGAGAGACAATTCTCACCCATTTTCCCCCAAAATAAACCCCTATTTTCACATTAATGAATATTTAGTTATAAAGTCATTTATATAGTCACTTCTTTAAGTGACCTAAACAACCAAAAAACCCTAATTCATCTATAAAGGCCGGCCACCTAGGGGATTTGGGCTTTTTGGGCTTTAATGAATCTTTATTCATCAAATTGTCATACAACTTAAGTTAATGGGCTTGACGTTCGAAGCCCATTGGGCCTTAAGGTCCAAAACTATCTCGAAGGTCTTTAACGAACTTATTCGTTTGATTAATTACCATATTAATTAATCCTTGCCATAAATAAATGATTAAACCATTTAATCATTCTTACTCATTTCCGTTTAATCTCCAATCTACACCTCTTACGGTGTGCGATCCATTAGGTTCCTTTTAGCGAGGCAGTGGGCGATTAAAACCATTTTACATCGATTGTGAATTGAAACAATTTTCAATTCTCCCTTTAGTGTTTACACACGTTTAGGGCTTCCACAAACCATGAGTGACACCTAGCAGCATATCATGGTTACCCAAGCTAATCAGAAGAGGTTAGAGAACCTATTCAGTTCGGGATTACAAATGCAATACGGTCCTTCTCTAATCTAATACTCTTGACCACATTGTTTGGTTTGATAGTTTATTTGATCATGTCTACTATCCAATGTGTGTCTTGTGCTTATATGATTACCTTGAATGTGATTCGGAACGCATTCCCTAATCTCATTCATACTCTGGCCAGAGATTCAAATCATATCATAGAGTATTCTCCCTCAAACGGTTTGAAGGTTAGAGATCCCTTGTTGCGCATTCACTTGTCTCCATAGCTAAGTCACTTGACCCCAACGATGCCGTGGACACCCTCATGATGGAGTGACTTTGACATAATCAAAGATCAAGGTCTTAACCACAAGACAACTATGATGCCTCAGGTCAAAGGACTAATTTGCATTATCCCAACCATGAGTTCTCATGTGACATGGAATATGAGAACCCTTCGTTGATCGCGTTCAGTGAACTCATTCTCTATTGAGCACCTACCGTACTTGTCTTGATGTCACACACACCAATGACTCGAGACTAATCACTCTCCCTGAGAGAAGACATAGTACGTACTGATCTTAACGGACTATCAACACCCAATTGGCAATCCTATGATCAGGAACGTTTAGGATGTGTCTACGAAAGAATGGTCTCATGAATCTAACTTCATTAGATTACATTCTCCCAATCACATATTCCTTGGACTTTATCGTTTAAGCATATAACATTTATATGAGACGGCTCAAACAATAATCTTTGCCCTTTATATGTTAAACTAGATTAGTTTAACATATGAAATGTCCGTAAAGTATCATCACATGATTGGCTTTAGGGCACATTTCCAACAATTCCCTCACACTTAGCTTTTGCTAGTCCTCGAGCAAAACAAAGAAACAAAAGAAAAACGAACCGGAACAAAGTAATGAAAACA
Organism: Malus x robusta; assembly: GCA_963082935.1. Lineage (NCBI taxonomy): Eukaryota > Viridiplantae > Streptophyta > Magnoliopsida > Rosales > Rosaceae > Malus > Malus x robusta. The sequence goes on along the minus strand of OY720340.1, from coordinate 18,032,114 downwards.
TAACCTAAACCTTCCAACGTTTGCCTCAGGGATTTCCAATGCACATGACATGTTAAAAATCATCACTCCCACAGATTTTAGTCATCTTCACACTTAAGCACATACTTAATCATAGTCACCATTTACTAGTTCACATTTAACCATTTAAAACGATGTTTTGAATGTAGTAACATGCCTTAGAGAATTTGCTCAATTTCTTACTAGATATGCACTCAATTTTCACACAGATTTTCTGACTACACACCCTATACTAGTTATATGTGAGAAGATTGATGTAAATATGAAAACGAGTGCTCACATATATGTATAACAAAGAAAGTACTTTCCGGAGTTAATAAGCATGTTTATCAATATGATCTCATGAATGGAATGCTATTACTTAGATGCGAGAACCAGTGACACCATATGCTCATACCGATTTTAAACTCCACAAATTGAAACACATAACACTCAAGATTGAAGTCAAAGGTTGTAACGGGGCTTCGGGAAGGATAAGGATAACAAACGTTCTTAAAGCAATAGCAAGCAAAGTAATGCAATTGAAACTTAGAATTCACTTAGATTGCAGAAATCAACTTTTAGACACGAAGGGAAGATTCAAGCACTATTTAGGGCCGAATTCGATGTTTTGGACCCTTTCTTCAACAAACATATCTTAGAACTCTTTTTCACATCTTTTTCCAACTTTTTTTCTTCCATATATTCTTTTTTTTTTTTTTTTCTTTCTTTTCTCTCATGCCGTGCCTATGGCACACTAATTCACACTTCCCCCACACTTGTTTTCTGCCAAACATTAATCAAAAGGAATTCAACTTGAATCATGCTTAACTACGCTTTAAGAACAAGGGTATGGATGATCCTAATCTAAGCTAGGTAAGGATAATGTGGGTTAACAAACAACATAGGCTAAACAAGGCTCAACGGGGTTAAACTTAAACATAAAATGATATGGGATACACGGCAGTTTGGCTAAGGTGGTGGTAACTACACAACTTCATCTTGAATATGTGTTATGCAATTCAATAACATGCTTTGAATGAAATGGGCATGAGTTCTAGCATTTGGAACTAAATGATGAAACGCCTTCTAAGTAATAACCAAGCAAAGAATAAGGAGATCATGCAACGACTTTAGAAAACAACAATGCACAGATTTTAACTCTCTAAATAAACGTTTAGGCTCAAGTCTCACAAGGTTGTAGCGTTTGTTTGAGTTCCTTCCTTCAAGCATGTTACAAAACTAATTTTTTCTTCTTTATGATTACATGTGAATTCATAAGTTATAACCACAACCAAGCATAAACAAAGAGTAAATCAAACTTTCATCCATGTTAATCATTCTCTTTAACAGTCATGCAATTACAAACCGAATCCTCATCATTGTGTTGGAAGGTACCCTAAGACACAAACAAACACACAAAACCAACTTAAAAACAACTCTTTTTGGTTTTTTTTTTTCAAAACAATTTTTCAATTTTTTCTGGGATTTTCGGATTTTTAGAACAACAATACTAAAACACACCAAAACAACCTAAAAATAGCAAAGAACAAGTCTCTAAGTAATGGGTGATAAAATCCCACGAATTTGTATAAAAAACACTTAGTTACCCCCCCACACTTAAATCAAACATTGTCCTCAATGTTTCAAGCATAAACTAACACAAAAACCAACAAGCAAAGAAAACAGTAACTAAACAATCGAAACGGCAGAAACAAAATAACAACAAAGAGAAGGGTTTAGGAACGCAAATCTGGAATTGGATTGCTCTCTAGGTCTTCCGTTGTTGAATGCATGGGTTGCCTCCCAAGTAGCGCTTGCTTTTAACGTCGTGCAGCCGGACGATGCCACATTGATCATCTTGCATGGGAACCCACGGCATAGTGGGTTGTCTCCTCCACATCATGTTCTACAAAGCTCTCGTAGTATGGCTTCAAGCGATGCCCATTCACCTTGAACTCTTGACCTGTTTTGAAACTACGAACTTGGACTGCACCATGAGGAAAAACATCAGTAATAACAAAGGGTCCAATCCAACGTGAACGTAACTTACCCGGAAATAGACGAAGACGAGAATTAAACAACAACACTTTTTGTCCAACAGCGAAGGACTTGGTGCGAATCATCTTGTCATGAAAGGCCTTCGTCTTTTCCTTGTAAAGGCGAGCATTCTCGTAAGCTTCATTCCGGATTTCCTCAAGTTCATTCAATTGTAGCTTACGATGAAGTCCCGCCTCATCTACATCCATGTTGAACTTCCTCACGGCCCAATGAGCCTTGTGCTCCAACTCCACAGGTAAGTGACATGGTTTACCATACACAAGCCGAAAGGGAGACATTCCGATGGGTGTTTTGTAGGCGGTCCTATAAGCCCACAATGCATCTTTTAACCTCAAGCTCCAATCTTTTCGTGTTGGCCCAACTGTCTTCTCAAGAATCTGTTTTATCTCTCGATTCGACACCTCGGCTTGCCCGCTTGTTTGAGGATGATAGGGTGTCGAAACCCTATGTGTAACATTGTACTTCTTGAGCAGTGCCTCGATTGTGCGATTACAAAAATGTGAACCTCCATCACTGATAAGGACTCGAGGCATGCCAAACCTAGCAAAAATGTTAGACTTCACAAAATCTGCAACCACTTTGGAATCGTTAGTCCGGGTGGCTTTTGCTTCCACCCATTTGGAAACATAATCCACCGCCAACAAGATATAGAGAAAACCATGCGATGAAGGAAAAGGACCCATAAAATCAATGCCCCACACATCAAATATTTCAACAGAAAGTATAGGGTTTTGTGGCATTTGATCCTTAGCACTAATATTATCCATTCGTTGACAACGATCACATGTAAGGCAAAATGTCCTAGCATCCCTAAAAATGGTTGGCCAATAAAACCCACATTCTAAGACTTTCAGGGCAGTGCGTTGGGTGCCAAAATGTCCCCCACATGCATATGAATGACAAAATGTTAAAATAGATTGAAATTCAGATTCATTCACACAACGTCGTACAATCTGATCGGGACAAAATTTCCAAAGGTATGGATCATCCCAAACATAAAACCTAGCATCCTTTTTAAGCTTATCACTTTGATTCCTATTAAGTGTGCTAGGGATATGTTTAGATACCAAAAAGTTCACCAAATCTGCATACCAAGGCTCACTTACCTGGATAGCCATTAGTTGCTCATCGGGGAAGGTTTCAGAAATTGGCAATGCGTCCTCATGCACCATTCGACTTAGGTGGTCAGCCATTACATTCTCCACGCCCTTCTTATCCCGAATCTCAATGTCAAACTCTTGTAGAAGCAACATCCATCGAATTAGTCTAGGCTTGGCCTCCTTTTTCGTGAGCAAATACTTAAGAGCTGCATGATCAGTAAAGATAATAACTTTAGTACCAAGTAAATATGATCGGAACTTATCTAATGCAAATACCACAGCAAGTAATTCTTTTTCAGTGGTTGAGTAATTTAATTGAGCATCATTTAGTGTCCTAGATGCATAATAAATAACATGAGGTTGTTTGTTCTTTCGCTGCCCCAAAACAGCACCAATCGCATAGTCCGAAGCATCGCACATCAACTCGAATGGAAGGCTCCAATCTGGAGGTGTGATAATGGGAGCCGAAGTGAGAGCTTCCTTTAAGTGCTTGAATGCCGTGGAGCATGCCTCATCAAACTCAAAAGTCACCTCTTTCTGAAGTAATCTGCATAGTGGTTGTGCAATCTTGGAGAAATCCTTTATGAAACGCCTATAAAAACCTGCGTGACCAAGAAACGAACGAACCTCTCTAACTGAAGTTGGAGAGGGTAAGTGACGAACAAGGTCTACCTTAGATTTATCCACTTCAATGCCTTTTTCAGAAATAATATGTCCTAGAACAATACCTTGCTTAACCATGAAGTGACATTTTTCCCAATTAAGCACAAGATTCGTTTCAACACAATGTTTCAAAATTAAGGTCAGATTATTCAAGCAATGATCAAATGAATTACCAAACACGCTAAAATCATCCATGAATATCTCAATAATCTTCTCCACATAATCAGAAAATATACTTACCATGCAACGTTGAAATGTCGCAGGGGCATTGCACAAACCAAATGGCATGCGCCTATATGCAAAGGTGCCAAATGGGCACGTGAAAGTTGTCTTTTCCTGGTCCTCCGGAGCTATCACAATTTGGTTATATCCAGAATATCCATCTAGAAAGCAATAAAATTGATAACCGGCTAACCTTTCTAACATTTGGTCCAAGAATGGCAAAGGAAAATGATCATTCCTTGTCATGGCATTTAATTTCCTGTAATCAATACAAACACGCAAACCGGTCATAACACGAGTGGGTACAAGCTCTTGTTCTTCATTCTTCACCACCGTGACTCCGGACTTCTTTGGAACAACCTACACAGGTGACACCCAACGACTATCAGAAATACGATATATAACACCACAATCAAGCAATTTTATAACCTCCTTTTTTACTACTTCCAACATAGGCGGATTAAGGCGACGTTGAGCCTCTCGAGATGGTTTGGCTCCCTCCTCCAGTAGGATGTGATGCATGCACGTGGTGGGACTAATGCCTTTAATATCCGCCAAGGTCTATCCAATGGCATATTTGTGCTCCTTTAACACCCTTATCAACTTGTCTTCTTCTTGGGCCGTGAGTGAGCTAGATATGATGACGGGTAGTGTTTGATCTTCTCCCAAGAAAACATACTTCAAGTGACTAGGTAATGGCTTCAACTCAAGTGTAGGTGGCTGCACAATGGATGGAAGTAACTTGTTAGCCAAAACCGAATCTAAAATTGAGAGTGGAGACTTACCAGAATGTGATGGCAATGACTCGAGGGCCGCGACCATTTCAACCACTTCACCACAAGGGGGCACGGCAATAGGGTTAAAGTCCATGCCGTGGGTTGCATGGATTCCCCCACACTTGTTTCTTGCTCTTATGCCGTGCACTAAGGCTATTTCAAGTGCATCGTCGTTCATTCGATCCAAGTGTACCTGTGCCAAAGAATCAACAATGTCAATAGCGAAACAAGAATGGTCCTCCATTGGGTATTTAATGGTTTCAGAAAGATTAAAACGAATAATGTCCCCATCAAACTCCATGGTTAGTGTTCCCATAAACACGTCTATCTTTGTTCTCGCTGTTTTCATGAATGGGCGACCTAGCAAGATTGGCAATGATGGAGCATGGCTCGAATCCTCCATTTCTAAGACATAAAAATCTGCAGGAAAGATAAGATGATTTACCTGCACTAAAACATCCTCAAGGACTCCCTTGGGATAAGCGTTAGAACGATCGGCCAATTGAATTATAACGCCATCTTGTTTTAACTCACCAAGGTTCATTGATGCATAAATGGAATATGGCATAACATTAATAGAAGCACCTAAATCTAACATGCATTGTTCAAATCTAGTGTTTCCAATTACGCATGGGATAGTAAAGCTCCCTGGATCCTTACACTTTGGAGGTAACTTTCGTTGCAAAACCGCGGATACATTTTCACTCACTTTCACAACTTCTTTGTTTGAAATTCTTTTCCTAGTTGTGCATAACTCTTTTAAAAACTTTGCGTACCTGGGCACTTGCTTAATAGCATCAAGTAAAGGAATGTTTACTTGGACTTTTCGAAAGGTCTCCAAAATGTCCTTTTCGCTTTCTTCCTTCTTCGATTGTGCAAATCTGCAAGGGAAAGGAACATTGGGCAGATTAGTGTTCGAAATCACAACATTTGGGACACACTTACCTGGGGTGGACGGATGGGATGTCTTAGGTGGCTGCGGCATGGGTGATGCTACCCTTGCCGTGGGGTAGGATTGCTCCTCTTCTTCGATTTGCATCTTCTCATCTTCTTTGTTTCTCACCTCTTTTCCACTTCGTAGTGTGATAGCCTTCGCAGATTCGAAACCACCCTTGGGATTGACCATCGTAGTGCTTGGTAACTTACCATTTTCACGGAATTGTCCCAAAAACTCGGCCATTTGGCCCATTTGCTTCTTTAGCTCATTAACCTCCTTTGCTTGGTTCTGCATTCCCTGCGCCATGGTGGTTAGTAATTGATATGTTTTATCGTCATTCATAGACGTACCTGGGTTGGTTTGGGATGATTGTGCCTGAGGAGGTGGTTGTGGTGCCATTGGCCTTGGAAAGAAACCCGGGGGTTGTCGGAATCCACTTTGTTGGCCATATTGTGGTGCCTCTCTCCATCTGAAATTGGGGTGGTCACGCCATCCCTGATTGTATGTGTTGGAGAAAGGATCCCCCCTTGGTTGGTTTTGATTCCCATAACCCACAGCATTGGCAGATTCCCACCCTCAATTCTCAATTAATTGAGGGCATTGATCAAATTGGTGTCCTTGAATGGAGCATACACCACAAATTGTAGCTCCTTGCGTTTTTGGACCTTCAACCAACTACGATAACATAGACGTAAGGTTAGCCATTTGGGATTGTAACTCAGAAATAGAACTTACCTCATTTACATGATGTGGCCGTGGGGTGTCTCTTTGCCCAACACCTTCATATTGTTGTGCATTGAGTGCTCGATTCGCAATGAGAGTTTTGGCATCCCTTGGTGTCTTGTCCACTAGAGCTCCTCCCGCGGACGCATCCAACATTTGTCGTTCAAGTGGTAAAAGACCTTCGTAAAAGTATTGAAGAAGTAGCTCCTCCTTCATCTGATGTTGTGGACAAGAAGCAACAAGTGATTTAAATCGTTCATAATAAGATGGAAAAGATTCACCTGGGCTTTGCTGAATTCCACTAATCTTCTTGCGAAGAAGAATGACTCGTGATGTCGGGAAGAACTTCTCTAAGAAAGCTCGCTGCATGCTCTCCCATGATGTGACAGTGCCGGGAGCCAACTCATACAACCAATCCTTTGCCTTCTCCAACAAAGAAAAGGGAAAGGCCTTCATCTTCAATATGTTGTTGTCCACGTTCACTGGTGTCATACTCGAGCATACTACTTCGAACTCCTTTAAATGCTTATTGGGGTCCTCCATTGATAACCCATGGAACTTGGGTATATGATGTAGCAAACTTGACTTCAACTCAAATTCATCGGTCTTATCAGGGGCTGCCCTAGGGTATTGGATGCAAAGAGGGGCTGCATTGGCCAAACCCGAGGCAGAAAGCTCCTTGATGGTTTGATTGTCGGCTGCCATGGTTGGTACTTCTTCTTCAACTCTTGCCGTGGCCTCCTCTTCAACCTCAATTTCTTGCTCTTCTAATTCAGGTTCGGGACTAGGAGGATTAGACTTGTGCAATTTCTTTTTCCTTCTCAACGTCCTCTCAAAATCACCGTCAAAGTCGAAGATATGCTCACAAACAGGTTGTGAGCTACGGGTCATAAACTAGTACCTACACACAAGAGCAAACAAGGTTAGTAACCAACTTAATATACTCGGCACAAGTAAGGAAATAAGGTGCCTATACACGGCACAAAAACAAAACACACACACACGGTGCAAAATTCAAAAACAAAACAGAAAGTGAACAATTTAAACAAGACTCAAGACAAGGGATTAGCAACTTTGCTAATCCCCGGCAACGGCGCCAAAATTTGATGTGAAAATTATGTTAACACACAAATTAAACCCTATTTGTGACAATTGTAGTAACGATGTAAGTAGGGATCGTTCTAACCGGGGATTAACTAGGGGTACTAATCACTTGAAAACTGAATTAGAAATGTAAAAACAAAGTTTAAAACACTAGATTAGACTCAAAGAATGCAAAACTAATGTTTAAAATACTAAGACAAACCAAAAACTCAAAACTGCCTTAAATAAAAACACTTTCTGGGCAGTTTTGAACACAAAGCACCAAATTGGACGAATTTGGGTTTTAACTTGTACCAAAACACTTAAAAACATAAACCAACACACATTCTAACTAATCTAGGACTTCAAAATAAATGGGGATTTGATTTGGACGAAAATAAATTAAATGGCAGATTATAAAAGAAACAGATTGTAAGACAAAGTTATGATGAATTAATGGATGATGGAATAGCTAAGGGGTTCTTCTCCACACATGAAATATATGCAACCTAAATCAATTTCAAGTTATCAATTTAATAAGTTATGAACCTCGACACCCCAAGTTAATTAGGTCCGCTTAAATTAACCTTCAGATTTCCCTAGAATCATTGAATTGGATGAATATGCATCGCAAACAAATTATTCCTAACAAGTTCTCTATATGAACAGCATGATAAAGACACAAGTTAGAATCATTACGTTCTTTGGAAATCATAAGCATCGACAAGGCATTCGTAACTATGAAAAGCATGATACTATTGCCAGGAATCTACTTAACACGATCGTGATTAGCGACCTTCACTACTTACGAATATAAATTCATAACGATTAGGTGAAACAAACTTATATCCTAGCATCAAATTCAAGCATGCAAATTAAGCGTGCACTCTCAATCAACATACAAGAATAAGTTCTAAATCAAACGGTTAAGCAAATTGTATTCACGACTTATGCAACGATAACTGGAAGTAATCAACTTATTTCACATATATAATCATGGTTTTGAATCCCCCCCTAGCCAAGGGGGGTTTAGTTCCTCATATTCGCAAAGGAAAGATACATAAATTTAGAAATTAAAATCCAAAGAAAGAAAACACCTAGAACGCTCCAACTTGGCAGCAAGCTCATCAACGGTTTCTCCTTCCTCCTTGCTGCGGCAGAGAACTTTAGAACAGGTTTTGGGTGGTATTTATGGTGTAGAATGGATGGGGAATGGTAGAAAAAGGTTTAGGGTTGATGGGTGGTGCGGCTAGGGTTGTTTTTGGGCAAAAATTAGGGACTTTGGTGATGGAAAGGTGCGGCAAAGAGCAAGGAACAAATTCTGGCGTGAATGATGTGAATGGGAGATGATTTCTTCGGCCTAAAGGTTTAATGAGTATATATAGGCACTTAAAAACCCTAGCAAATCAGATTAGGGTTTCTAGAAGCCCAAATCCATCATAAACTAGGTTAAAACAATCAGATTTTAAATGGGAATAAGGCCTAAGGTGCGGCTGGTTAGTGGGCTAAGGTTAGGGTTTCTAGAAACCCTAACAAGGCAAGGCAAAGTGATTCTAGAAGGCCCAGGTGCGGCATAGGGTGAAGATCCACAAGGAATTAGGGTTTAGGTCATCTAAAAGCCCAAAGCCAAGAATAGAAACTCTCGAAAATGGAAACCTCCAAGAATAGAAACTTCCAACTTTAGAAACTTTGGTTGCCAATTCCGACTTCTTTGTTCTTCACTTTCATTTCCTCATTTCTTAAGCTCATTTGACCTTCAAACTCGTCCATTCCTCGTGCTCCATTAGCATACACAACATTCCGGCTCAATTTTGCTCTAAAATGCTCCATTTCGCACTTCTTTGCATACTTCGTCTCTAAACCTGAAATTGCACGAAAATGACTTTAAACACTAAAATAACTAAAGAAAGACAACATAAATGCACAAGAACAAGCCCACTAAGTTGCATAAATATGCTCCTATCACACTTACCTCATTGACTTGATTTTGCCGTGGCATGCTCCTTTGTCGAACACCTTCGTATTGTTGAACGTTCAACGCTCGATTAGCAATCAACATATTTGCAGCCATAGGGGTCTTGTCCACCAATGCTCCTCCCGCTGAGGCATCTAGCATTTGACGTTCAATTGGTAGAAGTCCCTCGTAGAAGTATTATAGAAGTAGTTCCTCCTTCATTTGATGTTGTGGACATGAAGCAACAAGAGATTTAAAACGTTCATAATAAGTAGGAAAGGATTCACCTTCATCTTGTTGAATGCCACTTATCCTTTTGCGTAGGAGGATGACTCGAGAAGTTGGGAAAAACTTCTCCAAGAAAACTCGTTTCATGCTCTCCCATGATGTGACAGTTCCAGGAGCCAATTCGTACAACCAATCTTTCGCCTTCTCTAGGAGAGAAAAGGGAAAGGCCTTCATCTTCAAGATGCTTTCATCCACGTTCACTGGAGTCATGCTTGAGCAAACGACTTCAAACTCCTTCAAGTGATTGTTCGGATCTTCCATGGACAGACCATGGTACTTCAGAATGTGATGTAACAAGATTGACTTCAATTCGAACTCGGCAATTTTGTCCGGAGCCGCCCTAGGGTATTGGATACATAGAGGTGCGGCATTATCCAATCCCGAAGCGGAAAGCTTCTTGATCGTTCGGTTGTCCGATACCATGTCTTCCACTTCCTCTTTAAATTCAGAAATGGACTCGGAACTTGCACTTGATTCACTAGGTTCCGGGTTCTTCCTCTTTCGTCTCAACTCACGCTCAAAATCGTCGTCAAAGTCTAAAATATGTTCGTGAACCGGATTAGAACTCTGAGTCATAAACAAGTACCTAAAACAAGAAACAAAATAACATAAGAATCTGATCTAATAAGAAAAACGAAAATAACAATCCAAGGGATTAGCAAAGTTGCTAATCCCCGGCAACGGCGCCAAAAATTTGATGGGAAATATATAAGCACACAAATTAAACCCTCTTTTTTATCAATTTTAGCAAAATACGTAAGTAGGGATCGTTCTAGGCCGGGGATTAGGAGGGATTGCAAAATTACTTGGAATGGACTCAAAAACGTAAAAACAAGTTTAAAACACTAACTAGACTCAAAGAATGTAAAACTATAACTTAAAACACCAAAACAAACCAAAAGACTCAAAAGAACACAAAAACACTCAAAACTGCCTTAAAACCACTTTCTGGGCAGTTTTGAACTCTACACAAGATTTTGACGAAAATTGGGTTTAAATTGACTCAAAACACTTAAAAACACAAACTAACACACTTTCTAACTAATTTGACACTTGAAAATAAAGGGGGATTTGGTTTTTACGAAATTGAAAACAAAACATAAACTTGTAAATCAAAACAGATTTTAAAACGAATTTGGCTTAAAACAATGCATGGAAGGCTAGCTAAGGGGTTCATCTCCACACATGTTATACTTGCATTCAAAACGATTTCCAATTGCTTTTCAATAACCCATGAATTCTCAACGCCCCAAGTTAATTAGGTCCGCTTAAATTAACCTTCAGATTTTCCTAACGTTATTGAATTGGATGATTGCATACGACAACCCAAAGCATTCCCCACAAGTCCCCTACATGATTGCATAATAGAGATACAAGCAAGAATCATTAAGTTCTATGAAAACCATAAGCATTGACGAAGCACTTGTTACTATGATTGCATGAAACTTATGCCAAGAATTTACTTAACGCGATTGAGATCATCAACCTTTACTACTTGTGAATATAAGTCCATAACGATTAGGTGAAATTTCCTTATATCCTAGCATTCAATTTATGCATGATAATTAAGCGTGCATTCTCAACCAACACACACAAATCAATGTAATTCACATAGATAAGTAAATTGAATTCACAACTTATGAAACGCAATTAGAAGTAATCAAATCATATCGCAAGCATAAACATGTATTTCGAATCCCCCCTAGCCAAGGGGGGGTTTAGTTCCTCATACACACTAAACAAAGAGAATTGAATTTAAACATTGAAATCAAAGGAAAAGAAACACCTAGAAATTCCAGCGACGTGAACTTGAATTGCATGAACTTCCAAGCTTCCTTCTCCTCCTCCTTGGTGCGGCAAAGGGTCTAGGGACAGGTTTAGGGCCTTAGGTGTATGGATGAATGGTTATGGAGGGATGTAGTAGTGTTTAAAGGAAGGGGATGGTGCGGCAAGAACTTAAAAACTAGGGAGAAGGGTGTTCGGTGGCTGCGGCAAAGGTGTGGAGAGGTTTGGGCGAATTTCTGATTTTGTGGAGTGAATCAATGAATGGATGGGTGTGGCTGCTTTATATAGGCTTCTAACCTAGGTAAATCAGGTTTAAGGCTTCTAGAATGCCAAATCCACAAGGAAATAGGTTAAAACAATCAGAAATCCTAAGGGATAAGGGAATAAGGGTGCGGCAAAGGTCAAGGGGGGATAAGGCTTCTAGAAAACCTTGCAAGGCAAGGGATTAGGGCATCTAAAAGGCTAGGGTGCGGCACCAATGTAGGGATTAGGGATAGGGCTTCTAGAAAGCCCCAAAACTGATAGGTGATAGGAGCATATTTATGCGCCTTAGTTAGCTAGTTCTTATGCATTTTCGTTATGTTTTCTTCGTTAAAGTAGTCTTTTAAGCTACTTTCATGTGTTTTCAGGTTTAAAGGACATATTACATGAAATGATGCAATTTGGAGCTTTTGGAGCAAAAAGTGAGCTTGGATTGAAAAGGACATGCTTGGAACACAAGGTTGGGATGAAATTGAAGAGTTGAAAATTTGAGGTTTCCTACTTGAAGTAGGAAAGCTAAGCCTAAAAGTTTCCATTTTGGGTTGATCTTTCCTAAACCGGAATGGCCTTGCGTTTGAGCAACATTAGAAGGTTCCGAAGCGTTGGAAGACACAAAGAAAGGTGTTAGAATATTTTCTCATCCTTGCCGTGGGTTAGGGCTTATTTTCTTTTGGTTTTGGGCTTTCTAGAAGCCCTATCCACACTCCCACTAACCAGCCGCACCTTTCCCCTTCTAGAACACCTATTTCCTAGCCTTGCAAGGCTTTCTAGAAGCCCTAACCCTAGCCCACTTAAGCAGCCGCACCCTAGGCCTTTTCCCATGCAAAAATTCTGATTGTTTAACCTATTTTCTGGTGGATTTGGGTTTCTAGAAACCCTAATCTGATTTGCTAGGGTTTTTAAGTGCCTATATATATTCATTAAACCTTTGGCCGCACATATCACCCTCTCCACAATTCAGAAAATAAGCAACCAGCCATTCCCACTCCTTGCCGCAGCCACCATCACCCTAATACCTCTTAGCCGCCACTTCTCCATCCAACCAGCCACTTCCCACTCCTTGCCGCAACCATTCTACACCTCCATACACCATTCTACACCTCCATACACCACCCATACCCCTTGCCGCACCACCATACTATCCTAACTCCCTTCCTAAACCAAAATCACAACCAAAAATCCCCTAAACCCTCTCTGCCGCAGCAAGGAGAAAAAGAAAGAGGAGCTTTACGTGCAGAAATTCAAAGTGGAATTGTTGGGCGTTTTAGGTGTAATCTTTCTTATGTCTTCGATGTTTCAATTCAATAAACTTTGTGTTGTGAGTATGAGGAACTAAACCCCCTTAGTTGGGGGGTAATTCGAAACCATGTACATGCTTGCAATATGATTTGATTACATTCAGTTGTTATTTCATAAGTTGTGGATTCAATTCGTTCATCTATTTGATTGATAACTTATTTGTGTATGTTGATTGAGAGTGCACGCTTAGTTTTCATGCATGAATATGATGTTAGATTATGAGGGAGTTTCACCTAATAGTTACAATCTTATAATCACAAGTAGTAAAAATCGCTTGAAAACGATCGCGTTGAATGAATTCTTGGCATAAGTTTCATGCAATTCATAGTAACGAATGCTTCGTCAATGCTTATGTTTTTCATAGAACTTAATGATTCTTGCTGGTATCTCTATTATGCAATTCATGTAGGGAACTTGTAGGGAATGTTTGGGTTGTCGTATGCAATCATCCAACTTAATAACTTGTGGAAAAACTGAGGGTTAATTAGTGCAATTCACGGTTAATTTGGGGCGTTGAGTATTTATAGTTTATTGGAAGAACAACTGAAAATCGTTTTGTTTGCAAGTGTGACATGTGTGGAGAAGAACCTCCTAACTAGCCTTTTATCCATCATTTTCATCCAAAAACGTTTTACAATCTGTTTAGTTTTAAGTTTCTGTTTTGTTTTCAATTTTCGTCCAAAACAAATCCCCCTTTATTTTGAAGTCTTAGATTAGTTAGAAAGTGTTTTGATTTGTGTTTCCAAGTGTTTTGATTCAAGTTTTCACCCAAATCCGTCCAAGTTCTTGTTAGGTTCTCAAAACTGCCCAGAAAGTGGTTTTTAGGCTGTTTTGAGTCATTAGGTTGCTGTTTTGAGTTTTAGGTTTGTTTAAGTGTTTTAATTTTTAGTTTTGCATTCTTTGAGTCTAGTTTAGTGTTTTAAACTTTGTTTTTGAGTTTTTAAGTCAGTTTCCAAGTGTTTAGCAATCCCTCCTAATCCCCGGTCTAGAACGATCCCTACTTACATCTTTACTACAATTTGACAAAAGAGGGTTTAATTTGTGTGCTTATCTATTTCGCATCAATAGGAAATGTAGGAAACTCACGGCAAGGAGGGGAACACTCTAGAAACTTCTCATTTGTGTCCTACAACACTTAGGAGTCCTTCTAGCATTAGGAAAACATGTCTCAATCCTCCCTTGACTTGGAATTCTCTCCTTCTTCATCTTGGAAACCTTTCCTTCTTGGACTTGGAAATCTTTTCCTTGTAGCTGCAACTTGATGCCATTTGGGGTTTACATTTCCTACTCCAAGTAGGAAACCTTGTTCAAGTAGGGAATTCAATCTTCTAGGTTTCCCAATTCAACTAGGAAACCTAATTCAACTAGGAATTATCCTCTTCAAGTCTTCAATTTCGTCCATCCTCATGGCTCCAAGCATATGATCTTCATTCCAAGCTCTAATTTGCTCCAAAAGGCTCCAAAATGTTTCCCTTTGCATACTTTGCCCTTAAAACCTGAAAACACATAAAACTAGCTTAAAAGACTACTTTACTAAGGAAAAACAGTATAAGTGCACAAGAACAATCTGGCCGTACCTAAGGATGAACATGCCGAGCTTGTGGCTGCCTTGGAATCATTGCCACAACATAATGGTAAGCATCTAAATCCAATTCCAATTCCCGTTTCCACTAATGCGTTGTTACCTTCTGTGATTTATGCGCCTTAGTTTAGCTTGTTCTTGTGCATTTATAGTGTTTTTCCTTAGTAAATTAGTCTTTTAAGCTAGTTTTATGTGTTTTCAGGTTTTAAGGGCAAAGTATGCAAAGGGATGCATTTTGGAGCATTTTGGAGCAAAATTGGCCTAGAATAGAGTTCATGCATATGAAGCACATGGGATGGACGAATTTGAGGGATTGATGAAGCTGGGAAGGCGTTTCAAAGTTGAAGAATTGAAGATACAAAGTTTCCTAGTTGAAGTAGGAAAGGGCTTAAACGAAGGATTCCTAAATGAAGAAGGATTCCTAATCAATGTAGGAGTCCTAATTGAAGATGGATTCCTAGACACATGAAGTTTCCTACTCAAGCAAGGTTTCCTACATGAAGAAGAAGAATTAAAGCCAAAGAATCAGCTCAAGAGAAGGATCTTATCCAAAACCTCATCCATAACCTTATCTTAGCTTATCTTATCCACACAAACCTTATCCTATCCTATCTTATCCTAATCCTAAACTATCTACATTCCAGCCATTTAGGAGGGTTTCTAACTACATTAAGATGCTTAAAATGGGATTTCTAGAAGACCTAATCTTATCCTACATAAATGGTGCCTAGAACCTTTCTAGAAGCCCCTAAAAATCTGCCTTGTATTATCCTTCTAGAAACCACACTTTGTGCCGAATTTTCTACCCTATTTCCTTTGTGCTGCACCTTATCTCCCATTCCTTTTGGGTTTTTGACTTGTTTTCCTTATAGGATTGTATGTTATTATCCTATGCAGTTTAGGCTTTTAAAACCTTGTCCTTTGCTACCTAGGAGAGGAGATTTTCTGCCTATATATACAACCCATTGCCGCACCCTTTCACTCACCACCTCTCATACACATTCATTCATACCATAAATTCAGAAATTCGTCCAAACACTTCTCCACACCTTTGCCGCACCATTCCCTTCCCCTAAACACTACTACATCCATCCATAACCATTCTCCATCATCCATAACCCCAAAGAACCTGTCCAAAGTCCTTTGCCGCACCAAGGAGGAGGAGAAGGATGCTTGGAAGTTGATGCAATTCAAGTTCATGCCGCTGGAATTTCTAGGTGTTTCTTTTCCTTTGATTTCAATGTTTAAATTCAATTCTCTTTGTTTTGTGCGTATGAGGAACTAAACCCCCCCTTGGCTAGGGGGGGATTCGAAATACAAGTTTATGCTTGCGATATGATTTGATTACTTCTAAATTGCGTTTCATAAGTTGTGAATTCAATTTACTTATCTATGTGAATTACATTGATTTTTGTGTGTTGGTTGAGAGTGCACGCTTAATTATCATGCATAAATTGAATGCTAGGATATAAGGAAATTTCACCTAATCGTTATGGAATTATATTCACAAGTAGTAAAGGTTGATGATCTCAATCGCGTTAAGTAAATTATTGGCATAAGTTTCATGCAATCATAGTAACAAGTGCTTCGTCAATGCTTATGGTTTTCATAGAACTTAATGATTCTTGCTTGTATCTCTATTATGCAATCATGTAGGGGACTTGGGGGGAATGTTTTGGGTTGTCGTATGCAATCATCCAATTCAATAACGTTAGGAAAATCTGAAGGTTAATTTAAGCGGACCTAATTAACTTGGGGCGTTGAGAGTTCATGGTTTATTGAAAAGCAATTGGAAATCGTTTTGAATGCAAGTATAACATGTGTGGAGATGAACCCCTTAGCTAGCCTTCCATCCATTCATTTAAACCAAATTCGTTTTACAATCTGTTTTGTTTTACAAAGTTCTTGTTTTGTTTTCAAATTCGTCAAAACCAAATCCCCCTTTGTTTTCAAGTGTCAAATTAGTTAGAAAGTGTGTTAGTTTGTGTTTTTAAGTGTTTTGAGTCAATTTAAACCCAATTTTCGTCAAAATCTTGTTTAGAGTTCAAAACTGCCCAGAAAGTGGTTTTAAGGCAGTTTTGAGTGTTTTTGTGTTATTTTGAGTCTTTTGGTTTGTTTTGGTGTTTTAAGTTATAGTTTCACATTCTTTGAGTGAGTCCTCCATTTGGTGAGTCCTCCATCTCTAAAACATAGAAATCCGCTGGAAATATCAAGTTATCCACCTGCACCAAAACATCCTCCAAAACTCCTTTCGGATATGCATTAGAACAATCGGCTAATTGAATTATAACACCATCGTTTTTAAGTTCTCCTAAGTTCATTGATGCATATATTGAGTATGGCATGACATTAATCGAGGCTCCTAGATCTAACATAGCATGTTCAAATTTAGTATTGCCTATAACACATGGAATTGTAAAACTACCCGGATCTTTGCTTTTAGGGGGTAGTTTTCTTTGCAAAACAGCGGAAACATTCTCACTTACCTGGACAACCTCTTTGTTCGAAATTCTCCTTCTTGTTGTACATAGTTCCTTCAAAAACTTGGCGTACCTTGGTACTTGCTTAATTGCTTCAAGAAGAGGTATATTGACTTGCACTTTCCGAAACGTCTCTAGAATGTCCTTTTCAGCTTCTTGATAGGAGCATATTTATGCGCCTTAGTTAGCTAGTTCTTATGCATTTTCGTTATGTTTTCTTCGTTAAAGTAGTCTTTTAAGCTACTTTCATGTGTTTTCAGGTTTAAAGGACATATTACATGAAATGATGCAATTTGGAGCTTTTGGAGCAAAAAGTGAGCTTGGATTGAAAAGGACATGCTTGGAACACAAGGATGGGATGGAATTGAAGAGTTGAAGATTTGAGGTTTCCTACTTGAAGTAGGAAAGCTAAGCCTAAAAGTTTCCATTTTGGGTTGATCTTTCTTTCCTAAATCGGAATCGGCAACCAAAGTTTCTAAAGTTGGAAGTTTCTATTCTTGGAGGTTTCCAATTTCGAGAGTTTCTATTCTCGGCTTTGGGCTTTTGGATGACCCATCCTTACCTCTTGGACCTATGCCGCACCTAAACCCTAACCCTAGCCCACTTAATCAGCCGCACCTAGGCCTTGTTCACATGCAAAAAAAATCTGATTATTTACCCTAAGCCCATGCCGCACCTTTCCATCCTAGAAGCCCTATTTTACAAACTTTAACCCTAGTCCACTTAAGTGCCGCACCTAAACCCTAGCCCATTGTTTCAATCTGATTTCATTAGGGTTTTAGGTGCCTATATATATGTGTTTTACTCCTTTGGCCGAACCCTACTCTCTCTATACTCAGAAATTCGTCCAACCCCTATTTCCCCACCTTGCCGCAACCTTCATCCATTCCAGCCACATCCATACACCTTGCCGCAACCATCCTTTACTCCAGCCACCATTATACACCTCCATACACCACCCACACACCTTGCCGCACCACCATACCATCCTAATTCCCTTCCTAAACCAAAATCACATCCAAAAGTCCCCTTAACCATCTCTGCCGCAGCAAGGAGAAGAGAAGAGGAGCTTGACGTGCAGAAATTCAAGTTGGAATTCTTGGGCGTTTTAGGTGTAATCTTTCTTATGTCTTCGATGTTTCAATTCAATAAACTTTATGTTGTCAGTATGAGGAACTAAACCCCCTTAGTTGGGGGGTAATTCGAAACCATGTACATGCTTGCAATTTGATTCGATTACATTCAGTTGTTATTTCATAAGTTGTGGATTCAATTCGTTCATCTATTTGATTGATAACTTATTTGTGTATGTTGATTGAGAGTGCACGCTTAGTTTTCATGCATGAATATGATGCTAGATTATGAGGGAGTTTCACCTAATAGTTACAATCTTATAATCACAAGTAGTGAAGGTCGCTTGAAAACGATCGCGTTGAATGAATTCTTAGCATAAGTTTCATGCAATTCATAGTAACGAATGCTTTGTCAATGCTTATGTTTTTCATAGAACTTAATGATTCTTGCTTGTATGTCTATTATGCAATTCATGTAGGGAACTTGTAGGGAATGTTTTGGGTTGTCGTATGCAATCATCCAACTCAATAACTTGTGGAAAAACTGAAGGTTAATTAGTGCAATTCACGGTTAATTTGGGGCATTGAGTATTTATAATTTATTGGAAGAACAACTGAAAATCGTTTTGCTTGCAAGTGTGACATGTGTGGAGAAGAACCTCCTAACTAGCCTTTTAACCATCTATTTCACCAAAATCGTTTATTACAATCTGTTTTAGTTAAAGTTTCTGTTTTGTTTTAAATTTTCGTCCAAAACAAATCCCCCTTTAATTTGAAGTCTTAGATTAGTTAGAAAGTGTTTTGATTTGTGTTTCTAAGTGTTTTGATTCAAGTTTTCATCCAATTTCGTCCAAATTAGTGTAGGTGCTCAAAACTGCCAGAAAGTGGTTTTTAGGCAGTTTTGAGTCTTCTAGTTGCTGTTTTGGGTTTTAGGTTTGTTTAAGTGTTTTAACTTTTAGTTTTGCATTCTTTGAGTCTAGTTTAGTGTTTTAAACTTTGTTTTTGAGTTTTTAAGTCAGTTTCCAAGTGTTTAGCAATCCCTCCTAATCCCCGGTCTAGAACGATCCCTACTTACATCTTCACTACAATTTGACAAAAAGAGGGTTTAATTTGAGTGCTAGTTAATATCATATCACTTCTTCTTTCTTTGTTTGCTTGAACCTACTAGGAAAGGGAACATTCAAAGGAAAATCATTAGTAGGAATGGAATTGGACATGTTCTTACCTTTATTGGGCAGATTGGATGGCTTAGGAGCCATGGGGACATGCGGCAACCGATGCTCCTTCCTTGCCGTGGGTGGCCCTTGTTCTTCCTCTTCAATCATCAACTCCTCCACCTCGTTAGAACGTGATTTGGATGGTTCGGGGTCAGATCCTACTTGCTTTCCACTCCTCAACGTTATAGCTTTTGCAGATTCGATTCCACCTTTTGGATTCACCACGGTTGAGCTATGCAACTTGCCTTGCTCTCGAAACTGCCCCATAAACTCGACAATTTGCCCTACTTGCTTCTCCAACTCGTCCACCTTCTTGTCCCTAGTTTGCATGCCCTGCGCCATAGAAGTTAGTAAATTAAAAATCTGATCATTATCAATAGAAGAACCTGATTTTTGGGCGGGTTGTGCTTGGGGTTGAGTTGGTGCAAACGACTTTTGATAGAAACCCGGGGGTTGTTGCCTAAATGTGCTTTGTTCTTGGCCTTGTTGGGGTTCTCGCCATTTGAAATTTGGATGATCACGCCAACCGGGATTGTAGGTGTTAGAAAAGGGATCATTCCTTTGTTGGTATTGCTGCCCAAAACCCACGGCATTGAGGGTCTCCCACCCTCCGTTCTCAATCAATTGTGGGCACTTGTCCGTTGGGTGTCCTTGCATGGAACATACGCCACAAGCATTTACATTTTGAACTTTTGGCCCTTCCACAACCTGAGAAAGCAAAGTAGTAAGGTTAGCCATTTGATTTTGAAGTTCGGTTATGGCGCTTACCTCATTCACTTGGTGTTGCCGTGGGGTGCCTCTTTGTCCAACACCTTTGTATTGTTGAGCGTTCAACGCTCGATTGGCAATCAAAGTTTTTGCTGCCGTGGGGATCTTGTCCACCAATGCTCCTCCCGCCGAGGCATCTAGCATTTGTCGTTCGATTGGTAGAAGTCCCTCGTAGAAGTATTGTAGAAGAAGCTCCTCCTTCATTTGATGTTGTGGACAAGAAGCAACAAGAGATTTAAAACGTTCATAATATGTAGGAAAAGACTCACCTTCTTGTTGTTGAATTCCACTTATCCTTTTTCGTAGGAGAATGACTCGAGAAGTTGGAAAAAACTTCTCCAAGAAAGCCCGTTTCATGTTCTCCCAAGATGTGACCGTTCCGGGAGCTAATTCATACAACCAATCTTTCACCTTTTCCATGAGAGAAAAGGGAAAGGCCTTCATCTTTAATATACTCCCGTCAACATTGATTGGAGTCATGCTTGAACACACCACCTCGAACTCTTTCAAGTGCTTGTTAGGATCCTCCATGGACAACCCATGGTATTTCGGAATATGGTGTAGCAAACTTGACTTTAACTCGAATTCCTCGGTCTTTCCTTGAGCAGCCGCGGGATATTGAATACATAGAGGTGCGGCATTGTCCAATCCCGAAGCCGAAAGCTCCTTGATTGTACGATTGTCTTGTGCCATGACTTCCTCCACTTCACCCACTCTTGCCGTGGGTTGCTCTTCCTCAGATTCAAACTCGGCTTCTGAATTTGAACTTGATTCACTAGGCTCTGGATTCTTTCTCTTTCGTCTCAATTCGCGCTCAAAATCGTCGTCAAAGTCCAAGATGTGTTCACGAATCGTCGTCATAAACTAGTACCTAAGAACAAGAAAACAAAACAATGGTTAGAATCTGGAACGAATTAAACAAACTGAAATAAAACAATCCAAGGGATTAGCAAAGTTGCTAATCCACTGCAACGGCGGCAAAATTTGATATGATATTTACTAGCACTCAAATTAACCCTCTTTTTATCAATTGTAGCAAAGTATGTAAGTAGGGATTGTTCTAGACCGGGGATTAGGAGAGATTGCTAAATCACTTGAAAACTGAGTCAAATACGTAAAAACAAGTTTAAAACACTAAACTAGACTCAAAGAAAGCAAAACTAAACTCTAAAACACTAAAACAAACCTAAAGACTCAAAACAGCCCAGAAACACTCAAAACTGCCTTAAAACCACAATCTGGGCAGTTTTGAACACAAACACAAATTAGGACGAAAATTGGTTTTAACTTGACTCAAAACACTTAAAAACACAAACTAAAGTGACTTCTAACTAATATGACTCAACAAAGGAAAGGGGGATTGATTTTGGACGAATTTAACAACTAAACAAAACTTTGTAAACTAGAACAGATTTTAAAACGAATTTGATTGAATTGAATGAATGGAAGGCTAGCTAAGGGGTCTTCTCCACACATGTTATACTTGCATACAAAACGATTTCTAATTGCTTCTCAATAAACCATGAATACTCAACACTCCAAGTTAATTAGGTCCGCTTAAATTAACTTTCAGATTTCCCTTATGTCAATGAATTGGACGGAAAAGGCGCATCGCAACCAAATTATTCCTCAAAAGTTCCCTACATGAAAGCGCATAATAGAGATACAATCAAAGATCATTACGTTCAATGGAAATCATAAGTATTGACGAGGCACTTGTAACTATGAAATCGCATGAAACTTATGCCAAGAATTCACTTAACACAATTGTGACCAACAACTTTTACTACTTGTGAATATAAGTTCATAACGATTATGTGAAACTCCCTTACATTCTAGTATCAAACTTATGCATGAAAATTAAGCGTGCACTCTCAACCAACATACACAAATCAGTTTTAATTCATATAGATAAGTGAATTGAATCCACAACTTATGAAACACAATTAGAAGTAATCAAATCATATAGCAAGCATAAACATGGTTTCGAATCCCCCCTAGCCAAGGGGGGTTTAGTTCCTCATACTCGCAAAGCAAAGATAACTGAAATTAAACATTGAAATCAAAGATAAAAAACACCTAGAAACGCTCCAACACTCCCAATGCTAGGGCATAGGCACGGCACCAGGTTGTACTTCTTCTCCTTCCTTCCTTGCAATCACGGCACAAGAGAGATGAATGTGTTTGGGGAATGTATGAATGTAGGAAAATCTGGTAGAGTGATAGGAGCATATTTATGCGCCTTAGTTAGTTAGTTCTTATGCATTTATGTTGTGTTTTCTTAGTTAAGTTAGTCTTTTAAGCTATTTTCATGTGTTTTCAGGTTTTAGAGACAAAGTGAGCAAAAGGATGCAATTTGGAGCATTTTGGAGCGAAATTGGGCTAAAATGGAGTTCATGCACATGAAGCACAAGGGATGGACGAATTTGAGGGATTGATGAAGCTAGGAATGTGTTTTGAAGTTGAAGAATTGAAGATACAAAGTTTCCTAGTTGAGGTAGGAAAGGGCTTACATGAAGGATTCCTAAACAAAGAAGGATTCCTAATCAATAAAGGAGTCCTAATTGAAGATGGATTCCTAGACGAATGAAGTTTCCTACTCAAGCAAGTATTCCTACATGAAGAAGGAGAATTAAAGCCAAAGAATCAGCTCAAGATAAGGAATCTTATCCAAAACCTCATCCATAACCTTATCTTAGCTTATCTTATCCAAACAAACCTTATCCTATCCTCTCTTATCCTAATCCAAAACTATCCACATTTCAGCCACTTAGGAGGGTTTCTAACTAGATTAGGACACATTAAAATTGGTTTCTAGAAGCCCTTATCCACTCCTACAAAGGTGCCATACCTTATCCCTTGTTTTTCTAGAAATCAGCCACAAAACAACCTTTCTAGAAGACCTTATCCCTTGTCCTACAAAAGTGACGCCCCAAACCTTTCTAGAACTCCTAGAAACCTGATTATTCCTTTCCCCCTTGGTTTCTAAAAGCCTTAGCCTTTTCCTTCAAGGATTGTGTGTTATTATCCTATACAAATTAGGCTTTTAAATCCTTTTCCTTTGCTACATAGGGGCTGCGAATTTCAGCCTATAAATACCACCCTTGGCTGCACCATTTAGGCACCATCCTCTACCATAATTTACTACACCATTCACCCATCCAGACCTCATTGTGCCGTGAGTTTGCAAGGAGAAGAAAGAAGAACTCTTGGAGCCGTGCATGCCATTCAAGGAGCTTGGATTGTGGAGCGATTCTAGGTGTTTTCTATCTTTATGTCAATGTTTAAATTTATTTATCTTTGTTTATTTGCGAACATGAGGAACTAATTTCTTTATAGTTAGAGGGGAATTCAAAGCCATGATCATATGTTTTATATGACTTGATTTCTTCCAATTATGATTTCATGAATTGTGAATGTGGTTTACTTATCTATTTGATTGATAACTTTTTCTTGTGTGTTGATTAAGGATGCATACTTAGTTTGCATGCATGAATTTGATGCTAGAATATAAGGGAATTTCACCTAATCGTTATTAACTTATATTCATAAGTAGTAAAAGTCGCTAGTCACGATTGTGTTAAGTAAATCCTAGGCAAGAGTAACATGCGTATCCCATAGTTATGAATGACAATTGTAATGATCTTTGATATGTGTCTATATCATGCGTATTCCATAGTTAGGGTCCTTGATAAGAATAATTTGGTTGTAATGCGTATCCCATTCAATTCAATGAATCTAGGGAAATCTGAGAATTAATTGGTCGATCTAGTTAATTTGGGGCTTTGTCATTCATGGTTTGTTGAAAGAGTAATTGGACATCGAGTCGTATGCATATGTTTCATGTGTGGAGAAGGAACCTTCTAACTAGCCTTTCACCATCTTAATCTACATCAAATCGTTTTTGTCAAGTTTGTTTTCAAAGTTTTTGTTTTAAAAGTTAAATTCGTCCAAATTGATCCCCTTGCTTTTAAGTCTTGTTTTTAGAGTCAAAACTTGTTTCCTTTAAGTCTTTTGAGTCTTTGAAGTTCTATTTTCGTCCAAATCACTTGTTAGGTCTAGAATTGAGTCTTTTTTTATTGTTTCTTGCTGTTTTTAGTGTTTTGAGTTAATTTTGAGTTTATTGATGTGAAAATTGACTTGACACACAAATTAAACCCTATGGATGACAATTGTAGTATATGAGCAAATAGGGATCGTTCTAAACCGGGGATTAACTAGGGATGCTAATCAATGTGAAACTGACTCAAGATCATAAAAACATAATGTAGAACACTAAACTAGACTCAATTAATGCAAAACTAGAGTTTAAAACACTTAAATCAAACAAAAACTCAAAACAGCAACTAAAAGACTCAAAACTGCCTTAAAACCACTTTCTGGGCAGTTTTGAGTACCTAACACTAATTTGGACGAAATTGGACTAAAACTTGACTCAAGACACTTAAAAACACAAACTAAATCAATTTCTAACTAATCTAACACTTTAAAATAAATGGGGGATTGATTCTTACGAAATTGAAATTAAAACAGAAACTTGTAAACAACTTCAAACAAAACAGATTGTGATGAAAGTATCACCTTCCGGATCATTTCAATGATCCAGGCACCCATTTTAGAATTTAAACCCTTACCGGATCATTTCAAGTATCACCTTCCATTCAAAGATCAATTCCATGCCGTGGGCTCCAATGGGGAGTGAATGAAAGTATCGTCCGGCTGCAAGACGTTAAAGAAAGCGCTACTTGGGAGGCAACCCATGTAAACGACAAAGGAGGACTTAGAGAGCACTCCAATTCCAGATTTGCGTTCCTAAACCCTTCTCCTTGTTGTTATCTCATTTCTACCATTTAGATTGTTTAGTTGCTGTTTTCTTTGCTTGTTGGTTAGTTGTGTTAGTTTATGCTTGAAACATTGAGGACAATGTTTGATTTAAGTGTGGGGGGGGGGGGGGGGGTAAACAATATGTTTGCATGAAAATTCGTGGGTTTTATTCACCTATCACTTACAATGTTGTTTCTTGCTGTTTTAAGTGTTTTTAGTATCTTTTGAAGCATTTTGGAGTGTTTAGACATAGAAATCCGAAAATCTCATAAAAATTTGAAAAATTTGTTTTGAAAAACCCAAAAAGAGTAGTTTGTGTGTGTTTGTTTGTGTCTTAGGGTACCTTCCAACACAATGATGAGGATTTGGTTTTTAATTGCATGGCTGTTAAAAAGAGTTATAAACATGGATGGAAGTTTGATTTACTCTTTGTTTATGCTTAGTTGTGGTTATAACTTATGAATTCACATGCAATCATAAAGAAAAAAAATCAGTTTTTGTAACATGCTTGAAGGAAGGAACTCAAACTATCGCTACAACCTTGAGAGACTTGAGCCTAATACGTTCTTTGGAGAGTTATTAATCTGTCCATTCTTGTTTTCTAAAGTCGTTGCATGATCTCATCATTCTTTGCTTGGTTACTACTTAGAAGGCGTTTTATCATTTAGTTCCAAATGCTAGAACTCATGCCCATTCCATTCAAAGCATGATATTGAATTGCATAACACATGAGCAAGATGAAGTTGTTTAGTGAACCAAGAGCCAAAAAGCCAACCCTCTGTGCATTGTGTTTAAGTTTAACCCCGTTGAGCCTTGTTTAGCCATATTTGTTGTCAACCCACTTAACCCCTACCTAGCTTAGATTAGGACCATCCATACCCTTGTTCTTGAAGCATAGTAAAGCATGATTCAATTTGAATCCCTTCTGATTAATGTTTGGCAGAAAACAAGTGTGGGGGAATTTGTGTGTGTGTGTTGATATGCCAAGAAAAGAAATAAGGCATGAAAAGAAAAAAAAAAAACAAAATTCGTGGAAAAAGAAAAAGAGAAGGAAAAAGTGTTGAAAAGAAAAGAAAAGAGTTTGAAATAAGTGACGAAAAGCTCACAAGTGTTGTTTGTTGTAGAAAGGGTCCATAAAGAGTGAATTAGGCCCTAAAAGTTGAATGAATAAACCCATTGTGTTTCAAGGTTAGTTGCTGCATTCAAAAGGAATTCTAAGCATCAATTTCATTACTTTGCTTATGATGCTTTAAGAATGTTTGTTTTCCTTACCTTCCATTGTTAGCCAATCACCCCTAGCCCCGTTACAACCCTTAACTTCAATCTTGAGTGTTGTGCATTTCAATATGTGGAGTTTGGAATTGGTATGAGCATATGGTGTCACTGGTTCTCGCATCTAAGTAGTAGCATTCCATTCATGAGATCATACATATACACATGTTAATAAATTCCAGAAATTGCTCTCTTTGCTAATACATATGTGAGTACTAGTCTACATGTTTACATCAATCTTCTCACATATACTTAGTATAGGGTGTGTAGTCAGAAAATCGGAGTGAAAATAAGAGTATATCTTGTAAGGAATTGAGGGAATTCTCTAAGGCATGTTACTACATTCAAAGCATTATTTTAATTGATTACTTGTGAACTAGTAAGTGGTGCCTTTAATTAAGTATGTGCTTGTGTAAAGATGACTCAAATCTGTGGGGATAACAATCTTTAACATGTCATGTGCATTGGAAATCCCTGAGACAAATGTTGGAAGGATTAGAGTGTGTTTGTTTACTTTGTTTCGTTTTGTTTATTTCGTTTTGCTCGAGGACTAGCAAAAGCTAAGTGTGGGGGAATTTGATAGGAGCATATTTATGCTACTTAATTGGCTTGTTCTCGTGCATTTAGGATGTGTTTACTTAGCTATTTTAGTGTTTAAAGTCAGTTTTATGTGTTTTCAGGTTTTAAGGCCAAAGGATGCAAGAAGAGGCATTTTGGAGCATTTTGGAGCAAAATGGAGTTTGGAATGCATGTCACATATTTGGAGCCAAGGTTTGGACGAATTTGAAGACTTGAAGATGATGATTCCTACTTGAACAAGGTTTCCTAGTTGAAGTAGGAAAGTGCTTACATGAAGGGGATTCCTAATCGAAGAAGGATTCCTAATCAACGAAGGATTCCTAATCAAATGAGGAGTCCTAGAAGAACAAGGATTCCTACTCCAATAAGGATTCCTACTCCAACAAGGATTCCTATTTGAAGTAGGAAAGTTAAGCCAAGGTTTCCTACTTTGGTTTGATTTTTCCTAATTGTCCCTAAAAGTTCCAACAATTATGAAGATTTTCTAAGCATTCTAGGACACAAAACAAAAGCCTAAACCACTCTAGGACATGTGCCGCACTTCCCTCACCCTTTCCTCTTCCTTGCCGTGCAAGGGAGAGGGTTTCTTTCCCAAAAATCTGATTTAAAACACCTTCCTTGTTTTGCTTTAAAACCTGGCCGAATTTCCCTTCACCTTTCCTTTTATTTTCTGATTTGATTTCCTATTTTTAGAAGCATTTGACTTAAATTTTTGTTTACCTAATTAGCTAGGGTTTTTAATTTCCTAATCCCTTTAAATAAACAAGTGTGTGCAGCCACAAAAGATCCCATTCAGCCACACACTCTCCCAAATTCGTCAAAACCCATCCACAACCTCAGAAACCACTTCTCCTTCATTCCAGCCGATTTCCACCACCATTCTTCATCTCCACACCTTCCACCCAACATCCACACACCATCCCCAAGCCTTGCCGTGCCTCTATACCACCTATAATCCATTCTACATCACAAAAACAGCCCAGAAACCACATCATTCCAATCTGCCGCAAGGGGAAGAGAAGGAGACAGTTCACAAAGTTGTTTGGCTTCTTCAATCTGAGTTGTTGAACAATTTTAGGTGTATTCTATCTTATATTTCAATGTCTACTTCTTGTAATCTTTGTTTTTCATTGAGTATGATTGGCTAAATTCGTTTTGGCTAAGGGTGTATTCGAAACCATGTTTATTTATGTGAAATAAGTTGATTACTTCCAGTTATCGTTTCATAAGTCGTGAATACAATTTGCTTAACCGTTTAATTCAAAACTTGTTCTTGTATGTTGATTGAGAGTGCACGCTTAATTTGCATGCTTGAATTTGGTGCTAGGATATAAATTTGTCTCACCTAATCGTTATGAATTTATATTCGCAAGTAGTCGCTAGTCACGATCGTGTTAAGTAGATTCCTGGCAAGAGTATCATGCTTTTCATAGTTACGAATGCCTTGTCGATGCTTATGATTTCCAAAGAACTTAATGATTCTAACTTGTATCTTTATCGTGCTGTTCATATAGAGAACTTGTTAGGAATAATTTGTTTGCGATGCATATTCATCCAATTCAATGATTCTAGGGAAATCTGAAAGTTAATTTAAGCGAACCTAATTAACTTGGAGTGTCGAGGTTCATAACTTATTGAATTGATAACTGGAAATCGATTTACGTTGCATAAATTTCATGTGTGGAGAAGAACCCCTTAGCCATTCCATCACCACATTGATTCATCACATTTAGTTTACAATCTGTTTTAAATTACAATCTGTGCATTTAGTTCAAATTCGTCCAAACACAATTCCCCCATATTTTGTTAAGTTTGAGTCTTCATAATCTGTCCTCTTTGGTGTTTTTAAGTATTTTGAGTCATAAGTTTTGTCAAATTCGTCCAAATCTTGTCTTAGTTGCTGTTTGAGTCAATTAACTTGTTTTAGTCAGTTTTGGGCAGATTTGAGTGTTTCAAATCTGTTTTGAATCTTAGTAGTCTAATTAGAGTCTTTAAGTTTAGTTTTTGTGTTTCTAAGTCGATTTGTATTAGATTAGCACCCCTAGTTAATCCCCGGTTAGAACGATCCCTACTTACATCATTACTACAATTGTCACAAATAAGGTTTAATTTGTGTGTCAAGTTAATTTTCACATCAAAACACTCCACTAATGGCAGATTGCATGTGCAAGGTTTCTCCCTTCTTTGGACTGCACGGCACTACTTCTTTCTCCTTCAATGGTGGCTGCACGAGGTGGTGATGGTGGTGGAAAGGTGCGGCAAGGATGAATTTAGGGCAGAAAGTTGGGGATTTGGAGATGGAAGGCTGCGGCAAGGAAGAAAAATGGCTAGAATTGTGTTTTTGGGATTTTTGGATGTCTAGAATGGTGTGGCTGGAAGTATGGACGAAAATTCATATATATAGGCACCTAAAACCCTAAAGAAATCAGGTTAGATAATGGGCTAGGGTTTAGGTGCGGCTAGGGTTGAAAATCCACAAGGAATTAGGTTAAACAATCAGATTTTTGCA
Source organism: Malus x robusta (assembly GCA_963082935.1). Lineage (NCBI taxonomy): Eukaryota > Viridiplantae > Streptophyta > Magnoliopsida > Rosales > Rosaceae > Malus > Malus x robusta. Next base: position 18,002,661 of record OY720340.1, on the reverse strand, counting down.
TGGGACAAGGCCTAGGGTGCGGCTGGTTTGTTAGGGTTAGAGATGGGCCTTCTAGAATGCCTTACAAGGCAAGGAAATCAGGAATTTTAAAACCCTAGGTGCGGCATAGGATTAGGGAGATTAGATTTGTCAATGGGCTAGGGTTTAGGTGCGGCATAAGGTGAATATCCACAAAGAATTAGGGCCTAAGTCCACTTAGTTTTAGAAAGGGATTTGTATAACCCAAATCCACAACGAAAGGCCCTAATAAATCAGAATTTAAGAGGGAATGGGCTAGGAAGTGCGGCTCAAGTCCAAGAGGTAAGGATAGGTCATCCAAAAGCCCACTACCAAGAATAGAAACTCTCAAAAACGGAAACCTCCAAGAATAGAAACTTCCAACATTAGAAACTTTGGTTTCCAATTCCGAATTCTTTGTTCTTCACTTTCATTTCTTCGTTTCTTAAGCTTCTTTGACCTTCAAACTCGTCCATTTCTTGTGCTCCATTAGCATACACAACATTCCAGCTCAATTTTGCTCTAAAATGCTCCATTTCGCCCTTTTTGCACACTTTGTCTCTAAAACCTGAAATGGCACGAAACAGACTTTAAACATTGAAATAACTCAAGAAAAACAACATAAATGCATGAGAACAAGCTCACTAAGTCGCATAAATATGCTCTTATCATTATTGAGTCTAGTTTAGTGTTTTTGAGTCTTATTTGTGTTGATTAGCATCCCTAGTTAATCCCCGGTTTAGAACGAACCCTACTTGCATCATTATACAATTGTCATCAATAGGGTTTAATTTGAGTGTCAAGTTAATTTTCACACCATAGAGGGTGGTGATTGAATGGTGCGGCAAAGAGGTGTATTTATAGGCTGAAAAACACAACCCCTAGGTAGCAAAGGAAAAGGATTTAAAGGTCCAATCTGCATAGGAAAATAACATACAATCTTAGAAGGAAAACAAGTCAGAAATCCAAAGGGAATGGGAGGATAAGGTGCGGCATTAAACTAGGAAAAGATAAGGGCTTCTAGAAACCAAAATCCCAAGGGAATTGGGTGAAAACTCACGGCAGGGATTGGAGGGAAAGTGGCTGAATTTGTCATGCAAGGCAAGGGTTTCTAGAAAGGTTCTAGGCGCCACCTTTGTAGGAAAGGATTAGGTCTTCTAGAAATATGATTTTAAGCATCCTAATATGGTTAGAAACCCTCCCTTGCAGCTGAAATGTAGGTAGATTAGGATTAGGATAAGATAGGATAAGGTGTGTTAGGATAAGATAAGCTAAGACAAGGTTATGGATGATGTTTTGGATAAGATTCCTTCACTTCAGCTGATTCTTTGACTTTAACTTCCCTTCTTCAAGTAGGAAACCATGCTTGAGTAGGAATCTTCATTCTTCATGGAATCCATCTTCAACTAGGACTCCTTCCATGATTAGGAATCCTCCTTTATTTAGGAATTCTTCATTTAAGCCCTTTCCTACTTCAACTAGGAAACTTTGTATCTTCAATTCTTCAACTTCGAAACACATTCCTAGCTTCTTCAATCCTTCAAATTCGTCCATTCTTTGTGCTTCACATGCATGAACTCCATTCTAGCTCAATTTTGCCCCAAAATGCTCCAAATTGCATCTTTTTGCTCACTTTGTCTCTAAAACCTGAAAACACATGAAAATAGCTTAAAAGACTAACTTAACTAAGAAAACACAACATAAATACATAAGAACTAGCTAACTAAGGCACATAAATATGCTCCTATCACCAAACCCTGTCCAAAACCTCTATGCCGCAGCAAGGAAGAAGGAGGAACTTTGGATGGACCTGCTGCCAAGTTGGAGTGTTTTAGGTGTTCTCTTTCTTTGAATTTTAATGTCTAATTTTATGTATCTTTGCTTTGCAAGTATAAGGAACTAAACCCCCCTTGGCTAGGGGGGGATAAAAAACCATGTTTATGCTTGCTATATGATTTGATTACTTCCAATTGCGTTTCATGAATTGTGAATTTAATTTACTTATCTCTATGGATTAAAACTAATTTGTGTATGTTGGTTGAGAGTGCACGCTTAATTTTCATGCATAAGTTTGATGCTAGGATATGAGGGAGTTTCACCTAATCGTTATGAACTTATATTCATAAGTAGTAAAGGTTGTTGATCACAATCATGTTAAGTAAATTATTGGCATAAGTTTCATGCAATTCATAATAACAAATGCCTCGCCAATGCTTATGGTTTTCATAGAACTTAATGATTCTTGCTTGTATCTGATGTGAAAAATAAGTTAACACACAAAATTAAACCCTCTTTTTATCAATTGTAGCAAAGTATGTAAGTAGGGATCGTTCTAGACCGGGGATTAGGGATTGCTAAACACTTGAAAACTGACTTAGAAATGTAAAAACAAAGTTTAAAACACTAGATTAGACTCGAAGAATGCAAAACTCACGTTTAAAATACTAAAACAAACCAAAAACTCAAAACAGCAACCAAAAGACTCAAAACTGCCTTAAAAACACTTTCTGGGCAGTTTTGAACACAAAGCACCAAATTGGACGAATTTGGGTTTTAACTTGTACCAAAACACTTAAAAACATAAACCCACACACTTTCCAACTAATCTAGGATTTCAAAATAAATGGGGATTTGATTTGGACGAAAATAAACTTAAATGTGATGTGAAAATTATGTTAACACACAAATTAAACCCTATTTGTGACAATTGTAGTAATGATGTAAGTAGGGATCGTTCTAACCGGGGATTAACTAGGGGTGCTAATCTAATACAAATCAACTTAGAAACACAAAAACTAAACTTAAAGACTCTAATTAGACTACTAAGATTCAAAACAGATTTGAAACACTCAAATCTGCCCAAACTGACTAAAACAAGTTAATTGACTCAAACAGCAACTAAAACAAGATTTGGACGAATTTTGGTTTCCTAATGATCTAAAACACCTAAAAACATATTCTAAGACAAGTTCTAAGTAAAATGACTCAAAGAAATAAGGTGGGATTTGATTTGGACGAAAATAACTAAATGCACAGATTGTAAATTAAAACAGATTGTAAACTAGATGTGATGAATCAATGGGTGATGGAATGGCTAAGGGGTTCTTCTCCACACATGAAATTTATGCAACGTAAATCAATTTCCAGTTATCAATTCAATAAGTTATGAACCTCGACACTCCAAGTTAATTAGGTTCGCTTAAATTAACTTTCAGATTTCCCTAGAATCATTGAATTGGATGAATATGCATCGCAAACAAATTATTCCTAACAAGTTCTCTATATGAACAACATGATAAAGAAACAAGTTAGAATCATTACATTCTTTGGAAATCATAAGCATCGACAAGGCATTCGTAACTATGAAAAGCATGAGACTCTTGCCAAGAATCTACTTAACACGATCGTGACTAGCGACCTTCACTACTTGCGAATATAAATTCATAACGATTAGGTGAGACAAACTTATATCCTAGCACCAAATTCAAGCATGCAAATTAAGCGTGCACTCTCAATCAACATACAAGAATAAGTTATAAATCAAACGGTTAAGCAAATTGTATTCACGACTTATGAAACGATAACTGGAAGTAATCAACTTATTTCACATAAATAAACATGGTTTCGAATACACCCTTCGCCAAAACGAATTTAGCCAATCATACTTAAAGCAAAACAAAGATTACATGAATTAGACATTGAAATATAAGATAGAAAACACCTAAAATCGTTCAACAACTCAGATTGAAGTGCCAAACAATTTGTAGAGAATCTGTCCTCCTTGTTGCTTGCGGCAGATTGTATGGTGATGCTTCTTGGATTGTTTTGATGACGTAGAATGGATTATGGAGGGTGTAGGGGCACGGCAAGGCTTGGGGATGGTGTATGGGTGTTGTGTGGAAGGTGTGGAGATGAAGAATGGTGGTAGAAATCGGCTGGAATGAAGGAGAGGTGCGGCAAGGTGGGAAATAGGGTTTTGGACGAATTTCTGAATATGGAGAGGGTGGTGTTCGGCCAAGGGAGGTAAAACACATATATATAGGCAGCCAAACCCTAAAGAAATCAGGTTAGACAAATGGGCTAGGGTTTAGGTGCGGCTAGGGTTAGGAAATCCACCAAAAACTAGGGTTTCTAGAACATTAGGTGCGGCATGGGCTTAGGGTAAGTAATCAGATTTTTTTCATGTGAACAAGGCCTAGGTGAGGCTGATTAAGTGGGCTAGGGTTAGGGTTAGGTGCGGCATAGGTCCAAGAGGCAAAGATGGGTCATCCAAAAGCCCAAAGCTGAGAATAGAAACTCTCGAAATTGGAAACCTCCAAGAATAGAAACTTCCAACTTTTGAAACTTTGGTTTCCAATTCCGAATTCTTAGTTCATCACTTTCATTTCTTCATTCTTAAGCTTCTTTGACCTTCAAACTCGTCCGTTCCTCGTGCTCCATTTGCATACACCACATTCCAGCTCACTTTTTGCTCCAAAAGCTCCAAATTGCATCATTTCGTGTAATATGTCCTTTAACCCTGAAAACACATGAAAGTAGCTTAAAAGACTACTTTAACGAAGAAAACATAACAAAAATGCATAAGAACTAGCTAACCAAGGCGCATAAATATGCTCCTATCAAAATGGCAGATTGTAATAGAGACAGATTGTAAGACAAAGTTATGAAGAATCAATGGATGATGGAATGGCTAAGGGGTTCTTCTCCACACATGAAATATATGCAACCTAAATCGATTTCCAGTTATCAATTTAACAAGTTATGAACCTCGACACTCCAAGTTAATTAGGTCCGCTTAAATTAACCTTCAGATTTCCCTAGAATCATTGAATTGGATGAATATGCATCGCAACCAAATTATTCCTAACAAGTTCTCTATATGAACAACATGATAAAGACACAAGTTAGAATCATTACGTTCTTTGGAAATCATAAGCATCGACAAGGCATTCGTAACTATGAAAAGCATGATACTCTTGCCAGGAATCTACTTAACACGATCGTGACTAGCGACCTTCACTACTTGCGAATATAAACTCATAACGATTAGGTGAAACAAGTTTATATCCTAGCACCAAATTCAAGTACGCAAATTAAGCGTGCACTGATAGGAGCATATTTATGTGCCTTAGTTAGCTAGTTCTTTTGCATTTTTGTTATGTTTTCTTCGTTAAGGTAGTCTTTTAAGCTACTTTCATGTGTTTTCAGGTTTAAAGGGCATATTACATAAAAGATGGTAATTTGGAGCTTTTTGGAGAAAAAAGTGAGCTTGGATTGAAGAGTACGTGCTTGGAACACAAGGTTTGGATGAAATTGAAGATTTGAAGATTTGAGGATTCCTAGTACAAGAAGGATTCCAAGTCCGAGGAAGAGTCCTAGTTGAAGATGGATTCCTAGTCCGAGGAAGAGTCCTAGTTGAAGATGGGAAGAGTCCTAGTTGAAGATGGATTCCTATTCCGAGGAAGAGTCCTAGTTGAAGATGGATTCCGAGAAGAACGAAGATTCCTACTCAAACGAGGTTTCCTACTTGAAGTAGGAAAGCTAAGCCTAAAAGTTTCCATTTTGGGTTGATCTTTCCTAAACCTAAATGGCCTTGCGTTTTAGCAACATTAGAAGGTTCCTAAGCGTTGAAAGACACGAAGAGTGGTTCTAGAACATTTTCTCATCCTTGCCGTGGGTTGGGCTTATTTCTTCTTGGTTTTGGGCATTCTCGAAGCCCTATCTACAAACCCTAACCCTAGCCACTAATCAGCCCCACCTTTTGAAGGAAATATTTTGGAAAACATGTTCATTTAAGCAACATCAATAGCATGCTAATAACAATTAAAAGGCGGAATCATGCTTGCATGCACTTAAAAACAAAACATAAACCAAGAAATTCAAAGCCTAGTAGATTGGTGAACCAATAATCAACTCAAAAACAAAGTGAGTTGAAATTAATACCTTTGTAGATTCCTCTTTGCATAAGCAAAGGCTAATCACCCAAAGAGATAGGGGCCTTCATTCCTTGCTTCTTAGATCCATGGATGTGGATGAAAGAATAGGTTCTCCAAGTTCCCAAAATTGAGAACCTCTAATTTTCGACACCAAGGTTCGATTGTAGAAGAAATGAGTGACCTTGGAGTAGTAGGATTGCTAGATGTACCCTCCAAGGTGTTGGCCTCTTTAGAGAGAAATGGAGAGACAATTCTCACCAATTTTCCCCCAAAATAAACCCTTATTTTTGCTTATTTCACATTAATGAATATTTAGTTATAAAGTCATTTATATAGTCACTTCTTTAAGTGACCTAAACAACCAAAAACCCTAATTCATTTACATCATGGCCGGCCACCTAGGGATCTTTGGGCTTTTGGGCTTTAATGAATCTTTATTCATTAAATTGTCATACAACTTAAGTTAATGGGCTTGACGTTCGAAGCCCATTGGGCCTTAAGGTCCAAAACTATCCCGAGGTTTTTAACGAACTTATTCGTTTGATTAATTAACATATTAATTAATCCTTGCCATAAATAAATGATTAAACCATTTAATCATTCTTACTCATTTCCGTTTAATCTTCAATCTCCACCTCTTACGGTGTGCGATCCATTAGGTTCCTTTTAGCGAGGCAGTGGGCGATTAAAACCATTTTACATCGATTGTGAATTGAAACTATTTTCAATTCTCCCTTTAGTGATTACACACGTTTAGGGCTTCCACAAACCATGAGTGACACCTAGCAGCATATCATGGTTACCCAAGCTAATCAGAAGAGGTTGGAGAACCTATTCAGTTCGGGATTACAAATGCAATACGGTCCTTCTCTAATCTAATACTCTTGACCACATTGTTTGGTTTGATAGTTTATTTGATCATGTCTACTATCCAATGTGTGTCTTGTGCTTATATGATTACCTTGAATGTGATTTGGAACGCATTCCCTAATCTCATTCATACTCTGGCCAGAGATTCAAATCATATCATAGAGTATTCTCCCTCAAACGGTTTGAAGGTTAGAGATCCCTTGTTGCGCATTCACTTGTCTCCATAGCTAAGTCACTTGACCCCAACGATGCCGTGGACACCCTCCTGATGGAGTGACTTTGACATAATCAAAGATCAAGGTCTTAACCACAAGACAACTATGATGCCTCAGGTCAAAGGACTAATTTGTATTATCCCAACCATGAGTTCTCATGTGACATGGAATATGAGAACCCTTCGTTGATCGCGTTCAGTGAACTCATTCTCTATTGAGCACCTACCGTACTTGTCTTGATGTCACACACACCAATGACTCGAGACTAATCACTCTCCCTGAGAGAAGACATAGTACGTACTGATCTTAACGGACTGTCAACGCCCAATTGGCAATCCTATGATCAGGAACGTTTAGGATGTGTCTACGAAAGAATGGTCTCATGAATCTAACTTCATTAGATTACATTCTCCCAATCACATATTCCTTGGACTTTATCCTTTAAGCATATAACATTTATATGAGATGGCTCAAACAATAATCTTTGCCCTTTATATGTTAAACTAGATTAGTTTAACATGTGAAATGTCCGTAAAGTATCATCACATGATTGGCTTTAGGGCACATTTCCAACAATCTCCCACTTGCACTAGAGCCAATCAGTTTGGTCATCTTGATGATACCTCTTCTGAAGTCATTTCATAAATGGCTGAATAGTAGGCCTAAACAGTGGATATCTATATGTGTTATCCACAGAAGCAACCTTGAGAATAACGACGTCACCATTATACATGATTCTCAATCATGTGGTTCAGTCTCTCATTTGTGTTCGGATCTTGATGAGACCTTGATTCCCAGGCTTGAGCTATCGCCCCATTAGTGTCATACACTTTCTGGTTGGAACCGAATAGAGAGTTCATAAATGAACTTTCCCATCCAAACAACATTGTTGTAAACTTCTATATGGCAATATATCTTGCATTCATAACGGAACACACTAAAGTCATTACTTTAATGTTTCCATCCAAATATCTCTTTAGTCATAATAAAGAGATATTCGTTTATCTCTTCATTCATAATGAAGAAACATCCAATGATGGATTAGATTCATAATCTAATACATTTACGCTTCCATTACGTCACTTTGATTCTTCCTCGATCTTTGAGGAATTTATCCTATAGTATTTCTTAAATACTTAAGGACTTACTTGACAGTTGCCATGGTTCTGATCCTGGGCTTGCACTGATATCGTCTTGTACCGTTCTAGGTACAACTCATATCAATGTTTTTCATACAATATGAAATACATAAATCACCTTTCTGCGTATGCATAAAGGATTCAATTTACGCATTATTTCTTTGGGAGTCAAAGGGTACGTTCCCTTTGAGAAGGGCAACTTGCTAGTCTTACTAGAATCGTCCTTCTATTTGAAGTTTATCATCATATGAGAAACTCCCTAGCATCCATTGTCTATTATTAGGGATTGATATAATCCAATTATATCATGAAATATATCATTATAGATTTCCATCCCATGTATATAGACTATATCTCCCATATACATTCTATCTTTATATAATGTATTAAAGTCATAACTTTAACGAAGAAGTATTCTTTTCATTTCCAAAATTAATATATCATATATATTTAAATTTTAGGAACATGATTAACTCCCACTAATCTTTTGTAAAACTAGTAAACAAAAGATTCATTTACATCTTTATGAGAAATCAAACGATTTGATCCTTTTCTCATAAGATGCAAATAGCTCCCACTAACTTGCTAAGATCCATGATGGATGGATCTCTACAACTTACATGTCTTGTGATTTATAGTTTTAGACATATATTATCAAGACTATCTTAATAATGTCCAAACATTGAATCACCATTTAGTTGTAGCTAGCAATCTTCGAATTAATTGAAACCAAAACTACGTCAAAAATGTTTCCTTTAAAGTTAACCATTCTATTTGATTGTAGTCACCTTAAGCTACCAATTAGCTTTGAAGGTTTCATTATTTCGAGTCAAATGGTACTTTACCATTTCCTTGAGTATATATCGTATATGCACTCAATGTAGTCATAAGGATTTTCATTCTTATTTCTTTCGAATTAAGAGGTGCAACTCTATGACATAGTCATAAAGTTCAAAACCATTCAACTGAGACGGTTTATAAATCCTTATCGACTACCTTGGAGCTTGTGGTATAGGAACTAGGTTGTTATATTTGTTGATTACTTTCTTGTCTTTCAAAGAACCCATTCTTTGAGTTCTATCTCTCGTTCATTTGCTTTTAGGCAAATCACATTGTAGAATTACAATGAACTACCCAACAAAACAACATTTGTTAGTTGGTTTGTAGAAGCGATATCCAAAAGTTATTTTAAGGATATCCTACAAGATTGTTATCAAACAAATATTGCTTATTAGCACACAACCCCAAATCTTAACATGCTTAAGATTTGTCTTTCTTTCCAACTACATCTTATGGAGTCATGAAAATATTGGAAGATCTTCTCATTGACAATCATATTGTTTTAGAAGTATATATCCTATATATAGGTAATAGATAACATATAACGAACTAAATCTTACTCAAGTTCGTTCTTCTCCTAATGGAGAAATACATTATCTTATGATGCTTATTTCCTTGATATCTTTCAAGGAAACTCATCTAAAGTGTTACCTTTCCTTGGATCAAATCTAAGGAGGTAAATACTTTAGATGTCTTACTCATCAACTTACATTACTTGAATTCTTTGAAACATTTTGCAAAGTATTCGGACTTGTGTTTATTCAAAATAAACTATAGTCCAACCGAGAGTGATCTTCGGTGAATGTTATCCAACATGAGTAGTATTATGTTTGTGGACAAGTGCCACTAACATCTAAGTGAATTAACCTCAACAACTTTGTGATTCTTTCTTCTTTTCAAAAGAATAAAGATTCGAACATTTCGCCTCTATATAATTTTAACAAGAAGGTATTGGATCCGGATCTAACGATCCAAAGTATCCATCTTTCACCAACTCATAACTTATGTTTTTAGAGGAATCACAACTTTAGTTGGGATTAGTCACTTCCTTGCAACCTTTTGGGTTTTAAGCATCATTATTTTCTAAACAGTTAACACTACCATATTATCTCTACTATAGAGATAATTAATTAGATTACCATAATCTAATCATTGATTAATAAAGAACATTGTTTTGTCAAACAAAACATTTATCCATTTCACATAGTGACGGAATTTAGTTCCTTAAAATTGGAATATAAAGACAATCTATGGTTTTCCAATTTCTTTGGTAGTTCATATGAGGAAGTAAGTACTAACTGCTTTCGCAGAAATCTATATTTTATTCACTTTCCGAATGTGAAGTACTTTCTCTTCTCTCATTAATCTTCTACTTCTTATTAGCCACACTTTTACAACGATTGTAAAACATTGTTACTAATACGGAATCAAGTATTCAAGTAGAAGAACCAACTGTTTTGAACTTTTCAAGAACATATTACAACACCTTCGAAAGGTGTGTTCTTGACACTTGCAAGACATTTCTTGCAAGTACCCCTTCCAATGTCCATCATTTCATAAAGAAAGTTTGTTCCCTTGGAGTTATTTATCTTCTTTATTTGACTTTCACCTTTGACTACATTAGTCATGGTCCCTAAACTCCCACTATCTCTCTTGAAACTTTTTTCAATTGTGTTATACACATCAAACATTTTGGAGAGAGTGCAGTTATTGTTCACTACACAGTTTACAATAAACTTAGTGAACGATTAGTATAGGGAAACAAAGGTGAAATCTTTGCCTAGTTCCCGTCTCTATAAGTGGTGTAACACTTCAACACTCAATGATTCGCAATCATCATAAGTCCATGTTGATGGACTATTTTTGTCAACCAACCATTATGTTCTAAACATAATTACAAACTTTAAAGAGTTGTTCAAGGCAACTCTTATTTCTTCACACAACAAATTGTAAGTGAAGAATCATGGCACATAAAGTGTCCATGCCTTTGTGCTTTCTTCTCAAGTTCCTTGTTCATGTAACAAAGAAACAAGCACTAAGTGTTTGCATTGACTAAGGGTTGTTCAAAGCAACTCCTATTTCTTCATACAACAATTTGTAATTGAAGAATTATGAAATTAAAAGTGTTGTCCTCTTTATGATAGACCTTTCTAACATGTTCTTCCAATGATACATTATCATTAGGAAGATTGTGAGGATGAGACTACTTAGGTACATATGCAATCCTTTTAAGACATTCTTTGGGATTGTGGTACCAAGTCCGGAAACTAAAACATTCGGTTTTTATTTGTCAAGTGTTGGATAGCGTTTGCAAATATATTGGTAAACAAATACATAACGAATATAAATTGATTGATTTTAAACCATTTGATTCGGGTCTTTAAATCAAATAGTACCACCCACTATTTTTGGCAAATTCCATATCCCTCATAGGAATTCGAGAGTTTTGGATGAAACTCCTAGTAGGTTATGGGAGGCTCACTATTACCAAGCCCACCTCACGATGATACGATATCGGCTAGCATTAATAATAATGAGAGAGTACGCTTACTCATTTGCAACTAATGCAAGTACCCATCTTATTTGGCCTCTAGAGAATGTAACCTCACAATGATATGATATTGGTTCCATTGCACTTAGTTAAGTTCTTCCCACCATGCTTAGTGTGTGAAGGGGTTCAAGAATAGCCTCACGATGATACGATATATAGCTATCCTCGTTGCCTACACTCACCTCATCATATGTATATGGATTCCTCCTGAGTATAAGCATGCACTTTGTACTCCCCCATGATAGGGTGAAGCCGGTGTACAAGTCATAAACGATTGGAGCCCACCACGGTGGAAGGCCACGAAGAGATATTCTAAACATCTCTCGCTTATCAACTTAATATTGGTTTGGTTGAGGGTTTTTGGTCTCATCACATACAAATATACATTTTAATCTCTATTAAAACAATTTTGGTCCTATTACAACTATTGGTCCATCCCATTGTTTTAGTTGTACATAATACTCCCACTATGCTTTTAAAACGGTTTTTAAAGCAAGAGTATATGATACTACTAACATAAACTTTGCATTCATTTGATGGACTACATAGTTGCCTTAGGGCCTTAGGATGATTATGAACCTTTGTTTAGATTCAACACGAGCCTTGTGTTGAATCTCGGTCTAGGAATGGTGATTGATTTTAGTTACGCGTTTAATCACATTAAGGCGTGTTGTCTTAGGGGCGTTGGACCCAACTACTTCATTTTCATGCATATCGTATAAAGCAAGAAAGAAGTACTTCAAAGTAAAGGTGAGCTTATGCTCATTACAACATTTGCATATAACAAATTACTTTAAAGTAAAGAAGAGCTTATGCCCTTTTACAACATTTGATCAAATCAAATTACAACCAAAATCTAATCTACACATTCCCATGGTTCAAACAAATTTGAAACACCTTTCACATAGCTCAATTATATTAGGCTTAGGTTCATAATCACCCTTTAATTAATTAACACTTTAACTAATTATTGAATGCAACATTTTCATTTGGTCTTTGTATCCATAAAATTGATTTAAATGGAGCTAAACAAAATGAAAATCCAATTCTCATTTAAAGAGACAAAACAATTTTGTTCTCATCCTATTTGGGCCATTTTGCAATTAACCTCAACTTTTGGGCCATATTGCAATAACAAAAACTTTTGGGGTCACTTTGTATAATACACAAAAGTCACAACTTCATGTAAATACAACTAGAGCCCAAACTTTTAATAATGCAAAAACTTCATTAAAGGATCAAAACAATTTGTCCTTTAGCGTTTTTGGACCTAAACGTAAAAACGTAAACTTTTGGGCCAAAGTGCAAATACACAAAAGTATCAAAACTTTATGTAATTGCATAAAAGCCCCAAAAGTACTCCCTTTGAGGGAGTGGCCGGTTTTAGGGGAAAGGATAAGAGGTGTGTGTGTGTTGATTTGTGAGTTTTGTCAAAAGCATGCAAGTGTATGTAAGATAAGTTTTGAAATAATTCAAACTCAATTATTTCAATCATCATGTATACCAATAATTAACACTTTAAATACATGATAATTCATTTAAAAACAAATCACATAAACTTTATGAAATAAATCAAAACTTTGAATCAAAACACCAAACCTTTTTATTCTTGGTAAGAACATCAAGAACAATGAAGAACATTCATGAAAAACCCAAATTTTTCCATGAACTTTTTTCACCCAAAACCATTCCAAAACCATTCTTACTTAAGGGAAATAACATCTAACCAAACTAGGGTACTTAGGGGTTCCAAAGAACACATTAAAACACTTTTAACAAGTCAAACAAGAACCCAAAAAATCACCCTTTGGTTTTGGCCGAATTTTCCCAAAAGCATGGCACCAAATTTTAGCTCCAATATTCATGCTCATATGAACAACATCTACAACATTTGAGATAGCAAATTTTCCAACAAAATTTACTTTCAAATAAGCAAGAATAAAGCTTGTAACAATTACAACTTTTAGATCACATATTATGAACTACAAAACCCAAAAGGATTCACCAACTACTAGACCTAGGCTCTGATACCACTTGAAGGAAATATTTTGGAAAACATGTTCATTTAAGCAACATCAATAGCATGCTAATAACAATTAAAATGCGGAATCATGCTTGCATGCACTTAAAAACAAAACATAAACCAAGAAATTCAAAGCCTAGTAGATTGGTGAACCAATAATCAACTCAAAAACAAAGTGAGTTGAAATTAATACCTTTGTAGATTCCTCTTTGCATAAGCAAAGGCTAATCACCCAAAGAGATAGGGGCCTTCATTCCTTGCTTCTTAGATCCATGGATGTGGATGAAAGAATAGGTTCTCCAAGTTCCCAAAATTGAGAACCTCTAATTTTCGACACCAAGGTTCGATTGTAGAAGAAATGAGTGACCTTGGAGTAGTAGGATTGCTAGATGTACCCTCCAAGGTGTTGGCCTCTTTAGAGAGAAATGGAGAGACAATTCTCACCAATTTTCCCCCAAAATAAACCCTTATTTTTGCTTATTTCACATTAATGAATATTTAGTTATAAAGTCATTTATATAGTCACTTCTTTAAGTGACCTAAACAACCAAAAACCCTAATTCATTTACATCATGGCCGGCCACCTAGGGATCTTTGGGCTTTTGGGCTTTAATGAATCTTTATTCATTAAATTGTCATACAACTTAAGTTAATGGGCTTGACGTTCGAAGCCCATTGGGCCTTAAGGTCCAAAACTATCCCGAGGTTTTTAACGAACTTATTCGTTTGATTAATTAACATATTAATTAATCCTTGCCATAAATAAATGATTAAACCATTTAATCATTCTTACTCATTTCCGTTTAATCTTCAATCTCCACCTCTTACGGTGTGCGATCCATTAGGTTCCTTTTAGCGAGGTAGTGGGCGATTAAAACCATTTTACATCGATTGTGAATTGAAACTATTTTCAATTCTCCCTTTAGTGATTACACACGTTTAGGGCTTCCACAAACCATGAGTGACACCTAGCAGCATATCATGGTTACCCAAGCTAATCAGAAGAGGTTAGAGAACCTATTCAGTTCGGGATTACAAATGCAATACGGTCCTTCTCTAATCTAATACTCTTGACCACATTGTTTGGTTTGATAGTTTATTTGATCATGTCTACTATCCAATGTGTGTCTTGTGCTTATATGATTACCTTGAATGTGATTCGGAACGCATTCCCTAATCTCATTCATACTATGGCCAGAGATTCAAATCATATCATAGAGTATTCTCCCTCAAACAGTTTGAAGGTTAGAGTTGCGCATTCACTTGTCTCCATAGCTAAGTCACTTGACCCCAACGATGCCGTGGACACCCTCCTGATGGAGTGACTTTGACATAATCAAAGATCAAGGTCTTAACCACAAGACAACTATGATGCCTCAGGTCAAAGGACTAATTTGCATTATCCCAACCATGAGTTCTCATGTGACATGGAATATGAGAACCCTTCGTTGATCGCGTTCAGTGAACTCATTCTCTATTGAGCACCTACCGTACTTGTCTTGATGTCACACACACCAATGACTCGAGACTAATCACTCTCCCTGAGAGAAGACATAGTACGTACTGATCTTAACGGACTGTCAACGCCCAATTGGCAAGCCTATGATCAGGAACGTTTAGGATGTGTCTACGAAAGAATGGTCTCATGAATCTAACTTCATTAGATTACATTCTCCCAATCACATATTCCTTGGACTTTATCGTTTAAGCATATAACATTTATATGAGACGGCTCAAACAATAATCTTTGCCCTTTATATGTTAAACTAGATTAGTTTAACATGTGAAATGTCCGTAAAGTATCATCACATGATTGGCTTTAGGGCACATTTCCAACACCTTTCCCCTTCTAGAACACCTATTTCCTTGCCTTGCAAGGCATTCTAGAAGCCCTAACCCTAGCCCACTTAAGCAGCCGCACCCTAGGCCTTTTCCCATGCAAAAATCTGATTGTTTAACCTAATTCCTTGTGGATTTTCAACCCTAGCCGCACCTAAACCCTAGCCCATTGTCTAACCTGATTTCTTTAGGGTTTTAGGTGCCTATATATATGTGTTTTTACATCCTTTGGCCATATATCACCCTCTCCATACTTCAGAAATTCGTCCAAATATTTTTCCACACCTTGCCGCAGCCTTCATTCACCAATCTGCCATATTTCTATACTTGCCGCAACCCCCATGTCCCCAAAACACTACCATATCATCCCTTACCTACTCATCCATCCAAATAACCCCTAGAACCTGTCTCTAGTCCTTGTGCCGCAGCCAAGAGGAGGAGAGAAAGCTTGGGATGTTCATGCCATTCAATTGAGGGTCGCTGGAACATTTTAGGTGTTGTCTTTCCTTTGAATTCCATGTTTAATTTTGATATTCTTTGTGTTGTGAGTATGAGGAACTAAACCCCCCTTGGTTAGGGGGGGAATTCGAAACCATGTACATGCTTGCAATATGATTTGATTACATTCAGTTGTTATTTCATAAGTTGTGGATTCAATTCGTTCATCTATTTGATTGATAACTTATTTGTGTATGTTGATTGAGAGTGCACGCTTAGTTTTCATGCATGAATATGATGCTAGATTATGAGGGAATTTCACCTAATAGTTACAATCTTATAATCACAAGTAGTGAAGGTCGCTTGAAAACGATCGCGTTGAATGAATTCTTGGCATAAGTTTCATGCAATTCATAGTAACGAATGCTTCGTCAATGCTTATGTTTTTCATAGAACTTAATGATTCTTGCTTGTATCTCTATTATGCAATTCATGTAGGGAACTTGTAGGGAATGTTTTGGGTTGCGTATGCAATCATCCAACTCAATAACTTGTGGAAAAACTGAGGGTTAATTAGTGTAATTCACGGTTAATTTGGGGCGTTGAGTATTTATAATTTATTGGAAGAACAACTGAAAATAGTTTTGTTTGCAAGTGTGACATGTGTGGAGAAGAACCTCCTAACTAGCCTTTTATCCATCATTTTCATCCAAAAACGTTTTACAATCTGTTTAGTTTTAAGTTTCTGTTTTGTTTTCAATTTTCGTCCAAAACAAATCCCTCTTTATTTTGAAGTCTTAGATTAGTTAGAAAGTGTTTTGATTTGTGTTTCTAAGTGTTTTGATTCAAGTTTTCACCCAATTTCGTCCAAGTTCTTGTTAGGTTCTCAAAACTGCCCAGAAAGTGGTTATTAGGCAGTTTTGAGTCATTAGGTTGCTGTTTTGAGTTTTAGGTTTGTTTTAGTGTTTTAACCTTTAGTTTTGCATTCTTTGAGTCTAGTTTAGTGTTTTAAACTTTGTTTTTGAGTTTTTAAGTCAGTTTCCAAGTGTTTAGCAATCCCTCCTAATCCCCGGTCTAGAACCATCCCTACTTACATCTTTACTACAATTTGACAAAAAGAGGGTTTAATTTGTATGCTTATCTATTTCGCATCAAATTTTTGGCGCCGTTGCCGGGGATTAGCAATTTTGCTAATCCCTTGGATTGTTTTTGTTTCTTTTATTTCACTCTGTTTCTGATTTTGTTTAAGTTTCTGACCTAAATTTGTTTCTTGTTTCTTAGGTACTAGTGTATGACTAGAAGCTCTCAAACGATTCGTGCGAACATCTTGGATTTTGACGACGACTTTGAGAGGAAATTGAGAAGAGCTAGAAACCAGCAAGAACACCATCCACCCAATTCCGAATCTGACCTTGAAGAAAACGTACAAGAAGAGGAGGAGGCCACGGCAGGGATATTTGAAGAAGTCCAAGGCATGGCGGTGGATAACCGTACACTCAAAGAGCTTTCCGCCTCAGGTTTGGATAATGCCGCACCCTTGTGCATCCAATACCCCACGGCTGCCCAAGGTAAGAAGGACGAGTTTGAATTAAAGTCAAGTTTGCTTCATCATATTCCTAAATACCATGGCTTGTCCATGGAAGATCCTAACAAACATTTGAAAGAATTTGAAGTGGTGTGCTCTAGTATGACTCCCGTCAATGTTGACGGATGTATCTTGAAGATGAAGGCTTTTCCATTCTCTTTGATGGATAAAGCCAAGGATTGGTTATACGAGTTAGCTCCCGGCACTGTCACTTCTTGGGAGAGTATGAAAAGAGCGTTCTTGGAGAAGTTCTTTCCAACTTCTCGCATCATCCTCCTACGCAAAAAGATAAGCGGAATTCAGCAAGAAGAAGGTGAGTCTTTTCCTACATATTATGAACGATTTAAATCACTTGTTGCTTCTTGTCCACAACATCAGATGAAGGAGGAGTTGCTTGATGCTTCGGCGGGGGGAGCATTGGTGGACAAAACACCCATGGCTGCCAAGATCTTGATCTCTAATCGAGCGTTGAACGCTCAACAATATGAGGGAGTAGGCCAAAGGGGACCCCCACGGCACCAAGTACATGAGGTAAGTACAACTTCCGATCTTCACTCACAATTGGCTAATCTTACTTCTCTTGTGTCTCAGATGGCCGAAGGCATGAAGATGCAAGGACCAATTGTATGTAGCGTATGTTCCATCCAAGGACATGTCTCTGAAAAATGTCCACAGTTGATTGAAAATGGTGGATGGGGAAGCGCCCATGCAATTGGGTTTCAAGGTCAAAACCAACCAAGGAACGATCCATATTCAAACACATATAATCCCGGTTGGAGAGACCACCCAAATTTCAAGTGGAGGGAGCCCCAACAACCTCAAAATCAAGGAGGCTTTAGGCAACAACCCCCGGGGTTCTTTCCCAAAACCTACGGCCCACCCTAAAATCAAGCCCAATCCGGCCCAAGTGCCTCAGGTACGTCTCTTGACAATGATGCACTTCTTAAGATACTAACTAAGTTGTCTAATGGGCAGGAAGATCAAGCTAAGGCTATGTAAAACCAAGATAAAAGGGTGGATCAACTTGAGAAACAAATTGGGCAGATTGCCGAGTTTGTAGGTAAGTTTCGAGATCCCGGCCAACTTCCTAGTTCTACCATTCCAAATCCAAAAGGAGGGTTCGAATCAGCCAAAGCAATCACCCTAAGAAGTGGTAAGGAAGTTAGGGCAGGTTCTTCATCAAAAACAGGTCATAACGAGGATGAAATTTTGCAAATGGAAGAGGAGGAATCAAAGCAACCCACGGCAAGGGTGGTTCCACCTTTGCCGCAAGTCTCCAATGCCCCTAAACCTTCAAATCTGTCCAATAAGGGTAAGAATGTGTTAAATTCAAGTCCTACTAATGTTTTTCCTTTGAATGTCCTCTTTCCTAGTAGATTTTTGCAATCCAAGAACGAAGAGGAGGAAAAAGATGTTCTAGAGACGTTTAGAAAGGTGCATGTCAACCTTCCCCTCCTTGATGCCATAAAGCAAATCCCGAAGTATGCCAAGTGTTTAAAGAAGCTTTGTATGACAAAGAAACGTACCCGGGAGAAAGAAGTGGTACATGTAAGCGAGAATGTCTCCGCCATCTTGCAACGTAAACTACCCCCCAAATGCAAAGATCCGGGGAGCTTTACAATTCCGTGTGTCATTGGTAATACCCGTTTCAATTCTGCCATGCTAGATTTAGGAGCATCTATTAATGTTATGCCATATTCTGTTTATACATCTATGAATCTAGGAGCACTTAAACATGATGGTGTAATCATACAATTGGCCGATAGATCTAACGCTTATCCAAAGGGAGTTTTGGAAGACGTTTTAGTGCAGGTTGATCATTTAGTCTTCCCAGCGGATTTCTATGTCCTCGAAATGGATAAATCGGACCATGCCCCTTCATTGCCCATCCTCCTTGGAAGGCCATTTATGAAAACGGCTCAAACAAAGATTGATGTGGCCAAAGGATTAGTAACTATGGCATTTGGTGGTGACATGATTAGTTTTAAAATTTTTTAATCCATTGAGACTCCTAATGTTGTTCATTCTTGTTGTGCCATTGATAAATTTGAAAAGATAGGACCGGACCGTTCAGCATCAAGCACAAAGGATGCATCAAGAACCATGCAAGACGAGGGAATTGGAGTGGAGAACAAGGACCATACGGCCACCGCCCTCAAAGTGCTCAAATTGGCCGAAAGCACCATGGGGAAGAACGTTTACCTTGCTGCCACTTCATCACATCACATAGGTAAGCCACCTAATCCAAATCCAATTCCCATTAAAGTTGATAGGTGGTTCCCTTCTATGGTGCAGATACCCAAGCAAATCCCCGATGGTGGGCGCATGTACATTAACCTTAGGCAACACAACGCACCCATCAACAAACATCACTATCCATTACCGTTCAAAGATGCAATGTATGAGAGTGTTGTGGGGCAGGTTGTGGAGGAGATCCCACTCCTTGCCGTGGGCTCCAATGGGGCATGATTGTGTTCTTCGTCCGGCTTCACGACGTTAAAGAAAGCGCTACTTGGGAGGCAACCCATGCAATTCAACAAAGGAAGCCCTAGGAATCACTCCAATTCCAGATTTGTGTTCCTAAACTCTTCACTTTGTTGTTTATTTCGAATCTGCCTATTTAGTTGTTTTAGTTGCTGTTTGTGTGTTTCTTTTTGTTTAGTGTGGTTTTATGCTTGAAACATTGAGGACAATGTTTGATTTAAGTGTGGGGGGGGGGGGGGGGAAACTAAGTGTTTTAGATGCAAATTCGTGGGATTTGATCACCCTTAACTTGGAGACTTGTTCCTTGCTGTTTTTAAGTGTTTTTGAGCAGTTTTGGTGTGTTTTAGTGTGTTTTGATGCAAAAATCCGAAAATCACATAAAAATTTGAAAAATTTGTTTTAAAAACCCAAAAAGAGTTGTTTTTGTGTGTTTGTTTGTGTCTTAGGGTACCTTCCAACACAATGATGAGGATTCGGTTTGTAATTACATGGCTGTTAAAGAGAGTAATTAACATGGATGAATGTTTGATTTACTCTTTGTTTATGCTTGGTTGTGGTTATAACTTATGAATTCACATGCAATCATAAAAGAAAAAAATCAGTTTTTGTAACATGCTTGAAGGAAGGAACTCAAACTAACGCTACAACCTTGTGAGACTTGAGCCTAAACGTTTATTTGGAGAGTTAAAATCTGTGCATTCTTTGTTTTCTAAAGTCGTTGCATGATCTCATTATTCTTTGCTTGGTTGCTACTTAGAAGGCGTTTCATCATTTAGTTCAAAATGCTAGAACTCATGCCCATTTCATTCAAAGCATGTTATTGATTTGCATAACACACATTCAAGATGAAGTTGTGTAGTGACCACCACCTTAGCCCAAAAGCCGTGTGCCCTATGTCATTGTGATTTGTAGGTTTTAACCCCATTGAGCCTTGTTAGCCTTTTCTTTGTTAACCCACATTACCCTCACCTAGCCTAGATTAGGACTATCCATACCCACATTAACCCAAATTGAATTCCTTTTGATTTATGTTGGCAGAAAACAAGTGTGGGGGAAGTGTTTTTCATGAGGAATTGTGTGCCATAGGCACGGCAAAGAAAAGAAAAGAAAAAAAACATTTCGTGGAAAAAGAAAAAATTGAAGAAAAAACTATGAAAAGTTTGAAAAAAGAGTTGAAAAGTTGAGAAAAAGAGTTCCAAAGTATTGTTTGTTGAAGTAAGGGTCCAAAACAATGAATTCGGCCCTAAGGAGTTGTTTAAGTCTTCCCCTTGTGTTTTAAAGTTAATTTCTGCAATCTAAGTGAATTCTAAGTCTCAATTTCATTGCTTTGCTTACTATTGCTTGAAGAACGTTTGTTTTCCCTATCCTTTCCTTGTTAGCCAATACCCCAAGCCCCATTACAACCCTTAACTTCTATCTTTAGTGTTATGTGTTTCAATTTGTGGAGTTGAATTTGGTATGAGCATATGGTGTCACTCGTTCTCGCATCTAAGTAGTAGCATTCCATTCATGAGATCATATCAAAACATGCTTCTTAAACTCTAGAAATTGCGGTCTTTGTGAAACATATATGTGAGCATTCGTTTTCATATCTACATCAATCTTCTCACATATGACTAGTATAGGGTGTGTAGTTAGAAAATCTGAGTGAAAGTAGAGTGTATATCTTGTAAGGAATTGAGGGAATTCTCTAAGGCATGTTACTACATTCAAAGCATTGTTTTAATTGATTACTTGTGAACTAGTGAGTAGTGGCTTTAATTAAGTATGTGCTTGTGTAAAGTTGACTCAAATCTGTGGGGATAACAATCTTTAACATGTCATGTGCATTGGAAATCCCTGAGGCAAACGTTGGAAGGTTTAGGTTTTGTTTTGGTTAGTTTGTTTCGTTTTGTTTTCTTTGTTTTGTTTGTTTTGCTCGAGGACTAGCAAAAGCTAAGTGTGGGGGAATTTGATAGGAGCATATTTATGTGCCTTAGTTAGCTAGTTCTTATGCATTTTTGTTATGTTTTCTTCGTTAAGGTAGTCTTTTAAGCTCCTTTCATGTGTTTTCAGGTTTAAAGGGCATATTACATAAAAGATGGTAATTTGGAGCTTTTTGGAGCAAAAAGTGAGCTTGGATTGAAGAGTACATGCTTGGAACACAAGGTTTGGATGAAATTGAAGATTTGAAGATTTGAGGATTCCTAGTACAAGAAGGATTCCTAGTCCGAGGAAGAGTCCTAGTTGAAGATGGATTCCTAGTCCGAGGAAGAGTCCTAGTTGAAGATGGATTTCGAGAAGAACGAAGATTCCTACTCAAACGAGGTTTCCTACTTGAAGTAGGAAAGCTAAGCCTAAAAGTTTCCATTTTGGGTTGATCTTTCCTAAACCTAAATGGCCTTGCGTTTTAGCAACATTAGAAGGTTCCTAAGCGTTGAAAGACACGAAGAATGGTTCTAGAACATTTTCTCATCCTTGTCGTGGGTTGGGCTTATTTCTTCTTGGTTTTAGGCATTCTAGAAGCCCTATCTACAAACCTAACCCTAGCCACTAATCAGCCGCACCTTTCCCCTTCTAGAACACCTATTTCCTTGCCTTGCAAGGCATTCTAGAAGCCCTAACCCTAGCCCACTTAAGCAGCCGCACCCTAGGCCTTTTCCCATGCAAAAATCTGATTGTTTAACCTAATTCCTTGTGGATTTTCAACCCTAGCCGCACCTAAACCCTAGCCCATTGTCTAACCTGATTTCTTTAGGGTTTTAGGTGCCTATATATATGTGTTTTTACATCCTTTGGCCATATATCACCCTCTCCATACTTCAGAAATTCGTCCAAATATTTTTCCCCACCTTGCCGCAGCCTTCATTCACCAATCTGCCATATTTCTATACTTTGCCGCAACCCCCATGTCCCCAAAACACTACCATATCATCCCTTACCTACTCATCCATCCAAATAACCCCTAGAACCTGTCTCTAGTCCTTGTGCCGCAGCCAAGAGGAGGAGAGAAAGCTTGGGATTTTCATGCCATTCAATTGAGGGTCGCTGGAACGTTTTAGGTGTTGTCTTTCCTTTGAATTCCATGTTTAATTTTGATATTCTTTGTGTTGTGAGTATGAGGAACTAAACCCCCCTTGGTTAGGGGGGGGAATTCGAAACCATGTACATGCTTGCAATATGATTTGATTACATTCAGTTGTTATTTCATAAGTTGTGGATTCAATTCGTTCATCTATTTGATTAATAACTTATTTGTGTATGTTGATTGAAAGTGCACGCTTAGTTTTCATGCATGAATATGATGCTAGATTATGAGGGAATTTCACCTAATAGTTACAATCTTATAATCACAAGTAGTGAAGGTCGCTTGAAAACGATCGCGTTGAATGAATTCTTGGCATAAGTTTCATGCAATTCATAGTAACGAATGCTTCGTCAATGCTTATGTTTTTCATAGAACTTAATGATTCTTGCTTGTATCTCTATTATGCAATTCATGTAGGGAACTTGTAGGGAATGTTTTGGGTTGTCGTATGCAATCATCCAACTCAATAACTTGTGGAAAAACTGAGGGTTAATTAGTGCAATTCACGGTTAAGTTGGGGCGTTGAGTATTTATAATTTATTGGAAGAACAACTGAAAATCGTTTTGTTTGCAAGTGTGACATGTGTGGAGAAGAACCTCCTAACTAGCCTTTTATCCATCCTTTTCATCCAAAAACGTTTTACAATCTGTTTAGTTTTAAGTTTCTGTTTTGTTTTCAATTTTCGTCCAAAACAAATCCCCCTTTATTTTGAAGTCTTAGATTAGTTAGAAAGTGTTTTGATTTGTGTTTCAAAGTGTTTTGATTCAAGTTTTCACCCAATTTCGTCCAAGTTCTTGTTAGGTTCTCAAAACTGCCCAGAAAGTGGTTTTTAGGCAGTTTTGAGTCATTAGGTTGCTGTTTTGAGTTTTAGGTTTGTTTTAGTGTTTTAACCTTTAGTTTTGCATTCTTTGAGTCTAGTTTAGTGTTTTAAACTTTGTTTTTGAGTTTTTAAGTCAGATTCCAAGTGTTTAGCAATCCCTCCTAATCCCCGGTCTAGAACCATCCCTACTTACATCTTTACTACAATTTGACAAAAAGAGGGTTTAATTTGTGTGCTTATCTATTTCGCATCATGCACTCTCAATCAACATGCAAGAATAAGTTTGATATTCAACGATTAAGCAAATTGTATTCACGACTTATGTAACTATAACCGGAAGTAATCAACTTATTTCACATATATGATCATGGTTTTGAATCCACCCTTAGCCAAAATGAATTTAGCCAATCATACTTAAAGCAAAACAAAGATTACATGAATTAGACATTAAAATCTAAAGAAAGAAAACACCTAGACTGCTCCAACTTGGCAGCAATTGCATCCAAGATTTCTCCTTTCATGCAAATCGAGCACATAAAAATCCGCTGGGAAGACTAGTTGATCAACCTGCACCAAAACGTCTTCCAAAATTCCCTTCGGATAAGCGTTAGATCTATCGGCCAATTGTATGATTACACCATCATGTTTCAACTCACCTAAGTTCATAGATACATAAATGGAATATGGCATGACATTTATAGAGGCTCCTAAATCTAGCATGGCAGATTTGAAACGGGTGTTACCAATGACGCACGAAATTGTAAAGCTACCCGGATCTTTGCATTTGGGGGGTAGTTTGCGTTGCAAGATGGCAGAGACATTTTCACCTACCTTCACAACCTCCTTGGTTGAAATCCTCTTCCTAGTGGTGCACAGCTCCTTTAAAAACTTAGCGTATCTTGGGACTTGCTTAATGGCATCCAACAAGGGTATGCTGACTTGAACTTTCCTAAGTGTCTCAAGGATGTCCTTTTCAGCTTCATCCTTCTTTGTTTGTGCAAACCTGCTAGGAAAAGGAGCATTCGAAGGCACAACATTAGTAGAAACTGAATTTGACACATTCTTACCTTTATTGAACAAATTGGACAGTTTAGGGCCCTTGGAGACTTGCGGCAAAGGTACTTCCACCTTTGCCGTGGGTTCATGTGATTCCTCCTCTTCCCTTTGCAACATTTCATCCTCTTTGTGACCTGTTTTTGATGAAGAACCTGCTCCAACCTCCTTACCACTTCTTAGGGTGATTGCTTTGGCTGATTCAAACCCTCCCTTTGGATTTGGAATGGTAGAACTAGGGAGTTTTCCTTGGTCTCTAATCTGCCCAACAACTTCGGCAATTTGTCCCATTTGTTTCTCTAGTTGGTCCACCCTTTTGTTTTGATTTTCCTGCCCATTAGTCAAAGTGGTTAGTAACTTAACAAGTGTATCATTATCCAAAGCATTACCTGAAGTATTTGGGGCAGATTGTGGTTGGATTTGAGGGGGTGTGTATGGTTTGGTGTAGAAGCCCGGGGGTTGTTGCCTAAAGCCTCCTTGTGGTTGGGCTTGTTGTGGCTCTCTCCATTTGAAGTTTGGATGGTCTGTCCACCCCGGATTATACGTGTTGGAATATGGATCATGTCTTGGCTGATTTTGGCTTTGAAACCCAATGGCATTAGCACTCTCCCATCCACCATTCTCGATGAGTTGAGCACACTTTTCGGAAACATGTCCTTGGATAGAACATACGCCACACACCATGGGTCCTTGAATCTTCATTCCCTCGGCCATCTGTGAAACAATAGAAGTAAGATTAGCTAACTGAGATTGAATATTGGAAGTGGAACTTACCTCATGCACCTGTTGCCGTGGGGGTCCTCTTTGGCCTACACCTTCGTATTGTTGAGCGTTCAATGCTCTATTAGCAATCAAGATTTTTGCAGCCATGGGCGTTTTGTCCACCAACGCTCCACCCGCCGAGGCATCGAGCATTTGACGTTCTAGTGGTAGGAGCCCTTCGTAGAAGTATTGCAAAAGCAACTCCTCCTTCATCTGATGCTGTGGACAAGAAGCAACAAGTGATTTAAATCGTTCATAATATGTAGGAAAAGACTCACCTTCATCTTGTTGAATTCCACTTATTTTTTTACAAAGAAGAATGATGCGAGAAGTTGGGAAAAACTTCTCCAGATACGCCCTCTTCATACTCTCCCAAGATGTAACTGTATGATAGGAGCATATTTATGCGCCTTAGTTAGCTAGTTCTTATGCATTTTCATGGTGTTTTCTTAGTTAACGTAGTCTTTTAAGCTAGTTTTATGTGTTTTCAGGTTTTAGAGACAAAGTATGCAAGGAAGTGCGAAATGGAGCATTTTAGAGCAAAATTGAGCCGGAATGTTGTGTATGCTAATGGAGCACGAGGAATGGACGAGTTTGAAGGTCAAAGGAGCTTAAGAAATGAAGAAATGAAAGTGAAGAACAAAGAAGTCGGAATTGGCAACCAAAGTTTCTAAAGTTGGAAGTTTCTATTCTTGGAGGTTTCCATTTTCGTGAGTTTCTATTCTTGGCTTTGGGCTTTTAGATGACCTAAACCCTAATTCCTTGTGGACCCTAAGCCCATGCCGCACCCTAGGGCCTAATCATTTAATTTCTGCCAAGTTAAACCCTAATCTATCTCCCCTAGGGTTTGTGCCGCACCTAATGTTCTAGAAACCCTATTTTCTGGTGGATTTCCAACCCCTTGCCGCACCTAAACCCTACCCATTGCTTAAACCTGATTTCCCTAGGGTTTGTGGTGCCTATATATATGTGTTCTCAAGCCTTGCCGCAATATCACGCTTTCCATACTTCAGAAATTCGTCCAAATATTTTTCCCCACCTTGCCGCAGCCTTCATTCACCAATCTGCCATATTTCTATACTTTGCCGCAACCCCCATGTCCCCAAAACACTACCATATCATCCCTTACCTACTCATCCATCCAAATAACCCCTAGAACCTGTCTCTAGTCCTTGTGCCGCAGCCAAGAGGAGGAGAGAAAGCTTGGGACGTTCATGCCATTCAATTGAGGGTCGCTGGAAAGTTTTAGGTGTTGTCTTTCCTTTGAATTCCATGTTTAATTTTGATATTCTTTGTGTTGTGAGTATGAGGAACTAAACCCCCCTTGGTTAGGGGGGGAATTCGAAACCATGTACATGCTTGCAATATGATTTGATTACATTCAGTTGTTATTTCATAAGTTGTGGATTCAATTCGTTCATCTATTTGATTGATAACTTATTTGTGTATGTTGATTGAGAGTGCACGCTTAGTTTTCATGCATGAATATGATGCAAGATTATGAGGGAGTTTCACCTAATAGTTACAATCTTATAATCACAAGTAGTGAAGGTCGCTTGAAAACGATCGCGTTGAATGAATTCTTGGCATAAGTTTCATGCAATTCATAGTAACGAATGCTTCGTCAATGTTTATGTTTTTCATAGAACTTAATGATTCTTGCTTGTATGAGGAACTAAAACGTTTTATCCAACCTTTTCATCCAAAAACGTTTTACAATCTGTTTAGTTTCAAGTTTCTGTTTTGTTTTCAAATTTCGTCCAAAACAAATTCCCCTTTATTTTGAAGTCTTAGATTAGTTAGAAAGTGTTTTGATTTGTGTTTCTAAGTGTTTTGATTCAAGTTTTCAACCAATTTCGTCCAAGTTCTTGTTAGGTTCTCAAAAATGCCCAGAAAGTGGTTTTTAGGCAGTTTTGAGTCATTTCCTTGCTGTTTTGAGTTTTAGGTGTGTTTAAGTGTTTTAACCATTAGTTTTGCATTCTTTGAGTCTAGTTTAGTGTTTTAAACTTTGTTTTGAGTTTTTAAGTCAGTTTCCAAGTGTTTAGCAATCCCTCCTAATCCCCGGTCTAGAACGATCCCTACTTACATCTCTACTACAATTTGACAAAAGAATGTAAAACTATAACTTAAAACACCAAAACAAACCAAAAGACTCAAAATAACACAAAAACACTCAAAACTGCCTTAAAACCACTTTCTGGGCAGTTTTGAACTCTAAACAAGATTTTGACGAAAATAGGTTTTAACTTGACTCAAAACACTTAAAAACACAAACTAACACACTCTCTAACTAATTTGACACTTGAAAACAAAGGGGGATTTGGTTTTTACGAAATTGAAAACAAAACATAAACTTGTAAATCAAAACAGATTTTAAAACGAATTTGATTGAATTGAATGGATAGAAAGCTAACTAAAGGGTTCATCTCCACACATATTATACTTGCATTCAAAACGATTTCCAATTGCTTTTCAATAACCCATGAATTCTCAACGCCCCAAGTTAATTAGGTTCGCTTAAATTAACCTTCAGATTTTCCTAACGTTATTGAATTGGATGATTGCATACGACAACCCAAAGCATTCCCCACAAGTCCCCTACATGATTGCATAATAGAGATACAAGCAAGAATCATTAAGTTCTAAGAAAATCATAAGCATTGACGAAGCACTTGTTACTATGATTGCATGAAACTTATGCCAAGAATTTACTTAACGCGATTGAGATCATCAACCTTTACTACTTGTGAATATAAGTTCATAACGATTAGGTGAAATTCCCTTATATCCTAGCATCAAATTCATGCATGCAAACTAAGTGTCGACCCTCAATCAACATACAAGAATAAGTTTTAATTCACATAGATAAGCAAATTGAAATCACAACTTATGAAACGCAATTAGAAGTAATCAAATCATATAGCAAGCATAAACATGGTTTCGAATCCTGATAGGAGCATATTTATGCGCCTTAGTTAGCTAGTTCTTATGCATTTTCGTTATGTTTTCTTCATTAAAGTAGTCTTTTAAGCTACTTTCATGTGTTTTCAGGTTTAAAGGACATATTACATGAAATGATGCAATTTGGAGCTTTTGGAGCAAAAAGGGAGCTTGGATTGAAAAGGACATGCTTGGAACACAAGGATGGGATGGAATTGAAGAGTTGAAGATTTGAGGTTTCCTACTTGAAGTAGGAAAGCTAAGCCTAAAAGTTTCCATTTTGGGTTGATCTTTCCTAAATCGGAATCGGCAACCAAAGTTTCTAAAGTTGGAAGTTTCTATTCTTGGAGGTTTCCAATTTCGAGAGTTTCTATTCTCGGCTTTGGGCTTTTGGATGACCCATCCTTACCTCTTGGACCTATGCCCCACCTAAACCCTAACCCTAGCTCACTTAATCAGACGCACCTAGGCCTTGTTCACATGCAAAAAAATCTGATTATTTACCCTAAGCCCATGCCGGACCTTTCCATCCTAGAAGCCCTATTTTACAAACTTTAACCCTAGTCCACTTAAGTGCCGCACCTAAACCCTAGCCCATTGTTTCAATCTGATTTCATTAGGGTTTTAGGTGCCTATATATATGGGTTTTACTCCTTTGGCCGAAACATACTCTCTCTATACTCAGAAATTCGTCCAACCCCTATTTCCCCACCTTGCCGTAGCCTTCATCCATTCCAGCCACATCCATACACCTTGCCGCAACCATCCTTTACTCCAGCCACCATTATACACCTCCATACACCACCCACACACCTTGCCGCACCACCATACCATCCTAATTCCCTTCCTAAACCAAAATCATATCCAAAAGTCCCCTTAACCATCTCTGCCGCAGCAAGGAGAAGAGAAGAGGAGCTTGACGTGCAGAAATTCAAGTTGGAATTCTTGGGCGTTTTAGGTGTAATCTTTCTTATGTCTTCGATGTTTCAATTCAATAAACTTTATGTTGTGAGTATGAGGAACTAAACCCCCTTAGTTGGGGGGTAATTCGAAACCATGTACATGCTTGCAATTTGATTCGATTACATTCAGTTGTTATTTCATAAGTTGTGGATTCAATTCGTTCATCTATTTGATTGATAACTTATTTGTGTATGTTGATTGAGAGTGCACGCTTAGTTTTCATGCATGAATATGATGCTAGATTATGAGGGAGTTTTACCTAATAGTTACAATCTTATAATCACAAGTAGTGAAGGTCGCTTGAAAATGATCGTGTTGAATGAATTCTTAGCATACGTTTCATGCAATTCATAGTAACGAATGCTTTGTCAATGCTTATGTTTTTCATAGAACTTAATGATTCTTGCTTGTATCTCTATTATGCAATTCATGTAGGGAACTTGTAGGGAATGTTTTGGGTTGTCGTATGCACTCATCCAACTTAATAACTTGTGGAAAAACTGAAGGTTAATTAGTGCAATTCACGGTTAATTTGGGGCATTGAGTATTTATAATTTATTGGAAGAACAACTGAAAACCGTTTTGCTTGCAAGTGTGACATGTGTGGAGAAGAACCTCCTAACTAGCATTTTATCCAACATTTTCATCCAAAAACGTTTTACAATCTGTTTAGTTTCAAGTTTCTGTTTTGTTTTCAAATTTCGTCCAAAACAAATTCCCCTTTATTTTGAAGTCTTAGATTAGTTAGAAAGTGTTTTGATTTGTGTTTCTAAGTGTTTTGATTCAAGTTTTCAACCAATTTCGTCCAAGTTCTTGTTAGGTTCTCAAAAATGCCCAGCAAGTGGTTTTTAGGCAGTTTTGAGTCATTTCCTTGCTGTTTTGAGTTTTAGGTGTGTTTAAGTGTTTTAACCATTAGTTTTGCATTCTTTGAGTCTAGTTTAGTGTTTTAAACTTTGTTTTGAGTTTTTAAGTCAGTTTCCAAGTGTTTAGCAATCCCTCCTAATCCCCGGTCTAGAACGATCCCTACTTACATCTCTACTACAATTTGACAAAAGAGGGTTTAATTTGAGTGCTAGTTAATAAACAAAGATAAATAAATTTAAACATTAAAACAAAGATAGAAAACACCTAGAAACGCTCCACAATCCAAGCTCCTTGAATGGCATGCACGGCTCCAGATTTCTTCCTTCTTCTCCTTGCAAAACTCACGGCACAAGAGGTATATTTGGGTGAATGGTGTAGTGAAAATATGGTAAAGGATGGTGACTAAATGGTGCAGCCAAGGGTGGTATTTATAGGCTGAAATTCGCAGCCCCTATGTAGCAAAGGAAAAGGATTTAAAAGCCTAATTTGTATAGGATAATAACACACAATCCTTGAAGGAAAAGGCTAAGGCTTTTAGAAACCAAGGGGGAAAGGAATAATCAGGTTTCTAGGAGTTCTAGAAAGGTTTGGGGCGTCACTTTTGTAGGACAAGGGATAAGGTCTTCTAGAAAGGTTGTTTTGTGGCTGATTTCTAGAAAAACAAGGGATAAGGTATGGCACCTTTGTAGGAGTGGATAAGGGCTTCTAGAAACCAATTTTAATGTGTCCTAATCTAGTTAGAAACCCTCCTAAGTGGCTGAAATGTGGATAGTTTAGGATTAGGATAAGATAGGATAGGATAAGGTTTGTTTGGATAAGATAAGCTAAGATAAGGTTATGGATGAGGTTTTGGATAAGATTCCTTATCTTGAGCTGATTCTTTGGCTTTAATTCTCCTTCTTCATGTAGGAATACTTGCTTGAGTAGGAAACTTCATTCGTCTAGGAATCCATCTTCAATTAGGACTCCTTTATTGATTAGGAATCCTTCTTTGTTTAGGAATCCTTCATGTAAGCCCTTTCCTACCTCAACTAGGAAACTTTGTATCTTCAATTCTTCAACTTCAAAACACATTCCTAGCTTCATCAATCCCTCAAATTCGTCCATCCCTTGTGCTTCATGTGCATGAACTCCATTTTAGCCCAATTTCGCTCCAAAATGCTCCAAATTGCATCCTTTTGCTCACTTTGTCTCTAAAACCTGAAAACACATGAAAATAGCTTAAAAGACTAACTTAACTAAGAAAACACAACATAAATGCATAAGAACTAACAAACTAAGGCGTATAAATATGCTCCTATCAAATTCCCCCACACTTAGGTTTTGCTAGTCCTCGAGCAAAACAATGATACAAAACATAACCTAAACCTTCCAACAATCGCCTCAGGGATTTCCAATGGTACATGACACACCAAAGATCACTACTTACATAGATTTTAGCCCTCCATACTCTCGAGCACATACTTAATCATAGTCATCACTTACTAGCTCACAATTAATCAATTAAAACAATGTTTTGAATGTAGTAACATGCCTTAGAGAATCCCTCAATTCCTCACTAGATATGCACTCATTTTTCACTTAGATTTTCTGACTACACACCCTACACTAGTTATATGTGAGAAGATTGATGTAAATATGAAAACTAATGCTCACATATGTTATGACAATTAAATCATTTTCTGGAATTATGAATGTATGTATATGATCTCATGAATGGAATGCTACTACTTAGATGCGAGAACCAGGGATATCATATGCTCATACCAATTCCAAACTCCACATATTGAAACACATAACAATCAAGATAGAAGCAAAGGGTTGTAACGGGGCTAAGGTATTGGCTAACAAAGAAAGGTAAAGATAAACAAACATTCTTAAAGAATAATAAGCAAAGTAATGAAATTGACACTTAGAATTCACTTTTGCATGCAAAAATCAATGTTTAAACCCAAGGGGAAGATTCATGCAACACTTTAGGGTCTAATTCAACTTGTTGGACCCTTGCTTCAACAACCAACAACTTATGCTCTTTCAACTCCTTTTCATACTTTTCACACTTTTCTCTTTTTTTTCTTTCTTTTTCTATGAATTTTTTTTTCTTTTTTTTCTTTTGTTTTTCTTTGTCTAACCCGTGCCCTCCTTACTTCTTTTGGCACACAAACTTTCCCTTCCCCCACACTTATATTTCTGCACAACATTGATCAAAAGGAATTCCCTCTAAGTCATTCTTTATTATCCTTTAAGAACAAGGGTATGGATATTCCTAATCTAGGCTAGGTAAGGATAATGTGGCTAACAACAAAAATAGGCTAAATCAGGCTCAAAGGGGTTAATCCTACAAAAACAATATGCATGGGTTGAAGGCTTTTTGGCTCTGGTGCTAACTACTAAACAACTTCATCTTGTTATATGTTATGCACTCAATTTTAAGCTTTGAATGAAATGGGCATGAGTTCTAATATTTGGATCTATAATGATGAAACGCCTTCTAAGTAGCAACCAAGCAAAGAATGATGAGATCATGCAACGACTTTAGAAAACAACAAATTCACAGATTTTAACTCTCCAAAGAATGTTAAGGCTCAAGTCTCACAGGGTGTTATTTACTTGCTGTTTGTGTGTTTCTTTTTGTTTAAGTGTGGTTTTATGCTTGAAACATTGAGGACAATGTTTGATTTAAGTGTGGGGGGGTAACTAAGTGTTTTAGATACAAATTCGTGGGATTTTATCACCCTTAACTTGGAGACTTGTTCCTTGCTGTTTTTAAGTGTTTTTGAGCAGTTTTGGTGTGTTTTAGTGTGTCTTGATGCAAAAATCCGAAAATCACATAAAAATTTGAAATATTTGTTTTAAAAACCCAAAAAGAGTTGTTTTTGTGTGTTTGTTTGTGTCTTAGGTACCTTCCAACACAATGATGAGGATTCGGTTTGTAATTACATGACTGTTAAAGAGAGTGATTAACATGGATGAAAGTTTGATTTACTCTTTGTTTATGCTTAGTTGTGGTTATAACTTATGAATTCACATGCAATCATAAAGAAAAAAAATCAGTTTTTGTAACATGCTTGAAGGAAGGAACTCAAACTAACGCTACAACCTTGTGAGACTTGAGCCTAAACGTTTATTTGGAGAGTTAAAATCTGTGCATTCTTTGTTTTCTAAAGTCGTTGCATGATCTCATTATTCTTTGCTTGGTTGCTACTTAGAAGGCGTTTCATCATTTAGTTCCAAATGCTAGAACTCATGCCCATTTCATTCAAAGCATGTTATTGATTTGCATAACACACATTCAAGATGAAGTTGTGTAGTGACCACCACCTTAGCCAAAAAGCCGTGTGGCCTATGTCATTGTGATTTGTAGGTTTTAACCCCGTTGAGCCTTGTTAGCCTTCATTATTTGTTAACCCATGTTTTCCTCACCTAGCCTAGTTTAGGACCATCCATACCCTTGTTCTTAAAGCATAGTAAAGCATGATTCGAATTGAATTCCTTTTGATCTATGTTGGCAGAAAACAAGTGTGGGGGAAGTATTTGTTCATGAGGAATTGTGTGCCATAGGCACGGCAAAGAAAAGAAAAAAAAATTGAAGAAAAAAGTATGAAAAGTTTGAAAAAAAGAGTTGAAAAGTTGAGGAAAAGAGTTCCAAAGTATTGTTTGTTGAAGTAAGGGTCCAAAACAATGAATTCGGCCCTAAGGAGTTGTTTAAGTCTTCCCCTTGTGTTTTAAAGTTAATTTCTGCAATCTAAGTGAATTCTAAGTCTAAATTTCATTGCTTTGCTTACTATTGCTTGAAGAACGTTTGTTTTCCCTATCCTTTCCTTGTTAACCAATACCCCAAGCCCCATTACAACCCTTAACTTCTATCTTGAGTGTTATGTGTTTCAATTTGTGGAGTTTGAATTTGGTATGACCATATGGTGTCACTGGTTCTCGCATCTAAGTAGTACCATTCCATTCATGAGATTGATAGGAGCATATTTATGCGCCTTAGTTAGCTAGTTCTTATGCATTTTCGTTATGTTTTCT
Organism: Malus x robusta; assembly: GCA_963082935.1. NCBI lineage: Eukaryota > Viridiplantae > Streptophyta > Magnoliopsida > Rosales > Rosaceae > Malus > Malus x robusta. The sequence goes on along the minus strand of OY720340.1, from coordinate 17,968,245 downwards.
TCGTTAAAGTAGTCTTTTAAGCTACTTTCATGTGTTTTCAGGTTTAAAGGACATATTACATGAAATGGTGCGAAATGGAGCGTTTTAGAGCAAAATTGAGCCGGAATGTTGTGTAGGCTAATGGAGCACGAGGAATGGACGAGCTTGAAGGTCAAAGGAGCTTAAGACATGAAGAAATGGAAGTGAAGAACAAAGAAGTCGGAATTGGCAACCAAAGTTTCTAAAGTTGGAAGTTTCTATTCTTGGAGGTTTCCATTTTCGTGAGTTTCTATTCTTGGCTTTGGGCTTTTAGATGACATAAACCCTAAACTCCTTGTGGACCCTAAGCCCATGCCGCACCTAATGTTCTAGAAACCCTATTTTCTGGTGGATCTCCAACCCCTTGCCGTACCCAAACCCTAGCCCATTTGTCTAACCTGATTTCTTTAGGGTTTGGCTGCCTATATATATGTGGTTATACATCCTTTAGCCAATATCACCCCCTCCACAATTCAGAAATTCGTCCAAACACATTCAGCCCCCTTGCCGCAGCCTTCCTTCACCAATCTGCCATATTTTCACACTTTGCCGCAACCCCCATGTCCCCTAAACACTACCATATCATTCCTTACCTACTCATCCATCCAAATAACCCCTAGAACCTGTCTCTAGTCTTTGTGCCGCAGCCAAGAGGAGGAGAGGAGCTTGGGACGTTCATGCCATTCAATTGAGGATTTCTGGAACGTTTTAGGTGTTGTCTTTCCTTTGAATTCCATGTTTAATTTTGATATTCTTTGTGTTGTGAGTATGAGGAACTAAAACCCCCTTAGTTGGGGGGTAATTCGAAACCATGTACATGCTTGCAATTTGATTCGATTATATTCAGTTGTTATTTCATAAGTTGTGGATTCAATTCGTTCATCTATTTGATTGATAACTTATTTGTGTATGTTGATTGAGAGTGCACGCTTAGTTTTCATGCATGAATATGATGCTAGATTATGAGGGAGTTTCACCTAATAGTTACAATCTTATAATCACAAGTAGTGAAGATCGCTTGAAAACGATCGCGTTGAATGAATTCTTAGCATAAGTTTCATGCAATTCATAGTAACAAATGCTTCGTCAATGCTTATGTTTTTCATAGAACGTAATGATTCTTGCTTGTATCTCTATTATGCAATTCATGTAGGGAACTTGTAGGGAATGTTTTGGGTTGTCGTATGCAATCATCCAACTTAATAACTTGTGGAAAAACTGAGGGTTAATTAGTGCAATTCACGGTTAATTTGGGGCGTTGAGTATTCATAGTTTATCGGAGGAACAACTGAAAATCGTTTTGTTTGCAAGTGTGACATGTGTGGGGAAGAACCTCCTAACTAGCCTTTTATCCATCCTTTTCACCCAAAAACGTTTTACAATCTGTTTAATTTTAAGTTTCTGTTTTGTTTTCAATTTTCGTCCAAAACAAATCCCCCTTTATTTTGAAGTCTTAGATTAGTTAGAAAGTGTTTTGATTTGTGTTTCTAAGTGTTTTGATTCAAGTTTTCAACCAATTTCGTCCAAATTAGTGTAGGTGCTCAAAACTGCCCAGAAAGTGGTTTTTAGGCAGTTTTGAGTCTTCTAGTTGCTGTTTTGAGTTCTAGGTTTGTTTAAGTGCTTTAAACTTTAGTTTTGCATTCTTTGAGTCTAGTTTAGTGTTTTAAACTTTGTTTTTGAGTTTTTAAGTCAGTTTCCAAGTGTTTAGCAATCCCTACTTACATCTTTACTACAATTTGACAAAAGAGGGTTTAATTTGTGTGCTTAATATATTTCGCATCAGAGATCATATCTAAACATGCTTCTTAACTCTAGAAATTGTGTTCTTTGTGATACATATATGTGAGCATTCGTTTTCATATCTACATCAATCTTCTCACATATGACTAGTGTAGGGTGTGTAGTTAGAAAATCTGAGTGAAAATAGAGTATATATCTTGTAAGGAATTGAGGGAATTCTCTAAGGCATGTTACTCCATTCAAAGCATTGTTTTAATTGATTACTTGTGAACTAGTAAGTAGTGGCTTTAATTAACTATGTGCTTGTGTAAAGATGACTCAAATCTGTGGGGATAACAATCTTTAACATGTCATGTGCATTGGAAATCCCTGAGGCAAACGTTGGAAGGTTTAGGTTTTGTTTTGGTTAGTTTGTTTCGTTTTGTTTCCTTTCTTTTGTTTGTTTTGCTCGAGGACTAGCAAAAGCTAAGTGTGGGGGAATTTGATAGGAGCATATTTATGCTACTTAATTGGCTTGTTCTCGTGCATTTAAGTTGTGTTTTCTTAGTTAAAGTAGTCTTTTAAGCTAGTTTTATGTGTTTTCAGGTTTTAAGGCCAAAGGATGCAAGAAGATGCATTTTGGAGCCTTTTTGGAGCAAAATGGAGCTTGGAATGCATGTCACATATTTGGAGCCAAGGTTTGGACGAATTTGAAGAATTGAAGATGATGATTCCTACTTGAACAAGGTTTCCTAGTTGAAGTAGGAAAGTGCTTACATGAAGAAGGATTCCTAATCGACGAAGGATTCCTAATCAACGAAGGATTCTTAATTGAAGATGGATTCCTAATCACATGAGGATTCCTAGAAGAACAAGGATTCCTACTCCAAGAAGGATTCCTACTTGAAATAGGAAAGTTAAGCCAAGGTTTCCTACTTTGGTTTAACCTTTCCTAAATGTTCCTAAGTCTTATCAACTTTGAAGGCCTCCTAAGCATTTTAGGACATTAAAAACACCTTCCTTGCACCATAATCACCCTTGCCGCACCTTACATACCCTTTTCCACAACTTCCTCTTCCTTGCCGTGCAAGGGAGAGGGTCCTTTCCTGATTTGGAGCATTGAAACACATTCCTAATATGTTTTCAACCCTAGCCGCATATTTCCTTGACCTTTCCTTTTATTTTCTGATTTGTTTCCTATTTCTAGAAGCTTTAAACTTAATTCCTGATTACCTAATTAGCCTAGGGTTTTTAATTTCCTAAATCCCTTTAAATAAACACTCTTGTGCAGCCACAACCATCTCCACAACCACACTCTTGTTTAAGTGTTTTAACCTTTAGTTTTGCATTCTTTGAGTCTAGTTTAGTGTTTTAAACTTTGTTTTTGAGTTTTTAAGTCAGTTTCCAAGAGTTTAGCAATCCCTCCTAATCCCCGGTCTAGAACGATCCCTACTTACATACTTTACTACATTTGTCAAAAGAGGGTTTAATTTGTGTGTTTAGTTATTTTATGCATCAGCCCCCTCCTCAAGAAATATGTGATGCATGCATGTTGTAGGACTTATACCTTTGATATCGGCCAAGGTCCAACCTAGGGCAGATTTGAACTTCTTCAACACACGCACTAGTTTCTCCTCTTCTTGTGCTGTGAGGGATGAGGAAATGATGGCAGGTAGGGTCTCGTTTTCTCCCAAGAAAATGTACTTCAAATGGCTTGGTAATGGTTTGAGTTCAAGGACAGGTGCCTGAATTATTGACGGAAGCAACTTGTTGATGCGTAAAATAACTAAACACACAAATTAACCCTCTTGTTGACAATTGTAGTATGGATAAGTAGGGATCGTTCTTGAACCGGGGATTAGGAGGGATTGCTAAACACTCTAAAACTGACTCAAATATGTAAAACAAAGTTTAAAATACTAAACTAGACTCAAAGAATGTAAAACTAAACTCTAAAACACTAAAACAAATCAAAAGACTCAAAACAGCAACCAAACACTCAAAACTGCCTAAAAACCACTTTCTGGGCAGTTTTGGGACTCTAACATAATTTGGACGAATTTTAGTTTTCTAATGACCTAAAACACTTAAAAACATATTCTAAGACAAGTTTTAGTTAATATGACACAAAGAAATAAGGTGGGATTGATTTTGGACGAAAATAAATAAAACAAAACAAGAACAAAATAAACAGATTTTTAGACAAAGTTAAGTAATTTGATGGGTGATAGATCAACTAGAGGGTTCTTCTCCACACATGATACACTTGCATTCAACTTTGATTTCCAATTGCTTCTTTCAATGAATTATGAATCTCAACGCCCTAGGTTAACTGTGATAGCACTTTTTTAACCTTCAAGTTTTCCTAAAATTAGTGAATTGGATGGGAATGCACATGCAACAACTCAAAACATTTTCTAAAAGTCCTTTACGTGAAAAGCACAATAAAGATACAATCAAAGATCGGTAAGCTTCATGAAAACTATAAGCATTGACGAGGCAATTGTTACTATGAAAAGCATGAAACGTTTGCCAAGAATTCACTAAACACGATCGTTTATAAGCGATCTCCACTACTTGCAAACATAAAATTGTAACTATTAGGTGAAACTTCCTTATGTTTTAGCTTCAAATTCCTGCATGAAAACTAAGTTGGCCACCTTAATTAACACACAAAAATAAGTCATCAATCAAACGGTTAAGCAAATTGCATTCACAATTCATGAAATAACAATTAGACGTAATCAATTCATCTTGCAAGCATAATCATGGTATTGAATAACCCCCTAGCCAAAAGGCTTAGTTCCTCATGTTCACAAAACAAAAGAAAACAGATTTATACATTGTAAATATAAGAAAGAGAACACCTAAATATTCCAACGATTCGATGTTGAACGGCTAGAATCTTCAAGTACTTCGTCTTCCTCTCCTTTGCTGCGACACGGGGACTTTGGGCAGGTTTTTGGGTGATTGAATGGTGTAGAATGGATGGGGGACGTATGGAAGTGTTTAGGGTTGATGGGTGGTGCGGCTAGGGGTGATTTGTGGCAGAAATTTGGGTGGATGGTAGTGGAATGGTGCGGCTGGAAGTGGTGCTTTGTTTCTGGCGTGAATGGTGAGTTTTTGGATCTTTTGTGGCTGCACAAAGGGAGTTTATTTAAAGGGTTTAGGAAATTAAAACCCTAGGTTAATTTGGTGAACAGAAATTAAGTCTAAAGCTCTAGAATTAAGGAAACAAATCAGAAAACTAAGGGAAAATAGGCTAAAGGGTGCGGCTAGGTTTTAATACACAAAATGAATGTGTTTTAATGCATAAAAACAGGAAAGAGCCCTCTCCCTTGCACGGCAAGGAAGAGGAAAGGGCAAGGGAGTGCGGCAAGGGGTCAATAAGGGTTCTAGGCTTTTGTTTTGTGTCCTAGAATGCTTAGGAAGTCTTCATAATTGCTGGAACTTTTAAGGACATTTAGGAAAAATCAAACCAAAGTAGGAAACCTTGGCTTAACTTTCCTACTTGATGTGAAATATATAAGCACACAAATTAAACCCTCTTTTGTCAAATTGTAGTAGAGATGTAAGTAGGGATCGTTTTAGACCGGGGATTAGGAGGGATTGCTAAACACTTGGAAACTGACTTAAAAACTCAAAAACAAAGTTTAAAACACTAAACTAGACTCAAAGAATGCAAAACTAATGGTTAAAACACTTAAACAAACCTAAAACTAAAAACAGCAACCTAATGACTCAAAACTGCCTAAAAACCACTTTCTGGGCAGTTTTGAGAACCTAACAAGAACTTGGACGAAATTGGGTGAAAACTTGAATCAAAACACTTAGAAACACAAATCAAAACACTTTCTAACTAATCTAAGACTTCAAAATAAAGGGGGATTTGTTTTGGACGAAAATTGAAAACAAAACAGAAACTTAAAACTAAACAGATTGTGAAACGTTTTTGGATGAAAAGGATGGATAAAAGGCTAGTTAGGAGGTTCTTCTCCACACATGTCACACTTGCAAACAAAACGATTTTCAGTTGTTCTTCCAATAAATTATAAATACTCAACGCCCCAAATTAACCGTGAATTGCACTAATTAACCCTCAGTTTTTCCACAAGTTATTAAGTTGGATGATTGCATACGACAACCCAAAACATTCCCTACAAGTTCCCTACATGAATTGCATAATAGAGATACAAGCAAGAATCATTAAGTTCTATGAAAAACATAAGCATTGACGAAGCATTCGTTACTATGAATTGCATGAAACTTACGCCAAGAATTCATTCAACGCGATCGTTTTCAAGCGACCTTCACTACTTGTGATTATAAGATTGTAACTATTAGGTGAAACTCCCTCATAATCTAGCATCATATTCATGCATGAAAACTAAGCGTGCACTCTCAATCAACATACACAAATAAGTTATCACTAAAATAGATGAACGAATTGAATCCACAACTTATGAAATAACAACTGAATGTAATCAAATCATATTGCAAGCATGTACATGGTTTCGAATTCCCCCCTAACCAAGGGGGGTTTAGTTCCTCATACTCACAACACAAAGAATATCAAAATTAAACATGGAATTCAAAGGAAAGACAACACCTAAAACGTTCCAGCAACCCTCAATTGAATGGCATGAACGTCCCAAGCTTTCTCTCCTCCTCTTGGCTGCGGCACAAGGACTAGAGCAAGTTCTAGGGGTTATTTGGATGGATGAATAGGTAAGGAATGATATGGTAGTGTGTTGGGGACATGGGGGTTGCGGCAAGGGGTGTAAATATGGCAGATGGGTGAAGGAAGGCTGCGGCAAGGTGGGGGAAAATATTTGGACGAATTTCTGAATTGTGGAGGAGGTGGTATGTGCGGCAAGGCTTAGACACAAATATATAGGCATCACAAACCCTATGGAAATCAGGTTTAAACAATGGGCTAGGGTTTAGGTGCGGCAATGGGTTGGAAATCCACCAGAAAATAAGGGTTCTAGAACATTAGGTGCGGCCCAAACCCTAGGGGAGATAGATTAGGGTTTAACTTGGCAGAAATTAAATGATTAGGCCCTAGGGTGCGGCAATGGGCTTGGGGTCCACAAGGAATTAGGGTTTAGGTCATCTAAAAGCCCAAAGCCAAGAATAGAAACTCACGAAAATGGAAACCTCCAAGAATAGAAACTTCCAACTTTAGAAACTTTGGTTGCCAATTCCGACTTCTTTGTTCTTCACTTTCATTTCTTCATTTCTTAAGCTCCTTTGACCTTCAAACTCGTCCATTCCTCGTGCTCCATTAGCCTACACAACATTCCGGCTCAATTTTGCTCTAAAATGCTCCATTTCGCACTTCTTTGCATACTTCGTCACTAAACCTGAAATTGCACGAAAATGACTTTAAACACTAAAATAACTAAAGAAAAACAACATAAATGCACAAGAACAAGCCCACTAAGTCGCATAAATATGCTCCTATCACTACTTCAAGTGGGAATCCTTCTTGGAGTAGGAATCCTTGTTCTTCTAGGAATCCTTATGTGATTAGGAATCCATCTTCAATTAGGAATCCTTCTTCATGTAAGCACTTTCCTACTTCAACTAGGAAACCTTGTTCAAGTAAGAATCATCATATTCAAGTCCTCAAATTCGTCCAAACCTTGGCTCCAATTATGTGATAATCATTCCAAGCCCAATTTTGCTCCAAAATGCTCCAAAATGCATCTTCTTGCATCCTTTGGCCTTAAAACCTGAAAACACATAAAACTAGCTTAAAAGACTACTTTAACTAAGAAAACACCATGGAAATGCATAAGAAGTAGCTAACTAAGGCGCATAAATATGCTCCTATCACTTGTTAGTCGAAATGGGAATGGAATCGAAGTTATGAGACTTACCACCATGCTTAGGTAATGACTCAAGGGCAGCAACCAACTCAATGAATTCCTCACTAGAAGCCACGGCATGGAATGATTTATGTGTGCCGTGGGTATGCATAGGGTCTCCATCCCTGGTTTTGAGTTCCATGCCTCTTGTAATGACTTTTTCAAGCATATCGTCATTCAAATCTTCAAGATATCCCTGCGGCAAAGAGTCAATTATATCAATAGAGAAACATGAATGGTCCTCACTAGGGTACTTAATAGAATCTGAAAGATTGAAATTAACAACTTCCCCATCAAATTCCATGGACAAAGTTCCATTAAACACGTCAATTTTAGTCCGGGCCGTCTTCATGAATGGACTTCCAAGGAGGATGGGCAATGAAGGGGTATGGTCCGATTCATCCATTTCGAGAACATAGAAATCCGCCGGAAAGATTAAGTGATTTACCTGCACAAGAACATCTTCCAAGACTCCCTTTGGATAGGCGTTAGATCTATCGGCCAATTGTATGATTACACCATCATTTTTCAACACTCCTAAATTCATAGATGCATAAATTAAGTATGGCATAACATTTATAGAAGCACCTAAATCTAACATCGCAGATTCAAAGCGAGTGTTTCCAATGACACAAGGAATTGTAAAACTACCCGGATCTTTGCATTTGGGGGGTAGTTTGCGTTGCAAGATGGCGGATACATTTTCACCTACCTTGACAACCTCCTTGGTCGACATCCTCTTCGTAGTGGTGCACAATTCCTTTAGAAACTTAGCATATCTCGGGACTTGCTTGATTGCATCCAAAAGGGGTATGTTGACTTGAACTTTCCTAAATGTCTCAAGGATGTCCCTTTCAGCTTCCTCCTTCTTTGTGTGCATAAACCTACTAGGAAAAGGGACATTCGAAGGAAAAATATTAGTAGGAAGTGAATTTGACACATTCTTACCCTTATTGGCCGAATTGGACAGATTTGGGCCTATGGAAGCTTGCGGCAAAGGTGTGTTCACCTTTGCCGTGGGTGGGCTTGTGTCCTCCTCTTCAATTTGTAGTTTTTCATCTTCTTTGAGACCTGATGTAGATGGTTTAGGACCTGCCCCAACTTCTTTTCCACTTCTCAACAATATGGCTTTTGCACTTTCGAAACCTCCTTTTGGATTTGGAATGGTAGAACTAGGGAGTTGGCTTGGGTCCCGAAATTTGCTCACAAAGTCCGCAATCTGCCTAATTTGCTTCTCCAATTTATCCACCCTTTTGTCTTGGCTTTGCATAGTTTTGGTTTGATTTTCTTGCCCCTGAGACAAGTTAGTTAGTAACTTAAGGAGTGTATCATTGTCTAGAGATGTACCTGAAGCATTTGGGGCAGATTGTTGTGGAACATGTGGGGGTGCGTATGGCTTAGTGAAAAACCCCGGGGGTTGTTGCCTAAAGCCTCCTTGTTGTTGGGGTTGTTGGGCCTCCCTCCACTTGAATTATATGTGTTTGAATATGGATCGTTCCTCGATTGGTTTTGGCCTTGAAATCCAATTGCGTTAGCGCTCTCCCATCCACCATTCTCAATGAGTTGAGGGCACTTTTCCGAGGCATGTCCTTGGATAGAACATACGCCACACACCATTGGCCCTTGCATTCTCATTCCTTCGGGCATCTGAGACACAATGGAAGTAAGATTAGCTAATTGTGAACGAATGTCGGATGTGGAACTTACCTCATGCACTTGTTGCCGTGGGGGTCCTCTTTGGCCAACGCCTTCGTATTGTTGAGCGTTCAATGCTCGATTAGCGATCAAGATCTTGGCAGCCAAAGGTGTTTTGTCCACCAATGCTCCACCCGCTGAGGCATCGAGCATTTGACGTTCAAGTGGTAGGAGCCCCTCGTAAAAGTATTGTAGAAGTAACTCCTCCTTCATCTGATGTTGTGGACAAGAAGCAACAAATGATTTAAAACGTTCATAATAAGTGGGAAAAGACTCACCTTCCTCTTGCTGAATACCACTAATCTTTTTACGTAGGAGAATGATTTGAGAAGTTGGGGAAAACTTCTCCAAAAACGCCCTCTTCATACTCTCCCAAGATGTGACAGTTCCGGGAGCTAACTCGTACAACCAATCTTTGGCTTTATCCATTAAAGAGAATGGAAAAGCCTTCATCTTCAAAATACTTCGGTCGACGTTAACCGGAGTCATGCTTGAACACACCACTTCAAATTCTTTTAAATGTTTGTTCGGATCCTCCATGGACAGCCCATGGTATTTGATGTGAAAATTATGTTGACACACAAATTAACCCTCTTTTTATCAATTGTAGTAAGTATGTAAGTAGGGATCGTTCTAGGCCGGGGATTAGGAGGGATTGCAAAATCACTTGAAAACTGACTCAAATACGTAAAAACAAGTTTAAAACACTAAACAAGACTCAAAGAATGTAAAACTAAACTTTAAAACACCAAAACAAACCAAAAGACTCAAAACAGCCCAGAAACACTCAAAACTGCCTTAAAACCACAATCTGGGCAGTTTTTAACACTAGACACAAACTTGAACGAAAATTGGTTTTAACTTGACCTAAGACACTTAAAAGCACAAATTAAAGTGATTTCTAACTACTATGACTCAACCAAGTAAAGGGGGATTGATTTTGGACGAATTTAACTTTTAAAACAAGAACTTTGAAAACAACTTGACAAAAACGTTTTTAGGTAAATTAAGATGGTAAAAGGCTAGTTAGAAGGTTCCTTCTCCACACATGAAACATATGCATACGACTCGATCTCCAATTACTCTTTCAACAAACCATGAATGACAATGCCCCAAATTAACTAGATTGACCAATTAATTCTCAGATTTCCCTAGATTCATTGAATTGAATGGGATACGCATTACAACCAAATTATTCTTATCAAGGACCCTAACTATGGAATACGCATGATAGAGACACATATCAAAGATCATTAAGTTCAATGGAAATCATAAGCATTGACAAGGCATTCATAACTATGGGATACGCATGTTACTCTTGCCTAGGATTTACTTAACACAATCGTGACTAGCGACTTTTACTACTTATGAATATAAGTTAATAACGATTAGGTGAAATTCCCTTATACTCTAGCATCAAATTCACGCATGCAAACTAAGTGTCGACCCTCAATCAACATACATAAACATGTTATCAATCAAATAGATAAGTAAACCAAATTCACGATTCATGAAATCATAATTGGAAGAAATCAAGTCATATAAAACATATGATCATGGCTTTGAATTCCCCTTTAACTATAAAGTAATTAGTTCCTCATGTTCGCAAATAAACAAAGATAAATAAACTTAAACATTGAAATAAAGATAGAAAACACCTAGAAACGCTCCGACAATCCAACGTCTTGAATGGCATGCACGGCTCCAAGTTGTCTTCCTTCTTCTCCTTGCAAACTCACGGCACAAGAGGGATTTTTGGGTGAATGGTGTAGTGAAAATCTGGTAGAGGGTGGTGAGTGAAAGGTGCGGCATTATGTGGTATTTATAGGCTGAAAATCCCCATTCCTAGGTAGCCAAGGACAAGGTTTTAAAGGCCTAATCTGCATAGGATAATAACATACAATCCTATAAGGAAAACAAGTCAAAAACCCAAAAGGAATGGGAGATAATGTGCAGCACAAAGAGTGTGAAAGGATAAGGCTTCTAGAAACCAAAATCCCAAGGGAAATAGGTATAGGGTGCGGCACAAAGCTAGGTTTCTAGAAAGAAATACAAGGCAGATTTTTAGGCTTCTAGAAAGGTTCCTAGGCTCCATTTTTGTAGGAAAGGATTAGGTCTTCTAGAAATCCCATTTTAAACATCCTAATATATTTAGAAACCCTCCTAAGTGGCTGAAATGTGGATAGTTTAAGATTAGGATAAGATAGGATAGGATAAGGCTTGTTTGGATAAGATAAGCTAAGATAAGGTTATGGATGAGGTTTTGGATAAGATCCTTATCTTGAGCTGATTCTTTGGCTTTAACTCTTCTTCTTCATGTAGGAATACTTGCTTGAGTAGGAAACTTCATTCGTCTAGGAATCCATCTTCAATTAGGACTCCTACATTGATTAGGAATCCCTCCTCATTTAGGAATCCTTCATGGAAGCCCTTTCCTACTTCAACTTGGAATCTTTGTATCTTCAATTCTTCAACTTTGAAACGCCTTCCTAGCTTCATCAATCCTTCAAATTCGTCCATCCCTTGTGCTTCATATGCATGAACTCCATTTTAGCCCAATTTCGCTCCAAAATGCTCCAAATTGCATCATTTTGCTCACTTTGTCTCTAAAACCTGAAAACACATGAAAATAGCTTAAAAGACTACTTTAACTAAGAAAACACAACATAAATGCATAAGAACTAACTAACTAAGGCGCATAAATATGCTCCTATCAAATTCCCCCACACTTAGCTTTTGCTAGTCCTCGAGCAAAACAACGAAACGAAACAAAACATAACCTAAACCTTCCAACAATCGCCTCAGGGATTTCCAATGGTACATGACACGCCAAAGATTACTACTCACATAGATTTTAGCCATTCATACTCTCGAGCACATACTTATTAGCTCACAGTTAATCAATTAAAACAATGTTTTGAATGTAGTAACATGCCTTATAGAATCCCTCAATTCCTCACTAGATATGCACTCATTTTTCACTTAGATTGTCTGACTACACACCCTACACTAGTTATATGTGAGAAGATTGATGTAAATATGAAAACTAATGCTCACATATGTTATGACAAGAAAAACATTTTTTGGAATTATGAATGTATGTATATGATCTCATGAATGGAATGCTACTACTTAGATGCGAGAACCAGGGATATCATATGCTCATACCAATTCCAAACTCCACATATTGAAACACATAACAATCAAGATAGAAGCAAAGGGTTGTAACGGGGCTAAGGTATTGGCTAACAAAGAAAGGTAAGGATAAACAAACATTCTTAAAGAATAATAAGCAAAGTAATGAAATTGACACTTAGAATTCACTTTTGCATGCAAAAATTCAATTGTTAAACACAAGGGGAAGACTCATGCAACACTTAGGGTCTAATTCAACTCTTTGGACCCTTGCTTCAACAACCAACAACTTAGAGCTCATTTTATGCTCTTTCAACTCCTTTTCATACTTTTCACACTTTTCTTTTTTTTTTTTTCTTTTTCTACGAATTTTCTTTTTTTTTCTTTTGTTTTTCTTTGTCTAACCCATGCCCTCCTTTCTTCTTTTGGCACACAAACTTTCCCTTTCCCCACACTTAGTTTTCTGCACAACATTGATCAAAAGGAATTCCCTCTAAGTCATGCTTTATTATCCTTTAAGAACAAGGGTATGGATAGTCCTACTCTAGGCTAGGTAAGGATAATGTGGCTAATGATATGATATTAACTAGCATTCAAATTAACCCTCTTTTTATCAATTGTAGTAAGTATGTAAGTAGGGATCGTTCTAGGCCGGGGATTAGGAGGGATTGCTAAATCACTTGAAAACTGACTCAAATACGTAAAAACAAGTTTAGAACACTAATTTAGACTCAAAGAATGCAAAACTAACCTTTAAAACACTTAAACAAACCAAAGGACTCAAAACAGCAAGTAAACACTCAAAACTGCCTTAAAAACACTTTCTGGGCAGTTTTGGACACTAAGGAAGAATTTGGACGAAAATTGGTTTTGACTTGACTCAAGACACTTAAAAACACAAACTAAATTGATTTCTAACTATTTTGACACTTGAAAATAAAGGGGGATTTGGTTTTGACGAATTTGAAAACAAAACATAAACTTGTAAATCAAAACAGATTTTAAAACGAATTTGATTGAATTGAATGGATAGAAAGCTAGCTAAGGGGTTCATCTCCACACATGTTATACTTGCATTCAAAACGATTTCCAATTGCTTTTCAATAACCCATGAATTCTCAACGCCCCAAGTTAATTAGGTCCGCTTAAATTAACCTTCAGATTTTCCTAACGTTATTGAATTGGATGATTGCATACGACAACCCAAAGCATTCCCCTCAAGTCCCCTACATGATTGCATAATAGAGATACAAGCAAGAATCATTAAGTTCTATGAAAACCATAAACATTGACGAAGCACTTGTTACTATGATTGCACGAAACTTATGCCAAGAATTTACTTAACGCGATTGAGATCATCAACCTTTACTACTTGTGAATATAAGTCCATAACGATTAGGTGAAATTTCCTTATATCCTAGCATCAAATTCATGCATGCAAATTAAGTGTCGACCCTCAACCAACATACACAAATCAGTTTTAATTCTTGTAGATAAGTAAATTGAATTCACAACTTATGAAACGCAATTAGAAGTAATCAAATCATATAGCAAGCATAAACTTGTATTTCGAATCCCCCCCTAGCCAAGGGGGGGTTTAGTTCCTCATACTCGCAAAGCAAAGATACATAAATTTAGAAATTAAAATCCAAAGAAAGAAAACACCTAGAACGCTCCAACTTGGCAGCAAGCGCATCCAAGAATTCTCCTTCCTCCTTGCTACGGCATGGAACTTTAGAACAGGTTTTTGGGGTTATTTGTGGTGTAGAATGGATGGGGAATGGTATGGGAAGGTTTAGGGTTGATGGGGGTACGGCTAGGGATGATTTTGGGTAGAATTTTGGGACTTTGGTGATGGGAAGGTGCGGCAGAAATCAAGGGTAGATTTCTGGCGTGAATGATTGTGTATGGGAGATGATGCTCTGATCTAGGGGTTATAATGAGTATATATAGGCATCCAAAACCCTAGGGTAATCAGATTAGGGTTTCTAGAAGCCCAAATCCACCAGAAATTAGGTTAAAACAATCAGATTTTTAGTGGGAATAAGGCCTAAGGTGCGGCTAGGGTTAGGGTTTAGAGATGGGCCTTCTAGAATGCCTTGCAAGGCAAGGAAATCAGATATTCTAGAGGCCTAGGTGAGGCTAGGGTTAGGGTCCACAAGGAATTAGGGTTTAGGTCATCTAAAAGCCCAAAGCCAAGAATAGAAACTCTCGAAAATGGAAACCTCCAAGAATAGAAACTTCCAACTTTAGAAACTTTGGTTTCCAAATCTGAATTCTTTGTTCTTCACTTTCATTTCTTCATTTCTTAAGCTCCTTTGACCTTCAAACTTGTCCATTCCTTGTGCTCCATTAGCATACACTCCATTCCAGCTCAATTTTGCTCTAAAATGCTCCATTTTGCACTTCTTTGCATACTTCGTCTCTAAACCTGAAATTGCACGAAAATGACTTTAAACACTAAAATAACTAAAGAAAAACAACATAAATGCTTAAGAACAAGCCAACTAAGTCGCATAAATATGCTCCTATCAAATTCCCCCACACTTAGCTTTTGCTAGTCCTCGAGCAAAACAAAGAAACAAAACAAAACAAAAACACAATCTAAACCTTCCAACAATTGCCTCAGGGATTTCCAATGCACATGACATGTTAAAAATCATCACTCCCGCAGATTTTAGTCATCTTCACACTTAAGCACATACTTAATCATAGTCACCACGTACTAGTTCACATTTAACCAATTAAAACATGATTTTGAATGTAGTAACATGCCTTAGAGAATTTGCTCAATTCCTTACTAGATATGCACTCAATTTTCACTCAGATTTTCTGACTACACACCCTATACTAGTTATGTGAGAAGATTGATGTAAATATGAAAACGAATGCTCACATATATGTATAACAAAGAAAGCACTTTTGGGGAGTTAATAAGCATGTTTAGATATAATCTCATGAATGGAATGCTACTACTTAGATGCGAGAACCAGTGACACCATATGCTCATACCAATTTTAAACTCCACAAATTGAAACACATAACACTCAAGATTAAAGTCAAGGGTTGTAACGGGGCTAGGGGAGTTGGCTAACAACGAAAGGATAGGGAAAACAAACGTTCTTTAAGCAATAGTAAGCAAAACAATGAAATCGTACTCAGAATTCCCATTAGCATGCAGAAATTAACTTTTAAACACAAAGGGAAGATTCAACAACAATTAGGGCCGAATTCACTGTTTTGGACCCTTCCTTCAACAAACAACACTTAAGAACTCTTTTTTCACATCTTTTCTACTCCTTTTCATTCTTTTCACAACTTTTCTTTTTTTCTTTTTATTTTCCACGAAATTTTCTTTTTCTTTTCTTTTTCGTGCCTCATTCAAGACTTTGGCACACCCACAACAAAACTCACTTCCCCCACACTTGTTTTCTGCCAACAATGACCAAAAGGAATTCATTTTCAGTCATTCATTACTATGCTTCAAGAACAAAGGTATGGATGGTCCTAATCTAGGCTAGGTGAGGATAATGTGGGTTAACGAAGAAAACATAGGCTAAACAAGGCTCAACGGGGTTAAACCTACACAAAACAATTGCATGGAATGAAGGCTTTTTGGCTATGGTGGTAACTACTAACTTCATCTTGAATATGTGTTATGCAATTCAATAGCCTGTTTTGAATGAAATTGGCATGAGTTCTAGCATTTGGAACTAAATGATGAAACGCCTTCTAAGTAATAACCAAGCAAAGAATAATGAGATCATGCAACGACTTTAGAAAACAACAATGCACAGATTTTAACTCTCCAAATAAACATTTAGGCTCAAGTCTCACAAGGTTGTAGCGTTTGTTTGAGTTCCTTCCTTCAAGCATGTTACAAAAACTAATTTTTTTTTTCTTTATGATTACATGTGAATTCATAAGTTATAACCACAACCAAGCATAAACGAAGAGTAAATCAAACTTTCATCCATGTTAATCATTCTCTTTAACAGCCATGCGATTACAAACCGAATCCTCATCATTGTGTTGGAAGGTACCCTAAGACACAAACAAACACACAAAACAACTTTAAAACGACTCTTTTTGGGTTTTTTCAAAACATTTTTTTCAAATTTTTATTGGATTTTGGAATTTTTATGTCAAAACACATTAAAACACACCAAAACAGCCTAAAAACACCAAGAAACAATATTTGAAATTATGGGTGACAAAACCCTACGAATTTGCATCAAAACACTTTGGTTACCCCCCCCCCCCCCACACTTAAATCAAACATTGTCCTCAATGTTTCAAGCATAAACTAACACAAATAACAAATAAACAAACAAACAGCAACGAACACATTAACATGGCGGAAACGAAATAAACAACAAAGAGAAGAGTTTAGGAACGCAAATCTGGAATTGGAGTGCTTTCTTGGTCTTCCTTTGTTGAATGCATGGGTTGCCTCCCAAGTAGCGCTTGCTTTAACGTCGTACAACCGGACGATGCTCCATTGAAGGTTTATGGAACCCCACGGCATGGAGGGGTTTTTCCACAACTTGTCCTACGCAATACTTCATTCTTTGGGTCCTTGAATGGGATGGGATAATGATCCTTTCTTATTGTCATATTTTGCTTCTCTAAATTAACATGAACTCTCCCACCACGTTGTCTTCGATTAGGTACCTGCACCATACAAGGTAACGTTGATGCGAAATAGATAAGCACACAAATTAAACCCTCTTTTGTCAAATTGTAGTGGAGATGTAAGTAGGGATCGTTCTAGACCGGGGATTAGGAGGGATTGCTAAACACTTGGAAACTGACTTAAAAACTCAAAAACAAAGTTTAAAACACTAAACTAGACTCAAAGAATGCAAAACTAAAGGTTAAAACACTTAAACAAACCTAAAACTCAAAACAGCAACCTAATGACTCAAATTTGCCTAAAAACCACTTTCTGGGCAGTTTTGAGAACCTAACAAGAACTTGGACGAAATTGGGTGAAAACTTGAATCAAAACACTTAGAAACACAAATCAAAACACTTCCTAACTAATCTAAGACTTCAAAATAAAGGGGGATTTGTTTTGGACGAAAATTGAAAACAAAACAGAAACTTAAAACTAAACAGATTGTAAAACGTTTTTGGATGAAAATGATGGATAAAAGGCTAGTTAGGAGGTTCTTCTCCACACATGTCACACTTGCAAACAAAACGATTTTCAGTTGTTCTTCCAATAAATTATAAATACTCAACGCCCCAAATTAACCGTGAATTGCACTAATTAACCCTCAGTTTTTCCACAAGTTATTAAGTTGGATGATTGCATACGACAACCCAAAACATTCCCTACAAGTTCCCTACATGAATTGCATAATAGAGATACAAGCAAGAATCATTAAGTTCTATGAAAAACATAAGCATTGACAAAGCATTCGTTACTATGAATTGCATGAAACTTATGCCAAGAATTCATTCAACGCGATCGTTTTCAAGAGACCTTCACTACTTGTGATTATAAGATTGTAACTATTAGGTGAAACTCCCTCATAATCTAGCATCATATTCATGCATGAAAACTAAGCGTGCACTCTCAATCAACATACACAAATAAGTTCTCAATCAAATAGATGAACGAATTGAATACACAACTTATGAAATAACAACTGAATGTAATCAAATCATATTGCAAGCATGTACATGGTTTCGAATTACCCCCCAACAAAGGGGGTTTAGTTCCTCATACTCACAACACAAAGTTTATTGAATTGAAACATCGAAGACATAAGAAAGATTACACCTAAAACGCCCAACAATTCCACTTTGAATTTCTGCACGTCAAGCTCCTCTTTCTTCTTCTCCTTGCTGCGGCATAAAGGGTGTAGGGGATTTTTGGATGTGATTTTGGTTTAGGAAGGGAGTTAGGATAGTATGGTGGTGCGGTAAGGGGTATGGGTGGTGTATGGAGGTGTAGAATGGTTGCGGCAAGGAGTGGGAAGTGGCTGGTTGGATGGAGAAGTTGCGGCTAAGAGGTATTAGGGTGATGGTGGCTGCGGCAAGGTGGGGAAATAGGGTTGGATGAATTTCTGAATTGTGTAGAGAGTGATATGTGCGGCCAAAGGTTTAATGAATATATAGGCACTTAAAAACCCTAGCAAATCAGATTAGGGTTTCTAGAAACCCAAATCCACCATAAAATAGGTTAAACAATCAGAATTTTTGCATGGGAAAAGGCCTAGGGTGCGGCTGCTTAAGTGGGCTAGGGTTAGGGCTTCTAGAAAGCCTTGCAAGGCAAGGAAATAGGTGTTCTAGAAGGGGAAAGGTGCGGCTGGTTAGTGGGAGTGTGGATAGGGCTTCTAGAAAGCCCAAAACCAAAAGAAAATAAGCCCTAACCCACGACAAGGATGAGAAAATATTCTAACACCTTTCTTTGTGTCTTCCAACGCTTCGGAACCTTTTAATGTTGCTCAAACGCAAGGCCATTCCGGTTTAGGAAAGATCAACCCAAAATGGAAACTTTTAGGCTTAGCTTTCCTACTTCAAGTAGGAAACCTCAAATCTTGAACTCTTCAATTTCATCCCAACCTTGTGTTCCAAGCATGTCCTTTTCAATCCAAGCTCACTTTTTGCTCCAAAAGCTCCAAATTGCATCATTTCATGTAATATGTCCTTTAAACCTGAAAACACATGAAAGTAGCTTGAAAGACTACTTTAACGAAAAAAACATAACGAAAATGCATGAGAACAAGCCCACTAAGTCGCATAAATATGCTCCTATCAAATTCCCCCACACTTAGCTTTTGCTAGTCCTCGAGCAAAACAAACAAGAGAAAAAAAACAAAACGGAACAAACTAACGAAAACGAAACCTAAACCTTCCAACGTTTGCCTCAGGGATTTCCAATGCACATGACGTATTAAAGATTGTTATCCCCACAGATTTGAGTCATCTTTACACATAAACACATACTTAATTAAAACCACAACTTACTAGTTCACAAGTAATCAATTAAAACAATGCTTTGAATGTAGTAACATGCCTCAGAGAATTCCCTCAATTCCTTACAAGATATACACTCTATTTTCACTCAGATTTTCTAACTCCACACCCTACACTATGAAGGAAATATTTTGGGAAACATGTTCATTTAAGCAACATCAATAGCATGCTAATAACAATTAAAAGGCGGAATCATGCTTGCATGCACTTAAAAACAAAACATCAACCAAGAAATTCAAAGCCTAGTAGATTGGTGAATCATGAATCAACTCAAATACAAAGTGAGTTGAAATTAATACCTTTGTAGATTCCTCTTTGCATAAGCAAAGGCTAATCACCCAAAGAGATAGGGCCTTCATTCCTTGCTTCTTAGATCCATGGATTTGGATGGAAGAATAGGTTCTCCAAGTTCCCAAAATTGAGAACCTCTAATTTTCGACACCAAGGTTCGATTGTAGAAGAAATGAGTGACCTTGGAGTAGTAGGATTGCTAGATGTACCCTCCAAGGTGTTGGCCTCTTTAGAGAGAAATGGAGAGACAATTCTCACCCATTTTCCCCCAAAATAAACCCTTATTTCACTTAATAACACTTAATGAATATTTAGTTATAAAGTCATTTATATAGTCACTTCTTTAAGTGACCTAAACAACCAAAAACCCTAATTCATTTCTTCATGGCTGGCCATTTAATGGGATTTGGGCTTTTGGGCTTTAATGAATCTTTATTCATTAAATTGTCATACAACTTAAGTTAATGGGCTTGACGTTCGAAGCCCATTGGGCCTTAAGGTCCAAAACTATCCCGAAGGTCTTTAACGAACTTATTCGTTTGATTAATTAACATATTAATTAATCCTTACCATAAATAAATGATTAAACCATTTAATCATTCTTACTCATTTCCGTTTAATCTCCAATCTACACCTCTTACGGTGTGCGATCCATTAGGTTCCTTTTAGCGAGGTAGTGGGCGATTAAAACCATTTTACATCGATTGTGAATTGAAACAATTTTCAATTCTCCCTTTAGTGTTTACACACGTTTAGGGCTTCCATAAACCATGAGTGACACCTAGCAGCATATCATGGTTACCCAAGCTAATCAGAAGAGGTTTAGAGAACCTATTCAGTTCGGGATTACAAATGCAATACGGTCCTTCTCTAATCTAATACTCTTGACCACATTGTTTGGTTTGATAGTTTATTTTCTCATGTCTACTATCCAATGTGTGTCTTGTGCTTATATGATTACCTTGAATGTGATTTGGAACGCATTCCAAAATCTCATTCATACTTTGGCCAAAGATTCTTAATCATATCATAGAGTATTCTCCCTCAAACGGTTTGAAGGTTAGAGATCCCTTGTTGCGCATTCACTTGTCTCCATAGCTAAGTCACTTGACCCCAACGATGCCGTGGACACCCTCCTGATGGAGTGACTTTGACATAATCAAAGATCAAGGTCTTAACCACAAGACAACTATGATGCCTCAGGTCAAAGGACTAATTTGCATTATCTCAACCATGAGTTCTCATGTGACATGGAATATGAAAACTCTTTGTTGATCGCGTTCAGTGAACTCATTCTCTATTGAGCACCTACCGTACTTGTCTTGATGTCACACACACCAATGACTCGAGACTAATCACTCTCCCTGAGAGAAGACATAGTGCGTACTGATCTTAACGGACTGTCAACGCCCAATTGGCAATCCTATGATCAGGAACGTTTAGGATGTGTCTACGAAAGAATGGTCTCATGAATCTAACTTCATTAGATTACATTCTCCCAATCACATATTCCTTGGACTTTATCGTTTAAGCATATAACATTTATATGAGACGGCTCAAACAATAATCTTTGCCCTTTATATGTTAAACTATATTAGTTTAACATGTGAAATGTCCGTAAAGTATCATCACATGATTGGCTTTAGGGCACATTTCCAACACACTAGTCATATGTGAGAAGATTGATGTAGATATGAAAACGAATGCTCACATATATGTTTCACAAAGAATGCAATTTCTAGAGTTAAGAAGCATGTTTAGATATGATCTCATGAATGGAATGCTACTACTTAGATGCGAGAACCAGTGACACCATATGCTCATACCAAATTCAAACTCCACAAATTGAAACACATAACACTCAAGATAGAAGTTAAGGGTTGTAATGGGGCTTGGGGTGTTGGTTAACAAGGAAAGGATAAGGAAAACAAACGTTCTTCAAGCGATAGTAAGCAAAGTAATGAAATTGAGACTTAGAATTCACTTAGATTGCAGAAATTAACTTTAACACACAAGGGGGAGTCTTAAACAACTCCTTAGGGTCAAATTCATTGTTTTGGACCCTTACCTCAACAAACAATACTTTGGAACTCTTTTTCTCAACTTTTCAACTCTTTTTTCATACTTTTCATACTTTTTTCTTCATTTTTTTCTTTTTCCACGATTTTTTTTTTCTTTTCTTTTCTTTTCTTTGCCGTGCCTATGGAACACAATTCCTCATGAAAAATACTTCCCCCACACTTGTTTTCTGCTAACATAGATCAAAAGGAATTCAATTCGAATCATGGTTTACTATGCTTTAAGAACAAGGGTAAGGATGATCCTAATCTAAGCTAGGTAAGGATAATGTGGGTTAACAAACAACAAAGGCTAAACAAGGCTCAATGGGGTTAAACTTAAACATAAAATGATATGGCATACACGGCAGTTTGGCTAAGGTGGTGGTAACTACACAACTTTATCTTGAATATGTGTTATGGAAATAAATAACATGCTTTGAATGAAATGGGCATGAGTTCTAGCATTTGGAACTAAATGATGAAACGCCTTCTAAGTAGCAATCAAGCAAAGAATAATGAGATCATGCAACGACTTTAGAAAACAAAGAATGCACAGATTTTAACTCTCTAAATAAACGTTTAGGCTCAAGTCTCACAAGGTTGTAGCGTTAGTTTGAGTTCCTTCCTTCAAGCATGTTACAAAAACTGATTTTTTTTCTTTTGTGATTGCATGTGAATTCATAAGTTATAACCACAACCAAGCATAAACAAAGAGTAAATCAAACTTTCCTCCATGTTAATCATTCTCTTTAACAGTCATGCAATTACAAACCGAATCCTCATCATTGTGTTGGAAGGTACCCTAAGACACAAACAAACACACAAAAACAACTCTTTTTGGTTTTTTCAAAACAATTTTTCAAATTTTTATGGGATTTTCGGATTTTATGTCAAAACACACTAAAATGCATCAAAACAGCCTAAAAACAGCAAGAAACAACATTGGAAATTATGGGTGAGAAAACCCTACGACTTTGCATCAAAACACTTTGGTTACCCCCCCCACACTTAAATCAAACATTGTCCTCAATGTTTCAAAGCATAAACTAACATAAATAACACAAATCCAAACAAAACAGCAACTAAACAATCTAACATGGCAGAAATGAAATAATCAACAAAGAGAAGGGTTAGGAACGTAAATCTGGAATTGGAGTGCTCTCTAAGTCTTCCTTTGTTGCATGAATGGGTTGCCTCCCAAGTAACGCTTGCTTTAACGTCTTCCAGCCGGACGGTACCTCCGTTTAAGCTTGACTAGGTTCCACGGCATGGAGGGGTACCTCCTCCATGACATGCTCCTCAAACGTCTCGTAATAGGGCTTCAATCGATGCCCATTCACTTTGAATTCTTGTTGCGTCCTTAAACTTTTGACTTGCACTGCACCGTGAGGGAAAACATTAGTGACAATAAAAGGACCAACCCATTTGGAACGCAACTTACCCGGAAACAATCGAAGGCGAGAATTGAACAACAACACTTTCTGCCCAATAGAGAACGTCTTCGCACGAATCATCTTGTCATGGAATGCCTTCGTTTTCTCCTTGTAAATCCGGGCATTCTCATATGCTTCATTTCGGATTTCATCAAGCTCACACAATTGAAGCTTCCTACGTAAACCTGCGGCAGCAAGGTCCATATTGAACGTTTTGACGGCCCAATGTGCACGATGCTCTAACTCGACGGGAAGATAGCATGGCTTCCCATAGATGAGCCGAAAGGGTGACATCCCAATGGGGGTTTTGTAGGCAGTGCGATACGCCCACAATGCATCGTTTAAGCGCAAACTCCAATCCTTCCTTGTAGGCCCCACGGTCTTCTCAAGAATCTGCTTAATTTCCCTATTCGAAACCTCGGCTTGCCCGCTCGTTTGAGGGTGATAAGGTGTGGCCACCTTATGCGTGACATTGTATTTCTTGAGCAACGCCTCGATGGTTCGATTACAAAAATGGGACCCTCCATCACTGATTAGCACTCGTGGCATTCCAAACCTTGCAAAAATGTTAGTTTTCACAAAATTTGCAACCACTCGAGAATCATTAGTTCGGGTAGCTTTTGCTTCCACCCATTTCGACACATAGTCCACAGCAAGCAATATATAAAGAAACCCATGTGACGAAGGAAAGGGGCCCATAAAATCAATACCCCAAACATCAAAGATTTCAACACTAAAAATGGGGGTTTGCGGCATTTGTTGTTTAGGACCAATATTGCCCGTTCTTTGGCATCTATCACAAGACATGCAAAATGTTCTAGCATCCCTAAAGATGGTAGGCCAATAGAAACCACATTCTAACACCTTAAGTGCTGTTCTTTGAGTGCCAAAGTGTCCCCCACAAGCATAAGTGTGACAAAAGGTTAGAATAGCATTAAACTCAGAATCGTGCACACACCTACGTATAACTTGGTCAGGGCAATATTTCCATAAATACGGGTCATCCCACACATAAAACCGTGCCTCTTTCTTCAATTTATCACATTGGTGTTTAAGTAATTCACTAGGAACATGTTTAGACACCAAATAATTCACCAAATCAGCATACCACGGTTCACTTACCTTGACGGACATCAGTTGCTCATCTGGGAATGTCTCTATGATAGGTACGGCATCCTCCTCATGCACCATACGGCTCAAGTGGTCAGCCACCACGTTTTCACTTCCCTTCTTGTCCCGGATTTCGATATCGAATTCTTGGAGAAGAAGCATCCAACGAATGAGTCGTGGTTTGGCCTCCTTCTTGGTGAACAAATATTTCAATGCTGCATGATCATTATAAATAATAACTTTAGTACCAAGCAAATAAGAACGGAATTTATCTAAAGCAAATACAACAGCAAGAAATTCTTTTTCAGTAGTAGAATAATTCAATTGTGCATCATTTAAAGTCCGAGAGGCATAATAGATAACATGCGGCCTCTTTTCCTTCCTTTGCCCCAAAACAGCTCCTAATGCATAATCGGAAGCATCGTACATAAGCTCAAAAGGAAGGCTCCAATCCGGTGGAACTATGATAGGGGCCGAAGTGAGCATTTCTTTGAGGTGATTGAACGCCTTCTCACACTCCTCGTTGAAGTCAAACGACACATCTTTCTGGAGGAGACGGCAAAGAGGGTTTAAGATCTTGGAGAAGTCCTTGATAAATCGCCTATAAAATCCTGCATGACCAAGAAACGAACGAACCTCTCGAACCGAAGTAGGAGAGGGTAAGTAGCGTACAAGATCTATTTTCGATTTATCCACTTCAATTCCTCTTTCTGACACAATATGCCCTAGAACTATGCCTTGTCTAACCATAAAGTGACATTTTTCCCAATTAAGCACAAGGTTAGTTTCTACACATCGTTTCAAAATTAGTGTGAGATTTTCCAAACAACCATCAAATGAATCACCAAACACACTGAAATCATCCATAAATACCTCAATAATCTTTTCCACAAAATCTGAAAAGATACTTACCATACACCTTTGAAACGTGGCCGGAGCATTACATAACCCAAAAGGCATGCGACGATAAGCAAAAGTACCAAAGGGGCATGTAAAAGTTGTCTTTTCTTGGTCATCCGGCGCTATGACAATCTGATTATATCCAGAATAACCATCAAGGAAACAATAAAAAGAATGACCGGCTACCCTTTCAAGCATCTGATCAATGAACGGTAAAGGGAAATGGTCCTTTCTTGTGGTGGCGTTGAGCTTCCTATAATCAATGCACACTCGCCAACCTGTTTGGATACGAGTTGGCACAAGCTCGTTCTCGGCATTCTTCACCACTGTCACTCCGGACTTCTTTGGAACACATTGCACCGGTGACACCCAACGACTATCAGAGATCGGATAAATCACTCCACAATCAAGAAGTTTGATAATCTCCTTTTTCAAACTTCCATCATTGGAGGGTTGAGACGGCGCTGAGCCTCTCGAGTTGGTTTAGCCCCCTCCTCTAGAAGTATGCGATGCATGCACGTAGTCGGGCTAATTCCCCTAATATCGGCCAAAGTCCACCCAATGGCAGTCTTGTGCTCTTTCAACACTCGGATCAACTTCTCCTCTTCTATGGCCGTGAGTGATGAGGAGACAATGACGAGTAATGTCTCGTTGTCTCCCAGATAGACATACTTTAAATGATCGGGCAACGGTTTAAGTTCAAGTACGGGTGCCTGAATCACTGAGGGTAACAACTTATTAGTGGAAACTGGAATTGAAATTGGGTTAGAAGGCTTACCATGGTGTTGAGGTAGTGACTCAAGGGCAGCCACTATCTCGGCCTCCTCCTCACTTCTAGGCACGACAAAACCAGATTTTTGCCCAATTCCTTGTGCAATTGTCGTTTCAAGGGTATCCCTCTCCAAACAATCGAGAAAATCCTGCGCCAAATCATCAATTATATCAATAGAAAAGCAAGAATGATCGTCCTTAGGAAATTTAATACTTTCAGAAAGATTGAAATCAATGACTTCCCCATCAAATTCCATCGTTAAAGTTCCTTTAAACACATCTATCTTGGTGCGGGCTGTTTTCATGAAGGGCCTCCCTAATAGAATCGGCAATGGGGTGGAATGGGGGGAATCCTCCATGTCAAGCACGTAGAAATCCGCTGGAAAAATCAAGTTACCAACCTGCACCAAAACATCTTCCAAAAAACCCTTTGGATAGGCATTAGAACGATCGGCTAATTGAATTATAACACCATCATTTTTAAGCTCACCTAAGTTCATAGATGCATAAATAGAGTATGGCATAACATTAATCGAAGCCCCTAAGTCTAACATGCATTGTTCAAACTTAGTATTACCGATAACGCACGAAATTGTAAAACTACCCGGATCTTTGCATTTAGGAGGTAATTTCCTTTGTAACACAGCAGAGACATTTTCACTTACTTGAACCACCTCTTTGTTCGAAATCCTTCTCCTTGTTGTACAAAGTTCTTTTAAAAACTTCGCATACCTCGGGACTTGCTTAATTGCATCAAGGAGCGGGATATTGACTTGAACTTTCCGAAAGGTCTCTAGAATGTCCTTCTCGGCTTCTTCCTTCTTTGATTGCCTAAACCTGCCAGGAAAGGGCACATTTAGTGGAATAGAACTAGAAAAAGTCGAATTGGGACTTACCTTGGTGGTTGGGGACGGTTTAGGAGGACTAGGTGGTGGCGGCAAGGTTTGGTCATCCTTGGCCGTGGGCTTTGCTCCCTTTGCTTCCTCTTTCAGCAACTTGTCCTCCTCGTCTTGACTTGATTTGGATGTATTTGAGTCCGCTCCAACCTATTTACCACTTCTTAACATAATGGCCTTAGTGGTTTCAAATCCTCCCTTCGGGTTTACAACTGTTGAACTAGGCAATCTGCCTTGTTCTCTAATTTGCCCCATGAATTCGGCAATTTGACCCATTTGCTTCTCCAAATTATCCACCCGTTTGTCTTGGATTTGTCTCTCCTTATTTTGAGTTTGTACTTCCTGCGTCAAAGTAGTAAGTAACTTAACAACTTGATCATTATCCAAAGACATACCTGAGTTTGTTGGAGCAGATTGCACTTGGTTTTGATTGGGGACGAATGGCTTTGTATAAAAGCCCGGTGGTTGCTGCCTAAATCCTCCTTGTTGTTGGGGTTGTTGATGATCCCGCCATTTGAAATTTGGATGGTCCCTCTGTTGGAAATGTGCCCTAAAGCCAATCATGTGATGATACTTTACGGACATTTCACATGTTAAACTAATCTAGTTTTTCATATAAAGGGCAAAGATTATTGTTTGAGCCGTCTCATATAAATGTTATATGCTTAAACGATAAAGTCCAAGGAATATGTGATTGGGAGAATGTAATCTAATGAAGTTAGATTCATGAGACCATTCTTTCGTAGACACATCCTAAACGTTCCTGATCATAGGATTGCCAATTGGGCGTTGACAGTCCGTTAAGATCAGTACGTACTATGTCTTCTCTCAGGGAGAGTGATTAGTCTCGAGTCATTGGTGTGTGTGACATCAAGACAAGTACGGTAGGTGCTCAATAGAGAATGAGTTCACTGAACGCGATTAACGAAGAGTTCTCATACTCCATGTCACATGAGAACTCATGGTTGGGATAATGCAAAGTAGTCCTTTGACCTGAGGCATCATAGTTGTCTTGTGGTTAAGTCCTTGATCTTTGATTATGTCAAAGTCACTCCATCAGGAGGGTGTCCACGGCATCGTTGGGGTCAAGCCACTTAGCTATGGAGACAAGTGAATGCGCAACAAGGGATCTCTAACCTTCAAACTGTTTGAGGGAGAATACTCTATGATATGATTTGAATCTTTGGCCAGAGTATGAATGAGATTAGGGAATGCGTTCCAAATCACATTCAAGGTAATCATATAAGCACAAGACACACATTGGATAGTAGACATGATCAAATAAACTATCAAACCAAACAATGTGGTCAAGAGTATTAGATTAGAGAAAGACCGTATTGCATTTGTAATCCCGAACTGAATAGGTTCTCTAACCTCTTCTGATTAGCTTGGGTAACCATGATATGCTGCTAGGTGTCACTCATGGTTTGTGGAAGCCCTAAACGTGTGTAAACACTAAAGGGAGAATTGAAAATTGTTTCAATTCACAATCGATGTAAAATGGTTTTAATCGCCCACTGCCTCGCTAAAAGGAACCTAATGGATCGCACACCGTAAGAGGTGTAGATTGGAGATTAAACGGAAATGAGTAAGAATGATTAAATGGTTTAATCATTTATTTATGGCAAGGATTAATTAAATATGTTAATTAATCAAACGAATAAGTTCGTTGAAGACCTACGGGATAGTTTTGGACCTTAAGGCCCAATGGGCTTCGAACGTCAAGCCCATTAACTTAAGTTGTATGACAATTTAATGAATAAAGATTCATTAAAGCCCAAAAGCCCAAAATTCCATATATGGCCGGCCATGATGTTGATGAATTAGGGTTTTGGTTGTTTAGGTCACTTAAAGAAGTGACTATATAAATGACTTTATAACTAAAAATTCATTAAGTGAAATAAGGGTTTATTTTGGGGGAAAATTGGTGAGAATTGTCTCTCCATTTCTCTCTAAAGAGGCCAACACCTTGGAGGGTACATCTAGCAATCCTACTACTCCAAGGTCACTCATTTCTTTTACAATCGAACCTTGGTGTCGAAAATTAGAGGTTCTCAATTTTGGGAACTTGGAGAACCTATTCTTCCATCCACATCCATGGATCTAAGAAGCAAGGAATGAAGGCCCCTATCTCTTTGGGTGATTAGCCTTTGCTTATGCAAAGAGGAATCTACAAAGGTATTAATTTCAACTCACTTTGTTTTTGAGTTGATTATTGGTTCACCAATCTACTAGGCTTTGAATTTCTTGGTTATGTTTTGTTTTTAAGTGCATGCAAGCATGATTCCGCCTTTTAATTGTTATTAGCATGCTTATTGATGTTGCTTAAATGAACATGTTTTCCAAAATATTTCCTTCAAGTGGTATCAGAGCCTAGGTCTAGTAGTTGGTGAATCCTTTTGGGTTTTGTAGTTCATAATTTGTGATCTAAAAGTTGTAATTGTTACAAGCTTTATTCTTGCTTATTTGAAAGTAAATTTTGTTGGAAAATTTGCTATCTCAAATGTTGTAGATGTTGTTCATATGAGCATGAATATTGGAGCTAAAATTTGGTGCCATGCTTTTGGGAAAATTCGGCCAAAACCAAAGGGTGATTTTTTGGGTTCTTGTTTGACTTGTTAAAAGTGTTTTAATGTGTTCTTTGGAACCCCTAAGTACCCTAGTTTGGTTAGATGTTATTTCCCTTAAGTAAGAATGGTTTTGGAATGGTTTTGGGTGAAAAAAGTTCATGGAAAAATTTGGGTTTTTCATGAATGTTCTTCATTGTTCTTGATGTTCTTACCAAGAATAAAAAGGTTTGGTGTTTTGATTCAAAGTTTTGATTTATTTCATAAAGTTTATGTGATTTGTTTTTAAATGAATTATCATGTATTTAAAGTGTTAATTATTGGTATACATGATGATTGAAATAATTGAGTTTGAATTATTTCAAAACTTATCTTACATACACTTGCATGCTTTTGACAAAACTCACAAATCAACACACACACACCTCTTATCCTTTCCCCTAAAACCGGCCACTCCCTCAAAGGGAGTACTTTTGGGGCTTTTATGCAATTACATAAAGTTTTGATACTTTTGTGTATTTGCACTTTGGCCCAAAAGTTTACGTTTTTACGTTTAGGTCCAAAAACGCTAAAGGACAAATTGTTTTGATCCTTTAATGAAGTTTTTGCATTATTAAAAGTTTGGGCTCTAGTTGTATTTACATGAAGTTGTGACTTTTGTGTATTATACAAAGTGACCCCAAAAGTTTTTGTTATTGCAATATGGCCCAAAAGTTGAGGTTAATTGCAAAATGGCCCAAATAGGATGAGAACAAAATTGTTTTGTCTCTTTAAATGAGAATTGGATTTTCATTTTGTTTAGCTCCATTTAAATCAATTTTATGGATACAAAGACCAAATGAAAATGTTGCATTCAATAATTAGTTAAAGTGTTAATTAATTAAAGGGTGATTATGAACCTAAGCCTAATATAATTGAGCTATGTGAAAGGCGTTTCAAATTTGTTTGAACCATGGGAATGTGTAGATTAGATTTTGGTTGTAATTTGATTTGATCAAATGTTGTAAAAGGGCATAAGCTCTTCTTTACTTTAAAGTAATTTGTTATATGCAAATGTTGTAATGAGCATAAGCTCACCTTTACTTTGAAGTACTTCTTTCTTGCTTTATACGATATGCATGAAAATGAAGTAGTTGGGTCCAACGCCCCTAAGACAACACGCCTTAATGTGATTAAACGCGTAACTAAAATCAATCAACATCCCTAGACCGAGATTCAACACAAGGCTCGTGTTGAATCTAAACAAAGGTTCATAATCATCCTAAGGCCCTAAGGCAACTATGTAGTCCATCAAATGAATGCAAAGTTTATGTTAGTAGTATTATATACTCTTGCTTTAAAAACCGTTTTAAAAGCATAGTGGGAGTATTATGTACAACTAAAACAATGGGATGGACCAATAGTTGTAATAGGACCAAAATTGTTTTAATAGAGATTAAAATGTATATTTGTATGTGATGAGACATAAAACCCTCAACCAAACCAATATTAAGTTGATAAGCGAGAGATGTTTAGAATATCTCTTCGTGGCCTTCCACCGTGGTGGGATCCAATCGTTTATGACTTGTACACCGGCTTCACCCTATCATGGGGGAGTACAAAGTGCATGCTTATACTCAGGAGGAATCCATATACATATGATGAGGTGAGTGTAGGCAACGAGGATAGCTATATATCGTATCATCGTGAGGCTATTCTTGAACCCCTTCACACACTAAGCATGGTGGGAATGACTTAACTAAGTGCAATGGAACCAATATCATATCATTGTGAGGTTACATTCTCTAGAGGCCAAATAAGATGGGTACTTGCATTAGTTGCAAATGAGTAAGCGTACTCTCTCATTATTATTAATGCTAGCCATATATCGTATCATCGTGAGGTGGGCTTGGTAATAGTGAGCCTCCCATAACCTACTAGGAGTTTCATCCAAAACTCTCGAATTCCTATGAGGGATATGGAATTTGCCAAAAATAGTGGGTGGTACTATTTGATTTAAAGACCCGAATCAAATGGTTTAAAATCAATCAATTTATATACGTTATGTATTTGTTTACCAATATATTTGCAAACGCTATCCAACACTTGACAAAACCGAATGTTTTAGTTTCCGGACTTGGTACCACAATCCCAAAGAATGTCTTAAAAGGATTGCATATATCTAAGTAGTCTCATCCTCACAATCTTCCTAATGATAATGTATCATTGGAAGAACATGTTAGAAAAGTCTATCATAAAGAGGACAACACTTTTAATGTCATAATTCTTCAATTACAAATTGTTGTATGAAGAAATAGGAGTTGCTTTGAACAACCCTTAGTCAATGCAAACACTTAGTGCTTGTTTCTTTGTTACATGAACAAGGAACTTGAGAAGAAAGCACAAAGGGATGGACACTTTATGTGCCATGATTCTTCACTTACAATTTGTTGTGTGAAGAAATAAGAGTTGCCTTGTACAACTCTTTAAAGTTTGTAATTATGTTTAGAACATAATGGTTGGTTGACAAAAATAGTCCATCAACATGGACTTATGATGATTTTGAATCATTGAATGTTGAAGTGATAAACCACTTAACGAGACGGAAACTAGGCAAGGACTTCACCTTTGTGTCCCTATCCTAATGGTTCACTAAGTTTATTGTAAACTATGTAGTGAACAATAAACCACATGCTCTCCAAAATTGTTTGATGTGTATAACACAATTAAAAAAAGGTTTCAAGAGAGATAGTGGGAGTTTAGGGACCATGACTAATGTAGTCAAAGGTGAAAGTCAAATAAAGAAGATAAATAACTCCAAGGGAACAAACTTTCTTTATGAAAGGATGGACATTGGAAGGGGTATTTGCAAGAAATGTCTTGCAAGTGTCAAGAACACACCTTTCGAAGGTGTTGTAAAATGTTCTTGAAAAGTTCAAAACAGTTGGTTCTTCTACTTGAATACTTGATTCCGTATTAGTAACTATGTTTTACAATCGTTGTAAAAGTGTGGCTAATAAGAAGTAGAAGATTAATGAGTGAAGAGAAAGTACTTCACATTCGGAAAGTGAATAAAATATAGATTTCTGCGAAAGCAGTTAGTACTTACTTCCTCATATGAACTACCAAAGAAATTGGAAAAACATAGATTGTCTTTATATTCCAATTTTAAGGAACTAAATTCTGTCACTATGTGAAATGGATAAATGTTTTGTTTGACAAAACAATGTTCTTTATTAATCAATGATTGGATTATGGTAATCTAATTAATTATCTCTATAGTAGAGATAATATGGTAGTGTTAACTGTTTAGAAAATAATGATGCTTAAAACCTAAAAGGTTGCAAGGTAGTGACTAATCCCAACTAAAGTTGTGATTCCTCTAAAAACATAAATGACGAGTTGGTCATAGATGGATGCTTTGGATCGTTAGATCCGGATCCAATACCTTCTTGTTAAAATTGTATAGAGGCGAAATGTTCGAATCTTTATTCTTTTGGAAAGAAGAAAGAATCACAAAGTTGTTGAGGTTAATTCACTTAGATGTTAGTGGCACTTGTCCACAAACATAAATACTACTCATGTTGATTAACATTCACCGAAGATGACTCTCGGTTGGACTATAGTTTATTTTGAATAAACACAAGTCCGAATACTTTGCAAAATGTTTCAAAGAATTCAAGTAATGAAAGTTGATGAGTAAGACATCTAAAGTAATTACCTCCTTAGATTTGATCCAAGGAAAGGTAACACTTTAGATAAGTTTCCTTGAAAGATATCAAGGAAATAAGCATCATAAGATAATGTATTTCTCCATTAGGAGAAGAACGAACTTGAGTAAGATTTAGTTCGTTATATGTTATCTATTACCTATGTATAGGATGTATACTTCTAAAACAATATGATTGTCAATGAGAAGATCTTCCAATATTTTCATGACTCCATAAGATGTAGTTGGAAAGAAAGACAAATCTTAAGCATGTTAAAGATTTGGGGTTGTGTGCTAACAAGCAATATTTGTTTGATAACAAACTTGTAGGATATCCTTAAAATAACTTTTGGATATCGCTTCTATAAACCAACTAACAAATGTTGTTTTGTTGGGTAGTTCATTGTAATTCTACAATGTGATTTGCCTAAAAGCAAATGAACGAGAGATAGAACTCAAAGAATGGGTTCTTTGAGAGACAAGATAGTAATCAACAAATATAACAACCTAGTTCCTATACCACAAGCTCCAAGGTAGTCGATAAGGATTTATAAACCGTCTCAGTTGAATGGTTTTGAACTTTATGACTATGTCATAGAGTTGCACCTCTTAATTCGAAAGAAATAAGAATGAAAACCCTTATGACTACATTGAGTGCATATACGATATATACTCAAGGAAATGGTAAAGTACCATTTGACTCGAAATAATGAAACCTTCAAAGCTAATTGGTAGCTTAAGGTGACTACAATCAAATAGAATGGTTGACTTTGAAGGAACCATTTTTGACGTAGTCTTAGTTTCAATTAATTCGAAGATTGCTAGCTACAACTAAATGGTGATTCAATGTTTGGACATAATATGGGTTTCCGAAACCATTATTAAGATAGTCTTGATAATATATGTCTAAAAATATAAATCACAAGACATGTAAGTTGTAGAAATCCATCCATCATGGATCTTAGCAAGTTAGTGGGAGCTATTTGCATTTTATGAGAAAAAGGATCAAATCGTTTGATTTCTCATAAAGATGTAAATGAATCTTTTGTTTACTAGTTTTACAAAAGATTAGTGGGAGTTAATCATGTTCCTAAAATTTAAATATATATGATATATTAATTTTGGAAATGAAAAGAATACTTCTTCGTTAAAGTTATGACTTTAATACATTATATGAAGATAGAATGTATATGGGAGATATAGTCTATATACATGGGATGGAAATCTATAATGATATATTTCATGATATAATTGGATTATATCAATCCCTAATAATAGACAAAGGAAGCTAGGGAGTTTCTCATATGATGATAAACTTCAAATAAGAAGGACGATTCTAGTGAGACTAGCAAGTTGCCCTTCTCAAAGGGAATGTACCCTTTGACTCCCAAAGAAATAATGCGTAAATTGAATCCTTTATGCATACGCAGAAAGGTGATTTATGTATTTCATATTGTATGAAAAACATTGATATGAGTTGTACCTAGAACGGTACAAGACGATATCAGTGCAAGCCCAGGATCAGAACCATGGCAACTGTCAAGTGAGTCCTTAAGTATTTAAGAAATACTAAAGGATAGATTCCTCAAAGAACGAGGAAGAATTAGAGTAACGTAAAGGAAGCGTAAATGTATTAGATTATGAATCTAATCCATCATTGGATGTTTCTTCATTATGAATGAAGAGATAAACGAATATCTCTTTATTATGACTAAAGAGATATTTGGATGGAAACATTAAAGTAATGACTTTAGTGTGTTCCATTATGAATGCAAGATATATTGCCATATAGAAGTTCACAACAATGTTGTTTGGATGGGAAAGTTCATTCATGAACTCTCTATTCGGTTCCAACCAGAAAGTGTATGACACTAATGGGGCCATAGCTCAAGCCTGGGAATCAAGGTCTCATCAAGATCCGAACACAAATGAGAGACTGAACCACATGATTGAGAATCATGTATAATGGTGACGTCGTTATTCTCAAGGTTGCTTCTGTGGATAACACATATAGATATCCACTGTCTAGGCCTACTATTCAGCCATTTATGAAATGACTTCAGAAGAGGTATCATCAAGATGACCAAGCTGATTGGCTCTAGTGCAAGTGGGAGATTGTTGGAAATGTGCCCTAAAGCCAATCATGTGATGATACTTTACGGACATTTCACATGTTAAACTAATCTAGTTTTTCATATAAAGGGCAAAGATTATTGTTTGAGCCGTCTCATATAAATGTTATATGCTTAAACGATAAAGTCCAAGGAATATGTGATTGGGAGAATGTAATCTAATGAAGTTAGATTCATGAGACCATTCTTTCGTAGACACATCCTAAACGTTCCTGATCATAGGATTGCCAATTGGGCGTTGACAGTCCGTTAAGATCAGTACGTACTATGTCTTCTCTCAGGGAGAGTGATTAGTCTCGAGTCATTGGTGTGTGTGACATCAAGACAAGTACGGTAGGTGCTCAATAGAGAATGAGTTCACTGAACGCGATTAACGAAGAGTTCTCATACTCCATGTCACATGAGAACTCATGGTTGGGATAATGCAAAGTAGTCCTTTGACCTGAGGCATCATAGTTGTCTTGTGGTTAAGTCTTTGATCTTTGATTATGTCAAAGTCACTCCATCAGGAGGGTGTCCACGGCATCGTTGGGGTCAAGCCACTTAGCTATGGAGACAAGTGAATGCGCAACAAGGGATCTCTAACCTTCAAACCGTTTGAGGGAGAATACTCTATGATATGATTTGAATCTCTGGCCAGAGTATGAATGAGATTAGGGAATGCGTTCCAAATCACATTCAAGGTAATCATATAAGCACAAGACACACATTGGATAGTAGACATGATCAAATAAACTATCAAACCAAACAATGTGGTCAAGAGTATTAGATTAGAGAAAGACCGTATTGCATTTGTAATCCCGAACTGAATAGGTTCTCTAACCTCTTCTGATTAGCTTGGGTAACCATGATATGCTGCTAGGTGTCACTCATGGTTTGTGGAAGCCCTAAACGTGTGTAAACACTAAAGGGAGAATTGAAAATTGTTTCAATTCACAATCGATGTAAAATGGTTTTAATCGCCCACTGCCTCGCTAAAAGGAACCTAATGGATCGCACACCGTAAGAGGTGTAGATTGGAGATTAAACGGAAATGAGTAAGAATGATTAAATGGTTTAATCATTTATTTATGGCAAGGATTAATTAAATATGTTAATTAATCAAACGAATAAGTTCGTTGAAGACCTACGGGATAGTTTTGGACCTTAAGGCCCAATGGGCTTCGAACGTCAAGCCCATTAACTTAAGTTGTATGACAATTTAATGAATAAAGATTCATTAAAGCCCAAAAGCCCAAAATTCCATATATGGCCGGCCATGATGTTGATGAATTAGGGTTTTGGTTGTTTAGGTCACTTAAAGAAGTGACTATATAAATGACTTTATAACTAAAAATTCATTAAGTGAAATAAGGGTTTATTTTGGGGGAAAATTGGTGAGAATTGTCTCTCCATTTCTCTCTAAAGAGGCCAACACCTTGGAGGGTACATCTAGCAATCCTACTACTCCAAGGTCACTCATTTCTTCTACAATCGAACCTTGGTATCGAAAATTAGAGGTTCTCAATTTTGGGAACTTGGAGAACCTATTCTTCCATCCACATCCATGGATCTAAGAAGCAAGGAATGAAGGCCCCTATCTCTTTGGGTGATTAGCCTTTGCTTATGCAAAGAGGAATCTACAAAGGTATTAATTTCAACTCACTTTGTTTTTGAGTTGATTATTGGTTCACCAATCTACTAGGCTTTGAATTTCTTGGTTATGTTTTGTTTTTAAGTGCATGCAAGCATGATTCCGCCTTTTAATTGTTATTAGCATGCTTATTGATGTTGCTTAAATGAACATGTTTTCCAAAATATTTCCTTCACCCTCCACCCCGGATTGTAGGAATTAGAGTATGGATCATGGCGTGGTTGATTTTGGTTCCCAAAACCCACGGCATTGGCAGATTCCCAACCCCCATTCTCAATCAACTAAGGGCATTGATCGTTGGCATGTCCTTGCATAGAGCACACGCCACACACACTTGGTCCATGAATCTTCATTCCCTCGGCCAACTGAGAAACAATAGAAGTAAGGTTAGCTAATTGGGATTGAATTTCGGGCATAGAACTTACCTCATTCACTTGTGCTCGTGGGGGATCTCTTTGACCAACACCTTCGTATTGTTGTGCATTATGTGCTCGGTTGGCAATTAGAACTTTTGCAGCCCCCGGAGTTTTATCCACCAACGCACCTCCCGCCGAGGCATCAAGCATTTGGCGTTCCATGGGAAGGAGACCTTCGTAGAAGTATTGAATGAGCAGCTCCTCCTTCATTTGATGCTGTGGACAAGAAGCAACAAGTGATTTAAAACGTTCATAATAAGAAGGAAACGATTCACCTTGATTTTGTTGGATGCCACTAATCCGTTTCCTCAAGAGAATGACTCTTGAAGTTGGGAAAAACTTCTCCAAGAAAGCTCTTTTCATACTATCCCAAGATGTAACCGTTCCGGGTGCTAACTCGTAAAGCCAATCCTTCGCCTTTTCCACAAGTGAGAATGGAAAAGCCTTCATGATCAGAATGTTCCCGTCGACATTTATGGGTGTCATGCTCG
This sequence comes from Malus x robusta, assembly GCA_963082935.1. Classification (NCBI taxonomy): domain Eukaryota; kingdom Viridiplantae; phylum Streptophyta; class Magnoliopsida; order Rosales; family Rosaceae; genus Malus; species Malus x robusta. The sequence goes on along the minus strand of OY720340.1, from coordinate 17,930,427 downwards.
AACAAACAACCTCGAACTCCTTGAGATGCTTGTTGGGATCTTCCATGGAAAGCCCATGGTATTTCGGAATGTGGTGCAACAAGCTTGACTTCAACTCGAATTCATCGGTCTTGCATTGGGCAGCCGCGGGGTATTGAATGCATAATGGTGCGGCATTGGTCAACCCCGAGGCCGAAAGCTCTTTAATGGTCCGATTGTCTGCTGCCATAACTTTTTCTTCCACTTCTTCAAACTCAGATTCGGCCTCTGAACTTGAACTAGGTTCACTAGGTTCGGGATGCCTCCTCTTTCTTCTCAAATCACGTTCAAAATCGTCGTAAAAGTCCAAGATATGTGCATGTACAGTTTGAGAACTCCGTGTCATGCACTAGTACCTAAACCAAGAAAACAAAACAAAATAAGAAAACTAAGTAAATTACACTAAAACACAAGGTAAAAACACAAGGGATTAGCAATTTTGCTAATCCCCGGCAACGGCGCCAAAATTTGATGTGAATATTATGTTGACACACAAATTAAACCCTATGGATGACAATTGTAGTATATGAGCAAATAGGGATCGTTCTAAACCGGGGACTAACTAGGGATGCTAATCAATGTGAAACTGACTCAAGATCATAAAATCATAATGTAGAACACTAAACTAGACTCAATTAATGCAAAACTAGAGTTTAAAACACTTAAATCAACCAAAAACTCAAAACAGCAACTAAAAGACTCAAAACTGCCTTAAAACCACTTTCTGGGCAGTTTTGAGTACCTAACACTAATTTGGACGAAATTGGACTAAAACTTGACTCAAGACACTTAAAAACACAAACTAAATCAATTTCTAACTAATCTAACACTTTAAAATAAATGGGGGATTGATTCTTACGAAATTGAAATTAAAACAGAAACTTGTAAACAACTTCAAACAAAACAGATTGTGATGAAATAGAATGATGAGAAACTTAGTTAGAGGGTTCCTTATCCACACATGAACATATGCATATAATTTGATTCCCAGTTATGACTTCAACAAACAATGAATGACAATGCTCCAAGTTAATTAGGTTCGCTTAAATTAACTTTCAGATTTCCCTAGATTCATTGGATTGAATGGAATACGCATTACAACCAAATCATTCCTCATCAAAGTCCCTAACTATGGAATACGCATGATAGAGACATTCAACAAAGATCATTAAGTTCAACGGAAATCATAAACATCGACTAGGCATTCATAACTATGGAATACGCATGTTAATCCAACCTAGGGTTTACTTAAACACAATCGTGACTAGCGATCTTTACTACTCATAAATATAAGTTCATAACGATTAGGTGAAATTCCCTTATATTCTAGCATCAAGTTTAGGCATGCAAATTAAGTGTCGACCCTCAACCCACATACATAAACAAGTTCTTAATCAAAACAGAAAAGTAAACCACATCTAAAGTTCATGAATTCATAACTGGAGTAAATCAAATCATAACCAACATATGTTCATGGCTTCAAATTCGCCTCTAACTAAAAAGAAATTAGTTCCACATGTTTAACATAATTGAAGAACGAATTAAATTAAACATGAAAACAGAAACAAGAGAAGAAAGAACTCCAAACACTCCACTAATGGCAGATTGCATGTGCAAGGTTTCTCCCTTCTTTGGACTGCATGGCACTACTTCTTTCTCCTTCAATGGTGGCTGCACGAGGTGGTGATGGTGGTGGAAAGGTGCGGCAAGGATGAATTTAGGGCAGAAAGTTGGGGATTTGGAGATGGAAGGTTGCGGCAAGGAAGAAAAATGGCTAGAATTGTGTTTTTGGGATTTTTGGATGTCTAGAATGGTGTGTCTGGAAGTATGGACGAAAATTCATATATATAGGCACCTAAAACCCTAAAGAAATCAGGTTAGATAATGGGCTAGGGTTTGGTGCGGCTAGGGTTGAAAATCCACAAAGAATTAGGTTAAACAATCAGATTTTTGCATGGGAAAAGGCCTAGGGTGCGGCTGGTTTGTTAGGGTTAGAGATGGGCCTTCTAGAATGCCTTACAAGGCAAGGAAATCAGGAATTTTAAAACCCTAGGTGCGGCATAGGATTAGGGAGATTAGATTTGTCAATGGGCTAGGGTTTAGGTGCGGCATAAGGTGAATATCCACAAAGAATTAGGGCCTAAGTCCACTTACTTTTAGAAAGGGATTTGTATAACCCAAATCCACAACGAAAGACCCTAATAAATCAGAATTTAAGAGGGAATGGGCTAGGAAGTGCGGCTCAAGTCCAAGAGGTAAGGATAGGTCATCCAAAAGCCCAATGCCAAGAATAGAAACTCTCAAAAACAGAAACCTCCAAGAATAGAAACTTCCAACATTAGAAACTTTGGTTTCCAATTCCGAATTCTTTGTTCTTCACTTTCATTTCTTCATTTCTTAAGCTTCTTTGACCTTCAAACTCGTCCATTTCTTGTGCTCCATTAGCATACACAACATTCCAACTCAATTTTGCTCTAAAATGCTCCATTTCGCCCTTTTTGCACACTTTGTCTCTAAAACCTGAAATGGCACGAAACAGACTTTAAACATTGAAATAAGTCAAGAAAAACAACATAAATGCATGAGAACAAGTGTTGTTGAATTCCTTCCTAATGCTAAAATATGTTTAGTATAATGGCACAAGCAAGGGTGTCGAATCCACAGGGACTAATTGGACCTATACAATTACTTGCTTTGCAAGAACTCTATGAAATGAATAAAACTAATCAAATTAAGCAGATTTGTTGTTGTAACTTGAAAGCACAAAAAAATGAAGTAAACACAAATAAATGAATCAACAACTAATAGAATGGGACAACACCAATGGAGATGAAGCTAGGGATTCGGTTTCACCATTGCTAAACCAAATCCATGTTTGTTAAATCAGTTTATACTCAGTCACCTACATATTTCTTGAGTTTGTTTCACATAGATATGATCAACCATATGATGTGTGGATTTGATCAAATGTCCTTAATCATGAACCTAATTGTGATGTGCAACTTTGGTTCCTAATCAAGAATATGTCATGCACAAGAAACTTTCATGAAACCAAAGGAAACACTCGGCAGGATGTTTGAAAACATTCCCTTCATTCATTCACATATTCACCAAGAATATGCATGATGTGTGCTTTAATCTTGGCTAAACAACCTGTGGTTAATTCAAATGGTGATCAAGCATACAAATCAACACACTAAGTCACAATTAAATCAGAGAATGAAACAAGAAATAGAGAGACCAACTGAACATTCTGAATTAACTACATGGCAATCTTGCAAGGCTACATTGAATCCCTAGAGAAAGATTAGTTACACTTCATGTTTACAAAGGTTTGACATAAAAATAAATAACATGAGTGAACAGAGAATTAAGAAGAAGAAACCCTCGAGTCAAACTGATGTCGAAATCCCTTAAGAGTAGCCTTCGGTGTTGGTTCTCCAAAATGTGTTGTAAATGAGGTGGATCGGCTATGATTGAATGGTTTCTGTAAATGGGAGAGAAAATGGACAGAAAATGGAACAGCTATGTGTGGGAATGATGGAATATCTCAACTCCCAAGAGAAGTGATTTTGCATGGTTTTATAGGAGGGGAATGTGGCTGCCAACATAAAGAATGGAGCTGGAAATGCATATGTGAGCTGGAAGTGCATATGTGAGCTGGAATGGGTGGATTTCTGGGATGGTGGATGCACGGCACAAGGATAATATGCATGTATGTGGTTTATTTAATTGAAGATGCATGTGCAATGTCTGCAACAAGGGAGTGGACAACCTGGAATTGGTTGCACCAAGCTGGAACAAGGGATGAAAATGCACGGCATGGTGCGTGATGTTGGTGTAAAAGTGGCTGAATGGTTTAATTAATGGGAGTGGATGTTTTTGGTGCAAAAGGGAGCTGGACAAGGCAAGGGAATACACGGCACAAGTTGTGTGGAACCACCCAATGTGACTCCAATGCACCACTTTCCTAACACATCTTCTCCTGAATTTCAGCAGCCACATTAGTCCTAGATTCCTCATTTGGACTTCAAATTAACTCCCAAGAATCATTTCCACGTTTGGAATAATGCTCAGCTACCAAAAGGCGTGCTTTTACTTCATTTTCCTTCCAATTGATCTTATTACACACTTGGCTGCACACTAACACCAAATAATGTAAAATGCAACTAGCTTAATCCAAAACATCACAAAGACGCCAAATATGGAAGATATAAATGCATGCAAAATGTGACTTATCAAATACCCCCAAACCTGGTTTTTGCTAGTCCTCGAGCAAACTTAAAACTAAAACACACAAAACACTAACATCTAACTAAACCACTTTCGCTGGCCAAACGATTGCACTGAGCATGTGCAACAAGCCTTTGAACCCCTAGGTGTCCCTAGCTGGAGGAGTTGTGTCTCCTGAGGGTTTACAGTGATGACACCCACAAACATCTACAAAATCTGCAAACAACTTGGTTAATACATGCTTTAACAAACTAATAAGAATCAATGAAAACCTTGTCATACATCAAACTCAAAAGTTTGCCACTTCAAAGAACAGTATCAACTGCAAAGTATAAAGATATTTCTCCATGTCTTACAACTTCAAGGTCACCATACCCAAATGCTTAAGATAGAATTCGCCTCAACTCTACTCCTCACAGATTCCACTCAAGTTCTTACTCAGACCCTAAGGTTTTAGTTTCTCCACAACATATATGAGTGAAATTATGTAAAGGGAATCAAAATTCTCACATATGAAATCTGAAATGGAAGCATAGTTTCTGAGTAGATCTCATGAAATGAATCAAATGCTAAGAATATAGATAACACACACACTTACAATCACCCATGAATACATCCTCAATGATCAGCTAGGTCTTTCTCAAGAGTGTAATGTAAGGCTTAGGTTATAGGTTACGAAAGAAGTGATATGAAATACTAGAGCTTGGGGCATACCAAAGTGTCCTTGAGGATCATGCTCTTCACTTTCATTTGTCTTCTTTCTTCTTTGTTTTTGGCGTCCAGGTCCTATGCATTATAATGAGGAGATTTGGAACTTGTATCCACTTTGACTCTCTTTTTTTTTTTTTTTTTTTAGAAACATCTTCAACATAGGTGCCCTCGGTACACGCCACAATCTTGTTCTAAAGCTCAATTTACCTTTAGTCTTCATCACATTGGTATTCCCCAAACTATAAGGTATGGCTTGTAATGGGCTAGAATGGATAGAGTATGATGTGGGAGATGAAAGAATTAGGCTAAAGTGCTTGGCTGCAACAAGGGTGAATGGAGCACACAAAGGGATAGGTTTTAAGCCTTTTAGTAGTTAAAACATGCATAGCCTAACATCGTCTCATTGAGTTCATTCATGAATGATACTAAACACATGGTATCTGCAAAAGAGAGTAATTCTTAGTATCCAATCAAAATAGGAGTAATGAGATCATTTCAAGTGAAATTGAAAGAAAAAGATAAGAGTAGAAACACTTTAAACCCTCTCAAAGAAGCAATTAGGCTCAAAATAACTCACTAGGGTAGTCTCCACTATTCTTCTTCCAGAATTTGAGTATGGTACCTCCATGATCATAATTTCAAGAGTTACAGCTTTATACATGACAACAAGATGCAACACTTTTTGATAGCAACCCAATCGTTTGTTTTCAAACATAGCCCTCATATACATTCGTATTAGTAAGCAAAAACACTCTTAACCAAAACTAACACCTAAAACAAACACAAAAACAAACCTTCCATCCCACACCCCTAAACCTAACCTAAGCATTGTCCTCGATGCTTAAAATTGTATGCAATGCAAGTAGGCAAAGAATATGGAATGGAAACAACATAAACACAAAATAAGGAAAAAAAAAACACAAACCACACTAGGTTGCCTCCTAGCAAGCGCTTTATTTAATGTCTAGGCAAGACATGGTAGCTTGTTTACGGGGTTGTAAACTCGAGAAAATCTACAATTTGATAAACTTGCTCTTCCTCCACTTTTTCCAAATATGGTTTTAATCGCTGCCCATTGACTTTAAAAGAGGTGCCATTCTTCATGTTCTCTATCTCCACAGCTCCGTGAGGAAATGTTTGCAGCACTTTGAATGGTCCCACCCACCTAGACTTCAATTTTCCTGGAAAAAGTCTCAAACGTGAGTCATACAAAAGTACTTTCATACCTTGGTGAAACTCCTTCCTTAGGATGGCCTTGTCATGATAGAGCTTAGTCCGTTCCTTGTAGATTTTGGCATTCTCATATGCCTCATTTCTAAGTTCTTCCAACTCATTAAGTTGGAGTTTCCTTGCTACTCCAGCTTCCTTGTAATCAAAGTTGAACTTCTTGATGGCCCAATATGCACGGTGTTCAAGCTCCATTGGCAAATGACAAGCTTTCCCAAACACAAGGCGATAAGGATTCATGCCAATGGGGGTCTTGTATGCTGTTCTATATGCCCATAGTGCATCATTCAACCTCAATGACCAATCCCTCCTTGTAGGGCTCATGGTCTTCATCAAAATGTTCTTGATCTCCCTATTGCTAATCTCCACTTGTCCCGAGGTCTGAGGATGGTACGGGGTTGCCACTTTGTGGTTGATGTTGTACTTCTTCATCAAGGATTCAAAGGGTTTGTTGCAGAAATGGCTGCCACCATCACTAATAATAGCTTTTGGAGTTCCAAACCTACAAAAAATCACATCTTTAAGAAAATTCAACACAACCTTATGATCATTAGTTCTTGTAGCAATGGCTTCAACCCATTTGGATACATAATCTACTGCCACTAATATGTATAAGTGGCCAAAAGAGGATGGAAATGGTCCCATGAAATCGATTCCCCAAACATCAAAGAGCTCCACTACCAAAATGTTGTTCAATGGCATCTCATTTCTTCGGCTAATGTTCCCCATTTCCTGGCACCTATCACACTTAGAACAAAAATCAAAAGCATCTTTGAATAAAGTAGGCCAAAAGAAACCAGATTGTAAAACCTTGAGAGATGTCTTTTTGGCACCAAAATGTCCTCCACATGCCAATGTATGGCTGAATGTTAGAATGCTTTGTTGCTCACTCTCTGGGACACATCTCCTAATGATTTGGTCAGGGCAATATTTAAACAAATATGGTTCGTCCCAAACGTAGTGCTTTACCATGGCAAGGAACTTCTTTCTTTCCTGAAAAGAAAGGTCATTTCTCATTACACCACAAGCAAGATAATTAACAAAATCAGCATACCATGGTTCTTTTTCTTGAACAACAAGGAGTTGTTCATCTGGAAATGATTCATTTAGAGGCAAAGGTCGTCCAACTCCATGGTTCTCATTAAGCCGTGACAAATGGTCAGCCACAACATTATCACTTCCCTTCTTATCTCGAATTTCCAAGTCAAACTCTTGTAGTAAGAGTATCCATCTAATTAAGCGTGGTTTAGCATCCTTTTTTGTCATCAAGTACCTAAGGGCTGCATGATCAGAAAACACAATAACTTTAGATCCCACAAGATATGACCGAAACTTCTCTAAGGCAAAAACAATAGCAAGCAACTCCTTTTCAGTTGTGGAATAGTTAAGTTGAGCATCATGTAGAGTCCGGCTTGCATAGTAGATCACATGTGGAAGCTTGTTCACCCTTTGCCCTAAAACTGCACCAATAGCATAGTTAGAGGCATCACACATTAATTCAAAAGGTAAAGACCAATCTGGTGCCATAATAATAGGGGTCGAGGTTAGTTCATATTTCAAAGTATTGAATGCATCCATACAAGCTTTATCAAAATGAAATACAACATCTTTAGCTAACAGATTGCATAATGGACGAGTGATCATTGAAAAGTTCTTAATGAAACGACGATAAAAGCCCGCATGTCCCAAAAAACTTCTTACTTCCTTCACAGTTGTGGGAGCTACCATATTGGTGATGACGTCAATTTTGGCTTTTTCCACTTCCATTCCTTTGCTAGAGATTACATGTCCCAACACAATTCCTTGTTTCACCATAAATTGGCACTTTTCCCAATTGAGAACCAAATTTGTTTCCTGACATCTTTGAAGTACTAAAGAGAGATGGTTAAGACATTCATCAAAAGAGGAACCAAACACTGAGAAGTCATCCATGAATACCTCAATGAATCTTTCTACCATGTCAGAAAAGATTGCCAACATGCATCTTTGGAATGTTGCTGGAGCATTGCAAAGTCCAAAAGGCATTCTCCTATATGCAAATGTGCCAAATGGGCAAGTAAAGGTTGTTTTCTCTTGATCCTCTGGAGCAATTGCAATTTGATTGTAACCTCAGTAACCATCAAGAAAACAATAGTGTGAGTAACCTGCCAATCTCTCAAGCATTTGATCTATGAAAGGCATAGGAAAGTAATCTTTTCTAGTGCTAGAATTCAACTTCCTGTAATCGGTGCAAACACGCCAACTAGCCGTGGGCTTTGTGGGCACAAGCTCTTTGTTTTCATTCTTCATCACTGTGATTCCCACCTTCTTAGGTACCACTTGAATAGCACTCACCCATTTGCTATCTGATATGATATTAACTAGCACTCAAATTAAACCCTCTTTTTGTCAAATTGTAGTGAAGATGTAAGTAGGGATCGTTCTAAACCGGGGATTAGGAGGGATTGCTAAACACTTGGAAACTGACTTAAAAACTCAAAAACAAAGTTTAAAACACTAAACTAAACTCAAAGAATGCAAAACTAAAGGTTAAAACACTTAAACAAACCTAAAAACCAAAACAGCAACTAGAAGGCTCAAAACTGCCTAAAAACCACTTTCTGGGCAGTTTTGAGCACCTACACTAATTTGGACGAAATTTGATGAAAACTTGAATCAAAATACTTAGAAACACAAATCAAAACACTTTCTTACTAATCTAAGACTTCAAATTAAAGGGGGATTTGTTTTGAACGAATTTTGAAAACAAAACAGAAACTTTGAAACTAAACAGATTGTAAAAACGATTTTGGTGAAATAGATGGGTAAAAAGGCTAGTTAGGAGGTTCTTCTCCACACATGTCACACTTGCAAACAAAACGATTTTCAGTTGTTCTTCCGATAAACTATGAATACTCAACGCCCCAAATTAACCGTGAATTGCACTAATTAACCCTCAGTTTTTCCACAAGTTATTAAGTTGGATGATTGCATACGACAACCCAAAACATTCCCTACAAGTTCCCTACATGAATTGCATAATAGAGATACAAGCAAGAATCATTACGTTCTATGAAAAACATAAGCATTGACGAAGCATTTGTTACTATGAATTGCATGAAACTTATGCTAAGAATTCATTCAACGCGATCGTTTTCGAGCGATCTTCACTACTTGTGATTATAAGATTGTAACTATTAGGTGAAACTCCCTCATAATCTAGCATCATATTCATGCATGAAAACTAAGCGTGCACTCTCAATTAGGGGTGGGCAAACGGGTAGAGGAACCGCGGGTCGGGGCGGGTAATGTAGGTTCGGGGCGGGTACGGGCCGGTTCCAAATGTTGTAGAAAATAAACGGGGCGGGGCGGGGCGGGTACATGTCATTTACGGGGCGGGCCGGGTCCTAAACCCAAGAAAAACGGGGGCCCGGACCGACCCGTTTCTAATTATAATCAACGGTCGAGATTGAATGATACCCTATCATCCAATCTTAACCGTTAATTTCTAACCTAGTTCCCGAGCCCCAGAATCGGAATCACTCTCACACTCTGTCACTCTCACTCCCAGTCTCCCACCACCTCTCCACCATCTGTCACTCCCTCTCCGTCGACTGCCTCGACTCCGACGACATCCCAAAGAACCCAGCCCATCACCGCCGTCGCGACCACCATCACCCCATCACCGACGACATCCTAGGACCCAGAACCGCGATTCTCTCTCCCAGTCTCCCACCACCTCTCCACCATCTGTCACTCCCTCTCCCTCGACTGCCTCGACTCCGACGACATCCCAAAGAACCCAGCCCATCACTGCCGTCGCGACCACCATCACCCCATCACCGACGACATCCCAGGACCCAGAACCGCGATTCTCTCTCCCAGTCTCCCACCACCTCTCCACCATCTGTCACTCCCTCTCCCTCGACTGCCTCGACTCCGACGACATCCCAAAGAACCCAGCCCATCACCGCCGTCGCGACCACCATCACCCCATCACCGACGACATCCCAGGACCCAGAACCGCGATTCTCTCGTCTTTGACAACACCAGCGCCGTCGACGACACTGCTACCGTAAGTCTACTTCTCAAAAAATTGAAAAGCTAGGTCAGCTGGTTGGGATTGGGTCCATTGGGATTGGGATTTCAATATGAGTAGGCAATTTTGAATTTAATTGGAATTTGGATCAAGAACTGAGTTTGCAGATTTGGGTTTTCTTTTCTTCTAGTTTTTGTTAAGGTTTCGTGTTAATTGATGCTTAAACCTGCCAAATCTAAACCTATTTCCCAAATTTTGCATTATTTCTTGTGCTAATTGTTATCTGGGATGTATTGGGATGGGATCTATGTAGTTTAATCTATTGGGAGGTATGTAATTCTAATGTGGGTTTTCGTTTTGAATTGGACTGTAGTTCTTAAGCTAATTGTTATTTGGAAATTTTGGATTTCATTCTTCACGCAAGGCATTTTCTCATTCTTTTCATTTGAATGCCAATGTTATTTGGACTGTGAGTTCTTGAAGTTCTGTGAGTTCTTGAGTTCTTGAACTGAGTTTGCAGATTTGGGTTTTCTTTCTTCTAGTTTTTGTTAAGTTTTCTTTTCTTCTAGTTCTTAAACCTGCCAATGAGGATAATATGATGTTTATATTTTATTTTTGCTTACAGATTCAATGAGGAATTGAGGATTGTTGTTGGAACTTGGGCGTTGGATGTGGTTTTAATTTGAAATTTATTGCGGATGTCATGTTTATGTTGTTTTGGATTATTTGATTTTTGGAATTTGGATGTCTTGGACTTTCGGATATTGTGTATGTGGATTTCATTTTTAGATGTTGGAGGATGATGTAATATTGTTATTATGGATGTATTATTAAAATTTAATTTATGAACTTGGATATTAGACTTTGTATTTAGATTAGATGTGAATGAATAATGGTGAATTTGTGCAAAATCTGCATAAATGCAGTGTCATTGTGATTGTGCAGTTGCAAATTGCAATCTGTGCAGTTTGCAAACTGTGCAGTTTTCAAACTGTGCAGTGCAGTTTAAAAAATATAAAAAAAAACGGGTACCCGTGGACCCGGCCCGAACCGGCCCGTTTTAAACGGGCCGGGTAATGTCCGGTTCCTATACAAGCAAATCCAATCCCCGCCCCGGCCTGGCCCGTTTCGTTTAACCTCTGGTTCCTACAAATGTGGGTTCGGCCCGGCTCGGCCCGGCCCGTGCCCAGCCCTACTCTCAATCAACATACACAAATAAGTTATCAATCAAATAGATGAACGAATTGAATCCACAACTTATGAAATAACAACTGAATGTAATCGAATCAAATTGCAAGCATGTACATGGTTTCGAATTACCCCCCAACTAAGGGGGTTTAGTTCCTCATACTCACAACATAAAGTTTATTGAATTGAAACATCGAAGACATAAGAAAGATTACACCTAAAACGCCCAAGAATTCCAACTTGAATTTCTGCACGTCAAGCTCCTCTTCTCTTCTCCTTGCTGCGGCAGAGATGGTTAAGGGGACTTTTGGATGTTATTTTGGTTTAGGAAGGGAATTATAATGGTATGGTGGTGCGGCAAGGGATATGGATGGTGTATGGAAGTGTAGAATGGTGTATAGAGGTGGAGAATGGTGGCTGGAATGGATGAAGGCTGCGGCAAGGTGGGGACTAGGGTTTTGACGAATTTCTGAATATAGAGAGGGTGATATCTGCGGCAAGGTGTAAAACATATATATATAAGCACCTAAAACCCTAAAGAAATCAGATTGGGCTAGGGTTAGGTGCGGCTACTTAAGTGGACTAGGGTTAGGGTTTGTAAAATAGGGCTTTTAGCATGGAAAGGTGCGGCATGGGCTTAGGGTTATTAATCAGATTTTTGCATGTGAACAAGGCCTAGGTGCGGCTGATTAAGTGGGCTAGGGTTAGGGTTTAGGTGCGGCATAGGTCCAAGAGGTAAGGATGGGTCATCCAAAAGCCCAAAGCCGAGAATAGAAACTCACGAAAATGGAAACCTCCAAGAATAGAAACTTCCAACTTTAGAAACTTTGGTTACCAATTCCGATTTAGGAAAGATCAACCCAAAATGGAAACTTTTAGGCTTAACTTTCCTACTTCAATTAAACATTGAAATCAAGGATAGAAAACGCCTAGAAATGCTCAAACACTCCCAATGCTAGGGCATAGGCACGGCACAAGGTTGTTCCTTCTCCTTCCTTCCTTGCAATAGTCACGGCACAAGAGAGATGAATGTGTTTGAGGGATGTATGAATGTAAGACAATAGGGTAGAGGGTGGTGACTAAATGGTGCAGCAAAGGGTGGTATTTATAGGCTGAAATTTGCAGCCCCTATGTAGCAAAGGAAAAAGATTTAAAAGCCTAATTTGTATAGGATAATAACACACAATCCTTGAAGGAAAAAGCTAAGGCTTTTAGAAACCAAGGGGGAAAGGAATAATCAGGTTTCTAGAAGTCCTAGAAAGGTTTGGGGCGTCACTTTTGTAGGACAAGGGATAAGGCCTTCTAGAAAGGTTGTTTTGTGGCTGATTTCTAGAGAAACAAGGGATGAGGTGTGGCACCTTTGTAGGAAGGGATAAGGCTTCTAGAAATCAGGTTTTAGGTCTCCAAATAGGAAAAGAAATCCCTTTTGTAGCTGAAATCTTTATGCATTAGGATTAGGGAAAGATAGGATAGGATAAGGTTTGTTTGGATAAGATAAGCTAAGATAAGGTTATGGATAATGTTTTGGATAAGGTTTCTGATGCGTAAAATAACTAAACACACAAATTAAACCCTCTTTTGACAAATGTAGTAAAGTATGTAAGTAGGGATCGTTCAAGACCGGGCATTAGGAGGGATTGCTAAACTCTTGGAAACTGACTTAAAAACTCAAAAACAAAGTTTAAAACACTAAACTAGACTCAAAGAATGCAAAACTAAAGGTTAAAACACTTAAACAAACCTAAAACTCAAAACAGCAACCTAATGACTCAAAACTGCCTAAAAACCACTTTCTGGGCAGTTTTGAGAACCTAACAAGAACTTGGACGAATTTGGGTGAAAACTTGAATCAAAACACTTAGAAACACAAATCAAAACACTTTCTAACTGATAGGAGCATATTTATGCGACTTAGTGGGCTTGTTCTCATGCATTTATGTTGTTTTTCTTGAGTTATTTCAATGTTTAAAGTCTGTTTCGTGCCATTTCAGGTTTTAGAGACAAAGTGTGCAAAAAGGGCGAAATGGAGCATTTTAGAGCAAAATTGAGCTGGAATGTTGTGTATGCTAATGGAGCACAAGAGATGGACGAGTTTGAAGGTCAAAGAAGCTTAAGAAACGAAGAAATGAAAGTGAAGAACAAAGAATTCGGAATTGGAAACCAAAGTTTCTAATGTTGGAAGTTTCTATTCTTGGAGGTTTCCGTTTTTGAGAGTTTCTATTCTTGGCATTGGGCTTTTGGATGACCTATCCTTACCTCTTGGACTTGAGCCGCACTTCCTAGCCCATTCCCTCTTAAATTCTGACTTATTAGGGCCTTTCGTTGTGGATTTGGGTTATACAAATCCCTTTCTAAAACTAAGTGGACTTAGGCCCTAATTCTTTGTGGATATTCACCTTATGCCGCACCTAAACCCTAGCCCATTGACAAATCTAATCTCCCTAATCCTATGCCGCACCTAGGGTTTTAAAATTCCTGATTTCCTTGCCTTGTAAGGCATTCTAGAAGGCCCATCTCTAACCCTAACAAACCAGCCACACCCTAGGCCTTGTCCCATGCAAAAATCTGATTGTTTAACCTAATTCCTTGTGGATTTTCAACCCTAGCCGCACCTAAACCCTAGCCCATTATCTAACCTGATTTCTTTAGGGTTTTAGGTGCCTATATATATGAATTTTCGTCCATACTTCCAGCCACACCATTCTAGACATCCAAAAATCCCAAACACACAATTCTAGCCATTTTTCTTCCTTGCCGCAGCCTTCCATCTCCTTGCCGCACCTTTCCACCACCATCACCATCACCACCTCGTGCAGCCACCATTGAAGGAGAAAGAAGTAGTGCCGTGCAGTCCAAAGAAGGGAGAAACCTTGCACATGCAATCTGCCATTAGTGGAGTGTTTGGAGTTCTTTCTTCTCTTGTTTCTGTTTTCATGTTTAATTTAATTCATTCTTCAATTATGTTAAACATGTGGAACTAATTTCTTTTTAGTTAGAGGCGAATTTGAAGCCATGAACATATGTTGGTTATGATTTGATTTACTCCAGTTATGAATTCATGAACTTTAGATGTGGTTTACTTTTCTGTTTTGATTAAGAACTTGTTTATGTATGTGGGTTGAGGGTCGACACTTAATTTGCATGCCTAAACTTGATGCTAGAATATAAGGGAATTTCACCTAATCGTTATGAACTTATATTTATGAGTAGTAAAGATCGCTAGTCACGATTGTGTTTAAGTAAACCCTAGGTTGGATTAACATGCGTATTCCATAGTTATGAATGTCTAGTCGATGTTTATGATTTCCGTTGAACTTAATGATCTTTGTTGAATGTCTCTATCATGCGTATTCCATAGTTAGGGACTTTGATGAGGAATGATTTGGTTGTAATGCGTATTCCATTCAATCCAATGAATCTAGGGAAATCTGAAAGTTAATTTAAGCGAACCTAATTAACTTGGAGCATTGACATTCATTGTTTGTTGAAGTCATAACTGGGAATCAAATTATATGCATATGTTCATGTGTGGATAAGGAACCCTCTAACTAAGTTTCTCATCATTCTATTTCATCACAATCTGTTTTGTTTGAAGTTGTTTACAAGTTTCTGTTTTAATTTCAATTTCGTAAGAATCAATCCCCCATTTATTTTAAAGTGTTAGATTAGTTAGAAATTGATTTAGTTTAGTGTTCTACATTATGTTTTTATGATCTTGAGTCAGTTTCACATTGATTAGCATCCCTAGTTAATCCCCGGTTTAGAACGATCCCTATTTGCTCGTATACTACAATTGTCATCCATAGGGTTTAATTTGTGTGTCAAGTTAATTTTCACATCAAATTTTGGCGCCGTTGCCGGGGATTAGCAAAATTGCTAATCCCTTGTGTTTTTACCTTGTGTTTTAGTGTAATTTACTTAGTTTTCTTATTTTGTTTTGTTTTCTTGGTTTAGGTACTAGTGCATGACACGGAGTTCTCAAACTGTACATGCACATATTTTGGACTTTAATGACGATTTTGAACGTGATTTGAGAAGAAAGAGGAGGCATCCCGAACCTAGTGAACCTAGTTCAAGTTCAGAGGCCGAATCTGAGTTTGAAGAAATGGAAGAAGAAGTTATGGCAGCAGACAATCGGACCATTAAAGAGCTTTCGGCCTCGGGGTTGACCAATGCCACACCATTATGCATTCAATACCCCACGGCTGCCCAAGGCAAGACCGATGAATTCGAGTTGAAGTCAAGCTTGTTGCACCACATTCCGAAATACCATGGGCTTTCCATGGAAGATCCCAACAAGCATCTCAAGGAGTTCGAGGTTGTTTGTTCGAGCATGACACCCATAAATGTCGACGGGAACATTCTGATGATGAAGGCTTTTCCATTCTCACTTGTGGAAAAGGCGAAGGATTGGCTTTACGAGTTGATAGGAGCATATTTATGCGCCTTAGTTAGCTAGTTCTTATGCATTTCCATGGTGTTTTCTTAGTTAAAGTAGTCTTTTAAGCTAGTTTTATGTGTTTTCAGGTTTTAAGGCCAAAGGATGCAAGAAGTTGCATTTTGGAGCTTTTTGGAGCAAAATGGAGCTTGGAATGCATGTCACATATTTGGAGCCAAGGTTGGACGAATTTGAAGACTTGAAGATGATGATTCCTACTTGAACAAGGTTTCTTAGTTGAAGTAGGAAAGTGCTTACATGACGAAGGATTCCTAATCGACGAAGGATTCCTAATCGATGAAGGATTCCTAATCAACGAAGGATTCCTAATTGAAGATGGATTCCTAATCACATGAGGATTCCTAGAAGAACAAGGATTCCTACTTGAAGTAGGAAAGTTAAGCCAAGGTTTCCTACTTTGGTTTGATTTTTCCTAATTGTCCCTAAAAGTTCCAGCAATTATGAAGATTTTCTAAGCACTTTGGGACACCAAACAAAGGCCCTAAACCACTCTAGGACATGTGCCGCACTTCCCTCACTCTTTCCTCTTCCTTGCCGTGCAAGGGAGAGGGTTTCTTTCCCAAAATCTGATTTAAAACACCTTCCTTTTTATGCTTTAAAATCCTGGCCGAATTTCCCTTGCTATTTCCTTTAATTTCTGATTTGATTTCCTATTTTTGGAAGCCCTTGACTTAAATTTCTGTTTACCTAATTAGCCTAGGGTTTTTAATTTCCTAATCCCTTTAAATAAACATGTGTGTGCAGCCACAAAGATTACCATTCATCCAGAAAATAACCTTTCACGCCAGAAATCATTCTCCATCTTCAACAGCCCCATTCCTTCACCATTCACCATATTTTCTGACCTAAAACCACCCTAGCCGTCCCATACACCTATCCCAGCCATAAACCCATCATTCTACACCATCCATAAGCCCTAAAACTCACCCACTTGTGCGTTGCAGCAAGGAGGAAGAAGGAAGGATCCTTGGATGTTCAAGCTTCATCGTTGGTGCATTCTAGGTGTAATTCGTTTCATAATTTCAATGTGTAATTTCTTTCTCTTTCGTTTTGCTATGAACATGAGTGGCTAAACCCCTATTGGTTAGGGGTGATTTCGAAGCCATGACTATGTGTACAATTTGATTTGATAAATTCCAGTTATGAATTCTTGAATCGTGAATGCAATTGGCTTAACTGTGCGAATAATAACTTATTTGTGTTTGTTAATTAGGGGTCGACACTTAATTGGCTTGCATGAATATGATGCTAGAATATAAGGTTGTTTCACATAATCGTCACACACTTATATTCATATGTAGTGAAGGTCGCTAGTCACGATCGCGTTAAGTCCAATTCGTAGCATGAGTGACATGATGTCATAGTTGCAAGTGCTTTGTCAATGCTTATAGTTTTCATTGAACGTAATGATCTTTGATCGTATCTTTATTATGATGTCATGTAGGGAACTTTTAAGGAAGGCTTCGGGTTGTCGAATGATGTCATCCAATCTGATAACACAAGGAAAACTTGAGAATTAACTAGTGATGTCACGGTTAATTTGGGGCATTGTCATTCATAATTCTACGAAGGAATAACTGGAAATTGAGTCGTTTGCATACTTGTCATGTGTGGAAAAAGAACCCCTACCTAATCCATCATCCATCGTTTCATCTAATTTCGTTTTACAATCTGTTTTGAATTTGCGATCTGTTTTGTTAGTTAATTTTCGTCCAAAACAAATCCCCCTTTATTTTGAAGTCTTAGATTAGTTAGAAAGTCTTTTGGTTTATGTTTTTAAGTGTTTTGAGTCAAGTTTTCAACCAATTTCGTCCAAATTAGTGTAGGTGCTCAAAACTGCCCAGAAAGTGGTTTTTAGGCAGTTTTGAGTCTTCTAGTTGCTGTTTTGAGTTTTTGGTTTGTTTTAGTGTTTTAAACTTTAGTTTTTCATTCTTTGAGTCCAAATTAGTGTTTTAAACTTTGTTTTTAAGTTTTTAAATCAGTTTTCAAGTGTTTAGCAATCCCTCCTAATCCCCGGTCTAGAACGATCCCTACTTACATACTTTGCTACAATTGTTAAAAGAGGGTTTAATTTGTGTGCTTAATATATTTCGCATCACGAGTTAGCACCCGGAACGGTTACATCTTGGGATAGTATGAAAAGAGCTTTCTTGGAGAAGTTTTTCCCAACTTCAAGAGTCATTCTCTTGAGGAAATGGATTAGTGGCATCCAACAAAATCAAGGTGAATCGTTTCCTTCTTATTATGAACGTTTTAAATCACTTGTTGCTTCTTGTCCACAACATCAAATGAAGGAGGAGCTGCTCATTCAATACTTCTACGAAGGACTCCTTCCCATGGAACGCCAAATGCTTGATGCCTCGGCAGGAGGTGCGTTGGTGGATAAAACTCCGGGGGCTGCAAAAGTTCTAATTGCCAACCGAGCACATAATGCACAACAATACGAAGGTGTTGGTCAAAGAGATCCCCCACGAGCACAAGTGAATGAGGTAAGTTCTATGCCCGAAATTCAATCCCAATTAGCTAACCTTACTTCTATTGTTTCTCAGTTGGCCGAGGGAATGAAGATTCATGGACCAAGTGTGTCTGGCGTGTGCTCTATGCAAGGACATGCCAACGATCAATGCACTCAGTTGATTGAGAATGGGGGTTGGGAATCTGCCAATGCCGTGGTTTTGGGAACCAAAATCAACCACGCCATGATCCATACTCTAATTCCTACAATCCGGGGTGGAGAGACCATCCAAATTTCAAATGGCGGGATCCTCAACAACCCCAACAACAAGGAGGATTTAGGCAGCAACCACCGGGTTTTTATACAAAGCCATTCATCGCCAATCAAAACCAAGTGCAATCTGCCCCAACAAACTCAGGTATGTCTTTGGATAATGATCAAGTTGTTAAGTTACTTACTACTTTGACGCAGGAAGTACAAACTCAAAATAAGGAGAGACAAATCCAAGACAAACGGGTGGATAATTTGGAGAAGCAAATGGGTCAAATTGCCGAATTCATAGGGCAAATTAGAGAACAAGGCAGATTGCCTAATTCAACAGTTGTAAACCCGAAGGGAGGATTTGAAACCGCTAAGGCTATTATGTTGAGAAGTGGTAAACAGGTTGGAGCGGACTCAAATACATCCAAATCAAGTCAAGACGAGGAGGACAAGTTGCTGAAAGAGGAAGCACAGGGAGCAAAGCCCACGACCAAGGATGACCAAATCTTGCCGCCACCACCTAGTCCTCCTAAACTGTCCCCAACCACCAAGGTAAGTTCCAATTCGACTTTTTCTAGTTCTATTCCACTAAATGTGCCCTTTCCTGGCAGGTTCAGGCAATCAAAGAAGGAAGAAGCCGAGAAGGACATTCTAGAGACCTTCCGGAAAGTTCAAGTCAATATTCCGCTCCTTGATACGATTAAGCAAGTCCCGAGGTATGCTAAGTTCTTAAAAGAACTTTGTACAACAAGGAGTCGGATTTCGAACAAAGAGGTGGTTCAAGTAAGTGAAAATGTCTCTGCTGTGTTACAAAGGAAATTACCCTCTAAATGCAAAGATCCGGGTAGTTTTACAATCCTTGCGTTATTGGTAATACTAAGTTTGAACAATGCATGTTAGACTTAGGGGCTTCGATTAATGTTATGCCATACTCTATTTATGAATCGATGAACTTAGGTGAGCTTAAAAATGATGGTGTGATAATTCAATTAGCCGATCGTTCTAATGCATATCCAAAGGGTGTTTTGGAAGATATTTTGGTGCAGGTTGGTAACTTGATTTTTCCAGTGGATTTCTACGTGCTTGACATGGAGGATTCACCCCATTCCACCCCATTGCCGATTCTATTAGGGAGGCCCTTCATGAAAACAGCCCGCACCAAGATAGATGTGTTTAAAGGAACTTTAACAATGGAATTTGATGGGGAAGTCATTGATTTCAATCTTTCTGAAAGTATTAAATTTCCTAAGGACGATCATTCTTGCTTTTCTATTGATATAATTGATGATTTGGCGCAGGATTTTCTCGATTATTTGGAGAGGGATACCCTTGAAACGACAATTGCACAAGGAATTGGGCAAAAATCTGGTTTTGCCGTGCCTAGAAGTGAGGAGGAGGCCGAGATAGTGGCTGCCCTTGAGTCACTACCTCAACACCATGGTAAGCCTTCTAACCTAATTTCAATTCCAGTTTCCACTAATAAGTTGTTACCCTCAGTGATTCAGGCACCCGTACTTGAGCTTAAACCGTTGCCCGATCATTTAAAGTACGTCTTTCTGGGAGACAACGAGACATTGCCCGTCATTGTCTCCTCATCACTCACGACTATAGAAGAGGAGAAATTGATCCGAATGTTGAAAGATCACAAGACAGCCATTGGGTGGACTTTGGCCGATATTAGGGGAATTAGCCCGACTACGTGCATGCATCGCATACTTCTAGAGGAGGGGGCTAAACCAACTCGAGAGGCTCAGCGCCGTCTCAACCGTCCAATGATGGAAGTTGTGAAAAAGGAGATTATCAAACTTCTTGATTGTGGAGTGATTTATCCGATCTCTGATAGTTGTTGGGTGTCACCGGTGCAATGTGTTCCAAAGAAGTCCGGAGTGACAGTGGTGAAGAATGCCGAGAATGAGCTTGTGCCAACCCGTATCCAAACAGGTTGGCGAGTGTGCATTGATTATAGGAAGCTCAACGCCACCACAAGGAAGGACCACTTCCCTTTGCCGTTCATTGATCAAATGCTTGAAAGGTTAGCCGGTCATTCTTTTTATTGTTTCCTTGATGGTTATTCTGGATATAATCAGATTGTCATAGCGCCGGATGACCAAGAAAAGACAACTTTCACATGCCCCTTTGGTACTTTTGCTTATCGTCGCATGCTTTTTGGGTTATGCAATGCTCCGGCCACGTTTCAAAGGTGTATGGTAAGTATCTTTTCAGATTTTGTGGAAAAGATTATTGAGGTATTTATGGATGATTTCAGTGTGTTTGGTGATTCATTTGATGGTTGTTTGGAAAATCTCACACTAATTTTGAAACGATGTGTAGAAACTAACCTTGTGCTTAATTGGGAAAAATGTCACTTTATGGTTAGACAAGGCATAGTTCTAGGGCATATTGTGTCAGAAAGAGGAATTGAAGTGGATAAATCGAAAATAGATCTTGTACGCTACTTACCCTCTCCTACTTCGGTTCGAGAGGTTCGTTCGTTTCTTGGTCATGCAGGATTTTATAGGCGATTTATTAAGGACTTCTCCAAGATCTCAAACCCTCTTTGCCGTCTCTTCCAGAAAGATGTGTCGTTTGACTTCAATGAGGAGTGTGAGAAGGCGTACAATCACCTCAAAGAAATGCTCACTTCGGCCCCTATCATAGTTCCACCGGATTGGAGCCTTCCTTTTGAGCTTATGTGCGATGCTTCCGATTATGCATTAGGAGCTTTTTTGGGGCAAAGGAGGGAAAAAAGGCCGCATGTTATCTATTATGCCTCTCGGACTTTAAATGATGCACAATTGAATTATTCTACTACTGAAAAAGAACTTCTTGCTGTTGTATTTGCTTTAGATAAATTCCGTTCTTATTTGCTTGGTACTAAAGTTATTATTTATACTGACCATGCAGCATTGAAGTATTTGTTCACCAAGAAGGAGGCCAAACCACGACTCATTCGTTGGATGCTTCTTCTCCAAGAGTTCGATATCGAAATCCGGGACAAGAAGGGAAGTGAAAACGTGGTGGCTGACCACTTGAGCCGTATGGTGCATGAGGAGGATGCTGTGCCTATCATAGAAACATTCCCAGATGAGCAACTGATGTCCGTCAAGGTAAGTGAACCGTGGTATGCTGATTTGGTGAATTATTTGGTGTCTAAACATGTTCCTAGTGAATTACTTAAACACCAATGTGATAAATTGAAGAAAGAGGCACGGTTTTATGTGTGGGATGACCCGTATTTATGGAAATATTACCCTGACCAAGTTATACGTAGGTGTGTGCACGATTCTGAGTTTAATGCTATTCTAACCTTTTGTCACACTTATGCTTGTGGGGGACACTTTGGCACTAAAAGAACAGCATTTAAGGTGTTAGAATGTGGTTTTTATTGGCCTACCATCTTTAGGGATGCTAGAACATTTTGCATGTCTTGTGATAGATGCCAAAGAACGGGCAATATTGGTCCTAAACAACAAATGCCGCAAACCCCCATTTTTAGTGTTGAAATCTTTGATGTTTGGGGTATTGATTTTATGGGTCCCTTTCCTTCGTCACATGGGTTTCTTTATATATTGCTTGCTGTGGACTATGTGTCGAAATGGGTGGAAGCAAAAGCTACCCGAACTAATGATTCTCGAGTGGTTGCAGATTTTGTGAAAACTAACATTTTTGCAAGGTTTGGAATGCCACGAGTGCTAATCAGTGATGGAGGGTCCCATTTTTGTAATCGAACCATCGAGGCGTTGCTCAAGAAATACAATGTCACGCATAAGGTGGCCACACCTTATCACCCTCAAACGAGCGGGCAAGCCGAGGTTTCGAATAGGGAAATCAAGCAGATTCTTGAGAAGACCGTGGGGCCTACAAGGAAGGATTGGAGTTTGCGCTTAAACGATGCATTGTGGGCGTATCGCACTGCCTACAAAACCCCCATTGGGATGTCACCCTTTCGGCTCATCTATGGGAAGCCATGCCATCTTCCCGTCGAGTTAGAGCATCGTGCACATTGGGCTGTCAAAACATTCAATATGGACCTTGTTGCCGCAGGTTTACATAGGAAGCTTCAATTGTGTGAGCTTGATGAAATCCGAAATGAAGCATATGAGAATGCCCGGATTTACAAGGAGAAAACGAAGGCATTCCATGACAAGATGATTCGTGCCAAGACGTTCGTTATTGGGCAGAAAGTGTTGTTGTTCAATTCTCGCCTTCGGTTGTTTCCGGGTAAGTTGCGTTCCAAATGGGTTGGTCCTTTTATTGTCACTAATGTTTTCCCTCACGGTGCAGTGCAAATCAAAAGTTTAAGGACGCAACAAGAATTCAAAATGAATGGGCATCGATTGAAGCCCTATTACGAGACGTTTGAGGAACATGTCGTGGAGGAGGTACCCCTCCAGGCCGTGGAACCTAGTCAAGCTTAAACGGAGGAACCGTCCGGCTGGAAGACGTTAAAGCAAGCGCTACTTGGGAGGCAACCCATTCATGCAACAAAGGAAGACTTAGAGAGCACTCCAATTCCAGATTTGCGTTCCTAACCCTTCTCTTTGTTGATTATTTCATTTCTGCCATGTTAGATTGTTTAGTTGCTGTTTTGTTTGGATTTGTGTTATTTATGTTAGTTTATGCTTTGAAACATTGAGGACAATGTTTGATTCAAGTGTGGGGGGGTAACCAAAGTGTTTTGATGCAAATTCGTAGGGTTTTCTCACCCATAATTTCCAATGTTGTTTCTTGCTGTTTTTAGGTGTTTTTAGGTTGTTTTGATGCATTTTAGTGTGTTTTGACATAAAATCCGAAAATCCCATAAAAATTTGAAAAATTGTTTTGAAAAAACCAAAAAGAGTTGTTTTTGTGTGTTTGTTTGTGTCTTAGGGTACCTTCCAACACAATGATGAGGATTCGGTTTGTAATTGCATGACTGTTAAAGAGAATGATTAACATGGAGGAAAGTTTGATTTACTCTTTGGGTTATGCTTTGTTTTGGTTATAACTTATGAATTCACATGGAATCATAAAGGAAAAAATTAGTTTTTGTAACATGCTTGAAGGAAGGAACTCAAACAAACGCTACAACCTTGTGAGACTTGAGCTTAAACGTTTATTTGGAGAGTTAAAATCTGTGCATTCTTTGTTTTCTAAAGTCGTTGCATGATCTCATTATTCTTTGCTTGGTTGCTACTTAGAAGGCGTTTCATCATTTAGTTCCAAATGCTAGAACTCATGCCCATTTCATTCAAAGCATGTTATTGATTTGCATAACACATATTCAAGATAATGTTGTGTAGTTACCACCACCTTAGCCAAATTGCCGTGTATCCCATATCATTTTATGTTTAAGTTTAACCCCGTTGAGCCTTGTTTAGCCTTTGTTGTTTGTTAACCCACATTATCCTTACCTAGCTTAGATTAGGATCATCCTTACCCTTGTTCTTAAAGCATAGTAAACCATGATTCGAATTGAATTCCTTTTGATCTATGTTAGCAGAAAACAAGTGTGGGGGAAGTATTTTTCATGAGGAATTGTGTGCCATAGGCACGCCAAAGAAAAGAAACGAAAAAATAAAAAAAAATTCGTGGAAAAAGAAAAAATGAAGAAAAAAGTATGAAAAGTATGAAAAAAGAGTTGAAAAGTTGAGAAAAAGAGTTCCAAAGTATTGTTTGTTGAAGTAAGGGTCCAAAACAATGAATTGGACCCTAAGGAGTTGTTCAAGTCTCCCCCTTGTGTGTTAAAGTTAATTTCTGCAATCTAAGTGAATTCTAAGTCTCAATTTCATTACTTTGCTTACTATCGCTTGAAGAACGTTTGTTTTCCTTATCCTTTCCTTGTTAACCAACACCCCAAGCCCCATTACAACCCTTAACTTCTATCTTGAGTGTTATGTGTTTCAATTTGTGGAGTTTGAATTTGGTATTAGCATATGGTGTCACTGGTTCTCGCATCTAAGTAGTAGCATTCCATTCATGAGATCATATCTAAACATGCTTCTTAACTCTAGAAATTGCGTTCTTTGTGAAACATATATGTGAGCATTCGTTTTCATATCTACATCAATCTTCTCACATATGACTAGTGTAGGATGTGGAGTTAGAAAATCTGAGTGAAAATAGAGTGTATATCTTGTAAGGAATTGAGGGAATTCTCTAAGGCATGTTACTACATTCAAAGCATTGTTTTAATTGGTTACTTGTGAACTAGTGAGTTGTGGCTTTAATTAAGTATATGCTTATGTGTAAAGATGACTCAAATATGTGGGGATAACAATCTTTAATACGTCATGTGCATTGGAAATCCCTGAGGCAAACGTTGGAAGGTTTGATATGATATTAACTAGCACTCAAATTAACCCTCTTTTTATCAATTGTAGTAAGTATGTAAGTAGGGATCGTTCTAGGCCGGGGATTAGGAGGGATTGCAAAATCACTTGGAATTGACTCAAAAACGTAAAAACAAGTTTAAAACACTGAACTAGACTCAAATAATGCAAAACTAAACTTTAAAACACCAAAAGAAATGATGTGAAAATTAACTTGACACACAAATTAAACCCTATTTGTGACAATTGTAGTAATGATGTAAGTAGGGATCGTTCTAACCGGGGATTAACTAGGGGTGCTAATCTAATACAAATCGACTTAGAAACACAAAAACTAAACTTAAAGACTCTAATTAGACTACTAAGATTCAAAACAGATTTGAAACACTCAAATCTGCCCAAAACTGACTAAACAAGCTAATTGACTCAAACAGCAACTAAGACAAGATCTGACTTAAAAACTCAAAAAAACAAAGTTTAAAACACTAAACTAGACTCAAAGAACACAAAACTAAAAGTTAAAACACTTAAACAAACCTAAAAACCAAAACAGCAACTAGAAGACTCAAAACTGCCTAAAAACCACTTTCTGGGCAGTTTTGAGCACCTACACTAATTTGGACGAATTTGGCAAAACTTATGACTCAAAACACTTAAAAACACCAAAGAGGACAGATTATGAAGACTCAAACTTAACAAAATATGGGGGAATTGTGTTTGGACGAATTTGAACTAAATGCACAGATTGTAATTTAAAACAGATTGTAAACTAAATGTGATGAATCAATGGGTGATGGAATGGTTAAGGGGTTCTTCTCCACACATGAAATTTATGCAACGTAAATCGATTTCCAGTTATCAATTCAATAAGTTATGAACCTCGACACTCCAAGTTAATTAGGTTCGCTTAAATTAACTTTCAGATTTCCCTAGAATCATTGAATTGGATGAATATGCATCGCAAACAAATTATTCCTAACAAGTTCTCTATATGAACAGCACGATAAAGATACAAGTTAGAATCATTAAGTTCTTTGGAAATCATAAGCATCGACAAGGCATTCGTAACTATGAAAAACATGATACTCTTGCCAGGAATCTACTTAACACGATCGTGACTAGCGACCTTCACTACTTGCGAATATAAATTCATAACGATTAGGTGAGACAAATTTATATCCTAGCACCAAATTCAAGCATGCAAATTAAGCGTGCACTCTCAATCAACATACAAGAACAAGTTTTGAATTAAACGGTTAAGCAAATTGTATTCACGACTTATGAAACGATAACTGGAAGTAATCAACTTATTTCACATAAATAAACATGGTTTCGAATACACCCTTAGCCAAAACGAATTTAGCCAATCATACTCAATGAAAAACAAAGATTACAAGAAGTAGACATTGAAATATAAGATAGAATACACCTAAAATTGTTCAACAACTCAGATTAAAGAAGCCAAACAACTTTGTGAACTGTCTCCTTCTCTTCCCCTTGCGGCAGATTGGAATGATGTGGTTTCTGGGCTGTTTTTGTGATGTAGAATGGATTATGGGTGGTATAGAGGCACGGCAAGGCTTGGGGATGGTGTGTGGATGTTGGGTGGAAGGTGTGGAGATGAAGAATGGTGGTGGAAATCGGCTGGAATGAAGGAGAAGTGGTTTCTGAGGTTGTGGATGGGTTTTGACGAATTTTGGAGAGTGTGTGGCTGAATGGGCTCTTTTGTGGCTGCACACACTTGTTTATTTAAAGGGATTAGGAAATTAAAAACCCTAGCTAATTAGGTAAACAGAAATTTAAGTCAAATGCTTCTAAAAATAGGAAATCAAATCAGAAAATAAAAGGAAAGGTGAAGGGAAATTCGGCCAGGTTTTAAAGCAAAACAAGGAAGGTGTTTTAAATCAGATTTTTGGGAAAGAAACCCTCTCCCTTGCACGGCAAGGAAAAGGAAATGGTGAGGGAAGTGCGGCACATGTCCTAGAGTGGTTTAGGCTTTTGTTTTGTGTCCTAGAATGCTTAGAAAATCTTCATAATTGTTGGAACTTTTAGGGACAATTAGGAAAAATCAAACCAAAGTAGGAAACCTTGGCTTAACTTTCCTACTTCAAATAGGAATCCTTGTTGGAGTAGGAATCCTTGTTGGAGTAGGAATCCTTATTGGAGTAGGAATCCTTGTTCTTCTAGGACTCCTCATTTGATTAGGAATCCTTCGTTGATTAGGAATCCTTCTTCGATTAGGAATCCCCTTCATGTAAGCACTTTCCTACTTCAACTAGGAAACCTTGTTCAAGCAGGAATCATCATCTTCAAGTCTTCAAATTCGTCCAAACCTTGGCTCCAAATATGTAACATGCATTCCAAACTCCATTTTGCTCCAAAATGCTCCAAAATGCCTCTTCTTGCATCCTTTGGCCTTAAAACCTGAAAACACATAAAACTGACTTTAAACACTAAAATAGCTAAGTAAACACATCCTAAATGCACGAGAACAAGCCAATTAAGTAGCATAAATATGCTCCTATCAACAAACCAAAAGACTCAAAATAACACAAAAACACTCAAAACTGCCTTCAAAACCACTTTCTGGGCAGTTTTAGACTCTAAACAAGATTTTGACGAAAATTGGGTTTAACTCGACTCAAAACACTTAAAAACACAAACTAACACACTTTCTAACTAATTTGACACTTGAAAACAAAGGGGGATTGGGTTTTGACGAAATTGAAAACAAAACATAAACTTGTAAATCAAAACGGATTTTAAAACGAATTTGGTTGAATTGAATGGATAGAAAGCTAGCTAAGGGGTTCATCTCCACACATGTTATACTTGCATTCAAAACGATTTCCAATTGCTTTTCAATAACCCATGAATTCTCAACACCCCAAGTTAATTAGGTCCGCTTAAATTAACCTTCAGATTTTCCTAACGTTATTGAATTGGATGATTGCATACGACAACCCAAAGCATTCCCCACAAGTCCCCTACATGATTGCATAATAGAGATACAAGCAAAAATCATTAAGTTCTATGAAAACCATAAGCATTGACGAAGCACTTGTTACTATGATTGCATGAAACTTATGCCAAGAATTTACTTAACGCGATTGAGATCATCAACCTTTACTACTTGTGAATATAAGTCCATAACGATTAGGTGAAATTTCCTTATATCCTAGCATCAAATTCATGCATGCAAATTAAGTGTCGACCCTCAACCAACATACACAAATCAGTTTTAATTCTTGTAGATAAGTAAATTGAATTCACAACTTATGAAACGCAATTAGAAGTAATCAAATCATATAGCAAGCATAAACATGGTTTCGAATCCCCCCCTAGCCAAGGGGGGTTTAGTTCCTCATACTCGCAAAGCAAAGATACATAAATTTAGAAATTAAAATCCAAAGAAAGAAAACACCTAGAACGCTCCAACTTGGCAGCAAGCTCATCAACGAATTCTCCTTCCTCCTTGCTGCGGTAGAGAACTTTAGAACAGGTTTTTGGGGTTATTTGTGGTGTAGAATGGATGGGGAATGGTATGGGAAGGTTTAGGGTTGATGGGGGTACGGCTAGGGATGATTTTGGGCAGAATTTTGGGACTTTGGTGATGGGAAGGTGCGGCAGAAATCAAGGGTAGATTTCTGGCGTGAATTATTGTGTATGGGAGATGATAATCTGATCTAGGGGTTATAATGAGTATATATAGGCATCCAAAACCCTAGGGTAATCAGATTAGGGTTTCTAGAAGCCCAAATCCACCAGAAATTAGGTTAAAACAATCAGATTTTTAGTGGGAATAAGGCCTAAGGTGCGGCTAGGGTTAGGGTTTAGAGATGGGCCTTCTAGAATGCCTTGCAAGGCAAGGAAATCAGATATTCTAGAGGCCTAGATGCGGGTAGGGTTAGGGTCCACAAGGAATTAGGGTTTAGGTCATCTAAAAGCCCAAAGCCAAGAATAGAAACTCTCAAAAATGGAAACCTCCAAGAATAGAAACTTCCAACTTTAGAAACTTTGGTTTCCAAATCTGAATTCTTTGTTCTTCACTTTCATTTCTTCATTTCTTAAGCTCCTTTGACCTTCAAACTTGTCCATTCCTTGTGCTCCATTAGCATACACTCCATTCCAGCTCAATTTTGCTCTAAAATGTTCCGTTTTTCACTTCTTTGCATACTTCGTCTCTAAACCTAAAATTGCACGAAAATGACTTTAAACACTAAAATAACTAAAGAAAAACAACATAAATGCTTAAGAACAAGCCAACTAAGTCGCATAAATATGCTCCTATCAAATTCCCCCACACTTAGCTTTTGCTAGTCCTCGAGCAAAACAAAGAAACAAAACAAAACAAAAACACAGTCTAAACATTCCAACAATTGCCTCAGGGATTTCCAATGCACATGACATGTTAAAAATCATCACTCCCACATATTTTAGTCATCTTCACACTTAAGCACATAGTTAATCATAGTCACCACGTACTAGTTCACATTTAACCAATTAAAACATGATTTTGAATGTAGTAACATGCCTTAGAGAATTTGCTCAATTCCTTACTAGATATGCACTCAATTTTCACTCAGATTTTCTGACCACACACCCTATACTAGTTATGTGAGAAGATTGATGTAAATATGAAAACGAATGCTCACATATATGTATAACAAAGAAAGCACTTTTGCGGAGTTAATAAGCATGTTTAGATATAATCTCATGAATGGAATGCTACTACTTAGATGCGAGAACCAGTGACACCATATGCTCATACCAATTTTAAACTCCACAAATTGAAACACATAACACTCAAGATTAAAGTCAAGGGTTGTAACGGGGCTAGGAGACTTGGCTAACAACGAAAGGATAGGGAAAACAAACGTTCTTTAAGCAATAGTAAGCAAAACAATGAAATCGTACTCAGAATTCCCATTAGCATGCAGAAATTAACTTTTAAACACAAAGGGAAGATTCAACAACAATTAGGGCCGAAGTCACTGTTTTGGACCCTTCCTTCAACAAACAACACTTAAGAACTCTTTTTCACATCTTTTCAACTCCTTTTCATTCTTTTCACAACTTTTTCTTTCTGTTTTTTTTTTCTTTTTAATTTCCACGAAATTTTTCTTTTCTTTTTCGTGCCTCATTCAAGACTTTGGCACACCCACAACAAAACTCACTTCCCCCACACTTGTTTTCTGCCAACAATGACCAAAAGGAATTCATTTTGAGTCATTCATTACTATGCTTCAAGAACAAAGGTATGGATGGTCCTAATCTAGGCTAGGTGAGGATAATGTGGGTTAACGAAGAAAACATAGGCTAAACAAGGCTCAACAGGGTTGAAACCTACAAAAACGACTGCATGGAATGAAGGCTTTTTTGGCTATGGTGGTAACTACTAACTTCATCTTGAATATGTGTTATGTAATTCAATAACATGTTTTGAATGAAATTGGCATGAGTTCTAGCATTTTGAACTAAATGATGAAACGCCTTCTAAGTAATAACCAAGCAAAGAATAATGAGATCATGCAACGAGTTTAGAAAACAACAATGCACAGATTTTAACTCTCCAAATAAACGTTTAGGCTCAAGTCTCACAAGGTTGTAGCGTTTGTTTGAGTTCCTTCCTTCAAGCATGTTACAAAAACTAATTTTTTTTTTCTTTATGATTACATGTGAATTCATAAGTTATAACCACAACCAAGCATAAACAAAGAGTAAATCAAACTTTCATCCATGTTAATCATTCTCTTTAACAGTCATGCAATTACAAACCGAATCCTCATCATTTTGTTGGAAGGTACCCTAAGACACAAACAAACACACAAAACAACTTAAAAACAACTCTTTTTGGGTTTTCAAAACAATTTTTGTGAATTTTTTTCTGGGATTTTCGGATTTTTATGTAAAACACACTAATATGCATCAAAACAGCCTAAAAACACCTAAAAACAGCAAGGAACAACATTGGAAATTATGGGTGATAAAACCCTACGAATTTGCATCAAAACACTTTGGTTACCCCCCCACACTTAAATCAAACATTGTCCTCAATGTTTCAAGCATAAACTAACACACATAACACGTAAACAAACAAACAGCAACTAACATAACAAACATGGCAGAAACGAAATAAACAACAAAGAGAAGGGTTTAGGAACGCAAATCTGGAATTGGAGTGCTCTCTAGGTCTTCCTTTGTTGAATGCATGGGTTGCCTCCCAAGTAGCGCTTTCTTTAACGTCTTGCAGCCGGACGATGCTCCATTGAAGGTTTATGGAACCCCACGGCATGGAGGGGTTTTCCCACAACCTGCCCTACGAAATACTTCATTCTTTGGGTCTTTGAATGGGATGGGATAATGATCCTTTCTTATTATCGTGTTTTGCTTCACTAAATCAACACGAACTCTCCCACCGCGTTCTCTTCGATTAGGTACCTGCACCATACAAGGTAACAACCTATTAGTTGAAACGGGAATCGAAATTGGAATAGATGGCTCACCTTTGTACGACAAAGAAGTGGTAGCACTATGGACAGATGCACAAGGGGTGCACTCGGCTAGATTTGGTGATTTCAAGGTTGGGGCCGTGCACTCTTTGTTGTTCACTCCAATTCCTTCCTCGATGGTGGGTTGTGGTACATTCTTCTTGACTAGTGTTGAACATTTCTGCCCTATATTTTCAATTACATTAATAGCACAACAAGAACGAACATCATTAGTATTCTCAACCGATTCAGAAATCTTAAAGTTAATCATATCACCACCAAAGGCCATAGTTACTGCTCCCTTGGCCACGTCAATCTTGGTTTGAACCGTTTTCATGAACGGTCGTCCAAGTAAGAGTGGTGATGGTTGAGAGTGGATTGAGTCCTCCATATCAAGCACATAGAAATCTGCAGGAAAAATCAAATGGTCTACCTGCACCAAAACATCTTCCAACACTCCTTTGGGATATGCATTAGATCGATCGGCTAATTGAATAATAACACCATCATTTTTCAGCTTTCCTAGATTCATAGATGCATAAACAGAATATGGCATGACATTTATAGATGCACCTAAATCTAACATAGCATGATCAAACCTCGTATTGCCAATAACACAAGGGATAGTGAAACTACCTGGATCCTTGCATTTAGGTGGTAACTTTCTTTGCAACAATGCAGATACATTCTCACTTACGTGTACCACCTCTTTCTCCCGAATCCGTTTCCTTATTGTACAAAGCTTCTTCAAAAACTTGGCATACTTCGGGATTTGCTTTATAGCATCGAGGATAGGGATATTGACATGCACTTTTCTAAACGTCTCAAGAACGTCTTGTTCCTCTTCTTCGTTCTTGGCTTGCAAAAATCTGCTAGGAAAGGGTACATCCGGAGGAATAACATTAGAATTAACTTGAATTATACCTTCCTTACCCTTATTGGCCGAATTAGATGGCCTAGGTGGTTGCGGCAAGGATTGCTCCTCCTCTTCTATTTGCAACTTCTCGTCCTCCTTGAGGGCAGATTTGGATGGTTTTGGCTCGGTTCCTACTTCTTTTCCGCTCCTTAGCATGATGGCCTTGGCAGTTTCCACTCCTCCCCTCGGATTGACAACAGTTGAACTTGGCAACTTGCCTTGCTCTCGAAATTGGCCCATGAACTCCGCAATCTGCCCTACTTGCTTCTCCAACTCATCCATCCTTTTGTCTCTATTTTGCATACCTTGCGCCATAGAAGTTAGTAATTGAAAAATCTGATCATTATCAATGGACGAACCTGAATTGGTTTGAGTAGGTTGTGCTTGAGGTTGTGTGGGTGCAAACGGCATTTGATAAAAACCCGGGGGTTGTTGCCTATATGTGCTTTGTTGTTGGCCTTGTTGGGGTTCTCGCCATTTGAAGTTTGGATGATCTCTCCAACTGGGATTGTAGGTATTAGAGAAGGGGTCATTCCTCGGTTGGTATTGGTTGCCAAATCCCACGGCATTGAGGGTCTCCCACCCTCCATTTTCTATCAATTGTGGGCACTTGTCCGTAAGGTGTCCGTGCATGGAACACACGCCACAAACTGCCACGTTTTGCACTTTTGGACCTTCCACCACCTGAGAAAGCAAAGTAGTAAGGTTAGCCATTTGATTTTGAAGTTCGGTTATGGCACTTACCTCATTCACTTGGTGTTGCCGTGGGGTGCCTCTTTGTATAACACCTTCGTATTGTTGAGCGTTCAACGCTCGATTGGCAATCAAAGTCTTTGCTGCCGTGGGAGTCTTGTCCACCAAAGCTCCTCCCGCCGAGGCATCTAGCATTTGACGTTCGATTGGTAGAAGTCCCTCGTAGAAGTATTGTAGAAGAAGCTCCTCCTTCATTTGATGCTGTGGACAAGAAGCAACAAGAGATTTAAAACGTTCATAATACGTAGGAAAATACTCACATTCTTCTTGTTGAATTCCACTTATCCTTTTTCGTAGGAGGATGACTCGAGAAGTTGGGAAAAACTTCTCCAAGAAAGCTCGTTTCATGCTCTCCCAAGATGTGACAGTTCCGGGAGCTAATTCATACAACCAATCTTTCGCCTTCTCCAAGAGAGAAAAGGGAAAGGCCTTCATCTTCAATATGCTCCCATCGACGTTAATTGGAGTCATGCTTGAACACACTACCTCGAACTCTTTCAAGTGCTTGTTAGGATCCTCCATGGACAATCCATGGTACTTCGGAATGTGGTGTAGCAAACTTGACTTCAACTCGAATTCTTCGGTCTTTCCTTGGGCAGCCGCGGGGTATTGGATGCATAGGGGGGCGGCATTGTCCAATCCCGAAGCCGAAAGCTCCTTGATTGTTCGGTTGTCCACTGTCATGGCTTGTTCTTCTTCACCCACTCTTGTCGTGGGTTACTCTTCCTCAGACTCAACTTCGGCTTCTGAATTTGAACTTGATTCACTAGGTTCTGGATTCTTCCTTTTTCGTCTCAATTCTCGCTAAAAATCGTCGTCAAAGTCCAAGATGTGTTCACGAATCGGATTAGAACTCCGCGTCATAAACTAGTACCTAAAACAAGAAAACAAAACAAAGAAGCTTAAGAAACGAAGAAATGAAAGTGAAGAACAAAGAATTCGGAATTGGAAACCAAAGTTTCTAATGTTGGAAGTTTCTATTCTTGGAGGTTTCTGTTTTTGAGAGTTTCTATTCTTGGCATTGGGCTTTTGGATGACCTATCCTTACCTTTGGGACTTGAGCCGCACTTCCTAGCCCATTCCCTCTTAAATTCTGACTTATTAGGGCCTTTCGTTGTGGATTTGGGTTATACAAATCCCTTTCTAAAACTAAGTGGACTTAGGCCCTAATTCTTTGTGGATATTCACCTTATGCCGCACCTAAACCCTAGCCCATTGACAAATCTAATCTCCCTAATCCTATGCCGCACCTAGGGTTTTAAAATTCCTGATTTCCTTGCCTTGTAAGGCATTCTAGAAGGCCCATCTCTAACCCTAACAAACCAGCCACACCCTAGGCCTTGTCCCATGCAAAAATCTGATTGTTTAACCTAATTCCTTGTGGATTTTCAACCCTAGCCGCACCTAAACCCTAGCCCATTATCTAACCTGATTTCTTTAGGGTTTTAGGTGCCTATATATATGAATTTTCGTCCATACTTCCAGCCACACCATTCTAGACATCCAAAAATCCCAAAAACACAATTCTAGCCATTTTTCTTCCTTGCCGCAGCCTTCCATCTCCAAATCCCCAACTTTCTGCCCTAAATTCATCCTTGCCGCACCTTTCCACCACCATCACCACCTCGTGCAGCCACCATTGAAGGAGAAAGAAGTAGTGGCGTGCAGTCCAAAGAAGGGAGAAACCTTGCACATGCAATCTGCCATTAGTGGAGTGTTTGGAGTTCTTTCTTCTCTTGTTTCTGTTTTCATGTTTAATTTAATTCGTTCTTCAATTATGTTAAACATGTGGAACTAATTTCTTTTTAGTTAAAGGCGAATTTGAAGCCATGAACATATGTTGGTTATGATTTGATTTACTCCAGTTATGAATTCATGAACTTTAGATGTGGTTTACTTTTCTATTTTGATTAAGAACTTGTTTATGTATGTGGGTTGAGGGTCGACACTTAATTTGCATGCCTAAACTTGATGCTAGAATATAAGGGAATTTCACCTAATCGTTATGAACTTATATTTATGAGTAGTAAAGATCGCTAGTCACGATTGTGTTTAAGTAAACCCTAGGTTGGATTAACATGCGTATTCCATAGTTATGAATGCCTAGTCGATGTTTATGATTTCCGTTGAACTTAATGATCTTTGTTGAATGTCTCTATCATGCGTATTCCATAGTTAGGGACTTTGATGAGGAATGATTTGGTTGTAATGCGTATTCCATTCAATCCAATGAATCTAGGAAAATCTGAAAGTTAATTTAAGCGAACCTAATTAACTTGGAGCATTGTCATTCATTGTTTGTTGAAGTCATAACTGGGAATCAAATTATATGCATATGTTCATGTGTGGATAAGGAACCCTCTAACTAAGTTTCTCATCATTCTATTTCATCACAATCTGTTTTGTTTGAAGTTGTTTACAAGTTTCTGTTTTAATTTCAATTTCGTAAGAATCAATCCCCCATTTATTTTAAAGTGTTAGATTAGTTAGAAATTGATTTAGTTTGTGTTTTTAAGTGTCTTGAGTCAAGTTTTAGTCCAATTTCGTCCAAATTAGTGTTAGGTACTCAAAACTGCCCAGAAAGTGGTTTTAAGGCAGTTTTGAGTCTTTTAGTTGCTGTTTTGAGTTTTTGGTTGATTTAAGTGTTTTAAACTCTAGTCTTGCATTAATTGAGTCTAGTTTAGTGTTCTAGATTATGTTTTTATGATCTTGAGTCAGTTTCACATTGATTAGCATCCCTAGTTAATCCCCGGTTTAGAACGATCCCTATTTGCTCATATACTACAATTGTCATCCATAGGGTTTAATTTGTGTGTCAAGTCAATTTTCACATCACTAACTAATCTAAGAATTCAAAATAAAGGGGGATTTGTTTTGGACGAAAATTAACTAACAAAACAGATTGCAAATTAAAAATAGATTGTAAAACGAAATTAGATGAAACTATGGATGATGGATTAGTTAGAGGCTCTTTCTCCACACATGACAAGTATGCAAACGACTCAATTTCCAGTTATTCCTTCATAGAATTACGAATGACAATGCCCCAAATTAACCGTGACATCACTAGTTAATTCTCAAGTTTTCCTTGTGTTATCGGATTGGATGACATCATTCGACAACCCGAAGCATTCCTTAAAAGTTCCCTACATGACATCATAATAAAGATACGATCAAAGATCATTACGTTCAATGAAAACTATAAGCATTGACAAAGCACTTGCAACTATGACATCATGTCACTCATGCTAAGAATTGGACTTAACGCGATCGTGACTAGCGACCTTCACTACATATGAATATAAGTGTGTGACGATTATGTGAAACAACCTTATATTCTAGCATCATATTCATGCAAGCCAATTAAGTGTCGACCCCTTATTAACAAACACAAATAAGCTATTATTCGCACAGTTAAGCCAATTGCATTCACGATTCAAGAATTCATAACTGGAATTTATCAAATCAAATTGCACACATAGTCATGGCTTTGAAATCACCCCTAACCAATAGGGGTTTAGCCACTCATGTTCATAGCAAAACGAAAGAGAAAGAAATTACACATTGAAATTATGAAACGAATTACACCTAGAATGCACCAACGATGAAGCTTGAACATCCAAGGATCCTTCCTTCTTCCTCCTTGCTGCCACGCACAAGTGGGTGAGTTTTGGGGCTTATGGATGGTGTAGAATGATGGGTTTATGGCTGGGATAGGTGTATGGGACGGCTAGGGTGGTTTTGGGTCAGAAAATATGGTGAATGGTGAAGGAATGGGGCTGTTGAAGATGGAGAATGGTTTCTGGCGTGAAGGATTATTTTCTGGATGAATGGTGATGTTTGTGGCTGCACAAGAATGTTTATTTAAAGGAATTAGGAAATTAAAAAACCCTAGACTCTTTTGGTAAACAGAAATTTAGTCAAAAGCTTCTAAAAATAGGAAATTAAATCAGAAACTTAAGGGGAATTAACCAAAAGGTGCGGCACTAACCTAAAACAGATTAGGAAGGTGTTTTAGGTCAGATTTTGGGAAAGAAACCCTCTCCCTTGCACGGCAAGGAAGAGGAAGGGATGAGGGAGGTGCGGCAAAGGTCCTAGAGTGGTTTAGGGCCTTTGTTTGGTGTCCCAAAGTGCTTAAAAGGTATTCACAGTGGCTGGAAATTAAGGACATTTAGGAATAGGGAAAGTCAACCAAAATAGGAAACCTTGGCTTAACTTTCCTACTTCAAGTAGGAATCCTCGAATGAGTAGGAACCTTCTTCAATTAGGAATCCTCGAATCAGTAGGAATCCTT
This sequence comes from Malus x robusta, assembly GCA_963082935.1. Lineage (NCBI taxonomy): Eukaryota > Viridiplantae > Streptophyta > Magnoliopsida > Rosales > Rosaceae > Malus > Malus x robusta. Next base: position 17,893,092 of record OY720340.1, on the reverse strand, counting down.
CTTCAATTAGGAATCCTTTGTTGATTAGGAATCCTTCTTGGATTAGGAAACCAACTTTCTTCAAGACTTCAATTCATCCATTCCTTTTGCTCCAAAGGCTCCATTTTGCTTCTTTTTGCACACTTTGACCTTAGAACCTGAAAACACACAAAAGTGACTTTAAACACTAAAATGGCTAAGTAAACACAACCTAAATGCACGAGAACAAGCCAATTAAGTAGCATAAATATGCTCCTATCAGTTTCTTCACTTGAGCTGATTCTTTGGCTTTAACTCTCCTTCTTCAAGGAGGAAACCTTGTTTGAGTATGAGTCTTCAATCTTCTAGAAATCCAACTTCAACTAGGAATCATTCTTCAACTAGGAATCCATTGTTGACTAGGATTTCATCTTCAATTAGGCACTTTCCTACTTCAATTAGGAAACTTTGCATCTTCAATTCTTCAACTTTGAAACACATTCCTAGCTTCTTCAATCCTTCAAATTCGTCCATTCTTTGTGCTCCATAAGCATGAACTCCATTCTAGCTCAATTTTGCTCCAAAATGCTCCAAATTGCATCTTATTATATGCTTTGCCCTTAAAACCTGAAAACACATGGAAATAGCTTAAAAGACTACTTTAACTAAGAAAACATAACGAAAATGCATAAGAACAAGCCAATTAAGTCGCATAAATATGCTCCTATCAAATTCCCCCACACTTAGCTTTTGCTAGTCCTCGAGCAAAACAAAGAAACAAAGTAAACAAAATGAAATAAAACAAGTAAAACACAACCTAAACCTTCCAAGGATTGCCTCAGGGATTTCCAATGCACATGACATGTTAAAAATCATCATTCCCATAGATTCTCAAGATTGAAGTCAAGGGTTGTAACGGGGCTAACGGTAATGGCTAACAAAGGAAGGATAAGGATAAACAAACGTTCTTAATGCAATAGTAAGCAAAGTAATGAAATCAACTTAGATTAGGGTCTAATTCAATGTTTTGGACCCTTCCTTCAACAATCAACACTTAAGAGCTCATTTTCACATCTTTTTCAACTCTTTTTCATATTTTTCACAACTTTCTTTTTTTTCTTGCTATTTTCCACGATTTTTTTTCTTTTTCTATTTTTTTATTTATTTATTTTTTACCCGTGCCACATGAAAGACTTTGGCACACACACATAACAAATCCTTTCCCCCACACTTGTTTTCTACACTACATTGATCAAAAGGAATTCATCTTGAGTCATGCTTAACTATGCTTTAAGAACAAGGGTATGGATGGTCCTAATCTAAGCTAGGTGAGGATAATGTGGGTTAACAAACAACATCGGCTAAACAAGGCTCAACGGGGTTAAACCTACAAAAACAAATGCATGGAATGAAGGCTTTTTGGCTATGGTGGTAACTACTAACTTCATCTTGAATATGTGTTATGCAATTCAATAACATGTTTTGAATGAAATTGGCATGAGTCCTGATGCTAAATAAATAAGCACACAAATTAAACCCTCTTTTTGTCAAATTGTAGCAAAGATGTAAGTAGGGATCGTTCTAGACCGGGGATTAGGAGGGATTGCTAAACACTTGAAAACTGACTTAAAAACTCAAAAACAAAGTTTAAAACACTAAACTAGACTCAAAGAATGCAAAACTAAAGGTTAAAACACTTAAACAAACCTAAAACTCAAAACAGCAACCTAATGACTCAAAACTGCCTAAAAACCACTTTCTGGGCAGTTTTGAGAACCTAACAAGAATTGGACGAATTTGGGTGAAAACTTGACTCAAAACACTTAGAAACACAAATCAAAACATTTTCTAACTAATCTAAGACTTCAAAATAAAGGGGGATTTGTTTTGGACGAAAATTGAAAACAAAACAGAAACTTCAAATAAAACAGATTGTAAAACGTTTTTGGACGAAAAGGATGGATAAAAGGCTAGTTAGGAGGTTCTTCTCCACACATGTCACACTTGCAAACGAAACGATTTTCAGTTGTTCTTCCAATAAATTATAAATACTCAACGCCCCAAATTAACCGTGAATTGCACTAATTAACCCTCAGTTTTTCCACAAGTTATTAAGTTGGATGATTGCATACGACAACCCAAAACATTCCCTACAAGTTCCCTACATGAATTGCATAATAGAGAAACAAGCAAGAATCATTACGTTCTATGAAAAACATAAGCATTGACGAAGCATTCGTTACTATGAATTGCATGAAACTTATGCTAAGAATTCATTCAACGCGATCGTTTTCAAGCGATCTTCACTACTTGTGATTATAAGATTGTAACTATTAGGTGAAACTCCCTCATAATCTAGCATCATATTCATGCATGAAAACTAAGCGTGCACTCTCAATCAACATACACAAATAAGTTATCAATCAAATAGATGAACGAATTGAATACACAACTTATGAAATAACAACTGAATATAATCAAATCATATTGCAAGCATGTACATGGTTTCGAATTACCCCCCAACTACGGGGGTTTAGTTCCTCATACTCACAACACAAAGTTTATTAAATTGAAACATCGAAGACATAAGAAAGATTACACCTAAAACGCCCAAGAATTCCACTTTGAATTTCTGCACGTCAAGCTCCTCTTCTTCTTCTCCTTGCTGCGGCAGAGATGGTTAAAGGGATTTTTGGATGTGGTTTTGGTTTAGGAATGGAGTTAGAATGATATGGTGGTGCGGCAAGGGGTATGGATGGTGTATGGATGTGTATAATGGTGGCTGGAGTAAAGGAAGGTGGCGGCAAGGAGGGATTAGGGTGATGGTGGTTGCGGCAAAATGGGGAAAAAGGGTTGGATGATTTTCTGATTTGTGGAGAGGGAGATATGATATGCGGCAAGGTGTAAAACACATATATATAGGCACCTAAAACCCTAAATAAATCAGATTGGGCTAGGGTTAGGTGTGGCTACTTAAGTGGACTAGGGTTAGGGTTTGTAAAATAGGGCTTCTAGAATGGAAAGGTGCGGCCCAAACCCTAGGGGAGATAGATTAGGGTTTAACTTGGCATAAATTAAGTGATTAGGCCCTAGGGTGCGGCATGGGCTTAGGGTCCACAAGGAATTAGGGTTTAGGTCATATAAAAGCCCAAAGCCAAGAATAGAAACTCACGAAAATGGAAACCTCCAAGAATAGAAACTTCCAACTTTAGAAACTTTGGTTGCCAATTCCGACTTCTTTGTTCTTCACTTTCATTTCTTCATTTCTTAAGCTCCCTTGACCTTCAAACTCGTCCATTCCTCGTGCTCCATTAGCCTACACAACATTCCGGCTCAATTTTGCTCTCAAATGCTCCATTTCGCACCATTTCATGTAATATGTCCTTTAAACCTGAAAACACATGAAAGTAGCTTAAAAGACTACTTTAACGAAGAAAACATAATGAAAATGCATAAGAACTAGCTAACTAAGGCGCATAAATATGCTCCTATCAAATTCCCCCACACTTAGCTTTTGCTAGTCCTCGAGCAAAACAAACAAAAGAAAGAAAACAAAACGAAACAAACTAACCAAAACAAAACCTAAACCTTCCAACGTTTGCCTCAGGGATTTCCAATGCACATGACATGTTAAAGATTGTTATCCCCACAGATTTGAGTCATCTTTACACAAGCACATACTTAATTAAAGCCACTACTTACTAGTTCACAAGTAATCAATTAAAACAATGCTTTGAATGTAGTAACATGCCTTAGAGAATTCCCTCAATTCCTTACAAGATATACACTCTATTTTCACTCAGATTTTCTAACTCCACACCCTACACTAGTCATATGTGAGAAGATTGATGTAGATATGAAAACGAATACTCACATATATGTTTCACAAAGAACGCAATTTCTAGAGTTAAGAAGCATGTTTAGATATGATCTCATGAATGGAATGCTACTACTTAGATGCGAGAACCAGTGACACCATATGCTCATACCAAATTCAAACTCCACAAATTGACACACATAACACTCAAGATAGAAGTTAAGGGTTGTAATGGGGCTTGGGGTATTGGCTAACAAGGAAAGGATAGGGAAAACAAACGTTCTTCAAGCAATAGTAAGCAAAGCAATGAAATTGAGACTTAGAATTCACTTAGATTGCAGAAATTAACTTTAAAACACAAGGGGAAGACTTAAACAACTCCTTAGGGTCAAATTCATTGTTTTGGACCCTTACTTCAACAAACAATACTTTGGAACTCTTTTTCTCAACTCTTTTTTTTCATACTTTTCATACTTTTTCTTCATTTTTTTCTTTTTCCACGAAATTTTTTTTTTTTCTTTTCTTTTCTTTTCTTCCCACACGTGCCTATGGCACACAAAATCACAAAAGAAATATTTCCCCCACACTTGTTTTCTGCCAACATAAATGATGTGAGAATTACTTGACACACAAATTAAACCCTATTGATGACAATTGTAGTAATGATGCAAGTAGGGATCGTTCTAGACCGGGGATTAACTAGGGATGCTAATGAACAAATATAAGACTCAAGAATATAAGAAGAAACTTAAAAACACAAAAGTAGGCTTTAAAACACTAAACTAGACTCAAAGAGTTCAAAACACTTTAAGGCACAAACTAAACAAACTTAAACACACTTCGATACAAGAAAGTAAATGGGAGGTATTGGTTTGGATGAGATTGAGATAACAACAAAAAGTAAAACTAAATAGATGGTTTATGGATTAGCTAGAGATCCATTCTTCACACATGACACACTTGTACATGAATTGATTTCCAATTGCTTTTCAATAGATTATGAAACTCAACACCCCAGATTAACCGTGATGCACTAATTAATCCTCAGATTTTCCTTGATTTATTGAATTGGATGAATGCATACGACAATCCAAATTATTCTCCAAAAGTCCTCTACATGAATGCATAATAGAGATACAATCAAAGATCATTACATTCTATGAAAATCATAAGTGTTAACGAGGCATTCGTAACTATGAATGCATGATACGTTTGCCAAGAATTCAATTAACGCGATTGTGACTAGCAACCTTCACTACCAATGAATATAAACTTGTAACGATTAGGTGAAACTCATTTATATCCTAGCATCAAATTCATGCATGAAAACTAAGTATGCATCCTTAATCACATACAAGAATTAGTTTTGAAGAAAGTAGTTAATTGAATTGCATTCACAACTTATTAAATCACAATTGGAAGAAATCAATTCATATCTCAAACATGTTCATGGCTTCGAACTTCACCCTAGCTAAGTAAGGGTTTAGTTCCTCATACTTGCAATTAAACAAAAACAATTGATATTAAACATAGAGAAACAAAGTAGAAGACACCTAGAATGCTCCAACAACTCCAATGGAATGGCTAGCACAACTCCAAGCACTCCTCCTTCTTTGCAAGCCTTGGAACTAATGGAAATGTGTATGAAATGGTTGTCCCTTCCTTGAAGGCTGAATGGTGCTTATATAGAGGTTGGAAATGTCAAGCAATTGCAAGGTAATGGACAAGGGATCTCACGGCAAGGGAAGGGAGGGATGCTGCCAGCTTTGTTTTGCATGTGTGTGTGATGTCTTTGTGCTATTTCCACCTAGAAATGATCATGCCAAAGCCACCCAAAGCTATAAGTGGGAGACCAACAAGAAATCCACTTCATAGTGGTCCAATTTCCTTGCTTTTCTGCTGTCCATTCACTCCCCTTGCTGATTCCTTGCTATTGCCGTGTATGTGCATGTGTTTGTGTTGTTTTTTTGTGTTCTTTCCACCTAGAAACAATCATTCCAAAGCCACCCAAAGTAATAAGTGGAAGACCAACCAGAAATCCACCTCATAGTGGTCCAATTTTTGCCATCCCTTGTTGTCCATTCACTACCAAAGTTGTAGAAATCTGCCAACTCCATTCCATTGCCGTGTGTGTGTGTTTGTGTTGTCATCATCACTTCCCACTCTTCCATGCTTTAATTTCTGATTCCTTGCTGCCCATGTGGATGAATTATACAATGGGAAAGTATGTGATTGACAACTAGGGTGAATGGTGGCTGCAATGATGAAGTGTGATGGCTAAAAATGGCAAGGGAAGGCACGGCAATGGGTTGGTTTGTATGGCTGTTTTGTGTTGTGAGTTATGATGAATGCATGTGGATTAAAGAAGGATATGGAAGTGAATAAATCATAATAGGGCTGCAAGTTTAAAGGGCTAGGGTTTAAGGACATAAAATGGGCCTAAAATAGGGTGGTTTGCATGGCAAGGGAATGGTGTTATATGGCTAAGCCCATGGCAAGGTTGTGTAATTGGGTTAGGGCCATTGTTTTGTGTCCTCAAGTGCATACAAGGCCTTCAATTTCATCCAACATTTTGGCTCCAAGCCTAAGCTATCCATCCTTAGCCCAATAGTGCTCCAAAAAGGCCCCTAAATGCACTTCTTTGCTCTTTAAGCCCTTAGAACCTGAAATCACAAAAAAGAAGCATAAAGGACTAAAATAACTAAAGAAACATAACGTAAAAGTACGAGAACAAGCCATTTAAGTCGCATGAATATGCTCCTATCAAATTCCCCCACACTTAGCTTTTGCTAGTCCTCGAGCAAAACAAAGAAATAAAATGAAACAAAACAAATAAAACACAACCTAAACCTTCCAACATTTGCCTCAGGGATTTCCAATGCACATGACATGTTAAAAATCATTATCCCCACAGATTTGAGTCATCTTTACACTTAAGCACATACTTAATCATAGTCACCACTTACTTGTTCACAATTAATCGATTAAAACAATGTTTTTGATGTAGTAACATGCCTTAGAGAATTTACTCAAGTCCTTACAAAGTATGCACTCAATTTTCACTCAGATTTTCTAACTACACACCCTATACTAGTCATATGTGAGAAGATTGATGTAGATATGAAAAACGAACACTCACATAGATGTATCACAAAGAACGCAATTTCTGGAGTTAATAAGCATGTTTAGATATAATCTCATGAATGGAATGCTACTACTTAGATGCGAGAACCAGTGACACCATATGCTCATACCAAATTCAAACTCCATAAATTGAAACACATAACACTCAAGATTGAAGTCATGGGTTGTAACGGGGTTTAAGGGTAATGGCTAACAAAGAAAGGATAGGGATAACAAACGTTCTTAAAGCAATAGCAAACAAATTAATGAACTTGAAACTTAGAATTCACTTAGATTGCAGAAATCAACTTTTAGACATAAGGGAAAGATTTAAACAACTCTTAGGGTCGAATTCAATGCTTTGGACCCTTTCTTCAACAAACAACACTTTAGAGATCTTTCTCATATATTTTTCAACTCTTTTTCACTCTTTTCACAACTTTTTTTTTTTTTTTTTCTTGATGTATTTTTCTTTTCTTTTCTTTCCACCTGTGCCTATGGCTCACTACTTGCATGAGAAACACTTCCCCCACACTTATTTTCTGCCAAACATTACTCAAAAGGAATTCAATTTGAATCATGCTTTACTATGCTTTAAGAACAAGGGTATGGATGGTCCTAATCTAGGCTAGGTGAGGATAGTGTGGTTTAACAAAGAACGTAGTCTAAACAAGGCTCAACGAGGTTAAACTTAAACATATAATGAAGTAGGATACACGGCAATTTGGTTTTGGTGGTGGTAACTACACAACTTCATCTTGAATATGTATTATGCAAATCAATATCATGCTTTGAATGAAATGGGCATGAGTTCTAGCATTTGGAACTAAATGATGAAACGCCTTCTAAGTAGTAACCAAGCAAAGAAAAAATGAGATCATGCAACGACTTTAGAAAACAATAATGCCTAGATTTTAACTCTCCAAATAACGTTTTAGGCTCAAGTCTCACAAGGTTGTAGCATTTGTTTGAGTTCCTTCCTTCAAGCATGTTACAAAAACTGATTTTTTTCTTTATGATTTACATGTGAATTCATAAATTATAACCACAACCAAGCATACACCAAAGAGTAAATAAAATGTTCATCCATGTTTATAACTCTCTTTAACAGTCATGTAATTAAAAACCAAATCCTCATCATTGTGTTGGAAGGTACCCTAAGACACAAACAAACACACAAAAACAACTATTTTTGGCTTTTTCAAAACAATTTTTTTTTTTTTTTAAATTTTTGTCAAATTTTTGGATTTTTATGTTAAAACACACTAAAAACACTTAAAACAGCAAGAAACAACATTGTAAGTGATAGGTGAATAAAATCCCACGAAAATCATGCAACAACAACTTGTTTACCCCCCCACACTTAAATCTAACATTGTCCTCAATGTTTCAAACATAAATTCACACAAAAGCAAACAAACAAACAAACAATGAGGAAACATGATAAACATGGCAAAGTAAAAGCAACAGAGAGGAGGGTTAAAGAATGCAAACACCTGGTTTTGGAGGCGGAAATTCCTAGGTCTTCTTTATTTCCATGGGTTGCCTCCCAAGAAGCGCTTTCTTTAACGTCGTGCAGCCGGACGTCTATCATTCATCAATGATCTTTGGTGCCCACGGCATGGAGGGATCGATCCTCCACCACATGCTCCTCAAACAGGTCGTAATATGGCTTCAATCGATGCCCATTAACCTTGATTTCATGTCCTGTTTTCAAGCTTTGGACTTGGACTGCACCATGAGGAAAGACATTAGTAACAATAAATGGCCCAATCCACTTGGAACGTAACTTACCGGGGAATAACCGAAGGCGAGAGTCAAATAGGAGCAGTTTCTGCCCCTTGGAGAATGTTTTGGTACGAAGCATCTTGTTATGATACGCCTTGGTCTTGTCTTTGTAAATTCGAGCGTTCTCATAAGCGTCATGCCTAATCTCCTCGAGTTCATTTAGTTGGAGCTTTCTATGCACCCCGGCTGCATCTATGTCCATGTTGAAGGTCTTCACAGCCCAATGCGCCCTATGTTCCAATTCAACGGGCAAATGACATGGTTTACCATAAATGAGGTGAAAAGGTGACATACCTAGAGGGGTTTTGTAGGCCGTATGATAGGCCCACAATGCATCGTCCTTGAAGGCCCCACGGTTTTCTCAAGAATTTGCTTGATCTCCCGATTTGAAACTTCCACTTGCCCATTGGTTTGAGGATGATAAGGGGTGGATACCTTATGCGTCACTTTGTACTTCTTGAGCAAAGCTTCAATGGTTCGATTACAAAAGTGAGAGCCTCCATCACTAATGAGAACTCTAGGCATGCCAAACCTAGCAAAGATATTAGTTTTCACAAAATCTGCAACAACCTTTGAATCGTTAGTTCGGGTGGCTTTGGCTTCCACCCATTTGGAAACATAATCAACAGCTAGCAAGATATAAGTGAAACCAAAAGATGGAGGGAAAGGACCCATGAAATCTATACCCCAAACATCAAAGATTTCAACACTAAAAATGGGGGTTTGCGGCATTTGTTGTTTAGGACCAATATTGCCCGTTCTTTGGCATCTATCACAAGACATGCAAAATGTTCTAGCATCCCTAAATATGGTAGGCCAATAGAAACCACATTCTAACACCTTAAGTGCTGTTCTTTGAGTGCCAAAGTGTCCCCCACAAGCATAAGTGTGACAAAAGGTTAGAATTGCATTAAACTCAGAATCGTGTACACACCTACGTATAACTTGGTCAGGGCAATATTTCCATAAATACGGGTCATCCCACACATAAAACCGTGCCTCTTTCTTCAATTTATCACATTGGTGTTTAAGTAATTCACTAGGAACATGTTTAGACACCAAATAATTCACCAAATCAGCATACCACGGTTCACTTACCTTGACGGACATCAGTTGCTCATCTGGGAATGTCTCTATGATAGGCACGACATCCTCCTCATGCACCATACGGCTCAAGTGGTCAGCCACCACGTTTTCACTTCCCTTCTTATCACGAATCTCTATGTCGAACTCTTGAAGTAGCAACATCCACCGAATTAGCCGTGGCTTGGCCTCCTTTTTGGTGAGCAAGTACTTCAATGCTGCATGGTCAGTGAAAACAATTATTTTAGTACCAATTAGATATGATCAAAACTTATCTAAAGCAAAAACAACGGCAAGAAGTTCTTTTTCTGTAGTGGAATAGTTCAATTGTGCATCATTCAACGTCCGTGAGGCATAGTAGATGACATGTGGCTTTTTGTCCTTCCTTTGTCCCAAAACAGCCCTTAAAGCGTAGTTGGATGCATCGCACATAAGCTCGAAAGGTAGGCTCCAATCTGGTGGAACAATGATGGGTGCCGTGGTTAACAACTCATTGAGTTGATTGAATGATGCCGTGCACTCCTTGGTGAATTCAAACGCCACTTCTTTTTGTAGGAGACGGCAAAGAGGTTGTGCTATCTTCGAAAAATCTTTGATAAACCTACGATAAAATCCTGCATGACCAAGAAACGAACGAACCTCTCTAACCGAAGTCGGAGAAGGTAAGTGACGTACTAGATCTATTTTGGATTTATCCACCTCAATGCCGTTTTCAGAGATAATATGCCCTAAAACTATGCCTTGTTTTACCATAAAGTGACACTTTTCCCAATTTAAAACGAGGTTAGTTTCCATGCATCGTTTTAAGATTAATGTGAGATTTTCCAAGCAACCATCAAACGAATCACCAAAGACACTAAAATCATCCATAAATACCTCAATAATCTTCTCAATAAAATCTGAAAAAATACTTACCATGCATCGTTGGAACGTGGCCGGTGCATTGCATAAACCGAATGGCATGCGGCGGTAAGCAAAAGTACCAAATGGGCACGTGAAGGTGGTCTTTTCTTGGTCTTCCGGAGCTATGACAATTTGATTATATCCCGAATAACCGTCAAGAAAACAATAAAAAGAATGACCGGCTAACCTTTCTAGCATTTGATCGATGAATGGTAGTGGAAAGTGGTCCTTCCTTGTGGTGTTGTTGAGCTTCCTATAGTCAATGCATACTCTCCAACCTGTTTGAATACGGGTTGGTACAAGCTCGTCCTCGACATTCTTCACCACAGTGACTCCGGACTTCTTTGGGACAACTTGAACCGGTGAGACCCAACGGCTATCCGAAATTGGATAAATCACCCCACAATCGAGAAGCTTTATAATCTCCTTTTTCACGACTTCCATCATTGGAGGGTTGAGTCGGCGTTGAGCCTCTCGAGTTGGTTTAGCCCCCTCCTCTAGAAAGATGCGATGCATGCACGTTGTAGGGCTAATTCCCTTAATATCGGCCAATGTCCATCCGATGGCTGTTTTGTGCTCTTTCAACACCCGAATCAACTTTTCTTCCTCTAATGCCGTGAGTGATGAAGAGACAATGATGGGCAACGTCTCTTCCTCTCCCAAGAATGCATACTTTAAATGATTCGGCAACGGTTTAAGCTCAAGAACGGGGGCCTGAATCACAGAAGGTAACAACGTATTAGTGGAAACGGGAATTGGAATTGGGTTAGACAGCTTACCATGATGTTTTGGCAATGATTCCAAGGTAGCCACAAGCTCGGCATGTTCATCATTTGGTACGGCCATGTTGGGTTTCGTGCCAAATCCTTGTGTAATTGTCGTTTCGAGTGGATCGTCTTCCAACATATCAAGATAATCCTGCGCCAATTCATCCAATATATCAATAGAAAAACAAGAATGATCATCTTTAGGAAATTTCATAGCTTCAGAAATGTTAAAGTTAATAATCTCCCCATCAAATTCCATTGTCAACGTCCCTTTGAACACATCGATCTTGGTGCGTGCTGTTTTCATGAATGGCCTCCCAAGTAGAATCGGCAATGGGGTGACATTTGGTGAGTCCTCCATCTCTAAAACGTAGAAATCCGCTGGAAATATCAAGTTATCCACCTGCACCAATACACCTCCAAAACTCCTTTCGGATATGCATTAGAATGATCGGCTAATTGAATTATAACACCATCGTTTTTAAGTTCTCCTAAGTTCATTGATGCATAAATTGAGTATGGCATGACGTTAATTGAGGCTCCTAGATCTAACATAGCATGTTCAAATTTGGTATTGCCTATAACACATGGAATTGTAAAACTTCCCGGATCTTTGCATTTAGGAGGTAATTTTCTTTGCAAAACAGCGGAAACATTCTCACTTACCTGGACAACCTCTTTGTTTGAAATTCTCTTTTTTTGTTGTACATAGTTCCTTCAAAAACTTGGCGTACCTAGGTACCTGCTTAATTGCGTCAAGGAGAGGTATATTGACTTGCACTTTCCGGAACGTCTCTAGAATGTCCTTTTCAGCTTCTTCTTTCTTTGTTTGCTTGAACCTACTAGGAAAGGGGACATTCAAAGGAAAATCATTAGCAGGAATGGAATTGGACACGGTTGTACCTTTATTTGGCAGATTGGATGGCTTAGGAGCCATGGAGACTTGCGGCAAAGGAACCTCTTTCCTTACCGTGGCCAACCCTTGTTCCTCCTCTCAATTATCACTTCCTCCACCTTGTTTGGGGCTGATTTGAATGGTGGTGGGGCTGTTCCAACTTGTTTCCCGCTTCTTAACATGATTGCCTTGGCAGATTCAAAGCCTCCTTTTGGATTTGCAATGGTTGAGCTAGGCAACTTGCCTTGCTCTCGAAACTGCCCCATGAACTCGGCAATTTGCCCTACTTGTTTCTCCAACTCGTCCACCTTTTTGTCCCTATTTTGCATTCCCTGCGCCATAGAAGTTAGTAAATTAAAAATTTGATCATTATCAATAGACGAACCTGATTTTTGGGCAGGTTGTGCTTGGGGTTGAGTTGGTGCAAACGGCTTTTGATAGAAACCCGGGGGTTGTTGCCTAAATCCGCTTTGTTGTTGGCCTTGTTGGGGTTCTCGCCATTTGAAATTTGGATGATCACGCCAACCAGGATTGTAAGTATTGGAAAATGGGTCATTCCTTGGTTGGTATTGGTTGCCAAATCCCACGGCATTGAGGGTCTCACACACTCCATTTTCTATCAACTGTGGGCACTTGTCCGTAAGGTGGCCTTGCATGGAACACACGCCACAAGCTGCCACGTTTTGCACTTTTGGACCTTCCACTACCTGAGAAAGCAAAGTAGTAAGGTTAGCCATTTGATTTTGGAGTTCGGTTATGGCACTTACCTCATTGACTTGTGGCCGTGGGGGGTCTCTTTGTCCAACACCTTCGTATTGTTGTGCATTATGTGCTCGGTTGGCAATTAGAACTTTTGCAGCCTCCGGAGTTTTATCCACCAACGCACCTCCCGCCGAGGCATCAAGCATTTGGCGTTCCATAGGAAGGAGTCCTTCGTAGAAGTATTGAATGAGCAGCTCCTCCTTCATTTGATGCTGTGGACAAGAAGCAACAAGTGATTTAAAACGTTCATAATAAGAAGGAACTGATTCACCTCGATCTTGTTGGATGCCACTAATCCGTTTCCTCAAGAGAATGACTCTTGAAGTTGGGAAAAACTTCTCCAAGAAAGCTCTTTTCATACTATCCCAGGATGTAACTGTTCCGGGTGCTAACTCGTAAAGCCAATCCTTCGCCTTTTCCAAAAGTGAGAATGGAAAAGCCTTCATCATCAGAATGTTCCCGTCGACATTTATGGGTGTCATGCTCGAACAAACAACCTCGAATTCCTTGAGATGCTTGTTTGGCTCTTCCATGGAAAGCCCATGGTATTTCGGAATGTGGTGTAACAAGCTTGACTTCAACTCGAATTCATCGGTCTTGCCTTGGGCAGCCGCGGGGTATTGAATGCATAATGGTGCGGCATTGGTCAACCCCGAGGCCGAAAGCTCTTTAATGGTCCGATTGTCCGCTGCCATAACTTCTTCTTTCACTTCTTCAAACTCAGATTCGGCCTCTGAACTTGAACTAGGTTCACTAGGTTTGGGATGCCTCCTCTTTCTTCTCAAATCACGTTCAAAATCGTTGTTAAAGTCCAAGATATGCACAGTTTGGAACTCCGGGTCATGCATTAGTACCTAAACCAAGAAAACAAAACAAAATAAGAAACTAGGTAAATAACACTAAAAACACACGACAAAAACACAAGGGATTAGCAATTTTGCTAATCCCCGGCAACGGCGCCAAAATTTGATGTGAGAATTACTTGACACACAAATTAAACCCTATTGATGACAATTGTAGTAATGATGCAAGTAGGGATCGTTCTAGACCGGGGATTAACTAGGGATGCTAATCAACAAATATAAGACTCAAGAATATAAGAAGAAACTTAAAAACACAAAAGTAGGCTTTAAAACACTAAACTAGACTCAAAGAGTTCAAAACACTTTAAGGCACAAACGAAACAAACTTAAACACACTTCAATACAAGAAAGTAAATGGGAGGTATTGGTTTGGATGAGATTGAGATAACAACAAAAAGTAAAACTAAATAGATGGTTTATGGATTAGCTAGAGATCCATTCTTCACACATGACACACTTGTACATGAATTGATTTCCAATTGCTTTTCAATAGATTATGAAACTCAACACCCCAGATTAACCGTGATGCACTAATTAATCCTCAGATTTTCCTTGATTTATTGAATTGGATGAATGCATACGACAATCCAAATTATTCTCCAAAAGTCCTCTACATGAATGCATAATAGAGATACAATCAAAGATCATTACGTTCTATGAAAATCATAAGTGTTAACGAGGCATTCGTAACTATGAATGCATGATACGTTTGCCAAGAATTCAATTAACGCGACTGTGACTAGCAACCTTCACTACCAATGAATATAAACTTGTAACGATTAGGTGAAACTCATTTATATCCTAGCATCAAATTCATGCATGAAAACTAAGTATGCATCCTTAATCACATACAAGAATTAGTTTTGAAGAAAGTAGTTAATTGAATTGCATTCACAACTTATTAAATCACAATTGGAAGAAATCAATTCATATCTCAAACATGTTCATGGCCTCGAACTTCACCCTAGCTAAGTAAGGGTTTAGTTCCTCATACTTGCAATTAAACAAAAACAATTGATATTAAACATAGAGAAACAAAGTAGAAGACACCTAGAATGCTCCAACAACTCCAATGGAATGGCTAGCACAACTCCAAGCACTCCTCCTTCTTTGCAAGCCTTGGAACTAATGGAAATGTGTATGAAATGGTTGTCCCTTCCTTGAAGGCTGAATGGTGCTTATATAGAGGTTGGAAATGTCAAGCAATTGCAAGGTAATGGACAAGGGATCTCACGGCAAGGGAAGGGAAGGATGCTGCCAGCTTTGTTTTGCATGTGTGTGTGATGTCTTTGTGCTATTTCCACCTAGAAATGATCATGCCAAAGCCACCCAAAGCTATAAGTGGGAGACCAACAAGAAATCCACTTCATAGTGGTCCAATTTCCTTGCTTTTCTGCTGTCCATTCACTCCCCTTGTGCTGATTCCTTGCTATTGTCGTGTATGTGCATGTGTTTGTGTTGTTTTTTTGTGTTCTTCCACCTAGAAACAATCATTCCAAAGCCACCCAAAGTAATAAGTGGAAGACCAACCAGAAATCCACCTCATAGTGGTCCAATTTCTGCCATCCCTTGTTGTCCATTCACTACCAAAGTTGTAGAAATCTGCCAACTCCATTCCATTGCCGTGTGTGTGTGTTTGTGTTGTCATCATCACTTCCCACTCTTCCATGCTTTAATTTCTGATTCCTTGCTGCCCATGTGGATGAATTATACAATGGGAAAGTATGTGATTGACAACTAGGGTGAATGGTGGCTGCAATGATGAAGTGTGATGGCTAAAAATGGCAAGGGAAGGCAAGGCAATGGGTTGGTTTGTATGGCTGTTTTGTGTTGTGAGTTATGATGAATGCATGTGGATTAAAGAAGGATATGGAAGTGAATAAATAATAATAGGGCTGCAAGTTTAAAGGGCTAGGGTTTAAGGACATAAAATGGGCCTAAAATAGGGTGGTTTGCATGGCAAGGGAATGGTGTTATATGGTTAAGCCATGGCAAGGTTGTGTAATTGGGTTAGGGCCATTGTTTTGTGTCCTCAAGTGCATACAAGGCCTTCAATTTCATCCAACATTTTGGCTCCAAGCCTAAGCTATCCATCCTTAGCCCAATAGTGCTCCAAAAAGGCCCCTAAATGCACTTCTTTGCTCTTTAAGCCCTTAGAACCTGAAATCACACAAAAGAAGCATAAAGGACTAAAATAACTAAAGAAACATAACGTAAAAGTACGAGAACAAGCCATTTAAGTCGCATGAATATGCTCCTATCAATAAATCAAAAGGAATTCAATTTGAATCATGCTTTACTATGCTTTAAGAACAAGGTATGGATGGTCCTAAACTAGGCTAGGTGAGGAAAACATGGGTTAACAAATAACGAAGGCTACCAAGGCTCAATGGGGTTAAAACCTACAAATCACAATGACATAGGGCACACGGCTTTTTGGCTAAGGTGGTGGTCACTACACAACTTCATCTTGAATGTGTGTTATGCAAATAATAACATGCTTTGAATGAAATGGGCATGAGTTCTAGCATTTGGAACTAAATGATGAAACGCCTTCTAAGTAGCAACCAAGCAAAGAATAATGAGATCATGCAACGACTTTAGAAAACAAAGAATGCACAGAGTTTAACTCTCCAAATAAACGTTTAGGCTCAAGGCTCACAAGGTTGTAGCATTAGTTTGAGTTCCTTCCTTCAAGCATGTTACAAAAACTGATTTTTTCTTTTATGATTGCATGTGAATTCATAAGTTATAACCACAACTAAGCATAAACAAAGAGTAAATCAAACTTTCATCCATGTTAATCACTCTCTTTAACAGCCATGTAATTACAAACCGAATCCTCATCATTGTGTTGGAAGGTACCCTAAAACACAAACAAACACACAAAAACAACTCTTTTTGGGTTTTTTAAAACAAATTTTTCAAATTTTTATGTGATTTTAGGATTTTTGCATCAAAATACACTAAAACACACCAAAACTGCTCAAAAACACTTAAAAACAGCAAGGAACAAGTCTCCAAGTTAAGGGTGATAAAATCCCACGAATTTGCATCTAAAACACTTAGTTACCCCCCCCCCCACACTTAAATCAAACATTGTCCTCAATGTTTCAAGCATAAAATCGCACTAAACAAAAAGAAACACACAAACAGCAACGAAATAACTAAATAGGCAGATTCGAAATAAACAACAAAGAGAAGGGTTTAGGAATGCAAATCTGGAATTGGAGTGATTCCTTGGGCTTCCTTTGTTGAATTGCATGGGTTGCCTCCCAAGTAGCGCTTTCTTTTACGTCGTACAGCCGGACGAAAAGCCCATTCACTCTCCATTTGTGCCCACGGCACCCAAAGAAATATCCTCCACGGTTTGTTCAACAAAGTTCTCATAATATGGCTTCAAACGGTGTCCGTTCACTTGGAATTCATGACCTGTTTTGAGACTTTGAATCTGGATGGCACCATAAGAAGATATGTTAGTAATAACAAACGGTCCAATCCACTTAGAACGTAACTTACCGGGAAACAAACGTAAACGGGAATTGAACAATATCACTTTCTGCCCAATTGAGAATGATTTCCCACGGATCATGTTGTCATGGAAAGCTTTGGTCTTTTGCTTGTAAATGCTTGCATTATCGTACGCCTCGTGCCGTATCTCGTCAAGCTCATTCAATTGCAATCTCCTTTGACTTCCTGCTTCCTCGAGGTTCATGTTAAACTTCTTGATGGCCCAAAGTGCTTTGTGCTCCAATTCAACAGGAAGATGGCACGCCTTGCCATAGACAAGTAGGAAGGGGGACATCCCAATGGGGGTTTTGTACGCCGTACGATACGCCCAAAGTGCGTCATCAAGTCGTAGACTCCAATCCTTCCTCGTTGGCCCAACGGTCTTCTCTAGGATTTGCTTGATCTCACGGTTGGAAACCTCGGCTTGCCCATTAGTTTGAGGATGGTAAGGTGTAGAAACCTTATGGGTGACACTGTATTTCCTCAATAACGCTTCAATGGTCCGATTGCAAAAGTGTGACCCTCCGTCACTAATGATCACTCGTGGCATTCCAAACCTTGCAAAAATGTTAGTTCTAATAAAATCTGCAACCACTTTAGAATCATTAGTACGGGTGGCCTTTGCTTCCACCCACTTCGACACATAATCAACCGCAAGCAAAATATATGTAAAACCATACGAAGAAGGAAAAGGACCCATAAAATCAATACCCCAAACATCAAAAATTTCAACATTTAGGATAGAAACCTGTGGCATTTGGTCCTTTGCACTAATACCACCCATTCGTTGGCATTTATCACATGTTAAGCAAAAAGTTTTAGCATCTTTAAAAATACTAGGCCAATAAAATCCACATTGTAACACCTTAAGGGCTGTGCGTTGTGTGCCAAAGTGCCCTCCACATGCATATGTGTGACAAAAACTCAAAATTGAATGACATTCAGAATCGTGCACACAACGACGTATAATCTGATCGGGGCAAAATTTCCATAAGTACGGATTATCCCACACATAAAACCGTGCATCATGCCTAAGTTTATCACGTTGGTGCCTAGTGAACTCACTTGGAATACGTTTTGACACCAAAAAATTAACAATATCGACATACCAAGGTGCACTAACCTTAATGGACAGCAATTGTTCATCGGGGAATGTCTCCAAAATTGGCAAAGACTCCTCATTATGCACCATTCGGCTTAGGTGGTCAGCCACCACGTTTTCACTTCCCTTCTTGTCCCGAATCGCTATGTCGAACTCTTGAAGTAGCAATATCCATCGAATAAGCCGTGGCTTGGCCTCCTTTTTGGTGAGCAAGTACTTCAGAGTTGCATGATCAGTGAAAACAATTACTTTAGTTCCAATTAGATATGATCGAAATTTATCTAAAGCAAAGACAACGGCAAGAAGTTCTTTTTCCGTAGTGGAGTAGTTCATTTGTGCATCGTTCAACGTTCGGGAGGCGTAGTAAATGACATGCGGCCTCTTGTCCTTTCTTTGTCCTAAAACAGCTCCTAAAGCATAGTCGGACGCATCACACATGAGCTCGAAAGGTAGACTCCAATCCCGTGGAACAATGATGGGTGCCGTGGTCAACAACTCCTTGAGTTGTTTGAATGATTTCGTGCACTCCTTGGTGAATTCAAACGCCACTTCTTTTTGTAGGAGTCGGCAAAGAGGTTGTGCTATCTTCGAGAAATCTTTGATAAACCTACGATAAAATCCTGCATGACCAAGAAACGAACGAACCTCTCTAACCGCAGTCGGAGAGGGTAAGTGACGTACAAGATCTATTTTCGACTTATCAACCTCAATACCCTTTTCAGAGATTATATGACCTAAAACGATGCCTTGTTTAACCATAAAATGACACTTTTCCCAATTAAGAACAAGGTTAGTTTCAACACAACGTTTTAGGATCAGACTTAGATTATGCAAGCAACTATCAAACGAATGACCAAATACCCTAAAATCGTCCATAAACACTTCAATTATCTTCTCTACATAATCAGAAAATATACTCATCATGCATCTTTGAAATGTAGCAGGTGCATTACATAAACCAAAAGGCATGCGACGATATGCAAACGTACCAAACGGGCATGTAAAAGTGGTTTTTTCTTGGTCCTCAGGTGAAATGACAATTTGATTATAACCAGAATAACCATCAAGAAAACAATAGAAAGCATAACCCGCTAACCTCTCAAGCATTTGGTCAATGAACGGCAATGGGAAGTGGTCCTTCCTCGTGGTGGTGTTTAGCTTCCTATAGTCAATGCACACCCTCCAACCTGTTTGAATACGTTGAGGGACAAGCTCATTCTCGGCATTAGCTATCACCGTCACTCTGGATTTCTTTGGTACGCATTGAACGGGCGAAACCCACCTACTATCCGAGATTGGATAGATAACCCCACAATCTAGAAGCTTTATGATCTCCTTTTTCACTACTTCCATCATCGGAGGGTTGAGACGGCGTTGAGCCTCTCTAGTTGGTTTGGCCCCCTCCTCAAGAAATATGTGATGCATACAAGTCGTAGGGCTTATACCTTTAATATCGGCCAATGTCCAACCTAGGGCAGATTTGAACTCTTTCAAAACTCGAAGCAATTTCTCCTCCTCTTGTGCCGTGAGGGAGGAGGAAATGATGGCAGGTAGTGTTTCATTTTCTCCCAAGAAAATGTACTTCAAATGGCTTGGCAAAGGCTTGAGTTCAAGGATAGGTGCCTGAATTATGGATGGAAGCAATTTGTTAGTCGAAATGGGAATGGAGTCACGGGTAGTATACTTACCATCAAGCTTAGGTGAGGACTCAAGGGCAGCCACAACTTCAATTAGATCCTCACTAGGGTGCACGACATGGTCTAGTCCATGTATGCCGTGGGTTACACTAGAATATGTCCCCTTGGTTTTGAGTTCCATGCCTCGTGTAATGACTTTTTCAAGCGCATCGTCATTCAAATCGTCGAGATATCCCTGCGCCAAAGAGTCAATTATATCAATAGAAAAGCATGAATGGTCCTCACTAGGGTATTTAATGGAATCAGAAAGATTAAAATTAACAACTTCCCCATCGAATTCCATGGACAAAGTTCCACTATACACGTCAATCTTCGTCCGGGCCGTCTTCGTGAATGGCCGTCCAAGTAGAATGGGCAGCGAAGGAGCATGGTCCGATTCATCCATTTCGAGGACATAGAAATCCGCCGGGAAGACTAAATGATTAACCTGCACAAGAACATCTTCCAAAACTCCCTTTGGATAGGCGTTAGATCTATCGGCCAATTGTATTATTACCCCATCATTTTTCAATGCTCCTAAGTTCATAGATGCATAAATGGAATATGACATAACATTTATAGAAGCACACAAATCAAGCATGGCAGATTCAAATCTAGTGTTCCCAATGACGCAAGGAATGGTAAAGCTACCTGGATCTTTGCATTTGGGAGGTAGTTTGCGTTGCAAGATGGCGGACACATTCTCATCTACCTTTACCACTTCCTTAGTCGCCATCCTCTTCCTCGTGGTACACAACTCCTTCAAGAACTTAGCATACCTCGGAACTTGCTTGATTGCATCTAACAAAGGTATGTTAACTTGAACTTTCCTAAAGGTTTCAAGGATATCCTTTTCTGCCTCTTCTTTCTTCGTTTGCATGAACCTACTAGGGAAAGGCACATTTGAAGGGAAAACATTAGTATGAATCGAATTTGACACATCCTTACCTTTGTGGGATAAATTGGGCAGATTTGGGGCCTTAGGGACTTGCGGCAAAGGTGGAACCACCTTTGCCGTGGGCAACCTTGATTCCTCCTCTTCCATTTGCAAAATTTCATCCTCGTTCGTTATGACCTGTTTTTAATGAAGAACCTGCCCCAACTTCCTTACCACTTCTTAGGGTGATTGCTTTGGCTGATTCGAACCCTCCTTTTGGATTTGGAATGGTAGAACTAGGGAGTTGTCCGGGATCTCGAAACTTACCTACAAACTCGGCAATCTGCCCAATTTGTTTCTCAAGTTGATCCACCCTTTTATCTTGGTTTTGCATAGCCTTAGCTTGATCTTCCTGCCCATTAGACAACTTAGTTAGTATCTTAAGAAGTGCATCATTGTCAAGAGACGTACCTGAGGCACTTGGGCCGGATTGGGCTTGATTTTGGGGTGGGCCGTAGGTTTTGGGAAAGAACCCCGGGGGTTGTTGCCTAAAGCCTCCTTGGTTTTGAGGTTGCTGGGGATCCCTCCACTTGAAATTTGGGTGGTCTCGCCACCCCGGATTGTACGTGTTGGAGTATGGATCATGTCTTGACTGATTTTGGCCTTGAAACCCAATGGCATTCGCACTCTCCCATCCGCCATTCTCGATGAGTTGAGGACACTTTTCGGAGACATGTCCTTGGATAGAACATACGCCACACACCACAGGTCCTTGCATCTTCATTCCCTCGGCCATCTGTGAAACAATAGAAGTAAGATTAGCCAATTGTGAATGAAGATCGGAAGTTGAACTTACCTCATGTACTTGGTGCCGTGGGGGTCCTCTTTGGCCTACACCCTTGTACTGTTGAGCGTTCAACGCTCTATTAGAAATCAAGACCTTGGCAGCCATGGGTGTTTTGTCCACCAATGCTCCCCCCGCCGAAGCATCAAGCATTTGACGTTCTAGAGGTAGGAGACCCTCGTAGAAGTATTGCAAAAGCAACTCCTCCTTCATCTGATGCTGTGGACAAGAAGCAACAAGTGATTTAAATCGTTCATAATATGTAGGAAAAGACTCACCTTCTTCTTGCTGAATTCCGCTTATCTTTTTGCGTAGGAGGATGATGCGAGAAGTTGGAAAGAACTTCTCCAAGAACGCTCTCTTCATACTCTCCCACGATGTGACAGTGCCGGGAGCAAACTCATATAACCAATCCTTAGCTTTATCCATCAAAGAGAATGGAAAAGCCTTCATCTTCAAGATATTTTCGTCAACATTGACGAGAGTCATACTAGAGCAAACTACTTCAAATTCTTTCAAATGTTTGTTAGGATCTTCCATGGACAAGCCATGGTATTTAGGAATATGATGAAGCAAACTTGACTTTAATTCAAACTCGTCCGTCTTACCCTGGGCAGCCGTGGGGTATTGAATGCACAAGGGTGCGGCATTATCCAAACCTGAGGCGGAAAGCTCCTTGAGTGTACGGTTGTCCACCGCCATGCCTTGGACTTCTTCAAATATCCCTGCCGTGGCTTCCTCCTCCTCTTCTTGTACGTTTTCTTCAAGGTCAGATTTGGAGTTGGGTGGATAGTGTTCTTGCTGGTTTCTAGCTCTTCTCAACTTCCTCTCAAAATCGTCGTCAAACTCCAAGATGTTCGCACGAATCGTTTGAGAGCTTCTAGTCATACATTAGTACCTAAGAAACAAGAAACAAAATTAGGTCAGAAACTTAAACAAAGTCAGAAACAAAGTGAAATAAAAGAAACAAAAACAATCCAAGGGATTAGCAATTTTGCTAATCCCCGGCAACGGCGCCAAAAATTTGATGTTAAATAAATAAGCACACAAATTAAACCCTCTTTTTGTCAAATTGTAGCAAAGATGTAAGTAGGGATCGTTCTAGACCGGGGATTAGGAGGGATTGCTAAACACTTGAAAACTGACTTAAAAACTCAAAAACAAAGTTTAAAACACTAAACTAGACTCAAAGAATGCAAAACTAAAGGTTAAAACACTTAAACAAACCTAAAACTCAAAACAGCAACCTAATGACTCAAAACTGCCTAAAAACCACTTTCTGGGCAGTTTTGAGAACCTAACAAGAATTGGACGAATTTGGGTGAAAACTTGACTCAAAACACTTAGAAACACAAATCAAAACATTTTCTAACTAATCTAAGACTTCAAAATAAAGGGGGATTTGTTTTGGACGAAAATTGAAAACAAAACAGAAACTTCAAATAAAACAGATTGTAAAACGTTTTTGGACGAAAAGGATGGATAAAAGGCTAGTTAGGAGGTTCTTCTCCACACATGTCACACTTGCAAACGAAACGATTTTCAGTTGTTCTTCCAATAAATTATAAATACTCAACGCCCCAAATTAACCGTGAATTGCACTAATTAACCCTCAGTTTTTCCACAAGTTATTAAGTTGGATGATTGCATACGACAACCCAAAACATTCCCTACAAGTTCCCTACATGAATTGCATAATAGAGAAACAAGCAAGAATCATTACGTTCTATGAAAAACATAAGCATTGACGAAGCATTCGTTACTATGAATTGCATGAAACTTATGCTAAGAATTCATTCAACGCGATCGTTTTCAGGCGATCTTCACTACTTGTGATTATAAGATTGTAACTATTAGGTGAAACTCCCTCATAATCTAGCATCATATTCATGCATGAAAACTAAGCGTGCACTCTCAATCAACATACACAAATAAGTTATCAATCAAATAGATGAACGAATTGAATCCACAACTTATGAAATAACAACTGAATATAATCAAATCATATTGCAAGCATGTACATGGTTTCGAATTACCCCCCAACTACGGGGGTTTAGTTCCTCATACTCACAACACAAAGTTTATTAAATTGAAACATCGAAGACATAAGAAAGATTACACCTAAAACGCCCAAGAATTCCACTTTGAATTTCTGCACGTCAAGCTCCTCATCTTCTTCTCCTTGCTGCGGCAGAGATGGTTAAAGGGATTTTGGGATGTGGTTTTGGTTTAGGAATGGAGTTAGAATGATATGGTGGTGCGGCAAGGAGTATGGATGGTGTATGGATGTGTATAATGGTGGCTGGAGTAAAGGAAGGTGGCGGCAAGGAGGGATTAGGGTGATGGTGGCTGCGGCAAAGTGGGGAAAAAGGGTTGGATGATTTTCTGATTTGTGGAGAGGGAGATATGATATGCGGCAAGGTGTAAAACACATATATATAGGCACCTAAAACCCTAAATAAATCAGATTGGGCTAGGGTTAGGTGCGGCTACTTAAGTGGACTAGGGTTAGGGTTTGTAAAATAGGGCTTCTAGAATGGAAAGGTGCGGCCCAAACCCTAGGGGAGATAGATTAGGGTTTAACTTGGCAGAAATTAAGTGATTAGGCCCTAGGGTGCGGCATGGGCTTAGGGTCCACAAGGAATTAGGGTTTAGGTCATATAAAAGCCCAAAGCCAAGAATAGAAACTCACGAAAATGGAAACCTCCAAGAATAGAAACTTCCAACTTTAGAAACTTTGGTTGCCAATTCCGACTTCTTTGTTCTTCACTTTCATTTCTTCATTTCTTAAGCTCCCTTGACCTTCAAACTCGTCCATTCCTCGTGCTCCATTAGCCTACACAACATTCCGGCTCAATTTTGCTCTCAAATGCTCCATTTCGCACCATTTCATGTAATATGTCCTTTAAACCTGAAAACACATGAAAGTAGCTTAAAAGACTACTTTAACGAAGAAAACATAATGAAAATGCATAAGAACTAGCTAACTAAGGCGCATAAATATGCTCCTATCAAGTCCTAGCATTTGGAACTAAACGATGAAACGCCTTCTAAGTAGTAACCAAGCAAAGAATAATGAAATCATGCAACGACTTTAGAAAACAAGAATGCACAGATTTTAACTCTCCAAATAAACATTTAGGCTCAAGTCTCACAAGGTTGTAGCTTTTGTTTGAGTTCCTTCCTTCAAGCATTTACAAAAACTGATTTTACCTTTATGATTACATGTGAATTCATAAGTTATAACCACAACCAAGCATAAACCAAAGAGTAAATCAAACTTTTATCCATGCTTATAACTCTCTTTAACAATCATGCAATTACAAACCGAATCCTCATCATTGTGTTGGAAGGTACCCTAAGACACAAACAAACACACAAAACAACTTTAAAACTACTCTTTTTGGGTTTTTCTGAACATTTTTTCAAATTTTTATGGGATTTTCGAGTTTTATTGTGAAAACACACTAAAACGCATGAAAACAGCCTAAAAACACCTAAAAACAGCAAGGAACAACATTGGAAATTATGGGTGATCCAACCCTACGAATTTGCATCAAAACACTTTGGTTACCCCCCCCCCACACACTTAAATCAAACGTTGTCCTCAATGTTTCAAGCATAAACTAACACAAATAACAAATAAACAAACAAACAGCAACTAACATACAAACATGGCAGAAACGAAATAAACAACAAAGAGAAGGGTTTAGGAACGCAAATCTGGAATTGGAGTGCTCTCTAGGTCTTCCTTTGTTGAATGCATGGGTTGCCTCCCAAGTAGCGCTTTCTTTAACGTCTTGCAGCCGGACGATGTTCCATTGAAGGTTTATGGAACCCCACGGCATGGAGGGGTTTTTCCACAACCTGTCCTATGAAATACTTCATTCTTTGGGTCCTTGAATGGAATGGGATAATGATCCTTTCTTATTGTCATGTTTTCCTTCTCTAAATCAACACGAACTCTCCCACCCCGTTGCAATGGGAATCGAAATTGGAATAGGTGGCTTACCTTTGTATGGCAAAGAAGTGGTAGCACTATGGATAGATGCACAAGGGGTGCACTCGGCCAGATTTGGTGATTTCAAGGTTGGGGCCGTGCACTCTTTGTTGTTCACTCCAATTCCTTCCTCGATGGTGGGTTGTGGTACATTCTTCTTGACTAGTGTTGAACATTCCTGCCCTATATTTTCAATTACATTAATAGCACAACAAGAACGAACATCATTAGTATTCTCAACCGATTCAGAAATCTTAAAGTTAATCACATCACCACCAAAGGCCATAGTTACTGCTCCCTTGGCCACGCCAATCTTGGTTTGAGCCGTTTTCATGAATGGTCGTCCAAGTAAGAGTGGTGATGGTGGAGAGTGGGTTGAATCCTCCATATCAAGCACATAGAAATCTGCAGGAAAAATCAAGTGGTCTACCTGCACCAAAACATCTTCCAACACTCCTTTGGGATATACATTCGATCGATCGGCTAATTGAATAATAACACCATCATTTTTTAAGCTTTCCTAGATTCATAGATGCATAAACAGAATATGGCATGACATTTATAGATGCACCTAAATCTAGCATAGCATGATCAAACCTTGTATTGCCAATAACACAAGGGATAGTGAAACTACCTGGATCTTTGCATTTAGATGGTAACTTTCTTTGCAACAATGCAGATACATTCTCACTTACGTGTACCACCTCTTTCTCCCGTATCCGTTTCCTTGTTGTACAAAGCTTCTTCAAACACTTGGCATACTTTGGGATTTGCTTTATAGCATCAAGGAGTGGGATATTGACATGCACCTTCCTAAACGTCTCGAGAACATCTTTCTCCTCTTCTTCGTTCTTGGCTTGCAAAAATCTGCTAGGAAACGGTACATTCGGAGGAATGACATTAGAATTAACTTGAATTGGACCTTCCTTACCTATGGTGGCCGAATTGGAATGCTTGGGTGGTTGCGGCAAGGGTGTTTCTACCCTTGCCGTGGCCTTTTGATGCGAAATAGATAAGCACACAAATTAAACCCTCTTTTGTCAAATTGTAGTAGAGATGTAAGTAGGGATCGTTCTAGACCGGGGATTAGGAGGGATTGCTAAACACTTGGAAACTGACTTAAAAACTCAAAAACAAAGTTTAAAACACTAAACTAGACTCAAAGAATGCAAAACTAAAGGTTAAAACACTTAAACAAACCTAAAACTCAAAACAGCAACCTAATGACTCAAAACTGCCTAAAAACCACTTTCTGGGCAGTTTTGAGAACCTAACAAGAACTTGGACGAAATTGGGTGAAAACTTGAATCAAAACACTTAGAACCACAAATCAAAACACTTCCTAACTAATCTAAGACTTCAAAATAAAGGGGGATTTGTTTTGGACGAAAATTGAAAACAAAACAGAAACTTAAAACTAAACAGATTGTAAAACGTTTTTGGATGAAAAGGATGGATAAAAGGCTAGTTAGGAGGTTCTTCTCCACACATGTCACACTTGCAAACAAAACGATTTCCAGTTGTTCTTCCAATAAATTATAAATACTCAACGCCCCAAATTAACCGTGAATTGCACTAATTAACCCTCAGTTTTTCCACAAGTTACTAAGTTGGATGATTGCATACGACAACCCAAAACATTCCCTACAAGTTCCCTACATGAATTGCATAATAGAGATACAAGCAAGAATCATTAAGTTCTATGAAAAACATAAGCATTGACGAAGCATTCGTTACTATGAATTGCATGAAACTTATGCCAAGAATTCATTCAACGCGATCGTTTTCAAGCGACCTTCACTACTTGTGATTATAAGATTGTAACTATTAGGTGAAACTCCCTCATAATCTAGCATCATATTCATGCATGAAAACTAAGCGTGCACTCTCAATCAACATACACAAATAAGTTATCAATCAAATAGATGAACGAATTGAATCCACAACTTATGAAATAACAACTGAATGTAATCAAATCATATTGCAAGCATGTACATGGTTTCGAATTACCCCCCAACTAAGGGGGTTTAGTTCCTCATACTCACAACACAAAGTTTATTGAATTGAAACATCGAAGACATAAGAAAGATTACACCTAAAACGCCCAACAATTCCACTTTGAATTTCTGCACGTCAAGCTCCTCTTTCTTCTTCTCCTTGCTGCGGCAGAGAGGGTTTAGGGGATTTTTGGATGTGATTTTGGTTTAGGAAGGGAGTTAGGATAGTATGGTGGTGTGGCAAGGGGTATGGGTGGTGTATGGAGGTGTAGAATGGTTGCGGCAAGGAGTGGGAAGTGGCTGGTTGGATGGAGAAGTGACGGCTAAGAGGTATTAGGGTGATGGTGGCTGCGGCAAGGTGGGGAAATAGGGTTGGATGAATTTCTGAATTGTGTAGAGAGTGATATGTGCGGCCAAAGGTTTAGTGAATATATATAGGCACTTAAAAACCCTAGCAAATCAGATTAGGGTTTCTAGAAACCCAAATCCACCAGAAAATAGGTTAAACAATCAGAATTTTTGCATGGGAAAAGGCCTAGGGTGCGGCTGCTTAAGTGGGCTAGGGTTAGGGCTTCTAGAAAGCCTTGCAAGGCAAGGAAATAGGTGTTCTAGAAGGGGAAAGGTGCGGCTGGTAAGTGGGAGTGTGGATAGGGCTTCTAAAAAGCCCAAAACCAAGAGAAACTAAGCCCTAACCCATGGCAAGGATGAGAAAATATTCTAACACCTTTCTTTGTGTCTTCCAACGCTTCGGAACCTTCTAATGATGCTCAAACGCAAGGTCATTCCGGTTTAGGAAAGATCAACCCAAAATGGAAACTTTTAGGCTTAGCTTTCCTACATCAAGTAGGAAACCTCAAATCTTCAACTCTTCAATTTCATCCCAACCTTGTGTTCCAAGCATGTCCTTTTCAATCCAAGCTCACTTTTTGCTCCAAAAGCTCCAAATTGCATCATTTCATGTAATATGTCCTTTAAACCTGAAAACACATGAAAGTAGCTTAAAATACTACTTTGACGAAGAAAACATAACGAAAATGCATAAGAACTAGCTAACTAAGGCGCATAAATATGCTCCTATCACCTTTGCTTGGTCCTCCTCCTCAATTTGCAACTTCTTGTCCTCCTTGGGGGCAGATTTCGATGGTTGTGGCTCAGTTCCTACTTCTTTCCCGCTCCTTAGCGTGATGGCCTTGGCAGTTTCGACTCCTCCCCTCAGATTGACAACAGTTGAACTTTGCAACTTGCCTTGCTCTCGAAATTGGCCCATGAACTCCGCAATCTGCCCTACTTACTTCTCCAACTCATCCATCCTTTTGTCTCTATTTTGCATACCCTGCGCCATAGAAGTTAGTAATTGAAAAATCTGATCATTATCAATGGACGAACCTGAATTGGTTTGGGTAGGTGATGTGTAAAATTAACTAACCACACAAATTAAACCCTCTTTTGACAATTGTAGTAAAGTATGTAAGTAGGGATCGTTCTGGACCGGGGATTAGGAGGGATTGCTAAAACCTCTAAACTGACTTAGAAACGTAAAAACAAAGTTTAAAACACTAGATTAGACTAAAAGAATGTAAAACTAAAGTTTAAAACACTAAAACAAACCAAAAGACTCAAAAAAGCAAACAAACACTCAAAACTGCCTGAAAAACACTTTCTGGGCAGTTTTGAGCACACACAAATTTGGACGAAATTGAGTTATAACTTGAACCAAAACATTTAAAAACACCAACTAAATCACTTTCTAACTAATATGACTCAATACATTAAGGGGGATTTTGATTTTGGACGAAATTAAACTTGCAAAACAAATTATAAATTAAAACAGATTGTAAAACGAATTTGAATGAAACTTATTGATGGAAAGCTAGCTAGGAGGTTCTTCTCCACACATGTCACACTTGCA
Source organism: Malus x robusta (assembly GCA_963082935.1). Lineage (NCBI taxonomy): Eukaryota > Viridiplantae > Streptophyta > Magnoliopsida > Rosales > Rosaceae > Malus > Malus x robusta. The sequence goes on along the minus strand of OY720340.1, from coordinate 17,863,218 downwards.
TACAAAACGATTTCCAATTGCTTTTTGATAAACTATGAATACTCAACGCCCCAAATTAACCGTGAATTGCACTAATTAACTCTCAGTTTTTCCTCAAGTTATTGAATTGGATGATTGCATACCACAACCCAAAACATTCCCTACAAGTTCCCTACATGAATTGCATAATAGAGATACAAGCAAGAATCATTAAGTTCTATGAAAAACATAAGCATTGACGAGGCACTCATTACTATGAATTGCATGAAACTTATGCCAAGAATTTACTTAACGCGATTGTGGTATGAAAATTAACTTGACACTCAAATTAAAACCCTATGATTGTAGTATATGTAAGTAGGGATCGTTCTAGCCAGGGATTAGAAGGGATGCTAATCAACACAAATAAGACTCAAAAACACTAAACTGGACTCTATAGACTCAAAACTAACTTAAAACACTAAAAACAGCAAATAACAATAAAAAAAACTCAATTCTAGACCTAACAAGTGATTTGGACGAAAATAGAACTTCAAAGACTCAAAAGACTTAAAGGAAACATGTTTTGACTCTAAAAACAAGACTTAAAAGCAAGGGGTTTGGTTTTGACGAAATTGAACTTTTAAAACATAAACTTTGTAAACAAACTTAAAGACTCACGAAATTGGTGAAATAAAATGGTGAAAGGCTAGTTAGAGGTTTCCTTCTCCACACATGAAACATATGCATACGACTCGATTTCCAGTTATTCTTTCGACAAACCATGAATGACAATGCAACAAATTAACTAGATTGCACCAATTAATTCTCAGATTTCCCTAGATTCATTGAATTGAATGGAATACGCATTACAACCAAATTATTCTTATCAAGGACCCTAACTATGGAATACGCATGATAGAGACACATATCAAAGATCATTAAGTTCAATGGAAATCATAAGCATTGACGAGACATTCATAACTATGGAATACGCATGTTACTCTTGCCAAGGATTTACTTAACACAATCGTGACTAGCGACTTTTACTACTTATGAATATAAGTTAATAACGAGTAGGTGAAATTCCTTTATATTCTAGCATCAAATTCATGCATGCAAACTAAGTATGCATCCTTAATCAACACACAAGAACAAGTTATCAATCAAATAGATAAGTAAACCACATTCACGATTTATGAAATCATAACTGGAGGAAATCAAGTCATATAAAACATATGATCATGGCTTTGAATTCCCCTCTAACTATAAAGAAATTAGTTCCTCATGTTCGCAAATAAACAAAGATAAATAAATTTAAACATTAAAACAAAGATAGAAAACACCTAGAAACGCTCCAACAATCCAAGCTTCTTGAATGGCAAGCACGGCTCCAGATTTCTTCCTTCTTCTCCTCGCAAAACTCACGGCACAATGAGGGTGAATGGTGTAGTAAATTATGGTAGAGGATGGTGAATGATATGTGCGGCAACAGGTGGTATTTATAGGCTGGAATTTATGTCAAAATCCCTAAGGATTTGGATAGGTTTCTGGAATTAAAATGGAATAAGGATTGTGAAACCAAAACCCAAGTGGAATGGGTTAAAACAATCAAAAACCAAAGAGGATTAGGCTAATAAGGTGCGGCACTAATTCCTACAAGAAGAGGGAAAAGGATTGACATTTCAGATTATAGAGCTTCTAGAACAAGGGAAAAACGCCAGATTTTTAGGTGTTTCTAGAAAAGATGTTTTAGCACCAATTTAGGGGTTCTAAAAGGATAAGGTTCTAGAATCTGAAATATATAGTTTAAATACATAATTATCCCTTAGAAATGGCTGAAATCAAGGCACAAATTCATTTGGATAAGATAGGATAAGATAAGGTTAGGTTAGGCAAGGATAAGACAAGATAAGGTTGGATAAGGTTTTGGATAATGTTCCTTGTTTTGAGCTGATTTCGTATCTTCCTTGACTTGGATTTATTTCTTCACTCTTTTCAACTCATTCCTAGCCTCTTGAACTTCAAATTCGTCCATCCATCTTGCTCCATTCATAAGCTATCCATTTGGTGCCCAAAACTGCCTCAAAATGCTCCAAAATGCACTTTCTTGCCAACTTTGTCATATGAACCTACAAACCCACGAAAATAGCTTAAAACACTATAATAAACGTAAACAAACTATGAAAATGGAAGAAAACAAGCTAACTAAGTCGCATAAATATGCTCCTATCAGATTGTGACTAGCAACCTTCACTACCTGTGAATATAAGTTCATAACGATTAGATGAAACTCCCTTATATTCTAGCATCAAATTCATGCATGAAAATTAAGGGTGCACTCTCAACCAACATACACAAATCAGTTTTTATACGAACGGATAAGTAAATTGAATTCACAACTGGATGTAATCAAATCATATTGCAAGCATGAACATGGTTTCGAATCACCCCCTAACTAAGAGGGGTTTAGTTCCTCATGATCGCAACACAAAGAATAACAAGTTTATACATTGAAAATAAAAGAAAGAAAACACCTAAACGTGCCAGCGATCCAAATTGCACAGCAAGTACGTCTAAGAACTTTCCTCCTCTTCCTTAGTTGCGGCACAAGGTTTTGTGATGGGTTTTGGGGGTTATGGATGGTGTAAAAGTATGGAATGGTGTTTAGGATGGTTGTAGGGTGCGGCTAGGAGTGTTTGGGGTCAGAAACTATGGAGTTTTGTGAAGGATAGGTGCGGCTAGGGATGGTGGATGAATTCTGGCGTGAATGGTTGATTTCTGGATGAATGGGCATGATTGTGGCTGCACAAGGATGTTTATTTAAAGGGATTAGGAAATTAAAAACCCTAGACTATTTTGGTAAACAGAAATTAAGTCTAAAGCTCTAGAATTAAGGAAACAAATCAGAAAATTAAAGGAAAGGGCAAGGGAAATTCGGCTAGGGCTTAAAACACAAAAGGAAAGTGTTTTAAAGCTTAGAATCAGGAAATAAGGAAGAGGAAATAGCAAGGGGAGTGCGGCAAGGGTTCAAAAGGTGCAAGAGATGTGTATTTGATGTCCTAGAATGCTTAGGAAGTCTTCATAATTGCTGGAACTTTTAGGGACATTTAGGAAAAATCAAACCAAAGTAGGAAACTTTGGCTTAACTTTCCTATTTCAAGTAGGAATCCTTGTTGGAGTAGGAATCCTTGTTCTTCTAGGAATCCTCATGTGATTAGGAATCCATCTTCAATTAGGAATCCTTCGTTGATTAGGAATCCTTCGTCGATTAGGAATCCTCCTTCATGTAAGCACTTTCCTACTTCAACAAGGAAACCTTGTTCAAGTAAGAATCATCATCTTCAAGTCCTCAAATTCGTCCAAACCTTGGCTCCAATTATGTGATAATCATTCCAAGCCCAATTTTGCTCCAAAAAGCTCCAAAATGCATCTTCTTGCATCCTTTGGCCTTAAAACCTGAAAACACATAAAACTAGCTTAAAAGACTACTTTAACTAAGAAAACACCATGGAAATGCATAAGAACTAGCTAACTAAGGCGCATAAAAATGCTTCTATCAGTAGGTTGTGCTTGAGGTTGTGTGGGTTGATGCGAAATAGATAAGCACACAAATTAAACCCTCTTTTGTCAAATTGTAGTAAAGATGTAAGTAGGGATCGTTCTAAACCGGGGATTAGGAGGGATTGCTAAACTTTTGAAAACTGACTCAATAATGTAAAAACAAAGTTTAAAACACTAAACTAGACTCAAAGAATGTAAAATTAAAAGTTAAAACACCAAAACAAAGGAAAGGAACCAAAACAGCAAATAAACACTCAAAACTGCCTTAGAAGCACAATCTGGGCAGTTTTGAGTACTAACACAAATTTGGACGAATTTATGTTATAACTTGACTCAAAACACTAGAAAACATAAACTAACACACTTTCTAACTAATCTAGGACTCTAAAATAAAGGGGGATTTTGTTTTGACGAAAATTAAAATAAAACAGAAACTTTAAAACAAAACAGATTGTAAAACGTTTTTGGATGAAAAGGATGGATAAAAGGCTAGTTAGGAGGTTCTTCTCCACACATGACACACTTCTAAACAAAACGATTTTCAGTCGTTCTTCCAATAAATTATGAAACTCAACACCCCAAGTTAATTAGATACGCTTAAATTAACCTTCAAGTTCTCCTTAAGTTATTGAATTGGATGGGAAAGCGCATACAACAATTCAAAGCATTCCTCAAAGGTTCCTTACGTGATGAGCACAATAAAGATACAATCAAGAATCATGAAGCACAATGAGAACTATAAGTGTTGACGAGGCATTCGTTACTATGATGAGCATGAAACTAGTGCCAAGAATTCATTCAACGCGATCGTTTTCAAGCGACCTTCACTACTTGTGATTATAAGATTGTAACTATTAGGTGAAACTCCCTCATAATCTAGCATCATATTCATGCATGAAAACTAAGCGTTCACTCTCAATCAACATACAAAAATAAGTTATCAATCAAGTAGATGAACGAATTGAATCCACAACTTATGAAATAACAACTGAATGTAATCAAATCATATTGCAAGCATGTACATGGTTTCAAATCACCCCCCAACTAAAGGGGTTTAGTTCCTCATACTCACAACACAAAGTTTATTGAATTGAAACATTGAAAACATAAGAAAGATCACACCTAAAAGTTCCAGCAATCTAAATTGCACAGCAGGTACGTCTAAGAACCTTCCTCCTCTTCCTTGGTTGCGGCACAGGGTTTTGTGATGGTTTTTGGGGTTATGGATGGTGTAGAATGATGGGTTTATGGCTGGGATAGGTGTATGGGACGGCTAGGGTGGTTTTGGGTCAGAAAATATGGTGAATGGTGAAGGATAGGTGCGGCAGAGAGAGTGATGTTGTTTCTGGCGTGAATGGGACTGAATGGAGATGTGTGGAATCTTTTGTGGCTGCAACCAAGAGGTTTATTTAAAGGAAAACAGAAATAAAAACCCTAGGTTGATTAGGAAATCAGAAATTAAGTCTAAGGATTCTAGAATTAGGAAATAAAATCAGAAACTTAAAGGAAATAGCAAGGGAAATTCGGCTAGGGTTTAAAACACAAAAGGAAAGTGTTTTAAAGCCTAGAATCAGGAAATAAGGAAGAGGAAATACCAAGGGGGGTGCGGCAAGGGTTCAAAAGGTGCAAGAAATGTGTATTTGATGTCCTCGAATGCTTAGGAAGTCTTCATAATTGCTGGAACTTTTAGGGACATTTAGGAAAAATCAAACCAAGGTAGGAAACTTTGGCTTAACTTTCCTATTTTCAAGTAGGAATCCTTGTTCTTCTAGGAATCCTCATGTGATTAGGAATCCTCCTTCATATAAGCACTTTCCTACTTCAACTAGGAAACCTTGTTCAAGTAGGAATCATCATCTTCAAGTCTTCAAACTCGTCCAAACCTTGGCTCCAAATATGTGACATGCATTCCAAGCTCCATTTTGCTCCAAAAAGCTCCAAAATGCATCTTCTTGCATCCTTTGGCCTTAAAACCTGAAAACACATAAAACTAGCTTAAAAGACTACTTTAACTAAGAAAACACCATGGAAATGCATAAGAACTAGCTAACTAAGGCGCATAAATATGCTCCTATCATGGGTGCAAACGGCTTTTGATAGAAACCCGGGGGTTGTTGCCTAAATCCGCTTTGTTGTTGGCCTTGTTGGGGTTCTCGCTATTTGAAATTTGGATGATCACGCCAACCGGGATTGTAGGTATTAGAAGAGGGATCACTCATTTGTTGGTATTGCTGCCCAAAACCCACGGCATTGAGGGTCTCCCACCCTCCGTTCTCAATCAATTGTGGGCACCTGTCCGTAGGGTGTCCTTGCATGGAACATACGCCACACGCACTTACATTTTGAACTTTTGGCCCTTCCACAACCTGAGAAAGCAACGTAGTAAGGTTAGCCATTTGATTTTGAAGTTCGGTTATGGCACTTACCTCATTCACTTGGTGTTGCCGTGGGGTGCCTCTTTGTCCAACACCTTCGTACTGTTGAGCTTTCAACGCTCGATTGGCAATCAAAGTCTTTGCTGCCGTGGGGGTCTTGTCCACCAAAGCTCCTCCCGCCGAGGCATCTCGCATTTGACGTTCGATTGGTAGAAGTCCCTCGTAGAAGTATTGTAGAAGAAGCTCCTCCTTCATTTGATGCTGTGGACAAGAAGCAACAAGAGATTTAAAACGTTCATAATACGTAGGAAAAGACTCACCTTCTTCTTGTTGAATTCCACTTATCCTTTTTCGTAGAAGGATGACTCGAGAAGTTGGGAAAAACTTCTCCAAGAAAGCTCGTTTCATGCTCTCCCAAGATGTGAACCGGGAGCTAATTCATACAACCAATCTTTCGCCTTCTCCAAGAGAGAAAAGGGAAAGGCCTTCATCTTCAGTATGCTCCCATCGACGTTAATTGGAGTCATGCTGATAGGAGCATATTTATACGCCTTAGTTAGCTAGTTCTTATGCATTTTCACTATGTTTTCTGAGTTTAAAGTAGTCTTTTAAGCTAGTTTCATATGTTTTCAGGTTTTAAGGACATATTACACAAAATGATGCAATTTGGAACCTTTTGGAGCAAAATGGAGCTTGGATTGGATATCACATATGTGGAGCCAAGGGTTTGGACGAAATTGAAGAGCTAATACTTCTAGAAGACTTAAAATCTGCACAAACCCTAGTTCTTGTCTCCCTTGGATGGTCCAAAGCCTTAAAATCTGCACAAAGCCTTAAAATCTGGATGGTCCAAAGCCTTAAAATCTGCACAATGTCTCCCTTGGATGGTCCAAAGCCTTAAAATCTGCACAAAGCCTTAAAATCTGGATGGTTTTAAGCCTTAAAATCTGCCTAAATCCTAGCCCATTGCCTAAACTGATTTCTCCAGGGTTTGTGGTGCCTATATATATGTGTTTTCACTCTAAGTCAAGTAGGCCACCTCCCATATTCATCATTCATCACATAAATTCGTCCATACATACCCTAGGCAGCAAAACATCCCCATTCATCCAGAAAACTCACCATTCACGCCAGAAACTGCACTCCATCTTCAACAGCCCCATTCCTTCACCATTCACCATATTTTCTGACCCAAAACCACCCTAGCCGCACCACCCATCAACCCTAAACACTTCCATACGTCCTCCATCCATTCTACACCATCCAATCACCCAAAAACCTGCCCAAAGTCCCTGTGTCGCAGCAAAGGAGAGGAAGACGAAGTACTTGAAGATTCTAGCTGTTCAACATCGAATCGTTGGAATATTTAGGTGTTCTCTTTCTTATATTTACAATGTATAAATCTGTTTTCTTTTGTTTTGTGAACATGAGGAACTAAGCCTTTTGGCTAGGGGGTTATTCAATACCATGATTATGCTTGCAAGATGAATTGATTACGTCTAATTGTTATTTCATAAATTGTGAATGCAATTTGCTTAACCGTTTGATTGATAACTTATTTTTGTGTGTTAATTAAGGTGGCCAACTTAGTTTTCATGCAGGAATTTGAAGCTAAAACATAAGGAAGTTTCACCTAATAGTTACAACTTTATGTTTGCAAGTAGTGAAGGTCGCTTATAAAAGATCGTGTTTAGTGAATTCTTGGCAAACGTTTCATGCTTTTCATAGTAACAATTGCCTCGTCAATGCTTATAGTTTTCATGAAGCTTAATGATCTTTGATTGTACCTTTATTGTGCTTTTCACTTAAGGGACTTTTAGAGAATGTTTTGAGTTGTTGCATGTGCATTCCCATCCAATTCACTAACTTTAGGACAACTTGAAGGTTAAAAAAGTGCTATCACAGTTAACCTAGGGCGTTGAGATTCATAATTCATTGAAAGAAGCAATTGGAAATCAAGGTTGAATGCAAGTGTATCATGTGTGGAGAAGAACCCTCTAGTTGATCTATTACCCATCAATTTACTTAACTTTGTCTTAAAATCTGTCTAATTTGTTCTTGCTTTGTTTTAATTAATTTCATCCAAAATCAATCCCACCTTATTTCTTTGAGTCATTTTACTTAGAACTTGTCTTAGAATATGTTTTTAGGTGTTTTAGGTCATTAGAAACCAAAATTCGTCCAAGTTGTGTTAAAGTCCCAAAACTGCCCAGAAAGTGGTTTTTAGGCAGTTTTGAGTGTTTGGTTGCTGTTTTGAGTCTTTTGATTTGTTTTAGTGTTTTAGAGTTTAGTTTTACATTCTTTGAGTCTAGTTTGGTATTTTAAACTTTGTTTTACAGATTTGAGTCAGTTTAAGAGTGTTTTAGCAATCCCTCCTAATCCTCGGTTTAAGAACGATCCCTACCTATCCATACTACAATTGTCAACAAGAGGGTTAATTTGTATGTTTAGTTATTTTACGCACCACATGCTTGAACACACCACCTCGAACTCTTTCAAGTGCTTGTTAGGATCCTCCATGGACAACCCATGGTACTTCGGAATGTGGTGTAGCAAACTTGACTTCAACTCGAATTCTTCGGTCTTTCCTTGGGCAGCCACGGGGTATTGGATGCATAGGGGTGCGGCATTGTCCAATCCCGAAGCCGAAAGCTCCTTGATTGTACGATTGTCTTGTGCCATGACTTCCTCCACTTCACCCACTCTTGCCGTGGGTTCCTCTTCCTTAATCTCAACTTCGGCTTCTGAATTTGAACTTGATTCACTAGGTTCTGGATTCTTCCTTTTTCGTCTCAACTCTCGTTCAAAATCGTCGTCAAAGTCCAAGATGTGTTCACGAACTGGATGAGAACTCCGAGTCATAAACTAGTTCCTAAAACAAGAAAACAAAACAAACTCAGAATCTGGAACGAATTAAAACAGAAATAAAACAATCCAAGGGATTAGCAAAGTTGCTAATCCCCGGCAACAGCGCCAAAATTTGATATGATATTAACTAGCACTCAAATTAAACCCTCTTTTTATCAATTGTAGTAAGTATGTAAGTAGGGATCGTTCTAGGCCGGGGATTAGGAGGGATTGCTAAATCACTTCAAAACTGACTCAAATACGTAAAAACAAGTTTAAAACACTAAACTAGATTCAAAGAATGCAAAACTAAACTTTAAAACTCTAAAACAAACCAAAAGACTGAAAACAGCAAATAAACACTCAAAACTGTCTTAAAAACACGTTCTGGGCAGTTTTGAACACTAAGGAAGAATTTGGACGAAAATTGGTTTTAACTTGACTCAAGACACTTAAAAACACAAACTAAATTGATTTCTAACTAATATGACACTTGAAAATAAAGGGGGATTTGGTTTTGACGAATTTGAAAACAAAATAAAAACTTTGTAAAACGAAACAGATTTTAAAACGAATTTGGTTTAAATGAATGGATGGAAGGCTAGCTAAGGGGTTCTTCTCCACACATGTCACACTTGCATACAAAACGATTTCCAATTGCTTCTCAATAAACCATGAATTCTCAAAGCCCCAAGTTAATTAGGTCCGCTTAAATTAACCCTCAAATTTTCCTTAAGTTATTGAATTGGATGAATTGCATACGACAACCCAAAGCATTCCCCACAAGTTCCCTACATGAAAGCGCATAATAGAGATTCAAGCAAGGATCATTAAGTTCTATGAAAATCATAAGCATTGACGAGGCACTCGTCACTATGAAAGCGCATGATACTTATGCCAAGAATTTACTTAACACGATTGTGATCAACAACCTTTACTACTTGTGAATATAAGTTCATAACGATTAGGTGAAATTCCCTTATATCCTAGCATCAAAGATAACTTAAATTAAACATTGAAATCAAGGATAGAAAACACCTAGAAACGCTCCAACACTCCCAATGCTAGGGCATAGGCACGGCACAAGGTTGTTCCTTCTCCTTCCTTCCTTGCAATAGTCACGGCACAAGAGAGATGAATGTGTTTGAGGGATGTATGAATGTAAGACAATATGGTAGAGGGTGGTGACTAAATGGTGCAGCAAAGGGTTGTATTTATAGGCTGAAATTCGCAGCCCCTATGTAGCAAAGGAAAAGGATTTAAAAGCCTAATTTGTATAGGATAATAACACACAATCCTTGAAGGAAAAGGCTAAGGCTTTTAGAAACCAAGGGGGAAAGGAATAATCAGGTTTCTAGAAGTCCTAGAATGGTTTGGGGCGTCACTTTTGTAGGACAAGGGATAAGGCCTTCTAGAAAGGTTGTTTTGTGGCTGATTTCTAGAGAAACAAGGGATGAGGTGTGGCACCTTTGTAGGAAGGGATAAGGCTTCTAGAAATCAGGTTTTAGGTCTCCAAATAGGAAAAGAAATCCCTTTTGTAGCTGAAATCTTTATGCATTAGGATTAGGGAAAGATAGGATAGGATAAGGTTTGTTTGAATAAGATAAGCTAAGATAAGGTTATGGATAATGCTTTGGATAAGGTTTCTTCACTTGAGCTGATTCTTTGGCTTTAACTTTCCTTCTTCAAGGAGGAAACCTTGTTTGAGTAGGAGTCTTCAATCTTCTAGAAATCCAACTTCAACTAGGAATCATTCTTCAACTAGGAATCCATTGTTGACTAGGATTTCATCTTCAATTAGGCACTTTCCTACTTCAATTAGGAAACTTTGCATCTTCAATTCTTCAACTTTGAAACACATTCCTAGCTTCTTCAATCCTTCAAATTCGTCCATTCTTCGTGCTCCATAAGCATGAACTCCATTCTAGCTCAATTTTGCTCCAAAATGCTCCAAATTGCATCTTTTTATATGCTTTGCCCTTAAAACCTGAAAACACATGGAAATAGCTTAAAAGACTACTTTAACTAAGAAAACATAACGAAAATGCATAAGAACAAGCCAATTAAGTCGCATAAATATGCTCCTATCATTAAAACCTAATTTCGTACAAGTTTGTGTCTAGTGTTCAAAATTGCCCAGATTGTGTTTTTAGGGCAGTTTTGAGTGTTTTGGTGCTGTTTTGAGTCTTTTGGTTTGTTTTGGTGTTGTAAAGTTTAGTTTTACATTCTTTGAGTCTAGCTTAGTGTTTTAAACTTGTTTTTACGTATTTGAGTCAGTTTTGAAGTGATTTAGCAATCCCTCCTAATCCCCGGCCTAGAACGATCCCTACTTACATACTTTGCTACAATTGATAAAAAGAGGGTTTAATTTGAATGCTAGTTAATATCATATCAAATTTTGGCGCCGTTGCCGGGTATTAGCAAAGTTGCTAATCCCTTGGATTGTTTTATTTCAGTTTGTTTTAATTGATTCCAGATTCTTACTTTGTTTTTGTTTCTTGTTTTAGGTACTAGTTTATGACTCGGAACTCTCATCCGGTTCGTGAACACATCTTGGACTTTGACAACGATTTTGAACGAGAGTTGAGACGAAAGAGGAAGAATCCAGAACCTAGTGAATCAAGTTCAAATTCAGAAGCCGGAGTTGAGATTGAGGAAGAGGAACCCACGGCACAAGTGGGTGAAGTTGAGACAGTCATGGCACAAGACAATCGTACAATCAAGGAGCTTTCGGCTTCGGGATTGGACAATGCCGCACCCCTATGCATCCAATACCCTGCGGCTGCCCAAGGAAAGACCGAAAAATTCGAGTTGAAGTCAAGTTTGCTACACCACATTCCGAAGTACCATGGGTTGTCCATGGAGGATCCTAACAAGCACTTGAAAGAGTTCGAGGTGGTGTGTTCAAGCATGACTCCAATTAACGTCGATGGGAGCATATTGAAGATGAAGGCCTTTCCCTTTTCTCTCTTGGAGAAGGTGAAAGATTGGTTGTATGAATTAGCTCCCGGAACTGTCACATCTTGGGAGAGCATGAAACGAGCTTTCTTGGAGAAGTTTTTTCCAACTTCTCGAGTCATCCTCCTACGAAAAAGGATAAGTGGAATTCAACAAGAAGAAGGTGAGTCTTTTCCTACGTATTATGAACGTTTTAAATCTCTTGTTCCTTCTTGTCCACAGCATCAAATGAAGGAGGAGCTTCTTCTACAATACTTCTACGAGGGACTTCTACCAATCGAACGTCAAATGCTAGATGCCTTGGCGGGAGAAGCTTTGTCAGACAAGACCCCCACGGCAGCAAAGACTTTGATTGCCAATCGAGCATTGAACGCTCAACAATATGAAGGTGTTAGACAAAGAGGCACCCCACGGCAACACCAAGTGAATGAGGTAAGTGCCATAACCGAACTTCAAAATCAAATGGCTAACCTTACTACGTTGCTTTCTCAGGTTGTGGAAGGGCCAAAAGTTCAAAATGTAAGTGCGTGTGGCGTATGTTCCATGCAAGGACACCCTACAAACAAGTGCCCACAATTGATTAAGAACGGAGGGTGGGAGACCCTCAATGCCGTGGGTTTTGGGCAGCAATACCAACAACGGAATGACCACTTTTCTAATACTTATAATCCCGGTTGGCGTGATCATCCAAATTTTAAATGGCGAGAACTTCAACAAGGCCAACCACAAAGCACATTTAGGCAACAACCCCCGGGTTTCTATCAAAAGCCGTTTGCACCAACTCAACCCCAAGCACAACCCGCCCAAAAATCAGGTTCGTCTATTGACAATGATCAGATTTTTAATTTACTAACTTCTATGGCGCAGGGCATGCAAACTAGGGACAAGAAGGTGGACAAGTTGGAGAAGCAAGTGGGGCAAATTGCCGAGTTTATGGGGCAGTTTCGAGAGCAAGGCAAGTTGCCTAGCTCCACCGTTGTGAATCCGAAGGGAGGCTTTGAATCTGCCAAGGCAATCATGTTAAGAAGTGGGAAACAAGTAGGAACAGCCCCCCCACCATCCAAATCAGCCCCAAACAATGTGGAAGAATTGATAATTCAAGAGGAGGAGCAAGGCTTGCCCACGGCAAGGAAGGAAGCTCCTTTGCCGCAAGTCCCCATGCCTCCTAAGCCATCCAATCTGCCCAATAAAGGTAAGAACGTGTCCAATTCCATTCCTACTAATGATTTTCCTTTGAATGTCCCATTTCCTAGTAGGTTCAAGCAAACAAAGAAAGAAGAAGCTGAAAAGGACATTCTAGAGACGTTTCGGAAAATGCAAGTCAATATACCTCTTCTTGACGCAATTAAGCAAGTACCAAGGTATGCCAAGTTTTTGAAGGAACTATGTACAACAAGAAGGAGAATTTCGAACAAAGAGGTTGTCCAGGTAAGTGAGAATGTTTCCGCTGTTTTGCAAAGAAAATTACCCCCTAAATGCAAAGATCCGGGTAGTTTTACAATTCCATGTGTTATAGGCAATACTAAATTTGAACATGCTATGTTAGATCTAGGAGCTTCAATTAACGTCATGCCATACTCAATATATGCATCTATGAACTTAGGAGAACTTAAAAACGATGGTGTTATAATTCAATTAGCCGATCGTTCTAATGCATATCCGAAAGGAGTTTTGGGAGATGTTTTGGTGCAGGTGGATAACTTGATATTTCCAGCGGATTTCTATGTTTTAGAGATGGAGGACTCACCAAATGTCACCCCATTGCCGATTTTACTTGGGAGGCCCTTCATGAAAACAGCACGTACCAAGATCGATGTGTTCAAAGGGACGTTAACAATGGAATTTGATGGGGAGATTATTAATTTTAACATTTCTGAAGCTATGAAATTTCCTAAAGATGATCATTCTTGTTTTTCTATTGATGTATTGGATGAATTAGCGCAGGATTATCTTGATATGTTGGAAGACGATCCCCTTGAAACAACAATTGCACAAGGAATTGGAATGAAGCCCAATCTGGCCGTACCTAAGGAAGAACATGCCGAGCTTGTGGCTGCCTTTGAATCATTGCCACAACGTAGTGGTAAGCCTTTAAATCCAATTCCAATTCCCGTTTCCACTAATACGTTGTTACCTTCTTTGCCGGATCATTTAAAGTATGTATTTTTGGGAGATGAAGAGACGTTGCCCGTCATTGTCTCTTCATCACTCACGGCATTAGAGGAGGAAAAGTTGATTCGGGTGTTGAAAGAGCACAAAACAGCCATTGGATGGACATTGGCGGATATTAAGGGGATTAGCCCGACAACATGCATGCATTGCATATTTCTAGAGGAGGGGGCTAAACCAACTCGAGAGGCTCAACGTCGACTCAACCCTCCAATGATGGAAGTTGTGAAAAAGGAGATTATAAAGCTTCTCGATTGTGGAGTGATTTATCCAATTTCGGATAGCCGTTGGGTCTCACCGGTTCAAGTTGTCCCAAAGAAGTCAGGAATCACTGTGGTGAAAAATGCCGAGGATGAGCTTGTGCCAACCCGTATCCAAATAGGTTGGAGAGTGTGCATTGACTATAGGAAGCTCAACAACACCACAAGGAAGGATCACTTTCCATTGCCATTCATTGACCAAATGCTTGAAAGGTTAGCCGGTCATTCTTTTTATTGTTTTCTTGATGGTTATTCGGGATATAATCAAATTGTCATAGCTCCGGACGACCAAGAAAAGACCACCTTCACGTGCCCATTTGGTATTTTTGCTTACCGTCGCATGCCATTCGGTTTATGCAATGCACTGGCCACGTTCCAAAGATGCATGGTAAGTATCTTTTCCGATTTTATTGAGAAGATTATTGAGGTATTCATGGATGATTTTAGTGTCTTTGGCGATTCGGTTGATGGTTGCTTGGAAAATCCCACATTAATCTTAAAACGATGCGTTGAAAGTAACCTTGTTTTAAATTGGGAGAAGTGTTACTTTATGGTAAAACAAGGCATAATTTTAGGGCATATCGTTTCTGAAAGGGGAATTGAGGTTGATAAATCAAAAATAGATCTTGTACGCCACTCACCCTCTCCAACTTCGGTTAGAGAGGTTTGTTCTTTTTTGGGACATGCAGGATTTTATAGGCGATTCATCAAGGATTTTTCAAAGATTTCCACACCCCTATGCCGACTTCTCCAAAAGGATGTGTCCTTCGAATTCAACGAGGAGTGTGAAAAGGCGTTCAAACACCTCAAAGAGATGCTAACTTCGGCCCCCATCATTCGGCCACCAGATTGGAGCATTCCCTTCGAGCTTATGTGCGATGCGTCCGATTATGCTCTAGGCGCTGTTTTGGGACAACGGAAGGACAAACAGCCACACGTCATATATTATGCCTCTCGGACCTTGAACGATGCTCAATTGAACTATTCCACAATGGAAAATGAACTTCTTGCTGTTGTTTTTGCGTTAGATAAGTTTCGTTCTTATTTGCTTGGTACTAAAGTAATAATTTACACTGATCATGCAGCGTTGAAGTACTTGCTCACGAAGAAGGAGGCTAAACTAAGGCTTATTCAATGGATGCTTCTTCTCCAAGGGTTCGATATCGAAATCCGAGACAAGAAAGGAAGTGAGAACGTTGTGGCTGATCACTTGAGCCGTTTGGTGCATGAAGAAGATGTCGTGCCTATCCCAGAGACATTTCCGGATGAGCAATTGATGTCCATAAAGGTTAGTGAGCCTTGGTATGCCGATTTAGTGAACTTTTTGGTGTCAAAACGAATTCCAAGCATTTCCACTAGGCACCAACGTGATAAATTAAGGCATGAGGCATGGTTTTATGTGTGGGATGATCCATATTTATGGAAATATTGTTCGGATCAGGTTATACGTAGGTGTGTGCATGATATGGAGTTTAATTCAATTTTAACTTTTTGTCACACTTATGCATGTGGGGGACACTTTGGGACACAACGCACTGCCCTTAAGGTTTTAGAATGTGGATTTTATTGGCCAACTCTATTTAAAGATGCTAGAACCTTTTGTATGTCTTGTGATCGTTGCCAAAGAATGGGTAACATAGGTGCTAAAGACCAAATGCCGCAAAACATCATACTCCCTATTGAAATTTTTGATGTATGGGGCATTGATTTCATGGGCCCATTTCCTTCATCACATGGTTTTCTTTACATATTACTTGTTGTGGATTATGTCTCAAAATGGGTGGAAACAAAGGCCACCCGGACTAATGATTCTAAAGTGGTTGCAGATTTTATTAGAACTAACATATTTGCAAGGTTTGGCATGCCAAGAGTGATCATTAGTGATGGAGGATCTCACTTTGGCAACCGGACCATTGAGGCGTTGATGAGGAAGTACAATGTCAACCATAGGGTTTCTACACCTTACCATCCTCAAACGAATGGCCAAGCCGAGGTTTCTAACCGCGAGATCAAACAAATCCTAGAGAAAACCGTGGGGCCTACAAGGAAGGATTGGAGCTTACGTTTGAACGATGCGTTGTGGGCCTATCGTACGGCTTACAAAACACCCCTTGGCATGTCCCCATTTCGGCTAATATATGGCAAACCATGTCACCTCCCGGTGGAACTAGAGCACAAGGCACATTGGGCCGTGAAAACATTCAATTTGGAGTTAGATGCAGCTGGAGTGCATAGGAAGCTCCAATTGAATGAGCTTGAGGAAATAAGGAATGAAGCATATGAGAATGCCCGGATTTACAAAGAGAAGACAAAGGCTTTCCAGGACAAGATGATTCGTGGCAAATCATTCTCCGTTGGGCAGAGAATGTTGCTATTCAATTCGCGCCTTCGTTTATTTCCTGGTAAGTTACGTTCCAAGTGGGTTGGCCCATTTGTTATTACTAATGTTTTTGCTCATGGTGCAGTACAAATCCAAAGCTTGAAAACCGGACAAGAGTTCAAGGTGAATGGGCAACGCTTGAAGCCATACTATGATAACTTTGAGGAGCATGCCGTTGATGATATCACCCTGCCTGCCGTGGGCCCTAATGAGGAGTGAATGAGGTCTTCGTCCGCCATATTCGATTGTTTAGTTGCTGTTTTCTTTGTTTGTTGGTTATTTGCGTTAGTTTATGCTTGAAACATTGAGGACAATGTTTGATTTAAGTGTGGGGGGGGTAACCAAAATGTTTTGATACAAATTCGTAGGGTTTTATCACCCATAATTTCAAATGTTGTTCCTTGCTGTTTTTAGGTGTTTTTAGGCTGTTTTGGTGTGTTTTAGTGTGTTTTGACATAAAAATTCGAAAATCCCATAAAAATTTGAAAAAAAATGTTTTGAAAAACCCACAAAGAGTCGTTTTAAAGTTGTTTTGTGTGATTGTTTGTGTCTTAGGGTACCTTCCAAGACAATGATGAGGATTCGGTTTTTAAGTGCATGACTGTTAAAGAGAGTTATAAACATGGATGGAAGGTTGATTTACTCTTTGGTTTATGCTTGGTTGTGGTTATAACTTATGAATTCACATGTAATCATAAAGGTAAAATCAGTTTTTGTAACATGCTTGAAGGAAGGAACTCAAACAAATGCTGCAACCTTGTGAGACTTGAGCCTAAATGTTTATTTGGAGAGTTCAAATCTGTGCATTCTTGTTTTCTAAAGTCGTTGCATGATCTCATTATTCTTTGCTTGCTTACTACTTAGAAGGCGTTTCATCATTTAGTTCCAAATGCTAGAACTCATGCCAAATTCATTCAAAACATGTTATTGAATTACATAACACATATTCAAGATGAAGTTAGTAGTTACCACCATAGCCAAAAAGCCTTCATTCCATGCATTTGTTTTTGTAGGTTTAACCCCGTTGAGCCTTGTTTAGCCTATGTTGTTTGTTAACCCACATTATCCTTACCTAGCCTAGATTAGGATTATCCATACCCTTGTTCTTAAAGCGTAGTTAAGCATGACTCAAGATGAATTCCTTTTGATCATGGTATTGCAGAAAACAAGTGTGGGGGAAGGAGTCTTAAGATGGGTGTTTGCCAAAGTTCATATATATGCACGGCAAGGTGATAGGAGCATATTTATGCGCCTTAGTTAACTAGTTCTTATGCATTTTCGTTATGTTTTCTTAGCTTAAAGTAGTCTTTTAAGCTAGTTTCATATGTTTTCAGGTTTTAAGGGCATATTACATAAAATGATGCAAATTGGAGCCTTTTGGAGCAAAATGGAGCTTAGATTGGAAAGTGCATGCTTGGAACACAAGGTTTGGACGAAATTGAAGATTTGAAGATTTAAGGATTCCTAGTCCAAGAAGGATTCCTAGTCGAGGAGGAGTCCTAATTGAAGAAGGATTCCTAATCAACGAGGGATTCCTAGTTGAAGATGGATTCCTAAAAGAACGAAGATTCCTACTCAAACGAGGTTTCCTACTTGAAGTAGGAAAGCTAAGCCTAAAAGTTTCCATTTTGGGTTGATCTTTCCTAAACTTAAATGGCCTTGAGTTTAAGCAATCTTAGAAGGTTCTTAAGCGTTGGAAGACACAAAGAAGGGTTCTAGAACAAATTCTCATCCTTGCCGTGGGTTGGACCTTATTTCCTCTTGGTTTTGGGCTTTCTAGAAGCCCTATCCTTTCCCCCTAACCCTTGCCGCACCTAGCCTTCTAGAAATCTGATTTCCTTGCCTTGCAAGGCATTCTAGAAGCCCCATCCTTTACCCTAGCAAACCAGCCGCACCCTAGGCCTTTTCCCATTAAAAATCTGATTGTTTTAACCTAATTTCTGATGGATTTGGGTTTTAGAGGCCCTAATCTGATTGCCCTAGGGTTTTGGATGCCTATATATACACATTATAACCTCTTGGCCATATTCATTCTACATTCGAGAAACCCTAGTCTATAATCTGCCGCACCCATCCACCATCTTTACCGAGCTCTCCACCTCTTTCCACCCATCAAACACTCATCCACACTCACCCTACACCCCTTGCCGTGCCTCTACAACCCCCAAAATCCATTCTACATCATCAAAATAGCCCAGAAAGCATCATTATCCAATCTGCCGCAAGCAAGGAAAGGGGACAGATTCACTCAATTGTTTGGCTCTTCATTCTGAGTTGTTGAACGATTTTAGGTGTTTTCTATCTTATATTTCAATGTCTAATTCATGTAATCTTTGTTGTGCTTTAAGTATGATTGGCTAAACTCGTTTTGGCTAAGGGTGGATTCAAAACCATGATTATATATGTGAAATAAGTTGATTACTTCCAGTTATCGTTGCATAAGTCGTGAATACAATTTGATTAACCGTTTGTTTAGAACTTATTCTTGTATGTTGATTGAGAGTGCACGCTTAATTTGCATGCTTGAATTTGGTGCTAGGATATAAGTTTGTTTCACCTAATTGTTATGAATTTATATTCGCAAGTAGTGAAGGTCGCTAGTCACGATCGTGTTAAGTAGATTCCTGGCAAGAGTATCATGCTTTTCATAGTTACGAATGCCTTGTCGATGCTTATGATTTCCAAAGAACGTAATGATAACTTGTGTCTTTATCATGCTGTTCATATAGAGAACTTGTTAGGAATAATTTGTTTGCGATGCATATTCATCCAATTCAATGATTGTAGGGAAATCTGAAGGTTAATTTAAGCGGACCTAATTAACTTGGAGTGTCGAGGTTCATAACTTATTAAATTGATAACTGGAAATTGATTTAGGTTGCATATATTTCATGTGTGGAGAAGAACCCCTTAGCTATTCCATCATCCATTGATTCATTATAACTTTGTCTTACAATCTGTTTCTTTTACAATCTGCCATTTAATTTAATTTCGTCCAAACACAATCCCCCCATATTTTGTGTAGTCTTAGTCATTCAAATCTGTTTTATTTTGTGTTTTTAAGCATTTGAAGTCATAAACACTTTCAAATCCGTCCAAATCAAGTTCTAATTTCTGTTTGAGTCAATTTGATTGTTTTAGGCAGTTTTGAGTGTTTCAAATCTGTTTTGAGTCATAGTAGTCTTGTTAGAGTCTTTAAGTTTAGTTTTTGTGTTTTTAAATCCATTTATATTAGATTAGCACCCCTAGTTAATCCCCGGTTAGAACGATCCCTACTTACATCATTACTACAATTGTCACAAATAGGGTTTAATTTGTGTGTCAACATAATTTTCACATCAAATTTTGGCGCCGTTGCCGGGGATTAGCAAAGTTGCTAATTGATATGAAATATATAAGCACTCAAATTAACCCTCTTTTTATCAATTGTAGCAAAGTATGTAAGTAGGGATCGTTCTAGACCGGGGATTAGGAGGGATTGCTAAATCACTTGAAAACTGACTCAAATATGTAAAAACCAGTTTAAAATACTAAACTAGACTCAAAGAAAGCAAAACTAAACTCTAAAACACTAAAACAAACTTAAAGACTCAAAACAGCCCAGAAACACTCAAAACTGCCTTAAAACCACAATCTGGGCAGTTTTAAACACAAACACAAATTTGGACGAAAATTGGGTTTAATTTGACTCAAGACACTTAGAAACACAAACTAAAGTGATTTCTAACTACTATGACTCAACAAAGTAAAGGGGGATTGATTTTGGACGAATTTAAAAACAAAACAAAACTTTGTAAACTAGAGCAGATTTTAAAACGAATTTGGTGAAAGGGTGATAGGAGCATATTTATGCGATTTAGTTAGCTTGTTTTCTTGCATTTTCATAGTTTGTTTATGTTTATTATAGTGTTTTAAGCTATTTTCGTAGGTTTGTAGGTTCATATGACGAAGTTGGCAAGAAAATGCATTTTGGAGCATTTTGAGGCAGTTTTGGGCACCAAATGGATAGCTTATGAATGGAGCAAGATGGATGGACGAATTTGAAGTTCAAGAGGCTAGGAATGAGTTGAAAAGAGTGAAGAAATAAATCCAAGTCAAGGAAGATACGAAATCAGCTCAAAACAAGGAACATTATCCAAAACCTTATCCAACCTTATCTTGTCTTATCCTTGCCTAACCTAACCTTATCTTATCCTATCTTATCCAAATGAATTTGTGCCTTGATTTCAGCCATTTCTAAGGGATAATTATGTATTTAAACTATATATTTCAGATTCTAGAACCTTATCCTTTTAGAACCCCTAAATTGGTGAAAAGAGTGAAGAAATAAATCCAAGTCAAGGAAGATAAGAAATCAACTCAAAAGAAGGAACATTATCCAAAACCTTATCCAACCTTATCTTATCTTATCTTATCCTATCCTAATCCTATCCTAATTTAATTCCAGCTGCATGGGGGATTTATTTTCAGATTAGGACACATTAAAATTGGTTTCTAGAAGCCCTTATCCACTCCTACAAAGGTGCCACACCTTATCCCTTGTTTTTCTAGAAATCAGCCACAAAACAACCTTTCTAGAAGGCCTTATCTCTTGTCCTACAAAAGTGACGCCCCAAACCTTTCTAGAACTTCTAGAAACCTGATTATTCCTTTCCCCCTTGGTTTCTAAAAGCCTTAGCCTTTTCCTTTAAGGATTGTGTGTTATTATCCTATACAAATTAGGCCTTTAAATCCTTTTCCTTTGCTACATAGGGGCTACGAATTTCAGCCTCTAAATACCACCCCTTGCCACACATATCATTCACCATCCTCTACCATAATTTACTACACCATTCACCCTCATTGTGCCGTGAGTTTTGCGAGGAGAAGAAGGAAGAAATCTGGAGCCGTGCTTGCCATTCAAAAAGCTTGGATTGTTGGAGCGTTTCTAGGTGTTTTCTATCTTTGTTTTAATATTTAAATTTATTTATCTTTGTTTATTTGCGAACATGAGGAACTAATTTCTTTATAGTTAGAGGGGAATTCAAAGCCATGATCATATGTTTTATATGACTTGATTTCCTCAAGTTATGATTTCATAAATCGTGAATGTGGTTTACTTATCTATTTGATTGATAACTTGTTCTTGTGTGTTGATTAAGGATGCATACTTAGTTTGCGTGCATGAATTTGATGCTAGAATATAAGGGAATTTCACCTAATCGTTATTAACTTATATTCATAAGTAGTAAAAGTCGCTAGTCACGATTGTGTTAAGTAAATCCTTGGCAAGAGTAACATGCGTATTCCATAGTTATGAATGCCTCGTCAATGCTTATGATTTCCATTGAACTTAATGATCTTTGATATGTGTCTCTATCATGCGTATTCCATAGTTAGGGTCCTTGATAAGAATAATTTGGTTGTAATGCGTATTCCATTCAATTCAATGAATCTAGGGAAATCTGAGAATTAATTGGTGCAATCTAGTTAATTTGGGGCATTGTCATTCATGGTTTGTTGAACGAGTAACTGGAAATCGAGTCGTATGGATATGTTTCATGTGTGGAGAAGGAACCTTCTAACTAGCCTTTCACCATCTTAATTTACATCAACTTCGTATTTTTAAAGTTTGTTTTCAAAGTTTCTGTTTTAAAAGTTTAAATTCGTCAAAATAAAACCCCTTGCTTTTAAGTCTTGTTTTTAGAGTCAAAACTTGTTTCCTTTAAGTCTTTTGAGTCTTTGAAGTTCTATTTTCGTCCAAATCACTTATTAGGTCTAGAATTAAGTCTTTTTGATTGTTTCTTGCTGTTTTGAGTGTTTTGAGTTAGTTTTGAGTCTATAGAGTCTAGTTTAGTGTTTTTGAGTCTTATTTGTGTTGATTAGCCCTAGTTAATCCCCGGTCTAGAACGATCCCTACTTGCTTAAATACTACAATTGTCATCAATAGGGTTTAATTTGTGTGTCAACTTAATTTTCACATCAAAGGGAATGAATGGAAGGCTAGCTAAGGGGTTCCTCTCCACACATGTTATACTTGCATACAAACCGATTTCTAATTGCAATTCAATAAACCATGAAAACTCAACACTCCAAGTTAATTAGGTCCGCTTAAATTAACTTTCAGATTTCCCTAGTATCAATGAATTGGACGGAAAAAGCGCATCGCAACCAAATTATTCCTCAAAAGTTCCCTACATGAAAGCGCATAATAGAGATACAATCAAAGATCATTACGTTCAATGGAAATCATAAGTATTGACGAGGCACTCGTAACTATGAAAGCGCATGAAACTTATGCCAAGAATTCACTTAACGCAATTGTGATCAACAACTTTTACTACTTATGAATATAAGTTCATAACGATTAGGTGAAACTCCCTTACATTCTAGCATCAAACTCATGCATGAAAATTAAGCGTGCACTCTCAACCAACATACACAAATCAGTTTTAATTCATATAGATAAGTGAATTGAATCCACAACTTATGAAACGCAATTAGAAGTAATCAAATCATATAGCAAGCATAATCATGGTTTCGAATCCCCCCTAGCCAAGGGGGGGGGTTTAGTTCCTCATATGTATGAAACAAAGAGTATAGAATTTAAACATTGAAATCAAAGGAAAGGAAACACTTAAAACTTCCAGCAACTTGGACTTGAATGGCATGCACGTTCCAAGGTTCCTCCTTCTCTTTGCCACGGCACTTGGACTTTGGACAGGTTCTTTGGTCTATTTAAATGGTGGAGAATGGATGGGGAATGGGTGATGGTGTTAGGGTTGATGGGGGGTGCGGCTAGGGATGATTTTGGGCAGAAATTAGGGACTATGGTGATGGAAAGGTGCGGCAGAAAGTAAGGACTGATTTCTGGCGTGAATGGTTGTGTATGAGAGGTGGTGGTTTAATCTAGGGGTTGATATGAGTATATATAGGCACTTAAAACCCTAGGGGAATCAGATATGGACTTGAATAACCCAAATCCACAAGGAAATAGGCTTAGAAATCAGAATCCACAAGGGAAAAGGTCCACCAAGGTGCGGCAGGTTTATAGGATATGGATAGGCCTTCTAGAATGCCTTGCAAGGCAAGGAAAACAAGTTCTAGAAAGGGGATAGGTGCGGCACCTTATGTGTGCAGGGATAGGGCTTCTAGAAATCTGATTTTAAGCATTCTAATCTAGTTAGGAACCCCCCCTTGCAGCTAAAATATCAATGAATTCGGATTTGGATAAGATAGGATAGGATAAGGTTTGTTTGGATAAGATAAGCTAAGATAAGGTTATGGATGATGTTTTGGATAAGATTTCTTCACTTGAGCTGATTCTTTGACTTTAACTCTCCTTCGTCAAGTAGGAAACCTTGCTTGAGTAGGAATCCTCATTTTTCTAGGAATCCATCTTTGACTATGAATCCATCCTTAACTAGGACTCCTCCGTTGATTAGAAATCCTTCTTCAATTAGGAATCCTTCGTAGATTAGGAATCCTTCTTCAATTAGGAATCCTCAAATCTTCAAATCTTCATTCTCGTCGATTCCCTTGGCTCCAAGTATGTGACTTCCATTCCAAGCTCCATTTTGCTCCAAAAGGCTCCAAATTGCATCATTTAATGTAATATGCCCTTAAAACCTGAAAACACATGAAACTAGCTTAAAAGACTACTTTAAACTAAGAAAACATAACAAAAATGCATAAGAACTAGCTAACTAAGGCGCATAAATATGCTCCTATCACTAATCCCTTGTCTTGAGTCGTGTTTAAATTGTTTAGTTCTTCTTTTGTTTTTGAATTTTGCACCGTGTGTGTGTGTTTTGTTTTTGTGCCGTGTATAGGCACCTTAATTCCTTACTTGTGCCGAGTCTATTGAGTTGGTTACTAACCTTGTTTGCTCTTGTGTGCAGGTACTAGTTTATGACCCGTAGCTCACAACCTGTTCGTGAGCATATCTTCGACTTTGACGGTGATTTTGAGAGGACTTTGAGAAGGAAAAAGAAAGTGCAAGAGTCTAATCCTCCTAGTCCCGTACCTGAATTAGAAGAGCAAGAAGTTGAGGTTGAAGAGGAGGCCACGACAAGATTTGAAGAGGAAGTACTGATGTGAAAATTATGTTGACACACAAATTAAACCCTATTTGTGGTAATTGTAGTAATGATGTAAGTAGGGATCGTTCTAACCGGGGATTAACTAGGGGTGCTAATCTAATATAAATTGACTTAATAACACAAAAACTAAACTTAAAGACTCTAACAAGACTACTATGGCTCAAAATAGATTTGAAACACTCAAAACTGCCTAAAACAATCAAATTGACTTAAACAGAAACTAGAACTCGACTTGGACGAATTTGAAAATGTTTATGACTCCAAATGCTTAAAAACACAAAATAAAACAGAATTGAATGACTAAGACTCACAAAATATGGGGGGGTTGTGTTTGGACGAAAATAAACTAAATGGGCAGATTGTAAAAGAAAACAGATTGTAAGACCAAGTTATGATGAATCAATGGATGATGGAATAGCTAAGGGGTTCTTCTCCACACATGAAATATATGCAACCTAAATCAATTTCCAGTTATCAATTTAATAAGTTATGAACCTCGACACTCCAAGTTAATTAGGTCCGCTTAAATTAACCTTCAGATTTCCCTACAATCATTGAATTGGATGAATATGCATCGCAAACAAATTATTCCTAACAAGTTCTCTATATGAACAGCATGATAAAGATACAAGTTAGAATCATTATGTTCTTTGGAAATCATAAGCATCGACAAAGCATTCGTAACTATGAAAAACATGATACTCTTGCCAGGAATCTACTTAACACGATCGTGAGTATCGACCTTCACTACTTGCGAATATAAATTCATAACGATTATGTGAAACAAACTTATATCCTAGCACCAAATTCAAGCATGCAAATTAAGCGTGCACTCTCAATCAACATACAAGAATAAGTTCTAAATCAAACGGTTAAGCAAATTGTATTCACGACTTATGCAACGATAACTGAAAGTAATCAACTCATTTCACATATATAATCATGGTTTTGAATCCCCCCCTAGCCAAGGGGGGTTTAGTTCCTCATACTCGCAAAGCAAAGATACATAAATTTAGAAATTAAAATCCAAAGAAAGAAAACACCTAGAACGCTCCAACTTGGCAGCAAGCTCATGAACGATTTCTCCTTCCTCCTTGCTGCGGCAGAGAACTTTAGAACAGGTTTTGGGTGGTATTTATGGTGTAGAATGGATGGGGAATGGTATGGAAAGGTTTAGGGTTGATGGGTGGTGCGGCTAGGGTTGTTTTTGGGCAGAAATTATGGACTATGGTGATGGAAAGGTGCGGCAGAGAGCAAGGACTGATTTCTGGCGTGAATGATGTGTATGAGAGGTGGTGTGTGCGGCATAGAATGAAAACACATATATATAGGCACCACAAACCCTAGAGAAATCAGGTTAAGCAATGGGCTAGGGTTTAGGTGCGGCAAAGGGCGAAAATCCACTAGGAATTAGGGTTTTGGCCCACTTAGTTTTAGAAAGGGATTCGTATAACCCAAATCCACAAGGAAAGGGCCTAACAAGTCAGAATCCAAGAGGGATTGGGCTAGGAAGGTGCGGCCTAAGTCTAAGAGGGTAAGGATAGGTTATCTAAAAGCCCAAAGCCAAGGATAGAAACGTTTAGAAATGGAAACCTCCAAGGATAGAAACTTCCAACAGTAGAAACTTTGGTTTTCAATTCCGAATTCTTTGTTCTTCACTTTCATTTCTTCATTTCTTAAGCTCCTTTGACCTTCAAACTCGTCCATTCCTTGTGCTCCATAAGCATACACAACATTCCAGCTCAATTTTGCTCTAAAATGCTCCATTTCGCACTTCTTTGCAAACTTTGTCTCTAAACCTGAAATTGCACGAAAATGACTTTAAACACTAAAATAACTAAAGAAAAACAACATAAATGCACAAGAACAAGCCAATTAAGTCGCATAAATATGCTCCTATCAAGTACCAACCATGGCAGCCGACAATCGAACCATCAAGGAGCTTTCTGCCTCAGGTTTGGCCAATGCAGCCCCTCTTTGCATCCAATACCCTAGGGCAGCCCCTGAGAAGACCGATGAATTTGAGTTGAAGTCAAGTTTGCTACATCATATACCCAAGTTCCATGGGTTATCAATGGAGGACCCCAATAAGCATTTAAAGGAGTTCGAAGTAGTATGCTCAAGTATGACAACGGTGAACGTGGACAACAACATATTGAAGATGAAGGCTTTTCCCTTTTCTTTGTTGGAGAAGGCCAAGGATTGGTTGTATGAGTTGGCTCCCGGAACTGTCACATCATGGGAGAGTATGCAGCGAGCCTTCTTAAAGAAGTTCTTTCCGACATCACGAGTCATTCTTCTTCGCAAGAAGATTAATGGAATTCAGCAAAGCCAAGGTGAATCTTTTCCAACTTATTATGAACGTTTTAAAACTCTTGTAGCTTTATGTCCACAGCACCAAATGAAGGAGGAGCTACTTCTTCAATATTTTTATGAAGGTCTTTTACCACTTGAACGGCAAATGTTGGATGCATCCGCGGGAGGAGCTCTGGTGGACAAGACACCTAGGGATGCCAAAACTCTCATTGCTAATCGAGCACTCAATCCACAACAATATGAAGGTATTGGGCAAAGAGACACCCTGTTGGAAATATGCCCTGAAAGTCAATCTTTGGAAGAAATCTTTCAGGACAAATAAATGAATGTATGGATGAATCTTGTACATCAAAGGCAAAGACACGAATTAGGACTATCTCAATAAACGAAATATGTCCTTAATAGTGTATCCATGGACAATGGATCGATTGAAGAAGTAATCTAATGATGTTAGACTACAGAGACCTTCTTCATATAACCAGATGTCTAAAAGGTTCCTGGTCATTGGATTGTCGGAGGGATACTGACAATGCTTAGACCAGTACATACTATGTCTGCTTCAAATGGAAGGATGGAAAGTCTCATCCCATTCGTGTTGTGACACTAAGACAAGTATGTAGGTGCTCATTAGGGGAATGAGTTCACTGAACACAATCGAACGAGAGTACTTGCATGGAGGCCTACTCACATGTCAAGCAAGTAACTCTAATGGTTGGAATAATGTAAGTAATCCTTAGACCTGAGGCATCGTCGTTGTCTTGTGGTTAAGTACTTAATCTTTGATTATGTCAAAGTCTCCCCATTCGAGGGTGTCCACGGCATGATTGGGGTTAAGCCACTTAGTCATGAAGGCAAGTGTATGCGCAACAAGGAATCTCTAATCCTCGATAAGAGAGGAAGAATACTCTAAGATATGATTCGGGAATCTTCGGCCGAAGTATCGAGCGTATTAAAAGGAAAGCGTTCCTATACGACTCAAATGAATCATATATGAAGGAATAATCACATTAGGGGTTTGACATAATATCCATACCCTAATGATGTGATTGAGAGTATTGTATTAGAGAAGGATCGAATTACATTGTAAATTCCAACTGAATAGGTTCTTCGAATAAACTTCGACATTAGCTTGGGTAGCTATGACATATGGTTAGATGTCAATCATAGCTTGTGAGTTCTTCTAGATGATTAAATGTAGTCACCAAAGAAGAATGGTGAATTGAAATGAAGTTTCAATTCAATAAGTGATTGAATTAATTGGATTGGTTCCAATCACCTTACTGCCTTGCTAATTAGAACCTAAAAGATTGTTCACCGATACACTATTGTAGTGAGTAACCAATGGATGATGGAAATAATTAATTGGATTAATTAATTGTTGTGATTAATTTAGAAAGTCTAAAGAAATCGTAAAAGCGATAAAGATCGTTTTGGGCTTAAAGAAACGTTCGGGTTTAATTGGGCCCATTGGGCCTAAACCCATTGGGCTTTTATTCAAGCATTGGATGACTTGAAATTGTAAAAGCCCAAAGCCCAAATAAACAACAAAAGGGCCGGCCATATAGGTGTGGAAATGGGTGAGATATTTAGTCAATTTGTTGGCTAGGTTTTCTTTGATATATAAGGAACTTTATAATGATATTTTCCTTAAGGTTTTATTTGGTGTTTAGAACAACAAAAAGAAAAAGAATATCTCTCTAAAAACTATACAAAGGGCCGGCTACCAAAGAGGGTGATTTAGCTAACAATCTTTCACTTTTTTGGTTATTCCTTCATCCTTCTCACTACATTTGTGGGTGAGGATCTTTAGAGGTTTCCTACTTTGGAAACTTGAAGAGAACCTAGGAGCACTCATTCTAACAAAGTGGAGGAGGCAAGGAGGGAAGCTAGCATCAAGGATTTCAAGGAGCAAAGAGCTTGGAGGTGGTCCATGCTTGGTCTAAAATCAAGATCAAGAGGTATAAGACTAACCTTCACTTTGTTCTTGATTCTATAAAATGTTTTGATGCATTATATATAAACCTATGAACCTTGGAGGGGATTTGCATGACTAGAGCTTTGATATTATATGATAACATGCTTCCGTTGCTCATGTATATAAATTTTGAATTGTATATGCATGCTAGTCATCTTGAAATCCCACATGAAACTCATAGATTTCCCTTCACACCCCACGGCCACATCATGTAAATGAGGTAAGTTCTATTTCTTAGTTACAATCCCAAATGGCTAACCTTACGTCTATGTTATCGCAGTTGGTTGAAGGCCCCAAAACGCAAGGAACTTCAATCTGTGGTGTATGCTCCATTCAAGGACACCAATCTTATCAATGCCCTCAATTAATTGAGAATGGAGGGTGGGAAACTGCCAATGCTGTGGGTTATGGGAATCAAAACCAACCAAGGGGTTATCCTTTCTCCAATACATACAATCAGGGATGGCGTGACCACCCCAACTTCAGATGGAGAGATGCACCACAATACGGCGAACAAAGTGGATTCCGACAACCCCCGGGTTTCTTTCCAAGGCCAATGGCACCACAACCCCCTCCTCAAGCACAATCATCCCAAACCAACCCAGGTACGTCTATGAATGACGATAAAACATATCAGTTACTAACCACAATGGCGCAGGGAATGCAGAACCAAGCAAAGGAGGTTAATGAGCTAAAGAAGCAAATGGGCCAAATGGCCGAATTTTTGGGACAATTCCATGAAAATGGTAAGTTACCAAGCACTACGGTGGTCAATCCCAAGGGTGGTTTCGAATCTGCGAAGGCTATCACACTACGAAGTGGAAAAGAAGTGAGAAAAAAGGAAGATGAGAAGATACAAATTGAAGAAGAGGAGTAAACTTACCGCAGCCATCTAAGACCTCCCATCCGTCCACCTCAGGTAAGATTGTCCCAAATGTTGTGATTTCGAACACTAATCTGCCCAATGTTCCTTTCTCTCGCAGATTTGCACAATCGAAAAAGGAAGAAAGCGAAAAGGACATTTTGGATACCTTTCGAAAAGTCCAAGTAAACATTCCTTTACTTGATGCTATTAAGCAATTGCCCAGGTATGCAAAGTTTTTAAAAGAGTTATGCACAACTAGGAAAAGAATTTCAAACAAAGAAGTTGTGAAAGTAAGTGAAAATGTATCCGCGGTTTTGCAATGAAAGTTACCTCCAAAGTGTAAGGATCCAGGGAGCTTTACTATCCCATGCGTAATTGGAAACACTAGATTTGAACAATGCATGTTAGATTTAGGTGCTTCTATTAATGTTATGCCATATTCCATTTATGCATCAATGAACCTTGGTGAGTTAAAACAAGATGACGTTATAATTCAATTGGCCGATCGTTCTAACGCTTATCCCAAGGGAGTCCTTGAGGATGTTTTAGTGCAGGCAATCATCTTATCTTTCCTGCCGATTTTTATGTCTTGGAAATGGAGGATTCGAGCCATGCTCCATCATTGCCAATCTTGCTAGGCCGACCATTCATGAAAACAGCGAGAACAAAGATAGACGTGTTTATGGGAACATTAACCATGGAGTTTGATGGGGACATTATTCGTTTTAATCTTTCTGAAACCATTTAATATCCAATGGAGGATCATTCTTGTTTCGCTATTAACATTGTTAATTCTTTGGCACAGGTACATTTGGATCGAATGAACGACGATGCACTTGAAATAGCCTTAGTGCACGGCATAGGAGCAAGAAACAAGTGTGGGGGAATCCATGCAACCCACGGCATGGAATCTAACCATATTGCCGTGCCCCCTTGTGGTGAAGTGTTTGAAATGGTCGCGGCCCTCGAGTCATTGCCCTCACAATCTGGTAAGTCTCCACTCTGATCGGATCATATTTATATATATTTTTACTTCGAATTCACTCGTCTTTTCTTAGTTAGTTCTTTATATTTTGAGCTATTTAAGTTATTTTTGTGTTTATAGGATTTGTTATGCAAAGAAAATAAAAATAGCACAAATGAGTTTTAAATAATAAACAGAAAATAAATGGAACAAAAAGGAAAGGCAAAAGACAGCAGAAAGAAAAGAGAAATAGAATGAAAGAAGCCAGTGCGGGACAGCAGAAAATAAAGAACAGAGTGGAGAGAGAGCACTGAGGCAGTGCGGAAAGATTAAGAGCAGAAACCGAGTGGGAGCTGACGTGCAGAGCAGAAACCGAGTGGGAAGAAGTCAGCGGGGTGCAGAAGAATAAGAGGAGGACTGACAGAAACACAATGGGGGGGGCGCAAGGAATAAAAAAAGACAGCTGCCTTTGCAGCTGGAGAGGCGCGGAAAGGAGAGGTCAGAGGCTGTGAGGGATTGGAGAGATGCTGCCTTTGGGCAGCGTGAAAGGATAGAAAAATAGAAAAGAGAAGGAGAGAAGTGACCAGGTGAGGAAATGAGCTGCCTTTGGGCAGCGTGAGAAGGGGAGAGACAGACGGACAGAGTAAGACACGGGGGGAGATAAGGAGGTGAGCACAGAGAGGTGAGCACGGGGAGGTGAGCACAGAGTGAAGGAGGGCGAGAGGACTGAATGCGAAAGAGAGAGCCTTGCGGAGAGCAGTCAGCGTGGAAGGGCAGCAAGGGAAAAGCTGCCATTTGGCAGCAAGAGACAGACGCAAGCAGCGGAACGACAAGCGCAGAGAGAACGAACGCAGCAGATCATCTTCTCTTTCGGTTTAATCCTTCCAATCTTATATTTTATTTCTGTTTTAATAATGTGTAAATAAATTTGTTTTGGCTAGAGGTTAATTCAAAGCCATGAATATATTTGTAATATGAATTGATTACTTTCAGTTGTGATTTCTGAGTTGTGATTTAATTTGCTTAACTGCTTGATTGATAACTTATTTTTGTATGTCGATTAAGGATGCATACTTAATTTACATGCATGAATTTGATGCTAGAATATAAGTGAATTTCACCTAATCGTTATGAGCTTATATTCACAAGTAGTGAAGGTTGCTATCCACAATCGTGTTAAGTAAATTCTTGGCAAGAGTATCATGCTTTTCATAGTTACAAATGCCTCGTCAATGCTTATAGTTTTCACAAAGTTTAATGATCTTTGATTGTATCTCTATTGTGCTTTTCACGTAGGGGACTTTTGAAGAATGTTTTGA
This sequence comes from Malus x robusta, assembly GCA_963082935.1. Classification (NCBI taxonomy): domain Eukaryota; kingdom Viridiplantae; phylum Streptophyta; class Magnoliopsida; order Rosales; family Rosaceae; genus Malus; species Malus x robusta. Next base: position 17,831,187 of record OY720340.1, on the reverse strand, counting down.
ATTGTTGTATGCGTTTTCCCGTCCAATTCAATAACTTAAGGAAAACTTGAGGATTAATTAGTGCATCACGGTTAATCTGGAGTATTGAAATTCATAATTTATTGAAAGAACAACTGAAAATCAATTTAGGTTGCATATGTGTCATGTGTGGAGAAGAACCCTCTAGCTAGTCCGTCATTTATCATTTTACCTTAATTTTATGTTTTTGTCAATTCTGTAATTTAATTAAGTTTAATTTACTTTTCATCAAAACCAAACACCCATCCATTATTAAATTATATTATTTAGTTAGTTTTCTTTATTGTTAGTCTTTTAATTTAATTTCCGTCCATTTCAGTTCCTAGTGTTTAATTTAATTGTTTTCATTATTTTGAGTCATTTTAAGTGTGTTTCGAGTTATTAGAGTTTTTAGCCTAGTTTTGTGTCCTTGAGTCTTATTTAATATTTTTAAATTAATTTAGAATATATTAGCAATCCCTCCTAATCCCCGGCCTAGAACGATACCCTACTTATATCTATACTACAATTGTCAAAAAGAGGGTTTAATTTTGTGTGTCAAGTAATTTTCACATCACACTCTCAATTTTAGATTCGGTTTTGGCTAACAAGTTACTTCCATCAATTGTGCAGCCACTTACACTTGAGTTAAAGCCATTACCTAGTCACTTGAAGTATGTTTTCTTAGGAGAAGATCAAACACTACCCGTCATCATATCTAGCTCACTCACGGCCCAAGAAGAAGACAAGTTGATAAGGGTGTTAAAGGAGCACAAATCTGCCATTGGATGGACCTTGGCGGATATCAAAGGCATTAGTCCCACCACGTGCATGCATCGCATCTTTTTAGAGGAGGGAGCCAAGCCATCTCGGGAGGCTCAACGTCGCCTTAATCCACCTATGTTGGAAGTAGTAAAAAAGGAGGTTATAAAATTGCTTGATTGTGGTGTTATATATCCTATTTCTGATAGTCGTTGGGTGTCACCCGTGCAGGTTGTTCCAAAGAAGTCCGGAGTCACGGTGGTAAAGAATGAAGAACAAGAGCTTGTACCCACTCGTGTTGTGACCGGTTGGCGTGTTTGTATTGATTACAGGAAGTTAAATGCCATGACAAGGAAGGATCACTTCCCATTGCCATTCCTGGACCAAATGTTAGAAAGGTTAGCCGGTTATCAATTTTATTGCTTTCTTGATGGATATTCCGGATATAACCAAATTGTGATAGATCCGGAGGATCAAGAAAAGACAACCTTCACGTGCCCCTTTGGCACCTTTGCATATAGGCACATGCCATTTGGTTTGTGCAATGCCCCTGCGACATTTCAACGATGCATGGTAAGTATATTTTCTGATTATGTTGAGAAGATTATTGAGATATTCATGGATGATTTTAGCGTGTTTGGTAATTCATTCGATCATTGCTTGAATAATCTGACCTTAATTTTGAAACGTTGTGTTGAAACGAATCTTGTGCTTAATTGGGAAAAATGTCACTTCATGGTTAAGCAAGGTATTGTTCTAGGACATATTATTTCTGAAAAAGGCATTGAAGTGGATAAATCTAAGGTCGACCTTGTTCGTCACTTACCCTTTCCAACTTCGGTTAGAGAGGTTCGTTCGTTTCTTGGTCACGCAGGTTTTTATAGGCGTTTCATAAAGGATTTCTCAAAGATTGCACAGCCACTATGCCGATTGCTTCAAAAAGAGGTGGCTTTCGAGTTTGATGATGCATGCTCCACGGCATTCAAGCACTTAAAGGAAGCTCTCACTTCGGCCCCCATTATCACACCTCCAGATTGGAGCCTTCCATTCGAGTTGATGTGCGATGCTTCGGACTATGCGATTGGTGCTGTTTTGGGGCAGCGGAAGAACAAACAACCTCATGTTATTTATTATGCATCTAGGACACTAAATGATGCTCAATTAAATTACTCAACCATTGAAAAAGAATTACTTGTTGTGGTATTTGCATTAGATAAGTTTAGATCATACTTACTTGGTACTAAAGTTATTATTTTTACTGATCATGCAGCTCTCAAGTATTTGCTCACGAAAAAGGAGGCCAAGCCTAGACTAATTCGATGGATGTTGCTTCTACAAGAGTTTGACATTGAGATTCGGGATAAGAAGGGAGTGGAGAATGTGGTGGCTGACCACCTAAGTCGAATGGTGCATGAGGAAGCATCGCCAATTTCTGAAACCTTCCCCGATGAGCAACTAATGTCTATCCAGGTAAGTGAGCCTTGGTATGTAGATTTAGTGAACTTTTTGGTGTCTAAACATATCCCTAGCACACTTAATAGGAATCAACATGATAAGCTTAAAAAGGATGCTAGGTTTTAGGTTTGGGATGATCCATACCTTTGGAAATTTTGTCCCGATCAGATTGTACGCCGTTGTGTGAATGAATCTGAGTTTCAATTTATTTTAACATTCTGTCATTCATATGCATGTGGGGGACATTTTGGCACCCAACGCACTGCCCTTAAAGTCTTAGAATGTGGGTTTTATAGGCCAACCATTTTTAGGGATGCTAGGACATTTTGCCTTACATGTGATCGTTGTCAACGAATGGGTAATATAAGTGCTAAGGATCAAATGCCACAAAACCCTATACTTTCTGTTGAAATATTTGATGTGTGGGGAATTGATTTTATGGGTCCTTTTCCTTCCTCACATGGTTTCCTCTATATCTTGTTGGCGGTGGATTATGTTTCCAAATGGGTGGAAGCAAAAGCCACCCGGACTAACGATTCCAAAGTGGTTGCAGATTTTGTGAAGTCTAACATTTTTGCTAGGTTTGGAATGCCTCGAGTCCTTATAAGTGATGGAGGTTCACATTTTTGTAATCGCACAATCGAGGCACTGCTCAAGAAGTACAACGTTACACATAGGGTTTCGACACCCTATCATCCTCAAACAAGCGGGCAAGCCGAGGTGTCGAATCGGGAGATAAAACAGATTCTTGAGAAGACAGTTGGGCCAACAAGAAAAGATTGGAGCTTGAGGTTAGAAGATGCATTGTGGGCTTATAGGACCGCCTACAAAACACCCATATGAATGTCTCCCTTTCGGCTTGTGTATGGTAAACCATGTCACTTAGCTGTGGAGTTGGAGCACAAGGCTCATTGGGCCGTGAGGAAGTTCAACATGGATGTAGATGAGGCGGGACTTTATCGTAAGCTACAATTGCATGAACTTGAGGAAATCCGGAATGAAGCTTACAAGAATGCTCGTCTTTACAAGGAAAAGACGAAGGCCTTTCATGACAAGATGATTCCCACCAAGTCCTTCTCTGTTGGACAAAAAGTGTTGTTGTTTAATTCTCGTCTTCGTCTATTTCCGGGTAAGTTACGTTCACGTTGGATTGGACCCTTTGTTATTACTGATGTTTTTCCCCATGGTGCAGTCCAAGTTCGTAGTTTCAAAACAGGTCAAGAGTTCAAGGTGAATGGGCATCGCTTGAAGCCATACTACGAGAGCTTTGTAGAACATGATGTGGAGGAGACAACCCACTATGTCGTGGGTTCCCATGAAGGTTGATCAATGTGGCATCGTTGCATGATCTCATTATTCTTTGCTTGGTTACTACTTAGAAGGTGTTTCATCATTTAGTTCCAAATGCTAGAACTCATGCCAAATTCATTCAAAACATGTTATTGAATTACATAACACATATTCAAGATGAAGTTAGTAGTTACCACCATAGCCAATAAGCCTTCATTCCATGCATTTGTTTTTGTAGGTTTAACCCCGTTGAGCCTTGTTTAGCCTATGTTGTTTGTTAACCCACATTATCCTTACCTAGCCTAGATTAGGATTATCCATACCCTTGTTCTTAAAGCGTAGTTAAGCATGACTCAAGATGAATTCCTTTTGATCATGGTATTGCAGAAAACAAGTGTGGGGGAAGGATTCTTGAGATGGGTGTGTGCCAAAGTTCATATATAGGCACAGCAAGGCAAGAAAAAAAAAATTCGTGCTAAATAGAAAGAAAAAAGACAAAATTGTGAAAAGTATGAAAAGGAGTTGGAAGGGCATAAAAATGAGCTCTAAGTTGTTGGTTGTTGAAGAAAGGGTCCAAAACATTGAATTTGATCCTAAGTGTTGCATGAACTTTCCCCTTTGTGTTTAAAGTTGATTTCTGCACTCTAAAGTGAATTCTAAGTGTCAATTTCATTGCTTTGCTTACTATTGTTTTAAGAACGTTTGTTTATCCGTGACCCCTCTTTGTTAGCCAATACCCCAAGCCCCGTTACAACCCTTGACTTTAATCTTGAGTGTTATGTGTTTTAATTTGTGGAGTTTAAAATTGGTATGAGCATATGGTGTCACTGGTTCTTGCATCTAAGTAGTAGCATTTCATTCACGAGATCACATCTAAACATGCTTATTAACTCCGGAAATTGCTTTCTTTGTTATACATATATGTGAGCATTCGTATTCATATTTACATCAATCCTCTCACGTATAACTAGTATAGGGTGTGTAGTTAGAAAATCTGTGTGAAAATTTAGGCAGTTTTGGTGTGTTTTAGTATGTGTTATTCTAAAAATCCGAAAATCCCAGAAAAAATTGAAAAATTGTTTTGAAAAAACCAAAAGGAGTTGTTTTTTATTTGTTTTTGTGTGTTTGTTTATGTATTAGGGTACCTTCCAACATGATATGATATTTTACTAGCACACAAATTAAACCCTCTTTTTGTCAAATTGTAGTGAAGATGTAAGTAGGGATCGTTCTAGACCGGGGATTAGGAGGGATTGCTAAGCACTTGGAAACTGACTTAAAAACACAAAAACTAAACTTAAAGACTCAAATTAGACTACTAAGATTCAAAACAGGTTTGAAACACTCAAATCTGCCCAAAACAAGCTAATTGACTCAAACAGCAACTAAGACAAAATCTGACTTAAAAACTCAAAAACGAAGTTTAAAACACTAAACTAGACTCAAAGAATGCAAAACTAAAAGTTAAAACACTTAAACAAACCTAAAGATCAAAACAGCAACTAGAAGGCTCAAAACTGCCTAAAAACCACTTTCTGGGCAGTTTTGAGCACCTACACAAATTTGGACGAATTTGAATGAAGACTTGAATCAAAACACCTAGAAACACAAATCAAAACACTTTCTAACTAATCTAAGACTCTAACCTAAAGGGGGATTTATTTTGGGACGAAAATTTAGAACAAAACAGAAACTTAAATTCAAACAGATTGTAAAACAAATTTTGGTGAAAAGAATGGATAAAAGGCTAGTTAGGAGGTTCTTCTCCACACATGCCACACTTGCAAACAAAACGATTTTCAGTTGTTCTTCCAATAAATTACGAATACTCAACGCCCCAAATTAACCGTGAATTGCACTAATTAACCCTCAGTTTTTCCACAAGTTATTAAGTTGGATGATTGCATACGACAACCTAAAACATTCCCTACAAGTTCCCTACATGAATTGCATAATAGAGATACAAGCAAGAATCATTACGTTCTATGAAAAACATAAGCATTGACGAAGCATTCGTTACTATGAATTGCATGAAACTTATGCTAAGAATTCATTCAACGCGATCGGTTTCAAACGACCTTCACTACTTGTGATTATAAGATTGCAACTATTAGGTGAAACTCCCTCATAATCTAGCATCATATTCATGCATGAAAACTAAGCGTGCACTCTCAATCAACATACACAAATAAATTATCAATCAAATAGATGAACGAATTGAATCCATAACTTATGAAATAACAACTGAATGTAATCGAATCAAATTGCAAGCATGTACATGGTTTCGAATCACCCCCCAACTAAGGGGGTTTAAGTCCTCATACTCACAACAATAAGTTTATTTAATTGAAACATCAAAGACGTAAGAAAGATTACACCTAAAATGCCCAAGAATTCCACTTTGAAATCTGCCCAGAAACTTGCTTCTTCTCCTTGCTGCGGCAGTGAGGATTTAAGGGGTTTTTGGATGGTTTTGGATGACTTTGGATGAGGGGGAATGGTGGAAAACTATCTAGGATAGGTGTATGGCATGGCTAGGAGGGTTTTAGGTCAGAAACTATGGAATTGGGTGAAGGTTTGGCTCGGCAAAAGAGGGGGGCAGGTTCTGGCGTGAATGGAGGATGGCTGGATGAGTTTTTGGATTTTTAGAAGGGAATTAGGAGGGTGGGTGGTGCGGCAAGGTGTGGGAATGGTTTATGGAGGTGGAGAATGGTGTAGGGATGTGTGGAATGGTGCTGGAATGGATGAAGGCTGCTGCAAGAGGTGGTTTTGGGTGATGGACGAATTTCTGAGTATGGAGAGGGTGATGGACGAATTTCTGAGTATGGAGAGGGTGATAGGTGCGGCTAGGGTGTAAAACATAAATATATAAGCACCTAAAAACCCTAGCAAATCAGATTTGGGCCTCTAAAACATAAATCCATCAGAAAAATAGGTTAAGCAATCAGATTTTTAATGAGCAAAGGGCCTAGGGTTCGGCTGGTTTAGTGGGCTAGGGTTTAACATAGCAGAAATTAAATGATTAGGGCTTAGGGTCCACAAGGAATTAGGGTTTAGGTCATCTAAAAGCCCAAAGCCAAGAATAGCAACTCTCGAAATTGGAAACCTCCAAGAATAGAAACTTCCAACTTTAGAAACTTTGGTTGCCAATTCCGATTTAGGAAAGATCAACCCAAAAAGGAAACTTTTAGGCTTAGCTCTCCTACTTCAAGTAGGAAACCTCGAATCTTTCAACTCTTCAATTCCGTCCCAACCTTGTGTTCCAAGCATGTCCTTTTCAATCCAAGCTCACGTTTCGCTCCAAAAGCTCCAACTTGCATCATTTCGTGTAATACGTCCTTTAACCCTGAAAACACATGAAAGTAGCTTAAAAGACTACTTTAACGAAGAAAACATAACAAGAATGCATAAGAACTAGCTAACTAAGGCGCATAAATATGCTCCTATCAAATTCCCCCACACTTAGCTTTTGCTAGTCCTCGAGCAAAACAAACAAAACAAAGAAAACAAAACGAAACAATCTAACCAAAACAGAACCTACACCTTCCAACGTTTGCCTCAGGGATTTCCAATGCACATGACATGTTAAAGATTGTTGTCCCCACAGATTTGAGTCATCATTACACAAGCACATACTTACTTAAAGCCACTACTTACTAATTCATAAGTAATCAATTAAAATAATGCTTTGAATGTAGTAACATGCCTTAGAGAATTCCCTCAATTCCTTACAAGATATACACTCTATTTTCACTCAGATTTTCTAACTCCACACCCTAAACTAGTCATATGTGAGAAGATTGATGTAGAAATGAAAACGAATGCTCACATATACGTATCACAAAGAACGCAATTTCTAGAGTTAAGAAGCATGTTTAGATATGATCTCATGAATGGAATGCTACTACTTAGATGCGAGAACCAGTGACACCATATGCTCATACCAAATTCAAACTCCACAAATTGAAACACATAACACTCAAGATAGAAGTTAAGGGTTGTAATGAGGCTAGGGGTGATTGGCTAACAATGGAAGGTAAGGAAGACAAACATTCTTAAAGCATAATAAGCAAAGTAATGAAATTAATGCTTAGAATTCCTTTAGATTGCAGAACTTATCTTTGACACACAAGGGAAAGATTTAAACAACTCCTTAGGGCCGAATTCATTGTTTTGGACCCTCACTTCAACAAACACTACTTTGAAACTTTATTTTTTTTTTTTTTTTTTTTTTTTTCATATTCTTTTCTTTTTCTTTTTTTTTTCTTTCTACACATGCCTATGGCACACAAAATCACAAAAGAAATACTTCCCCCACGCTTGTTTTCTGCCAACATAGATCAAAAGGAATTCAATACGGATCATGCTTTACTATGCTTTAAGAACAAGGGTATGGATGGTCCTAAACTAGGCTAGGTGAGGAAAACATGGGTTAACAAAGAATAGGCTAACAAGGCTCAACGGGGTTACAACCTACAAAACACAATGACATAGGGCACACGGCTTTTTGGCTATGGTGGTGGTCACTACACAACTTTATCTTGAATATGTGTTATGCAATTCAATGACACGCTTTGAATGAAATGGGCATGAGTTCTAGCATTTGGAACTAAGTGATGAAACGCCTTCTAAGTAATAACCAAGCAAGAATAATGAGATCATGCAACGAATTTAGAAAACAATAATGCACAGATTTTAACTCTCCAAATAAACGTTTAGGCTCAAGTCTCACAAGGTTGTAGCGTTAGTTTGAGTTCCTTCCTTCAAGCATGTTACAAAAACTGATTTTTTCTCTTTATGATTGCATGTGAATTCATAAGTTATAACCACAACTAAGCATAAACAAAGAGTAAAACAAACTTTCATCCATGTTAATCACTCTCTTTAACAGCCATGTAATTACAAACCGAATCCTCATCATTGTGTTGGAAGGTACCCTAAGACACAAACAAACACACAAAAACAACTCTTTTTGGGTTTTTAAAACAAATTTTTCAATTTTTTTATGGAATTTTCGGATTTTTAGAACAACCTATACTAAAACACACCAAAACTGCTCAAAAACACTTAAAAACAGCAAAGAACAAATCTCCAAGTTAAGGGTGATAAAATCCCACAAATTTGCATCTAAAACACTTAGTTACCCCCCCCACACTTAATTCAAACATTGTCCTCAATGTTTCAAGCATTAAATCACACTAAACACAAAGAAACGCATAAACAGCAACTAAAACACTATATAGGCAGAATTTGTAATAAATAACAAAGTGAAGAGTTTAGGAACGCAAATCTGGAATTGGAGTGATTCCTTGGTCTTCCTTTGTCGAATTGCATGGGTTGCCTCCCAAGTAGCGCTTTCTTTAACGTCGTACAGCCGGACGAAACTCAGTCACTCCCCATTGGGACCCACGGCAAGGAGTGGGATCTCCTCCACAACCTGCCCCACGACACTCTCATACTTTGCATCTTTGAACGGTAATGGATAGTGATGTTTGTTGATGGGTGCGTTGTGTTGCCTATGGTTCATGCACATGTGCCCACCATCGGGGATTTTCTTGGGTACCTGCACCATAGAAGGAAACCACCTATCAACTTTAATGGGAATTGGATTTGGATTAGGTGGCTTACCTATGTGATGTGATGAAGTGGCAGCAAGGTAAACGTTCTTCCCCATGGTGCTTTCGGCCAATTTGAGCACCTTGAGGGCAGTGGCCGTATGGTCCTTGTTCTCCACTCCAATTCCCTCATCTTGCATGGTTCTTGAAGCAACCTTTGTGCTAGGGGCTGAATGATCCGTCCCTATCTTTTCTATTATATCAATAACACAACAAGAACGAACAACGTTAGGAGTTTCAATGGATTCAGGAATTTTAAAACAAATCATATCACCACCAAATGCCATAGTTACTTCTCCTTTGGCTACATCAATCTTCGTTTGAGCCGTTTTCATAAATGGCCTTCCAAGGAGGATGGGCAATGAAGGGGCATGGTCTGATTCATCCATTTCGAGAACATAAAAATCCGCCGGGAAGACCAAATGATTAACCTGCACAAGAACATCTTCCAAAACTCCCTTTGGATAGGCGTTAGATCTATCTGCCAATTGTATTATTACCCCATCATTTTTAAGTGCTCCTAGATTCATAGATGCATAAACAGAATATGGCATAACATTAATAGATGCTCCTAAATCTAACATGGCAGATTTGAAACGGGTATTACCAATGACACATGGAATTGTAAAGCTACCTGGATCTTTGCATTTGGGGGGTAGTTTACGTTGCAAGATGGCGGAGACATTCTCGCTTACATGTACCACTTCTTTCTCCCGGGCACGTTTCTTTGTCGTACAAAGCTTCTTTAAACACTTGGCATACTTCGGGATTTGCTTTATGGCATCAAGGAGGGGAATGTTGACATGCACCTTTCTAAACGTCTCTAGAACATCTTTTTCCTCCTCTTCGTTCTTGGATTGCAAAAATCTACTAGGAAAGGGGACATTCAAAGGAAAAACATTAGTAGGACTTGAATTTAACACATTCTTACCCTTATTGGACAGATTTGAAGGTTTAGGGGCATTGGAGACTTGCGGCAAAGGTTGCTCCACCTTTGCCGTGGGTTGCTTTGATTCCTCATCTTCCAATTTCAAAAGTTCATCCTCATTATGACCTGTTTTTGATGTAGGACCTGCCCCAACTTCTTTTCCACTCCTTAGCATGATTGCATTTGCGGTTTCAAAGCCTCCTTTTGGGTTTGCAATGGTTGAACTAGGAAGTTTTCCTTGTTCTCTAAACTGCCCAACAAACTCCGCAATCTGCCCAATTTGTTTCTCAAGTTGATCCACCCTTTTGTCTTGGCGTTGCATAGCCTTAGCTTGATCTTCCTGCCCATTAGACAACTTAGTTAGTATCTTAAGAAGTGCATCATTGTCAAGAGACGTACCTAAGGCACTTGGGCCTGATTGGGGTTGATTTTGGGGTGGGCCGTAGGTTTTGGGAAAGAACCCCGGGGGTTGTTGCCTAAAACCTCCTTGGTTTTGATGTTGTTGTGGCTCTCTCCATTTGAAGTTTGGATGGTCTCGCCACCCCGGATTATATGTGTTGGAGTATGGGTCATGTCGTGACTGATTTTGGCTTTGAAACCCAATGGCATTCGCACTCTCCCATCCGCCATTCTCGATGAGTTGAGGACACTTTTCGGAGACATGTCCTTGGATAGAACATACGCCACACACCACAGGTCCTTGTATCTTCATTCCCTCGGCCATCTGCGAAACAATAGAAGTGAGATTAGCCAATTGTGAATGAAGATCGGAAGTTGCACTTACCTCATGTACTTGGTGCCGTGGGGGTCCTCTTTGGCCTACACCCTCGTACTGTTGAGCGTTCAACGCTCTATTAGCAATCAAGACCTTGGCAGCCATGGGTGTTTTGTCCACCAATGCTCCCCCCGCCGAAGCATCAAGCATTTGACGTTCTAGAGGTAATAGACCCTCGTAGAAATATTGCAAAAGCAACTCCTCCTTCATCTGATGCTGTGGACAAGAAGCAACAAGTGATTTAAATCGTTCATAATATGTAGGAAAAGACTCACCTTCTTCTTGCTGGATTCCGCTTATCTTTTTGCGTAGGAGGATGATGCGAGAAGTTGGAAAGAACTTCTCCAAGAACGCTCTCTTCATACTCTCCCAAGAAGTGACAGTGCCGGGAGCTAACTCATATAACCAATCCTTGGCTTTATCCATCAAAGAGAACGGAAAAGCCTTCATCTTCAATATATTTCCGTCAACATTGACGGGAGTCATACTAGAGCAAACTACTTCAAATTCTTTCAAATGTTTGTTAGGATCTTCCATGGACAAGCCATGGTATTTAGGAATATGATGAAGCAAACTTGACTTTAATTCAAACTCATCCGTCTTACCTTGGGCAGCCCTGGGGTATTGAATGCACAAGGGTGTGGCATTATCCAAACCTGAGGCGGAAAGCTCCTTGAGTGTACGGTTGTCCACCGCCATGCCTTGGACTTCTTCAAATATTCCTGCCGTGGCTTCCTCCTCCTCTTCTTGTACGGATTCTTCAAGGTCAGATTCGGAAGTTGGTGGATGATGTTCTTGCTGGCTTCTAGCTCGTCTCAACTTCCTCTCAAAATCGTCGTCAAACTCCAAGATGTTTGCACGAATCGTTTGAGAGCTTCTAGTCATACATTAGTACCTAAGACACAAGAAACAAAATTAGGTCAGAAACTTCAATAAAGTCAGAAACAAAGTGAAATAAAAGAAACAAAAACAATCCAAGGGATTAGCAAAATTGCTAATCCCCGGCAACGGCGCCAAAATTTGATATGATATTTTACTAGCACACAAATTAAACCCTCTTTTTGTCAAATTGTAGTGAAGATGTAAGTAGGGATCGTTCTAGACCGGGGATTAGGAGGGATTGCTAAGCACTTGGAAACTGACTTAAAAACACAAAAACTAAACTTAAAGACTCAAATTAGACTACTAAGATTCAAAACAGGTTTGAAACACTCAAATCTGCCCAAAACAAGCTAATTGACTCAAACAGCAACTAAGACAAAATCTGACTTAAAAACTCAAAAACGAAGTTTAAAACACTAAACTAGACTCAAAGAATGCAAAACTAAAAGTTAAAACACTTAAACAAACCTAAAGATCAAAACAGCAACTAGAAGGCTCAAAACTGCCTAAAAACCACTTTCTGGGCAGTTTTGAGCACCTACACAAATTTGGACGAATTTGAATGAAGACTTGAATCAAAACACCTAGAAACACAAATCAAAACACTTTCTAACTAATCTAAGACTCTAACCTAAAGGGGGATTTATTTTGGGACGAAAATTTAGAACAAAACAGAAACTTAAATTCAAACAGATTGTAAAACAAATTTTGGTGAAAAGAATGGATAAAAGGCTAGTTAGGAGGTTCTTCTCCACACATGCCACACTTGCAAACAAAACGATTTTCAGTTGTTCTTCCAATAAATTACGAATACTCAACGCCCCAAATTAACCGTGAATTGCACTAATTAACCCTCAGTTTTTCCACAAGTTATTAAGTTGGATGATTGCATACGACAACCTAAAACATTCCCTACAAGTTCCCTACATGAATTGCATAATAGAGATACAAGCAAGAATCATTACGTTCTATGAAAAACATAAGCATTGACGAAGCATTCGTTACTATGAATTGCATGAAACTTATGCTAAGAATTCATTCAACGCGATCGGTTTCAAACGACCTTCACTACTTGTGATTATAAGATTGCAACTATTAGGTGAAACTCCCTCATAATCTAGCATCATATTCATGCATGAAAACTAAGCGTGCACTCTCAATCAACATACACAAATAAATTATCAATCAAATAGATGAACGAATTGAATCCATAACTTATGAAATAACAACTGAATGTAATCGAATCAAATTGCAAGCATGTACATGGTTTCGAATCACCCCCCAACTAAGGGGGTTTAAGTCCTCATACTCACAACAATAAGTTTATTTAATTGAAACATCAAAGACGTAAGAAAGATTACACCTAAAATGCCCAAGAATTCCACTTTGAAATCTGCCCAGAAACTTGCTTCTTCTCCTTGCTGCGGCAGTGAGGATTTAAGGGGTTTTTGGATGGTTTTGGATGACTTTGGATGAGGGGGAATGGTGGAAAACTATCTAGGATAGGTGTATGGCATGGCTAGGAGGGTTTTAGGTCAGAAACTATGGAATTGGGTGAAGGTTTGGCTCGGCAAAAGAGGGGGGCAGGTTCTGGCGTGAATGGAGGATGGCTGGATGAGTTTTTGGATTTTTAGAAGGGAATTAGGAGGGTGGGTGGTGCGGCAAGGTGTGGGAATGGTTTATGGAGGTGGAGAATGGTGTAGGGATGTGTGGAATGGTGCTGGAATGGATGAAGGCTGCTGCAAGAGGTGGTTTTGGGTGATGGACGAATTTCTGAGTATGGAGAGGGTGATGGACGAATTTCTGAGTATGGAGAGGGTGATAGGTGCGGCTAGGGTGTAAAACATAAATATATAAGCACCTAAAAACCCTAGCAAATCAGATTTGGGCCTCTAAAACATAAATCCATCAGAAAAATAGGTTAAGCAATCAGATTTTTAATGAGCAAAGGGCCTAGGGTTCGGCTGGTTTAGTGGGCTAGGGTTTAACATAGCAGAAATTAAATGATTAGGGCTTAGGGTCCACAAGGAATTAGGGTTTAGGTCATCTAAAAGCCCAAAGCCAAGAATAGCAACTCTCGAAATTGGAAACCTCCAAGAATAGAAACTTCCAACTTTAGAAACTTTGGTTGCCAATTCCGATTTAGGAAAGATCAACCCAAAAAGGAAACTTTTAGGCTTAGCTCTCCTACTTCAAGTAGGAAACCTCGAATCTTTCAACTCTTCAATTCCGTCCCAACCTTGTGTTCCAAGCATGTCCTTTTCAATCCAAGCTCACGTTTCGCTCCAAAAGCTCCAACTTGCATCATTTCGTGTAATACGTCCTTTAACCCTGAAAACACATGAAAGTAGCTTAAAAGACTACTTTAACGAAGAAAACATAACAAGAATGCATAAGAACTAGCTAACTAAGGCGCATAAATATGCTCCTATCACAACACAATGATAAGGATTTGATTTGTAATTGCATGGCTGTTAAAGAGAGTGATTAACATGGATGAAAGTTTGATTTACTCTTTGTTTATGCTTGGTTGTGGTTATAACTTATGAATTCACATGTAATCATAAAAGAAAAAAATTAGTTTTGTAACATGCTTGAAGGAAGGAACTCAAACAAACGCTACAACCTTGTGAGACTTGAGCCTAAACGTTATTTGGAGAGTTAAAATCTGTGCATTATTGTTTTCTAAAGTCGTTGCATGATCTTGATGCGTAGAATAACTAAACAAACAAATTAAACCCTCTTTTTATCAATTGTAGCAAAGTATGTAAGTAGGGATCGTTCTAAACCGGGGATTAGGAGGGATTGCTAAACACTTGAAAACTGACTTAAAAACGTAAAAACAAAGTTTAAAACACTAAACTAGACTCAAAGAATGCAAAACTAAAATTCAAAACACTAAAACAAACCAAAAGACTCAAAACAGCAACCAAAAGACTCAAAACTGCCTTAAAAACACTTTCTGGGCAGTTTTGAACTCTAACACAAATCTGAACGAAGTTGGGTTATAACTTGTATCAAAACACTTAAAAACACAAACTAAAACACTTTCTAACTAATCTAGGACTTCAAAATAAAGGGGAGATTGGTTTTGACGAAATTGAAAACAATACACAAACTTTGTAATTAAAACAGATTGTAAAACGAATTGTGAGTTTAAATGGATGATGGATTAGTTAGAGGCTCTTTCTCCACACATGACACGTATGCAAACGACTCGATTTCCAGTTATTCCTTCATAGAATTATGAACGACATTGCCCTAAATTAACCGTGACATCACTAGCTAACTCTCAGATTTCCCTTTTATTATTGGATTGGATGGCATCATTTGACAACCCAAAGCATTCTTCAAAGGTCCCCTACATGACATCATAATAGAGATACGATCAAAGATCATTACATATGAATATAAGTTTGTAACGATTATGTGAAACATCCTTATACTCTAGCATCATATTTATGCATGCCAATTAAGTGTCGACCCCTAATTAACAAACACAAATAAGTTATTAATCAAGTAGTTAAGCCAATTGCATTCACGATTCAAGAATTCGTAACTGGAATTTATCAAATCAAATTGCACACATAGTCATGGCTTTGAAATCACCCCTAACCAATAGGGGTTTTAGCCACTCATGTTCATAGCAAAACGAAAGGGAAAGAAATTACACATTGAAATCATGAAACGAATTACACCTAGAATGCACCAACAATGCAGCTTGGACATCCAAGGATCCTTCCTTCTTCCTTCTTGCTGTAACGCACAAGTGGGTGAGTTTTGGGGATTATGGATGGTGTAGAAGGGGGGAAAGGTGTTTAGGATGGATGTATGGTGCGGCTAGGAGTGTTTGGGGTCAGAAATTATGGAGATTGGTGAAAGATGGGTGCGGCAAAGGGAGGTGGGTTGGTTTCTGCGTGAATGGGAATGAATGGTCCTCTTGTGGCTGCACAAAAGAAGTTTATTTAAAGGGTTTAGGAAATTAAAACCCTAAGTTATTTAGGTAATCAGAAATTAAGTCTAAGGTTTCTAGAAATAGGAAACAAAATCAGAAACTTAAGGTAAATTGACTAAGAGGTGCGGCTAGGGTATGAAACACAAAAGGAATGTGTTTTAATTCAGAAAATAGGAAAGAATCACTCTCCCTTGCACGGCAAGGAAGAGGAAAGGTCAAGGGATGCGGCTGTGATGTAGGAAAGGTTGAGGGGAAGGTTTAAATGTCCTAAAATTGAAGGGAAAGGGTTCCCTTGCACGGCAAGGAAGATGGAAATGTGGAAAAAGCATGTGAGGTGCGGCATTGATGTAGACCATGCAAGAAATGTGTGCTTGATGTCCTAGAATACTTAGGAGGCCTTCAAAGTTGATAACACTTAGCGACACTTAGGAAAGGTCAAACCAAAGTAGGAAACCTTGGCTTAACTTTCCTACTTCAAGTAGGAATCCTTGTTGGAGTAGGAATCCTTGTTCTTCTAGGATTCCTCATGTGATTAGGAATCCTTCTTCGATTAGGAATCCTTCGTTGAGTAGGAATCCTAATTTATTCAAGTCTTCAATTCATCCACTCCTTTTGCTCAAAATTACATCATTTTGCACACTTCGGCTTTGGAATCTGAAAACACACAAAAGTGACTTTAAACACTAAAATAACTAAGGAAACACAATGTAAATGCACGAGAACAAGCCAATTAAGTCGCATAAATATACTCCTATCAGATCTCATTATTCTTTGCTTGGTTACTACTTAGAAGGCGTTTCATCATTTAGTTCCAAATGCTAGAACTCATGCCCATTTCATTCAAAGCATGTTATTGATTTGCATAACACATATTCAAGATGAAGTTGTGTAGTTACCACCACCTTAGCCAAAATGCCGTGTGCCCTACCTCATTTTTTATGTTTAAGTTAACCCCATTGAGCCTTGTTAGCCTACATTCTTTGTTAACCCACACTATCCTCACCTAGCCTAGTTTAGGACCATCCAAACCCTTGTTCTTGAAGCATAGTAAAGCATGATACAAATTGAATTCCTTTTGAATAATGTATGGCAGAAAACAAGTGTGGGGGAAGTGTTCTCATGTGAGTTAGTGTGCCATAGGCACGGATAGAAAGAAAAGAAAAATTCGTGAAAAGAAAGAAAGAAAAAAAAGAAAAGTGTGAAAAGTGTGAAAAAAGAGTTGGAAAGATGTGAAAAAGAGTTCTAAAATGTTGTTTGTTGAAGAAAGGGTCCAAAACTTTGAAGTCGGCCCTAAATATTGCTTGAATCTTCTCTTCGTGTTTAAAAGTTAATTTTTGCAATCTAAGTGAATTCTAAGTTTCAATTTCATTACTTTGCTTGCTATTGCTTTAAGAACGTTTGTTATCCCTATCCTTCATTTGTTAGCCAACACCCCAAGCCCTGTTACTACCTTTGACTTCAATCTTGAGTGTTATGTGTTTCAATTTGTGGAGTTTGAATTTGGTATGAGCATATGGTGTCACTGGTTCTCGCGTCTAAGTAGTAGCATTCCATTCATGAGATCATATCTAAACATGCTTATTAACTCCAGAAATTGCTTTCTTTTTTATACATATATGTGAGCATTCATTTTCATATCTACATCAATCTGATGTGAAAATTGACTTGACACACAAATTAAACCCTATGGATGACAATTGTAGTATATGAGCAAATAGGGATCGTTCTAAACCGGGGATTAACTACGGATGCTAATCAATGTGAAACTGACTCAAGAACATAAAAACATAATGTAGAACACTAAACTAGACCCAATTAATGCAAAACTAGAGTTTAAAACACTTAAATCAACCAAAAACTCAAAACAGCAACTAAAAGACTCAAAACTGCCTTAAAACCACTTTCTGGGCAGTTTTGAGTACCTAACACTAATTTGGACGAAATTGGACTAAAACTTGACTCAAGACACTTAAAAACACGAACTAAATTGATTTCTAACTAATCTAACACTTTAAGATAAATGGGGGATTGATTTTGACGAACTTAAAACTTTAAAACTTAAACTTTGAAAACAAACTTAAGGCAAAACAGATTGTGATGAAATAGAATGGTGAGAAACTAGTTAGAGGGTTCCTTATCCACACATGAACATATGCATACAACTCGATTTCCAATTACTCTTTCAACAAACCATGAATGACAATTGACACACCCCGTCCCGAAGGAGGGCATGCTGGCCGTCACGTGAGAGTGACGTAACCATTTGCACAGTACGGAAGCTTTAAGATACAATTTATAAGTTGATACACCCGAAGGTGAGTCCTAATTTTGTCCAATCTGTCAGAACACCGTCGAATTTCCTCGTAGTCACCACACCTTTGTGATTCCTGAACCTGGAGGGGCGCAAAACCAAAATTGAGTGGGTCAGCAAAAACAATTCTTTTCAAATCCAACTTTTCTCAAAACATTGTAACCCCTCTCCGTAAAACTTGTATACTTTCCCAGAAATGTAAAATATAATATATATACATATATATTCTCAAGACTTCAAGTCATTAACTCAACATTTTCATAACAATTATGCCATGCCACATCATCTCAACATTTCTCATATTAATTATGCCATGCCATGTCTAATTCAACAGTTAAGTATGGATGCATCAACAATAATCATATCAGGTGCAAGAAAGTAATCAACCGTAGGCCCTCTAATAGCCCTGTACGGTTGAACCTAGAGCTCAAAATCTATCACTCTCACTCTGCCGGAGTCACTCCGCGTGACCTGTACGGCCTTCTGCACATAAGTTACGCTCTAGTGCTTCTCATAAATCATCTGTGCACATAATCTAAGGTCACCCACCAGTCGGAATCTCACTAACACTCTCGCGACTGGCCTGTCGTACCCACTCCGCGTGGACTGTACGACTAGCATCTACTTGGATCCAAGGCGAGCGTGCGATGCGGTGAATACTATAAGCACTAAACTATGGTGCAGGATTTGAGCTCAATATACATCAACATCATCATAACAGAAATAAATACTCACCTGTGCGTCCACCGCACCATTTCATACATATGCATCATAAATCAATTCTTACCTGTGCGTCCACCGCACCAATTCATACATATGCATCATATATCAATTCTTACCTGTGCGTCCACCGCACCAATTCATACATATGCATCATATATTAATTCATGCATGGCATTTCAACTCACATTTCTATATACTTTTCATATCAATTCTATGCATGGTATTTCACTTCCCGTTTTTCCACATAACTCATATGCATTTCATTTTAAACATATTTTCATTTCAATTCAATTTCTGGGAAACGTCAAGTATATATATATATATGGAAAACAAAACTGCCCACTCACCTGGAGTTCGTCCAACAACTCCCTAGCACCACACATCAAGGCGTCACGACGATCGCCGCCTAGAATAGTAATCAAATCCAACCTCAGAATTCATATCGATAGAATATATAACTTATATAAAATACGTCACTACGTAGTTCGATCCGGAAGATCTGCCACTCAGATTTTAAATCCATAACTTCCAGAGGTCCACAATATATCTCTAGGACAACATCCTAAAATTTCATCACCATCCCACGGTCGGATCTCCGTCAATTTCCAAAACTAAGTGACGGTTAACATTTTATATTATGGACTTACAACTCCAATTCCGGAAGATCCGTAACTCGGATTCCCAATCCGTAAGTTCCAATAATCCTCAAATATTACGTATTACAACGTATCAAAGTTTGGTAACGATCCAACGGTCGGATCGTCAATTCACATTTTTACCTAAATGTGAAAACTATAAAACGTTATTCGAACACCTAACCAACAATCCTCAACAACTTTCTCATACAGTGCTCAATTTGGGTATATGAATATACCACGGTGATCTACTCGACGTCACGGACGTCGACATATTTTTAGATTAATTTTTTACTGTAGCACGCGCCCCCACGCGCCAAGACAAGCACGGCCCACGCGCATCATCTTCTTCCTTGGGTCGCCGGACTGGTTTTTCCGGCGGCCGTTTTCTGGGCAGTTTTTCAAATTGCCATAACTTTGTCATTTCTCAACGAAATCAAGTGATTCAAAAACAAAAGTTGTAGCCCTTGAAGAGACAAAGAGAATGGTACCTTGCACAACACCTAGTTCGCCGTGGTTTGGCCGGAAACTTCCTCGAAAGCCTCGGAGGTCGCCGGAAACTGGGTAAGTTTCAAATGAGTATAACTTCTTCAATACTCAACGAAATTGAGTGAAACAAAAAGGAAAGTTGTAGTACTTGACGAGACGAAGAGATTGATACCTACCTCAACTCCTAACTCGCCGGGTATTCGCCGGAAAGAGCCTCGAAAGCTCCGGCCAAACTTTGAACTTGTCGATCTCTGTGTTCTTACGTCCAAAAACTTCCAACGAAGCACTCCGAGCTTCCTTGGGACCTCACTAAGCTCACTATAACCTTAGTTTAGCCTAAAACACAACCATTTTAAAGGTCATGAACAGTACATAAGCACGGCAACTTTAGAACTAAGGTTTTTCGAAATAAAACTCACCTTAAACTGGTACCTACTTGATCGTTGAGTCCTCAGGAGTGCAATGGTTGTTTTAAATCCGACGTTGGTACAAGATTTGTGGTGGTTTTGGTGGTTGCCGTGTGTTCGAGAGGGTGAGAGAGAGAGAGAGTGAAAGTCTGAAATGGAAGAAGAAGAGAGAGAAGGAAAGGTTACGGGTTTTAGGGAATGTTTTGAGGGTATGAGGATCCCACCTTAACCCATACAATAATATTAACACCTAAAATAAAATCTAAGCCTAAGTTCTTAAGCTACATAACAAAATAATTAACCAAAAACTATGACTTAGATCAACATTATTTTTACTCACCTTGTCACAGCCCGTCCCAGAATTGAATTAATATATGATGCATATGTATGAATTGGTGCGGTGGACGCACATGTAAGAATTGATTTATGATGCATATGTATGAAATGGTGCGGTGGACGCACAGGTGAGTATTTATTTCTGTTATGATGATGTTGATGTATATTGAGCTCAAATCCTGCACCATAGTTTAGTGCTTATAGTATTCACCGCATCGCACGCTCGCCTTGGATCCAAGTAGATGCTAGTCGTACAGTCCACGCGGAGTGGGTACGACAGGCCAGTCGCGAGAGTGTTAGTGAGATTCCGACTGGTGGGTGACCTTAGATTATGTGCACAGATGATTTATGAGAAGCACTAGAGCGTAACTTATGTGCAGAAGGCCGTACAGGTCACGCGGAGTGACTCCGGCAGAGTGAGAGTGATAGATTTTGAGCTCTAGGTTCAACCGTACAGGGCTATTAGAGGGCCTACGGTTGATTACTTTCTTGCACCTGATATGATTATTGTTGATGCATCCATACTTAACTGTTGAATTAGACATGGCATGGCATAATTAATATGAGAAATGTTGAGATGATGTGGCATGGCATAATTGTTATGAAAATGTTGAGTTAATGACTTGAAGTCTTGAGAATATATATGTATATATATTATATTTTACATTTCTGGGAAAGTATACAAGTTTTACGGAGAGGGGTTACAATGTTTTGAGAAAAGTTGGATTTGAAAAGAATTGTTTTTGCTGACCCACTCAATTTTGGTTTTGCGCCCCTCCAGGTTCAGGAATCACAAAGGTGTGGTGACTACGAGGAAATTCGACGGTGTTCTGACAGATTGGACAAAATTAGGACTCACCTTCGGGTGTATCAACTTATAAATTGTATCTTAAAGCTTCCGTACTGTGCAAATGGTTACGTCACTCTCACGTGACGGCCAGCATGCCCTCCTTCGGGACGGGGTGTGTCAACAATGCCCCAAATTAACTAGGTTGCACCAATTAATTCTCAGATTTCCCTAGATTCATTGAATTGAATGGAATACGCATTACAACCAAATTATTCTTCTCAAGGACCCTAACTATGGAATACGCATGATAGAGACACATATCAAAGATCATTAAATTCAATGGAAATCATAAGCATTGACGAGGCATTCATAACTATGGGATACGCATGTTACTCTTGCCTAGGATTTACTTAACACAATCGTGACTAACGACTTTTACTACTTATGAATATAAGTTAATAACGATTAGGTGAAATTCCCTTATATCCTAGCATCAAGTTTAGGCATGCAAATTAAGTGTCGACCCTCAACCCACATACATAAACAAGTTATCAATCAAATAGATAAGTAAACCACATTCACGATTTGTGAAATCATAATTGGAAGAAATCAAATCATATAAAACATATGTCCATGGCTTCAAATTCACCTCTAACTAAAAAAAAATTAGTTCCACATGTTTAACATAATTGAAAAGCAAATTAAATTAAACATGAAAACAGAAACAAGAGAAGAAAGAACTCCAAACACTCCACTAATGGCAGATTGCATGTGCAAGGTTTCTCCCTTTTTTGGACTGCACGGCACTACTTCTTTCTCCTTCAATGGTGGCTGCACGAGGTGGTGATGGTGGTGGAAAGGTGCGGCTGTGGTGGATGAATGGTTATGGAATAGGGTAGAAGGGTTAAGGGGATTAGGGGGCACGACAAGAACTTAGAACTAGGGAGAATAATGTTGGTGGTTGCGGCAAAGGCTTAGGGTAAATTTCTGGAGTGAATGGATGATCTGGGAGGTGGTAGTCTCGGCCAAAAGCTTTAAATGAAGGGAAATCTATGAGTTTCATGTGGGATTTCAAGATGACTAGCATGCATATACAATTCAAAATTTATATACATGAGCAACGGAAGCATGTTATCATATAATATCAAAGCTCTAGTCATGCAAATCCCCTCCAAGGTTCATAGGTTTATATATAATGCATCAAAACATTTTATAGAATCAAGAACAAAGTGAAGGTTAGTCTTATACCTCTTGATCTTGATTTTAGACCAAGCATGGACCACCTCCAAGCTCTTTGCTCCTTGAAATCCTTGATGCTAGCTTCCCTCCTTGCCTCCTCCACTTTGTTAGAATGAGTGCTCCTAGGTTCTCTTCAAGTTTCCAAAGTAGGAAACCTCTAAAGATCCTCACCCACAAATGTAATGAGAAGGATGAAGGAATAACCAAAAGAGTGAAAGATTGTTAGCTAAATCACCCTCTTTGGTGGCCGGCCCTTTGTATAGTTTTTAGAGAGATATTCTTTTTCTTTTTGTTGTTCTAAACACCAAAATAAAACCTTAAGGAAAATATCATTATAAAGTTCCTTATATATCAAAGAAAACCTAGCCAACAAATTGACTAAATATCTCACCCATTTCCACACCTATATGGCCGGCCCTTTTGTTGTTTATTTGGGCTTTGGGATTTTACAATTTCAAGTCATCCAATGCTTGAATAAAAGCCCAATGGGTTTAGGCCCAATGGGCCCAATTAAACCCGAACGTTTCTTTAAGCCCAAAACGATCTTTATCGCTTTTACGATTTCTTTAGACTTTCTAAATTAATCACAACAATTAATTAATCCAATTAATTATTTCCATCATCCATTGGTTACTCACTACAATAGTGTATCGGTGAACAATCTTTTAGGTTCTAATTAGCAAGGCAGTGAGGTGATTGGAACCAATCCAATTAATTCAATCACTTATTGAATTGAAACTTCATTTCAATTCACCATTCTTCTTTGGTGACTACATTTAATCATCTAGAAGAACTCACAAGCTATGATTGACATCTAACCATATGTCATAGCTACCCAAGCTAATGTAGAAGTTTATTCGAAGAACCTATTCAGTTGGAATTTACAATGTAATTCGATCCTTCTCTAATACAATACTCTCAATCACATCATTAAGGTATGGATATTATGTCAAACCCCTAATGTGATTATTCCTTCATATATGATTCATTTGAGTCGTATAGGAACGCTTTCCTTTTAATACGCTCGATACTTCGGCCGAAGATTCCCGAATCATATCTTAGAGTATTCTTCCTCTCTTATCGAGGATTAGAGATTCCTTGTTGCGCATACACTTGCCTTCATGACTAAGTGGCTTAACCCCAATCATGCCGTGGACCTCGAATGGGGAGACTTTGACATAATCAAAGATTAAGTACTTAACCACAAGACAACGACGATGCCTCAGGTCTAAGGATTACTTACATTATTCCAACCATTAGAGTTACTTGCTTGACATGTGAGTAGGCCTCCATGCAAGTACTCTCGTTCGATTGTGTTCAGTGAACTCATTCCCCTAATGAGCACCTACATACTTGTCTTAGTGTCACAACACGAATGGGATGAGACTTTCCATCCTTCCATTTGAAGCAGACATAGTATGTACTGGTCTAAGCATTGTCAGTATCCCTCCGACAATCCAATGACCAGGAACCTTTTGGACATCTGGTTATGTGAAGAAGGTCTCTGTAGTCTAACATCATTAGATTACTTTTCAATCGATCCATTGTCCATGGATACACTATTAAGGACATATTTCGTTTATTGAGATAGTCCTAATTCGTGTATTTGCCTTTGATGTATAAGATTCATCCATACATTCATTTATTTGTCCTGAAAGATTTCTTCCAAAGATTGACTTTCAGGGCATATTTCAAACGTTAAAGGAGTATATATAGGCACTTAAAAACCCTAGCAATCAGATTAGGGTTTCTAGAAACCCAAATCCAACAGAAAATAGGTTAAAACAATCAGATTTTGTATGGGAAAAGGCCTAGGGTTCGGCAGGTTTAGTGGGCTAGGGTTAAGGCTTCTAGAATGCCTTGCAAGGCAAGGAAATCAGGTATTTAAAACCCTAGGTGCGGCATAGGATTAGGGAGATCAGATTTGGAAATGGGCTAGGGTTTAGGTGCGGCATAGGTCCAAAAGGTAAGGATAGGTCATCCAAAAGCCCAACGCCAAGAATCGAAACTCTCAAAAACGGAAACCTCCAAGAATAGAAACTTCCAACATTAGAAACTTTGGTTTCCAATTCCGAATTCTTTGTTCTTCACTTTCATTTCTTCATTTCTTAAGCTTCTTTGACCTTCAAACTCGTCCATTTCTTGTGCTCCATTAGCATACACAACATTCCAGCTCAATTTTGCTCTAAAATGCTCCATTTTGCTTCTTTTTGAACACTTTGTCTCTAAAACCTGAAATGGCACGAAACAGACTTTAAATATTGAAATAACTCAAGAAAAACAACATAAATGCATGAGAACAAGCCCACTAAGTCGCATAAATATGCTCCTATCAAATTCCCCCACACTTAGCTTTTGCTAGTCCTCGAGCAAAACAAACAAGAGAAAGAAAACAAAACGAAACAAACTAACCAAAACAAAACCTAAACCTTCCAACGTTTGCCTCAGGGATTTCCAATGCACATGACGTATTAAAGATTGTTATCCCCACAGATTTGAGTCATCTTTATGAAGGAAATATTTTGGAAAACATGTTCATTTAAGCAACATCAATAAGCATGCTAATAACAATTAAAAGGCGGAATCATGCTTGCATGCACTTAAAAACAAAACATAACCAAGAAATTCAAAGCCTAGTAGATTGGTGAACCAATAATCAACTCAAAAATAAAGTGAGTTGAAATTAATACCTTTGTAGATTCCTCTTTGCATAAGCAAAGGCTAATCACCCAAAGAGATAGGGGCCTTCATTCCTTGCTTCTTAGATCCATGGATGTGGATGGAAGAATAGGTTCTCCAAGTTCCCAAAATTGAGAACCTCTAATTTTCGACACCAAGGTTCGATTGTAGAAGAAATGAGTGACCTTGAAGTAGTAGGATTGCTAGATGTACCCTCCAAGGTGTTGGCCTCTTTAGAGAGAAATGGAGAGACAATTCTCACCCATTTTCCCCCAAAATAAACCCTTATTTTTGCTTATTTCACATTAATGAATATTTAGTTATAAAGTCATTTATATAGTCACTTCTTTAAGTGACCTAAACAACCAAAAACCCTAATTCATCTATAATGGCCGGCCACCTAGGGGATTTGGGCTTTTTGGGCTTTAATGAATCTTTATTCATCAAATTGTCATACAACTTAAGTTAATGGGCTTGACGTTCGAAGCCCATTGGGCCTTAAGGTCCAAAACTATCCCGAAGGTCTTTAACGAACTTATTCGTTTGATTAATTAACATATTAATTAATCCTTGCCATAAATAAATGATTAAACCATTTAATCATTCTTACTCATTTCCGTTTAATCTCCAATCTACACCTCTTACGGTGTGCGATCCATTAGGTTCCTTTTAGCGAGGCAGTGGGCGATTAAAACCATTTTACATCGATTGTGAATTGAAACAATTTTCAATTCTCCCTTTAGTGTTTACACACGTTTAGGGCTTCCACAAACCATGAGTGACACCTAGCAGCATATCATGGTTACCCAAGCTAATCAGAAGAGGTTAGAGAACCTATTCAGTTCGGGATTACAAATGCAATACGGTCCTTCTCTAATCTAATACTCTTGACCACATTGTTTGGTTTGATAGTTTATTTGATCATGTCTACTATCCAATGTGTGTCTTGTGCTTATATGATTACCTTGAATGTGATTCGGAACGCATTCCCTAATCTCATTCATACTCTGGCCAGAGATTCAAATCATATCATAGAGTATTCTCCCTCAAACGGTTTGAAGGTTAGAGATCCCTTGTTGCGCATTCACTTGTCTCCATAGCTAAGTCACTTGACCCCAACGATGCCGTGGACACCCTCCTGATGGAGTGACTTTGACATAATCAAAGATCAAGGTCTTAACCACAAGACAACTATGATGCCTCAGGTCAAAGGACTAATTTGCATTATCCCAACCATGAGTTCTCATGTGACATGGAGTATGAGAACTCTTCGTTAATCGCGTTCAGTGAACTCATTCTCTATTGAGCACCTACCGTACTTGTCTTGATGTCACACACACCAATGACTCGAGACTAATCACTCTCCCTGAGAGAAGACATAGTACGTACTGATCTTAACGGACTGTCAACGCCCAATTGGCAATCCTATGATCAGGAACGTTTAGGATGTGTCTACGAAATAATGGTCTCATGAATCTAACTTCATTAGATTACATTCTCCCAATCACATATTCCTTGGACTTTATCGTTTAAGCATATAACATTTATATGAGACGGCTCAAACAATAATCTTTGCCCTTTATATGTTAAACTAGATTAGTTTAACATGTGAAATGTCCGTAAAGTATCATCACATGATTGGCTTTAGGGCACATTTCCAACAATCTCCCACTTGCACTAGAGCCAATCAGCTTGGTCATCTTAATGATACCTCTTCTGAAGTCATTTCATAAATGGCTGAATAGTAGGCCTAGACAGTGGATATCTATATGTGTTATCCACAGAAGCAACCTTGAGAATAACGACGTCACCATTATACATGATTCTCAATCATGTGGTTCAGTCTCTCATTTGTGTTCGGATCTTGATGAGACCTTGATTCCCAGGCTTGAGCTATCGCCCCATTAGTGTCATACACTTTCTGGTTGGAATCGAATAGAGAGTTCATAAATGAACTTTCCCATCCAAACAACATTGTTGTAAACTTCTTTATGGCAATATATTTTGCATTCATAATGGAACACACTAAAGTCATTACTTTAATGTTTCCATCCAAATATCTCTTTAGTCATAATAAAGAGATATTCGTTTATCTCTTCATTCATAATGAAGAAACATCCAATGATGGATTAGATTCATAATCTAATACATTTACGCTTCCATTATGTTACTTTGATTCTTCCTCATTCTTTGAGGAATCTATCCTTTAGTATTTCTCAAATACTTAAGGACTCACTTGACAATTGCCATGGTTCTGATCCTGGGCTTGCACTGATATCGTCTTGTACCGTTCTAGGTACAACTCATATCAATGTTTTTCATACAATATGAAATACATAAATCACCTTTCTGCGTATGCATAAAGGATTCAATTTACGCATTATTTCTTTGGGAGTCAAAGGGGCACGTTCCCTTTGAGAAGGGCAACTTGCTAGTCTTACTAGAGTCATCCTTCTAATTGAAGTTTATCATCATATGAGAAACTCCCTAGCATCCATTGTCTATTATTAGGGATTGATATAATCCAATTATATCATGAAATATATCATTATAGATTTCCATCCCATATATATAGACTATATCTCCCATATACATTCTATCTTCATATAATGTATTAAAGTCATAACTTTAACGAAGAAGTATTCTTTTCATTTCCAAAATTAATATATCATATATATTTAAATTTTAGGAACATGATTAACTCCCACTAATCTTTTGTAAAACTAGTAAACAAAAGATTCATTTACATCTTTATGAGAAATCAAACGATTTGATCCTTTTTCTCATAAAATGCAAATAGCTCCCACTAACTTGCTAAGATCCATGATGGATGGATTTCTACAACTTACATGTCTTGTGATTTATATTTTTAGACATATATTATCAAGACTATCTTAATAATGGTTACGGAAACCCATATTATGTCCAAACATTGAATCACCATTTACTTGTAGCTAGCAATCTTCGAATTAATTGAAACTAAGACTACGTCAAAAATGGTTCCTTCAAACTCAACCATTCTATTTGATTGTAGTCACCTTAAGCTACCAATTAGCTTTGAAGGTTTCATTATTTCGAGTCAAATGGTACTTTACCATTTCCTTGAGTATATATCGTATATGCACTCAATGTAGTCATAAGGGTTTTCATTCTTATTTCTTTCGAATTAAGAGGTGCAACTCTATGACATAGTCATAAAGTTCAAAACCATTCAACTGAGACGGTTTATAAATCCTTATCGACTACCTTGGAGCTTGTGGTATAGGAACTAGGTTGTTATATATGTTGATTACTATCTTGTCTCTCAAAGAACCCATTCTTTGAGTTCTATCTCTCGTTCATTTGCTTTTAGGCAAATCACATTGTAGAATTACAATGAACTACCCAACAAAACAACATTTGTTAGTTGGTTTATAGAAGCGATATCCAAAAGTTATTTTAAGGATATCCTACAAGTTTGTTATCAAACAAATATTGCTTGTTAGCACACAACCCCAAATCTTTAACATGCTTAAGATTTGTCTTTCCTTTCCAACTACATCTTATGGAGTTATGAAAATATTGGAAGATCTTCTCATTGACAATCATATTGTTTTAGAAGTATATATCCTATATATGGGTAATAGATAACATCTAACGAACTAAATCTTACTCAAGTTCGTTCTTCTCCTAATGGAGAAATACATTATCTTATGATGCTTATTTCCTTGTTATCTTTCAAGGAAACTCATCTAAAGTGTTACCTTTCCTTGGATCAAATCTAAGGAGGTAAATACTTTAGATGTCTTACTCATCAACTTACATTTCTTTGAATTCTTTGAAACATTTTGCAATGTATTCGGACTTGTGTTTATTCAAAATAAACTATAGTCCAACCGAGAGTGATCTTCGGTGAATGTTATCCAACATGAGTAGTATTTATGTTTGTGGACAAGTGCCACTAACATCTAAGTGAATTAACCTCAACAACTTTGTGATTCTTTCTTCTTTCCAAAAGAATAAAGATTTGAACATTTCGCCTCTATACAATTTTAACAAGAAGGTATTGGATCCGGATCTAACGATCCAAAGCATCCATTTTTCACCAACTCATAACTTATGTTTTTAGAGGAATCACAACTTTAGTTGGGATTAGTCACTACCTTGCAACCTTTTGGGTTTTAAGCATCATTATTTTCTAAACAGTTAACACTACCATATTATCTCTACTATAGAGATAATTAATTAGATTATCATAATCCAATCATTGATTAATAAAGAACATTGTTTTGTCAAACAAAACATTTATCCATTTCACATAGTGACGGAATTTAGTTCCTTAAAATTGGAATATAAAGACAATCTATGTTTTTCCAATTTCTTTGGTAGTTCATATGAGGAAGTAAGTACTAACTGCTTTCGCAGAAATCTATATTTTATTCACTTTCCGAATGTGAAGTACTTTCTCTTCTCTCATTAATCTTCTACTTCTTATTAGCCACACTTTTACAACGATTGTAAAACATAGTTACTAATACGGAATCAAGTATTCAAGTAGAAGAACTAACTGTTTTGAACTATTCAAGAACAATTTACAACACCTTCGAAAGGTGTGTTCTTGACACTTGCAAGACATTTCTTGCAAATACCCCTTCCAATGTCCATCCTTTCATAAAGAAAGTTTGTTCCCTTGGAGTTTATTTATCTTCTTTATTTGACTTCTCCTTTGACTACGATAGTCATGGTCCCTAAACTCCCACTATCTCTCTTGAAACCTTTTTCCAATTGTGTTATACACATCAAACATTTTGGAGAGCATGTGGTTATTTTCACTACATAGTTTACAATAAACTTAGTGAACGATTAGGATAGGGACACAAAGGTGAAGTCCTTGCCTAGTTCCCGTCTCTATAAGTGGTGTAACACTTCAACACTCAATGATTCTCAATCATCATAAGTCCTTGTTGATGGACTATTTTTGTCAACCAACCATTATGTTCCAAACATAATTACAAACCTTCAAGAGTTGTACAAGGCAACTCTCATTTCTTCACACAACAAATTGTAAGTGAAGAATTATGGCACATAAAGTGTCCATGCCTTTGTTCTTTCTTCTCAAGTTCCTTGTTCATGTAACAAAGAAACAAGCACTAAGTGTTTGCATTGACTAAGGGTTGTTCAAAGCAACTCCTATTTCTTCATACAACAATTTGTAATTGAAGAATTATGACATTAAAAGTGTTGTCCTCTTTATGATAGACCTTTCTAACATGTTCTTCCAATTGATACATTATCATTAGGAAGATTGAGAGGCTGAGACTACTTAGATATATGCAATCCTTTTAAGACATTCTTTGGGATTGTGGTACCAAGTCCGGAAACTAAAACATTCGGTTTCGTCAAGTGTTGGATAGCGTTTGCAAATATATTGGTAAACAAATACATAACGAATATAAATTGATTGATTTTAAACCATTTGATTCGGGTCTTTAAATCAAATAGTACCACCCACTATTTTTGGCAAATTCCATATCCCTCATAGGAATTCGAGAGTTTTGGATGAAACTCCTAGTAGGTTATGGGAGGCTCACTATTACCAAGCCCACCTCACGATGATACGATATCGGCTAGCATTAATAATAATGAGAGAGTACGCTTACTCATTTGCAACTAATGCAAGTACCCATCTTATTTGGCCTCTAGAGAATGTAACCTCACAATGATATGATATTGGTTCCATTGCACTTAGTTAAGTCATTCCCACCATGCTTAGTGTGTGAAGGGGTTCAAGAATAGCCTCACGATGATACGATATATAGCTATCCTCGTTGCCTACACTCACCTCATCATATGTATATGGATTCCTCCTGAGTATAAGCATGCACTTTGTACTCCCCCATGATAGGGTGAAGCCGGTGTACAAGTCATAAACGATTGGATCCCACCACGGTGGAAGGCCACGAAGAGATATTCTAAACATCTCTCGCTTATCAACTTAATATTGGTTTGGTTGAGGGTTTTATGTCTCATCACATACAAATATACATTTTAATCTCTATTAAAACAATTTTGGTCCTATTACAACTATTGGTCAATCCCATTGTTTTAGTTGTACATAATACTCCCACTATGCTTTTAAAACGGTTTTTAAAGCAAGAGTATATGAATGGACTACGTAGTTGCATTAGGGCCTTAGGATGATTATGAACCTTTGTTTAGATTCAACACGAGCCTTGTGTTGAATCTCGGTCTAGGGATGTTGATTGATTTTAGTTACGCGTTTAATCACATTAAGGCGTGTTGTCTTAGGGGCGTTGGACCCAACTACTTCATTTTCATGCATATCGTATAAAGCAAGAAAGAAGTACTTCAAAGTAAAGGTGAGCTTATGCTCATTACAACATTTGCATATAACAAATTACTTTAAAGTAAAGAAGAGCTTAAGCCCTTTTACAACATTTGATCAAATCAAATTACAACCAAAATCTAATCTACACATTCCCATGGTTCAAACAAATTTGAAACGCCTTTCACATAGCTCAATTATATTAGGCTTACGTTCATAATCACCCTTTAATTAATTAACACTTTTAACTAATTATTGAATGCAACATTTTCATTTGGTTTTTGTATCCATAAAATTGATTTAAATGGAGCTAAACAAAATGAAAATCCAATTCTCATTTAAAGAGACAAAACAATTTTGTTCTCATCCTATTTGGGCCATCATGCAATTAACCTCAACTTTTGGGCCATATTGCAATAACAAAAACTTTTGGGGTCACTTTGTATAATACACAAAAGTCACAACTTCATGTAAATACAACTAGAACCCAAACTTTAATCAATGCAAAAACTTCATTAAAGGAACAAAACAATTTGTCCTTTAGCGTTTTTGGACCTAAACGTAAAAACGTAAACTTTTGGGCCAAAGTGCAAATACACAAAAGTATCAAAACTTTATGTAATTGCATAAAAGCCCCAAAAGTACTCCCTTTGAGGGAGTGGCCGGTTTTAGGGAGGGGATAAGAGTGATGTGTGTGTTGATTTGTAAGTTTTGTCAAAAATAATCATGCAAGTGTATGTAAGATAAGATATGTTTTATGAAATAATTCAAACACAATTATTTCAATCATCATGTATACAAATAATATAATACTTTAAATACATGATAAATCATTTAAAAACATATCACATAAACTTTATGAAATAAATCAAAACTTTGAATCAAAACACCAAACCTTTTTGCTCTTGGCAAGAACAACAAGAACAATGAAGAACATTCATGAAAAACCCAAATTTTTCCATGAACTTTTTTCACCCAAAACCATTCCAAAACCATTCTTACTTAAGGGAAATAACATCTAACCAAACTAGGGTACTTAGGGGTTCCAAAGAACACATTAAAACACTTTTAACAAGTCAAACAAGAACCCAAAAAATTGCTTTGGTTTTGGCCGAATTTTCCCAAAAGCATGGCACCAAATTTTAGCTCCAATATTCATGCTCATATGAACAACATCTACAACATTTGAGATAGCAAATTTTCCAACAAAATTTACTTTCAAATAAGCAAGAATAAAGCTTGTAACAATTACAACTTTTAGATCACATATTATGAACTACAAAACCCAAAAGGATTCACCAACTACTAGACCTAGGCTCTGATACCACTTGAAGGAAATATTTTGGAAAACATGTTCATTTAAGCAACATCAATAAGCATGCTAATAACAATTAAAAGGCGGAATCATGCTTGCATGCACTTAAAAACAAAACATAACCAAGAAATTCAAAGCCTAGTAGATTGGTGAACCAATAATCAACTCAAAAATAAAGTGAGTTGAAATTAATACCTTTGTAGATTCCTCTTTGCATAAGCAAAGGCTAATCACCCAAAGAGATAGGGGCCTTCATTCCTTGCTTCTTAGATCCATGGATGTGGATGGAAGAATAGGTTCTCCAAGTTCCCAAAATTGAGAACCTCTAATTTTCGACACCAAGGTTCGATTGTAGAAGAAATGAGTGACCTTGAAGTAGTAGGATTGCTAGATGTACCCTCCAAGGTGTTGGCCTCTTTAGAGAGAAATGGAGAGACAATTCTCACCCATTTTCCCCCAAAATAAACCCTTATTTTTGCTTATTTCACATTAATGAATATTTAGTTATAAAGTCATTTATATAGTCACTTCTTTAAGTGACCTAAACAACCAAAAACCCTAATTCATCTATAATGGCCGGCCACCTAGGGGATTTGGGCTTTTTGGGCTTTAATGAATCTTTATTCATCAAATTGTCATACAACTTAAGTTAATGGGCTTGCATTCGAAGCCCATTGGGCCTTAAGGTCCAAAACTATCCCGAAGGTCTTTAACGAACTTATTCGTTTGATTAATTAACATATTAATTAATCCTTGCCATAAATAAATGATTAAACCATTTAATCATTCTTACTCATTTCCGTTTAATCTCCAATCTACACCTCTTACGGTGTGCGATCCATTAGGTTCCTTTTAGCGAGGCAGTGGGCGATTAAAACCATTTTACATCGATTGTGAATTGAAACAATTTTCAATTCTCCCTTTAGTGTTTACACACGTTTAGGGCTTCCACAAACCATGAGTGACACCTAGCAGCATATCATGGTTACCCAAGCTAATCAGAAGAGGTTAGAGAACCTATTCAGTTCGGGATTACAAATGCAATACGGTCCTTCTCTAATCTAATACTCTTGACCACATTGTTTGGTTTGATAGTTTATTTGATCATGTCTACTATCCAATGTGTGTCTTGTGCTTATATGATTACCTTGAATGTGATTCGGAACGCATTCCCTAATCTCATTCATACTCTGGCCAGAGATTCAAATCATATCATAGAGTATTCTCCCTCAAACGGTTTGAAGGTTAGAGATCCCTTGTTGCGCATTCACTTGTCTCCATAGCTAAGTCATTTGACCCCAACGATGCCGTGGACACCCTCCTGATGGAGTGACTTTGACATAATCAAAGATCAAGGTCAAAGGACTAATTTGCATTATCCCAACCATGAGTTCTCATGTGACATGGAATATGAGAACCCTTCGTTGATCGCGTTCAGTGAACTCATTCTCTATTGAGCACCTACCGTACTTGTCTTGATGTCACACACACCAATGACTCGAGACTAATCACTCTCCCTGAGAGAAGACATAGTACGTACTGATCTTAACGGACTGTCAACGCCCAATTGGCAATCCTATGATCAGGAACGTTTAGGATGTGTCTACGAAATAATGGTCTCATGAATCTAACTTCATTAGATTACATTCTCCCAATCACATATTCCTTGGACTTTATCGTTTAAGCATATAACATTTATATGAGACGGCTCAAACAATAATCTTTGCCCTTTATATGTTAAACTAGATTAGTTTAACATGTGAAATGTCCGTAAAGTATCATCACATGATTGGCTTTAGGGCACATTTCCAACACTTTACACATAAGCACATACTTAATTAAAGCCACAACTTACTAGTTCACAAGTAACCAATTAAAACAATGCTTTGAATGTAGTAACATGCCTTAGAGAATTCCCTCAATTCCTTACACGATATACACTCTATTTTCACTCAGATTTTCTAACTCCACATCCTACACTAGTCATATGTGAGAAGATTGATGTAGATATGAAAACGAATGCTCACATATATGTTTCACAAAGAACGCAATTTCTAGAGTTAGGAAGCATGTTTAGATATGATCTCATGAATGGAATGCTACTACTTAAATGCGAGAACCAGTGACACCATATGCTCATACCAAATTCAAATTCAACAAATTGAAACACATAACACTCAAGATAAAAGTTAAGGGTTGTAATGGGGCTTGGGGTGTTGGTTAACAAGGAAAGGATAAGGAAAACAAATGTTCTTCAAGCGATAGTAAGCAAAGTAATGAAATTGAGACTTAGAATTCACTTAGATTGCAGAAATTAACTTTAACACACAAGGGGGAGACTTAAACAACTCCTTAGGGTCAAATTCATTGTTTTGGACCCTTACTTCAACAAACAATACTTTGGAACTCTTTTTCTCAACTTTTCAACTCTTTTTTCATACTTTTCATACTTTTTTCTTCATTTTTTCTTTTTCCACGAATTTGTTTTTTCTTTTCTTTTCTTTGCCGTGCCTATGGCACACAATTCCTCATGAAAAATACTTCCCCCACACTTGTTTTCTGCTAACATAGATCAAAAGGAATTCAATTCGAATCATGGTTTACTATGCTTTAAGAACAAGGGTAAGGATGATCCTAATCTAAGCTAGGTAAGGATAATGTGGGTTAACAAACAACAAAGGCTAAACAAGGCTCAACGGGGTTAAACTTAAACATAAAATGATATGGGATACACGGCAGTTTGGCTAAGGTGGTGATAACTACACAACTTTATCTTGAATATGTGTTATGCAAATCAATAACATGCTTTGAATGAAATGGGCATGAGTTCTAGCATTTGGAACTAAATGATGAAACGCCTTCTAAGTAGCAACCAAGCAAAGAATAATGAGATCATGCAACGACTTTAGAAAACAAAGAATGCACAGATTTTAACTCTCCAACTAAACGTTTAAGCTCAAGTCACACAAGGTTGTAGCGTTTGTTTGAGTTCCTTCCTTCAAGCATGTTACAAAAACTAATTTTTTCCTTTATGATTCCATGTGAATTCATAGGTTATAACCAAAACAAAGCATAACCCAAGAGTAAATCAAACTTTCATCCATGTTAATCCTTCTCTTTAACAATCATGCAATTACAAACCGAATCCTCATCATTGTATTGGAAGGTACCCTAAGACACAAACAAACACACAAAAACAACTCTTTTTGGTTTTTTCAAAACAATTTTTCAAATTTTTATGGGATTTTCGGATTTTATGTCAAAACACACTAAAATGCATCAAAACAGCCTAAAAACACCTAAAAACAGCAAGAAACAACATTGGAAATTATGGGTGAGAAAACCCTACGAATTTGCATCACAACACTTTGGTTACCCCCCCACACTTAAATCAAACATTGTCCTCAATGTTTCAAAACATAAACTAACATAAATAACACAAAGCCAAACAAAACAGCAACTAAACAATCTAACATGGCAGAAATGAAATAATCAACAAAGAGAAGGGTTAGGAACGCAAATCTGGAATTGGAGTGCTCTCTAAGTCTTCCTTTGTTGCATGAATGGGTTGCCTCCCAAGTAGCGCTTGCTTTAACGTCTTCCAGCCGGACAGTACCTCCGTTTAAGCTTGACTAGGTTCCACGGCATGGAGGGGTACCTCCTCCACGACATGCTCCTCAAACGTCTCGTAATAGGGCTTCAATCGATGCCCATTCACTTTGAATTCTTGCTGCGTCCTTAAACTTTTGATTTGCACTGCACCGTGAGGGAAAACATTAGTGACAATAAAAGGACCAACCCATTTGGAACGCAACTTACCCGGAAACAACCGAAGGCGAGAATTGAACAACAACACTTTCTGCCCAATAGCGAACGTCTTGGCACGAATCATCTTGTCATGGAATGCCTTCGTTTTCTCCTTGTAAATCCGGGCATTCTCATATGCTTCATTTCGGATTTCATCAAGCTCACACAATTGAAGCTTCCTACGTAAACCTGCGGCAGCAAGGTCCATATTGAACGTTTTGACGGCCCAATGTGCACGATGCTCTAACTCGACGGGAAGATGGCATGGCTTCCCATAGATGAGCCGAAAAGGTGACATCCCAATGGGGGTTTTGTAGGCAGTGCGATACGCCCACAATGCATCGTTTAAGCGCAAACTCCAATCCTTCCTTGTAGGCCCCACGGTCTTCTCAAGAATCTGCTTGATTTCCCTATTCGAAACCTCGGCTTGCCCGCTCGTTTGAGGATGATAAGGTGTGGCCACCTTATGCGTGACATTGTATTTCTTGAGCAACGCCTCGATTGTTCGATTACAAAAATGGGAACCTCCATCACTGATTAGCACTCGTGGCATTCCGAACCTTGCAAAAATGTTAGTTTTCACAAAATCTGCAACCACTCGAGAATCATTAGTTCGGGTGGCTTTTGCTTCCAACCATTTTGACACATAATCCACAGCAAGCAATATATAAAGAAACCCATGTGACGAAGGAAAGGGACCCATAAAATCAATACCCCAAACATCAAAGATTTCAACACTAAAAATGGGGGTTTGCGGCATTTGTTGCTTAGGACCAATATTGCCCGTTCTTTGGCATCTATCACAAGACATGCAAAATGTTCTAGCATCCCTAAAGATGGTAGGCCAATAGAAACCATATTCTAACACCTTAAGTGTTGTTCTTTGAGTGCCAAAGTGCCCCCCACAAGCATAAGTGTGACAAAAGGATAGAATAGCATTAAACTCGTAATCGTGCACACACCTACGTATAACTTGGTCAGGGCAATATTTCCATAAATACAGGTCATCCCACACATAAAACCGTGCCTCTTTCTTCAATTTATCACATTGGTGTTTAAGTAATTCACTAGGAACATGTTTAGACACCAAATAATTCACCAAATCAGCATACCACGGTTCACTTACCTTGACGGACATCAGTTGCTCATCTGGGAATGTCTCTATGATAGGCACGGCATCCTCCTCATGCACCATACGGCTTAAGTGGTCAGCCACCACGTTTTCACTTCCCTTCTTGTCCCGGATTTCGATATCGAATTCTTGGAGAAGAAGCATCCAACGAATGAGTCGTGGTTTGGCCTCCTTCTTGGTGAACAAATACTTCAATGCTGCATGGTCAGTATAAATAATAACTTTAGTACCAAGCAAATAAGAACGGAATTTATCTAAAGCAAATACAACAGCAAGAAGTTCTTTTTCAGTAGTAGAATAATTCAATTGTGCATCATTTAAAGTCCGAGAGGCATAATAGATAACATGCGGCCTCTTTTCCTTCCTTTGCCCCAAAACAGCTCCTAATGCATAATCAGAAGCATCGCACATAAGCTCAAAAGGAAGGCTCCAATCCGGTGGAACTATGATAGGGGCCGAAGTGAGCATTTCTTTGAGGTGATTGAACGCCTTCTCACACTCCTCGTTGAAGTCAAACGACACATCTTTCTGGAGGAGACGGCAAAGAGGGTTTGAGATCTTGGAGAAGTCCTTGATAAATCGCCTATAAAATCCTGCATGACCAAGAAACGAACGAACCTCTCGAACCGAAGTAGGAGAGGGTAAGTAGCGTACAAGATCTATTTTCGATTTATCCACTTCAATTCCTCTTTCTGACACAATATGCCCTAGAACTATGCCTTGTCTAACCATAAAGTGACATTTTTCCCAATTAAGCACAAGGTTAGTTTCTACACATCGTTTCAAAATTAGTGTGAGATTTTCCAAGCAACCATCAAATGAATCCCCAAACACACTGAAATCATCCATAAATACCTCAATAATCTTTTCCACAAAATCTGAAAAGATACTTACCATACACCTTTGAAACGTGGCCGGAGCATTGCATAACCCAAAAGGCATGCGACGATAAGCAAAAGTACCAAAGGGGCATGTGAAAGTTGTCTTTTCTTGGTCATTCGACGCTATGACAATCTGATTATATCCAGAATAACCATCAAACTCGTCCAAAAGCCCAACGCCAAGAATTGAAACTCTCAAAAACGGAAACCTCCAAGAATAGAAACTTCCAACATTAGAAACTTTGGTTTCCAATTCCGAATTCTTTGTTCTTCACTTTCATTTCTTCATTTCTTAAGTTTCTTTGACCTTCAAACTCGTTCATTTCTTGTGCTCCATTAGCATACACAACATTCCAGCTCAATTTTGCTCTAAAATGCTCCATTTTGCTTCTTTTTGAACACTTTGTCTCTAAAACCTGAAATGGCACGAAACAGACTTTAAATATTGAAATAACTCAAGAAAAACAACATAAATGCATGAGAACAAGCCCACTAAGTCGCATAAATATGCTCCTATCACAATCTTCTCACATATAACTAGTATAGGGTGTGTAGTTAGAAAATCTGAGTGAAAATTGAGTGCATATCTTGTAAGTAATTGAGTGATTTCTCTAAGGCATGTTACTACATTCAAAACATTGTTTTAATTGATTAATTGTGAACAAGTAAGTAGTGACTATGATTAAGTATGTGCTTAAGGGTAAAGATGACTCAAATCTGTGGGGATAATGATTTTTAACATGTCATGTGCATTGGAAATCCTTGAGGCAAATGTTGTAAGGTTTAGGTTGTGTTTTATTTGTTTTGTTTTATTTCTTTGTTTCGCTCGAGGACTAGCAAAAGCTAAGTGTGGGGGAATTTGATAGGAGCATATTGATGCGATGAAAGTTAAGCACTCAAATTAAACCCTCTTTTGACAATTGTAGTATATGTATAAGTAGGGATCGTTCTGGACCGGGGATTAGGAGGGATTGCTAATCTAAACTAAACTGACTTACAAAAAGAAACATAAAAACACTTAACTAGACTCTATAGACTCAAAACACTTACAAACACAAACTAAAACAAATTCTAACTAATTAGATACACTAAAGTAAAGGGGGATTGGGTTTTGGACGAAAATAAAGTAAAACAAAACAGAAACTAGAACTAAACAGATTTGCACGAAATTGGTTGTTTTGGATGGATGATGGGTTGGCTAGAAGGTCTTTCTCCACACATGATACACTTGCATACAAATGATAGGCGCATATTTATGCGCCTGAGTTAGTTAGTTCTTATGCATTTATGTTGTGTTTTCTTAGTTAAGTTAGTCTTTTAAGCTATTTTCATGTGTTTTCAGGTTTTAGAGACAAAGTGAGCAAAAAGATGCAATTAGGAGCATTTTGGAGCAAAATTGGGCTAAAATGGAGTTCATGCACATGAAGCACAAGGGATGGACGAATTTGAGGGATTGATGAAGCTAGGAAGGAGTTTCAAAGTTGAAGAATTGAAGATACAAAGTTTCCAAGTTGAAGTAGGAAAAGGCTTAAACGAAGAATTCCTAAATGAAGAAGGATTCCTAATCAATGTAGGAGTCCTAATTGAAGATGGATTCCTAGACGAATGAAGTTTCCTACTCAAGCAAGTATTCCTACATGAAGAAGAAGAGTTAAAGCCAAAGAATCAGCTCAAGAGAAGGATCTTATCCAAAACCTCATCCATAACCTTATCTTAGCTTATCTTATCCAAACAAACCTTATCCTATCCTATCTTATCCTAATCTTAAACTATCCACATTTCAGCCACTTAGGAGGGTTTCTAACTAGATTAGGATGTTTAAAATGGGATTTCTAGAAGACCTTACCTTATCTTACCTTGAGCAGCCGCGGGGTATTGGATGCACAAGGGTGCGGCATTATCCAAACCTGAGGCGGAAAGCTCCTTGAGTGTACGGTTGTCCACCGCCATGCCTTGGACTTCTTCAAATATCCCTGCCGTGGCTTCCTCCTCCTCTTCTTGTACGTTTTCTTCAAGGTCAGATTCGGAAGTTGGTGGATGGTGTTCTTGCTGGTTTCTAGCTCTTCTCAACTTCCTCTCAAAATCGTCGTCAAACTCCAAGATGTTCGTACGAATCGTTTGAGAGCTTCTAGTCATACATTAGTACCTAAGAAACAAGAAACAAAATTAGGTCAGAAACTTAAACAAAGTCAGAAACAAAGTGAAATAAAAGAAACAAAAACAATCCAAGGGATTAGCAAAATTGCTAATCCCCGGCAACGGCGCCAAAAATTTGATGCGAAATAGATAAGCACACAAATTAAACCCTCTTTTTGTCAAATTGTAGTGAAGATGTAAGTAGAGATCGTTCTAGATCGGGGATTAGGAGGGATTGCTAAACACTTGGAAACTGACTTAAAAACTCAAAAAGAAAGTTTAAAACACTAAACTAGACTCAAAGAATGCAAAACTAAAAGTTAAAACACTTAA
Source organism: Malus x robusta (assembly GCA_963082935.1). NCBI lineage: Eukaryota > Viridiplantae > Streptophyta > Magnoliopsida > Rosales > Rosaceae > Malus > Malus x robusta. Next base: position 17,789,990 of record OY720340.1, on the reverse strand, counting down.
ACAAACCTAAAACCCAAAACAGCAACTAGAAGACTCAAAACTGCCTAAAAACCACTTTCTGGGCAGTTTTGAGCACCTACACTAATTTGGACGAAATTGGATGAAAACTTGAATCAAAACATTTAGAAACACAAATCAAAACACTTTCTAACTAATCTAAGACTTCAAATTAAAGGGGGATTTGTTTTGGACGAAAATTTAAAACAAAACAGAAACTTTAACTAAAACAGATTGTAAAAAAAACGATTTTGGTGAAATAGATGGTTAAAAGGCTAGTTAGGAGGTTCTTCTCCACACATGTCACACTTGCAAGCAAAACGATTTTCAGTTGTTCTTCCAATAAATTATAAATACTCAACGCCCCAATTTAACCGTGAATTGCATTAACCTTCAGTTTTTCCACAAGTTATTAAGTTGGATGATTGCATACGACAACCCAAAACATTCCCCACAAGTTCCCTACATGAATTGCATAATAGAGATACAAGCAAGAATCATTAAGTTCTATGAAAAACATAAGCATTGACAAAGCATTCGTTACTATGAATTGCATGAAACTTAAGCTAAGAATTCATTCAACACGATCGTTTTCAAGCGACCTTCACTACTTGTGATTATAAGATTGTAACTATTAGGTGAAACTCCCTCATAATCTAGCATCATATTCATGCATGAAAACTAAGCGTGCACTCTCAATCAACATACACAAATAAGTTATCAATCAAATAGATGAACGAATTGAATCCACAACTTATGAAATAACAACTGAATGTAATCGAATCAAATTGCAAGCATGTACATGGTTTCGAATTACCCCCCAACTAAGGGGGTTTAGTTCCTCATACTCACAACAGAAAGTTTATTGAATTGAAACATCGAAGACATAAGAAAAATTACACCTAAAACGCCCAAGAATTCCACTTTGAATTTCTGCACGTCAAGCTTCTCTTCTTCTTCTCCTTGCTGCGGCAGAGATGGTTAAGGGGACTTTTGGATGTGATTTTGGTTTAGGAAGGGAATTAGGATGGTATGGTGGTGCGGCAAGGTGTGTGGGTGGTGTATGGAGGTGTATAATGGTGGCTGGAGTAAAGGATGGTTGCGGCAAGGTGTATGAATGTGGCTGGAATGGATGAAGGCTGCGGCAAGGTGGGGAAATAGGGGTTGGACGAATTTCTGAGTATAGAGAGAGTAGGGTTCGGCCAAAGGAGTAAAACACATATATATAGGCACCTAAAACCCTAATGAAATCAGATTGAAACAATGGGCTAGGGTTTAGGTGCGGCACTTAAGTGGACTAGGGTTAAAGTTTGTAAAATAGGGCTTCTAGGATGGAAAGTTGCGGCATGGGCTTAGGGTAAATAATCAGATTTTTTTGCATGTGAACAAGGCCTAGGTGCAGCTGATTAAGTGGGCTAGGGTTAGGGTTTAGGTGCGGCATATGTCCAAGAGGTAAGGATGGGTCATCCAAAAGCCCAAAGCCGAGAATAGAAACTCTCGAAATTGGAAACCTCCAAGAATAGAAACTTCCAACTTTAGAAACTTTGGTTGCCGATTCCGATTTAGGAAAGATCAACCCAAAATGGAAACTTTTAGGCTTAGCTTTCCTACTTCAAGTAGGAAACCTCAAATCTTCAACTCTTCAATTCCATCCCATCCTTGTGTTCCAAGCATGTCCTTTTCAATCCAAGCTCACTTTTTGCTCCAAAAGCTCCAAATTGCATCATTTCATTTAATATGTCCTTTAAACCTGAAAACACATGAAAGTAGCTTAAAAGACTACTTTAACGAAGAAAACATAACGAAAATGCATAAGAACTAGCTAACTAAGGCGCATAAATATGCTCCTATCAATACTATGGATGGAAGGCTAGCTAATGGGTTCTTCTCCACACATGTTATACTTGCATACAAAACGATTTCTAATTGTATTTCAATAACTTATGAATTCTCAACACCCCAAATTAACCGTGAATTGCACTAGTTAACTTTCAGATTTTCCTAAGTTATTAGATTAAATGATTGCATATGACAACCCAAAACATTCCCTACAAGTTCCCCACATGAATTGCATAATAGAGGTACAAGCAAGAATCATTAAGTACTATGAAAACCATAAGCATTGACGAGGCACTTATTACTATGAATTGCATGAAACTTATGCCAAGAATTTACTTAACACGATTGTGATCAACAACCTTTACCACTTGTGAATATAAGTTCATAACGATTAGGTGAAATTCCCTTATATCCTAGCATTCAATTTATGCATGAAAATTAAGCGTGCACTCTCAACAAACATACACAAATCAGTTATAGTTCATGAAGATAAGTAAATTGAAATCACAACTTATGAAACACAATTAGAGGTAATCAATTCATATAGCAAGCATAAACATGGTTTCGAATTCCCCCCTAGCCATGGGGGGTTTAGTTCCTCATACTTACAACACAAAGAGTATCAAAATTAAACATGGAAATCAAAGGAAAGACAACACCTAAAACGTTCCAGCAACCCTCAATTGAATGGCATGAACGTCCCAAGCTTTCTCTCCTCCTCTTGGCTGCGGCACAAGGACTAGAGATAGGTTCTAGGGGTTATTTGGATGGATGAGTAGGTAAGGGATGATATGGTAGTGTTTTGGGGACATGGGGGTTGCGGCAAAGTGTGGAAATATGGTAGATTGGTGAAGGAAGGCTGCGGCAAAGGGGAATGAATGTGTTTGGACGAATTTCTGAATTGTGGAGGGGGTCGTCCCCGCGACAAGGCTGAGAACACATATATATAGGCACCACAAACCCTAGGGAAATCAGGTTTAAGCAATGGGCTAGGGTTTAGGTGCGGCAAAGGGCTGAAAGTCCACCAGAAAATAAGGTTTCTAGAAAGCCTTGCAAGGCAAGGCTAAAGGGAGGCTCTAGAAGGCCTATGTAATGCAAGGGGTCCAAATCTGAAAGGGATTGGGCTTATGGTGTGGCAAGAAGTGAGAATCCAAGAGGAATTGGGCTAGGAAGGTGCGGCATTGTCCAAGAAGGTAAGGATGGGTCATCTAGAAGCCCAAAGCCAAGAATAGAAACTCTCAAAAATGGAAACCTCCAAGAATAGAAACTTCCAACTTTAGAAACTTTGGTTTCTAATTCTGAATTCTTTGTTCTTCACTTTCATTTCTTCATTTCTTAAGCTCCTTTGACCATCAAGTCGTCCATTCCTTGTTCTCCATAGGTAAAAACGCCATTTTAGCTCAATTATGCTCCATTTTGCACTTCCTTGCATACTTTGTCTCTAAAACCTGAAAACACATAAAACTAGCTTAAAAGACTACTTTAACTAAGGAAAAACAATGTAAATGCACAAGGACAAGCTAACTAAGGTGCATAAATATGCTCCTATCAAGACACATATCAAAGATCATTAACTTCAATGGAAATCATAAGCATTGACGAGGCATTCATAACTATGGGATACGCATGTTACTCTTGCCTAGGATTTACTTAACACAATCGTGACTAGCGACTTTTACTACTTATGAATATAAGTTAATAACAATTAGGTGAAATTCCCTTATACTCTAGCATCAAATTCATGCATGCAAACTAAGTGTCGACCCTCAATCAACATACATAAACATGTTATCAATAAAAAAGATAAGTAAACCACATTCACGATTCATGAAATCATAATTGGACGAAATCAAGTCATATAAAACATATGATCATGGCTTTGAATTCCCCTCTAACTATAAAGAAATTAGTTCCTCATGTTCGCAAATAAACAAAGATAAATAAATATAAACATTGACATAAAGATAGAAAACACCTAGAAACGCTCCGACAATCCAACGTCTTGAATGGCATGCACGGCTCCAAGTTGTCCTCCTTCTTCTCCTTGCAAACTCACGGCACAAGAAGTATGATTGGTGAATGGTGTAGTGAAAATATGGTAGAGGGTGGTAAATGAAAGGGTGCGGCAAGGCTTGTATTTATAGGCTGAAAATCCCCACTCCTAGATAGCAAAGGACAAGGTTTTGAAGGCCTAAACTGCATAGGATAATAACATACAATCCTAAAAGGAAAACAAGTCAAAAACCCAAAAGGAATGGGAGATAATGTGCGGCAGAAAGAGTGTGAAAAGATAAGGCTTCTAGAAACCAAAAATCCCAAGGGAACTAGGTATTGGGTGCGGCATATATCTAGGGTTCTAGAAGATAATGCAAGGCAGATTTTTAGGCTTCTAGAAAGGTTCCTAGGTATCATCTTTGTAGGATAAGATAAGGTCTTCTAGAAATCCCATTTTAAGCATCCTAATCTAGTTAGAAACCCCCCTAAGTGGCTGAAATGTGGATAGTTTAGGATTAGGATAAGATAGGATAGGATAAGGTTTGTTTGGATAAGATAAGCTAAGATAAGGTTATGGATGAGGTTTTGGATAAGATTCCTTATCTTGAGCTGATTCTTTGACTTTAACTCTTCTTCTTCACATAGGAAACCTTGCTTGAGTAGGAAACTTCATTCATCTAGGAATCCATCTTCAATTAGGACTCCTACATTGAGTAGGAATCCTTCGTTTAAGCCTTTTCCTACTTTAACTTGGAAACTTTGTATCTTCACTTCTTCAACTTTGAAACGCCTTCCTAGCTTCATCAATCCTTCAAATTCGTCCATCCCTTGTGCTTCATGTGCATGAACTCCATTTTAGCCCAATTTTGCTCCAAAATGCTCCTTATTGCATCTTTTTGCTCACTTTGTCTCTCAAACCTGAAAACACATGAAAATAGCTTAAAAGACTAACTTAACTAAGAAAACACAACATAAATGCATAAGAACTAACTAACTAAGGCGCATAAATATGCTCCTATCAAATTCCCCCACACTTAGCTTTTGCTAGTCCTCGAGCAAAACAATGAAACAAAACATAACCTAAACCTTCCAACAATTGCCTCAGGGATTTCCAATGGTACATGACACGCCAAAGATCACCACTTACATAGATTTTAGCCATCCCTACTCTTTAGCACATACTTAATCATAGTCATCACTTACTAGCTCACATTTAATCAATTAAAACAATGTTTTGAATGTAGTAACATGCCTTAGAGAATCCCTCAATTCCTCACTAGTTATGCACTCATTTTTTCACTTAGATTTTCTGACTACACACCCTACACTAGTTATATGTGAGAAGATTGATGTAAATATGAAAATTAATGCTCACATATGTTATGACAATAAAAGCATTTTCTGGAATTATGAATGTATGTATATGATCTCATGAATGGAATGCTACTACTTAGATGCGAGAACCAGGGATATCATATGCTCATACCAATTCCAAACTCCACATATTGAAACACATAACAATCAAGATAGAAGCAAAGGGTTGTAACGGGGCTAAGGTATTGGCTAACAAAGAAAGATAAGGATAAACAAACATTCTTAAAGAATAATAAGCAAGTTATGAAATTGACACTTTGAATTCACTTCTGCATGCAAAAATCAATGTTTAAACCCAAGGGGAATACTCATGCAACACTTTAGGGTCTAATTCAACTTGTTGGACCCTTTCTTCAACAACCAACAACTTAGAGCTCATTTTATGCTCTTTCAACTCCTTTTCATACTTTTCACATTTTTCTCTTTTTTTCTTTCTTTTTCTACGAATTTTCTTTTTTTTTCTTTTGTTTTTCTTTTGTTTTACCTGTGCCCTCCTTTCTTCTTTTGGCACACAAACTTTCCCTTCCCCCACACTTAGTTTTCTACACAACATTGATCAAAAGGAATTCCCTCTAAGTCATGCTTTATTATCCTTTAAGAACAAGGGTATGGATAGTCCTACTCTAGGCTAGGTAAGGATAATGTGGCTAACGACAAAAATAGGCTAAATAAGGCTCAACGGGGTTAATCCTACAAAACAAATGCATGGGATGAAAGCTTTTTGGCTCTGGTGATAACTACTAAACAACTTCATCTTGTTATATGTTATGCCCTCAATTTTAAGCTTTGAATGAAATGGGTATAAGTTCTAATATTTGGATCTATAATGATGAAACGCCTTCTAAGTAGCAACTAAGCAAAGAATGATGAGATCATGCAACGACTTTAGAAAACAACAAATTCACAGATTATTAACTCTCCAAAGAATGTTTAGGCTCAAGTCTCACAGGGTTGTAGCGTTAGTTTGAGTTACTTCCTTCAAGCATGTTACGAAAACTGATTTTTTTCTTTGTGATTACATGTGAATTCGTAAACAACAACGATGACCAAGCATAAACAAAATAGCATATCAAACTTCCATCCATGTTTGTAACTTTCTTTAACCGTCATGCAATTAAAAACCAAATCCTCATCATTGTGTTGGAAGGTACTCTAAGACACAAAAACACAAAAACAATTTTAAAATGACTCTTTTTGGGTTTTTTCAAAAAATTTTTCTTGAATTTTCGGATTTTCTGGTAAAGCCACATGAACATCAAAACATTCTAAAAACACTCAAACACAATGAAAAACAACCTTTGAAAATGTTAGGTGGTAAAATCCTACGAATTTGACAAAAAAACACTTTGTTTACCCCCCCACACTTAAACCAAACATTGTCCTCAATGTTTCAACCATAGACTCACACAAAAACAAGCAAATAACACAACTAGCAAACATGACAAATATGGCAAAGTAAAAGCAATAAAGAGTAGGGTTTAGAAACGCAAATCTGATTATGATGCCGGAGCTTCCTAGGTCTTCTTTATTTGCATGGGTTGCCTCCCAAGAAGCGCTTGCTTTAACGTCTTCCAGCCGGACGATGCTTCCAATCAAGCGATGTCCATTAACTTTGAACTCTTGTTGCGTCTTCAAACTTTGAATTTGAACTGCACCATGCGGGAAAACATTAGTAACAATAAAAGGTCCAATCCACTTAGAACGCAACTTACCTGGAAATAACCGAAGGCGAGAATTGAAAAGTAGCACTTTCTGCCCGATAGAGAACGTCTTGCTCCGAATCATCCGGTCATGGAATGCCTTCGTTTTCTCCTTGTAAATACGAGAGTTCTCGTAAGCTTCATTCCTAACTTCCTCAAGCTCGCACAATTGAAGTTTCCTATGAAGTCCTGCGGCATCAATGTCCATATTAAAGGTTTTGATGGCCTAATGTGCTTTGTGCTCCAATTCAACCGGAATATGGCATGGTTTCCCATAAATTAGCCGAAATGGGGACATTCCGATTGGAGTTTTGTAGGCCGTCCGATACGCCCATAATGCATCATTTAAGCGCAAGCTCCAATCTTTCCGGTTAGGCCCTACGGTCTTCTCCAAAATCTGCTTGATTTCTCTATTTGACACCTCCGCTTGTCCACTTGTTTGAGGATGATAAGGTGTGGCCACCTTATGCGTGACACCATATTTCTTGAGTAGTGCTTCAATGGTGCGATTGCAGAAATGGGAGCCCCCATCACTTATAAGTACCCGCGGCATTCCAAACCTTGCAAAAATGTTAGTCTTAACAAAATCTGCAACCACTTTAGAATCATTAGTACGGGTGGCTCTTGCTTCCACCCATTTCGACACATAATCAACCGCAAGTAGAATATAAACAAAACCATGAGATGAAGGAAAAGGACCCATGAAATCTATGCCCCACACATAAAAAATTTCAACATTAAAGATGGGGCTTTGCGGCATTTGGTCTTTTGGTCCTATATTTCCCGTTCGTTGACAACGATCACATGCAATGCAAAAAGTTCTAGCATCCTTAAAAATAGTAGGCCAATAAAAACCACATTCAAGTACTTTACGTGCAGTCCTTTGAGTGCCAAAGTGACCTCCACATGCATAAGTGTGACAAAAGTTTAAAATAGACTGAATTTCAGAATCATGCACACACCTACGAATGATTTGATCAGAGCAATATTTCCATAGATAAGGATCATCCCACACATAATTTCGTGCATCATACTTAAGTTTATCACGTTGGTTTTTATTAAACTCACTTGGAATGACTTTAGATGCTAAATAATTAACTAAATCCGCATACCATGGCATACTAACCTCAATGGACATCAATTGCTCATCCGGGAATGTCTCTGGGATCGGCACAACCTCTTCTTCATGCACCAAACGGCTCAAGTGATCAGCCACAACATTCTCACTTCCTTTCTTGTCTCGATATTCGATATCGAACTCTTGGAGGATAAGCGTCCATCGAATAAGCCTTGGTTTAGCCTCCTTCTTTGTGAGCAAGTACTTCAACGCTGCATGATCAGTGTAAATTATTACTTTAGTACCAAGTAAATAAGAACGAAACTTATCTAAAGCAAAAACAACGGCAAGAAGTTCTTTTTCCATTGTGGAATAGTTCAATTGAGCATCGTTCAAGGTCCGAGAGGCATAATATATGATGTGTGGCTGTTTGTCCTTCCTTTGTCCCAAAACAGCGCCCATAGCATAATCGGATGCATCGCACATAAGCTCGAAGGGAATGCTCCAATCTGGTGGCCGAATGATGGGGGCCGAAGTTAGCATTTCTTTGAGGTGTTTGAACGCCTTTTCACATTCCTTGTTGAAGTCGAAGGTCACATCCTTTTGGAGAAGTCGGCATAGGGGTGTGGAAATCTTTGAAAAATCCTTGATGAATCGCCTATAAAATCCTGCGTGGCCAAGAAAAGAATGAACCTCTCTAACCGAAGTTGGAGAGGGTAAGTAGCGTACAAGATCTATTTTCGATTTATCAACTTGAATTCCCTTTTCAGAAACGATATGCCCTAAAAGTATGCCTTGTTTTACCATAAAGTGACACTTTTCCCAATTTAAAACAAGGTTAGTTTCAACGCATCGTTTTAAGATTAATGTGAGATTTTCCAAGCAACCATCAAACGAATCGCCAAAGACACTAAAATCATCCATGAATACCTCAATAATCTTCTCAATAAAATCGGAAAAGATACTTACCATACAATGTTGGAACGTGGCCGGTGCATTGCATAAACCGAATGGCATACGACGGTAAGCAAACGTACCAAATAGGCACGTGAAGGTGGTCTTTTCTTGGTCGTCCGGAGCTATGACAATTTGATTATATCCAGAATAACCGTCAAGAAAACAATAAAAAGAATGACCGGCTAACCTTTCAAGCATTTGGTCGATGAATGGCAATGGAAAGTGGTCCTTCCTTGTGGTGTTGTTGAGCTTCCTATAGTCAATGCACACTCTCCAACCTGTTTGGATACGGGTTGGCACAAGCTCATCCTCGGCGTTCTTCACCACAGTGACTCCTGACTTCTTCGGGACAACTTGACACACAAATTAAACCCTATTTGTGACAATTGTAGTAATGATGTAAGTAGGGATCGTTCTAACCGGGGATTAACTAGGGGTGCTAATCTAATATAAATTGATTTAAAAACACAAAAACTAAACTCAAAGACTCTAACAAGACTACTATGACTCAAAACAGATTTGAAACACTCAAAACTGCCTAAAACAATCAAATTGACTCAAAAAGAACTAGAACTTGATTTGGACGAATTTAAAAGTGTTTATGACTCCAAATGCTTAAAAACACAAAATAAAACAAATTTGAATGATTAAGACTCACAAAATATGGGGGGATTGTGTTTGGACGAAAATAAACTAAATGGCAGATTGTAAAAGAAACAGATTGTAAGACAAAGTTATGATGAATTAATGGATGATGGGATAGCTAAGGGGTTCTTCTCCACACATGAAATATATGCAACCTAAATCAATTTCCAGTTATCAATTTAATAAGTTATGAACCTCGACACTCCAAGTTAATTAGGTCTGCTTAAATTAACCTTCAGATTTCCCTAGAATCATTGAATTGGATGAATATGCATCGCAAACAAATTATTCCTAACAAGTTCTCTATATGAACAGCATGATAAAGACACAAGTTAGAATCATTACGTTATTTGGAAATCATAAGCATCGACAAGGCATTCGTAACTATGGAAAACATGATACTCTTGCCAGGAATCTACTTAACACGATCGTGACTAGCGACCTTCACTACTTGCGAATATAAATTCATAACGATTAGGTGAAACAAACTTATATCCTAGCACCAAATTCAAGCATGCAAATTAAGCATGCACTCTCAATCAACATACAAGAATAAGTTCTAAATCAAACGGTTAAGCAAATTGTATTCATGACTTATGCAACGATAACTGAAAGTAATCAACTTATTTCACATATATAATCATGGTTTTGAATCCCCCCCTAGCCAAGGGGGGTTTAGTTCCTCATACTCGCAAAGCAAAGATACATAAATTTAGAAATTAAAATCCAAAGAAAGAAAACACCTATAAGGCTCCAACTTGGCAGCAAGATCATCAATGATTTCTCCTTCCTCCTTGCTGCGGCAGAGAAGTTTAGAACAGGTTTTGGGTGATATTTAGGGTGTAGAATGGATGGGGAATGGTAGGGAACGGTTTAGGGTTGATGGGTGGTGCGGCTAGGGTTGTTTTTGGGCAGAAAGTATGGACTATGGTGATGGAACTTTGCGGCAGAGAGCAAGGAACAAATTCTGGCGTGAATGATGTGAATGGGAGATGGTAGATCGGCCAAAAGAGTTTAATGAGTATATATAGGCACTTCAAAACCCTAGCAATCAGATTAGGGTTTCTAGAAACCCAAATCCACCAGAAAATAGGTTAAAACAATCAGAATTTTAGTGGGAAAAAGGCCTAGGGTGCGGCTGGTTAGTGGGCTAAGGTTAGGGTTTCTAGAAAGTCTTGTGATAGGAGCATATTTATGCGCCTTAGTTAGCTAGTTCTTATGCATCTTTGTTATGTTTTCTTCGTTAAAGTAGTCTTTTAAGCTACTTTCATGTGTTTTCAGGTTTAAAGGACATATTACATGAAATGATGCAAGTTGGAGCTTTTGGAGCAAAATGTGAGCTTGGATTGAAAAGGACATGCTTGGAACACAAGGTTGGGATGGAATTGAAGAGTTGAAGATTTGAGGTTTCCTACTTGAAGTAGGAAAGCTAAGCCTAAAAGTTTCCATTTTGGGTTGATCTTTCCTAAATCGGAATTGGCAACCAAAGTTTCTAAAGTTGGAAGTTTCTATTCTTGGAGGTTTCCATTTTCATGAGTTTCTATTCTTGGCTTTGGGCTTTTGGATGACCCATCCTTACCTCTTGGACCTATGCTGCACCTAAACCCTAACCCTAGCCCACTTAATCAGCCGCACCTAGGCCTTGTTCACATGCAAAAATCTGATTATAAACCCTAAGCCCATGCCGCACCTTTCCATCCTAGAAGCCCTATTTTACAAACCCTAACCCTAGTCCACTTAAGTAGCCGCACCTAACCCTAGCCCAATCTGATTTATTTAGGGTTTTAGGTGCCTATATATATGTTTTTTACACCTTGCCGCATAGCACCTCCCACTCTACAAATCAGAAATCGTCTAAACCCTATTTCCCCACCTTGCCGCATCTTCCATCCATTCCAGCCACTTCCCATCCTTGCCGCAGCCACCATCCACCTCCATACACCATTCTACACTTCCATACACCATCCATACCCCTTGCCGCACCACCATACCATCCTAACTCCCTTCGTAAACCAAAACCACATCCAAAAACCCCCAAAACCATCTCTGCCGCAGCAAGGAGAAGAAGAAGAGGAGCTTGACGTGCAGAAATTCAAAGTGGAATTCTTGGGCGTTTTAGGTGTAATCTTTCTTATGTCTTCGATGTTTCAATTTAATAAACTTTATGTTGTGAGTATGAGGAACTAAACCCCCTTAGTTGGGGGGTAATTCGAAACCATGTACATGCTTGCAATTTGATTCGATTACATTCAGTTGTTATTTCATAAGTTGTGGATTCAATTCGTTCATCTATTTGATTGATAACTTATTTGTGTATGTTGATTGAGAGTGCACGCTTAGTTTTCATGCATGAATATGATGCTAGATTATGAGGGAGTTTCACCTAATAGTTACAATCTTATAATCACAAGTAGTGAAGATCGCTTGAAAACGATCGCGTTGAATGAATTCTTAGCATAAGTTTCATGCAATTGATAGTAACAAATGCTTCGTCAATGCTTATGTTTTTCATAGAACGTAATGATTCTTGCTTGTATCTCTATTATGCAATTCATGTAGGGAACTTGTAGGGAATGTTTTGGGTTGTCGTATGCAATCATCCAACTTAATAACTTGTGGAAAAACTGAGGGTTAATTAATGCAATTCACGGTTAATTTGGGGCGTTGAGTATTCATAGTTTATCGGAAGAACAACTGAAAATCGTTTTGTTTGCAAGTGTGACATGTGTGGAGAAGAACCTCCTAACTAGCCTTTTATCCATCCTTTTCACCCAAAAACGTTTTACAATCTGTTTAATTTTAAGTTTCTGTTTTGTTTTCAATTTTCGTCCAAAACAAATCCCCCTTTAATTTGAAGTCTTAGATTAGTTAGAAAGTGTTTTGATTTGTGTTTCTAAGTGTTTTGATTCAAGTTTTCATCCAATTTCGTCCAAATTAGTGTAGGTGCTCAAAACTGCCCAGAAAGTGGTTTTTAGGCAGTTTTGAGTCTTCTAGTTGCTGTTTTGGGTTTTAGGTTTGTTTAAGTGTTTTAACTTTTAGTTTTGCATTCTTTGAGTCTAGTTTAGTGTTTTAAACTTTGTTTTTGAGTTTTTAAGTCAGTTTCCAAGTGTTTAGCAATCCCTCCTAATCCCCGGTCTAGAACGATCCCTACTTACATCTTCACTACAATTTGAGAAAAAGAGGGTTTAATTTGAGTGCTAGTTAATATCATATCATCTTGCAAGGCAAGGCAAGGTGTTTCTAGAATGCCTAGGTGCGGCAAAGGGTGAAGATCCACAAGGAATTAGGGTTTAGGTCATCTAAAAGCCCAAAGCCAAGAATAGAAACTCTCGAAAATGGAAACCTCCAAGAATAGAAACTTCCAACTTTAGAAACTTTGGTTTCCAAATCTGAATTCTTTGTTCTTCACTTTCATTTCTTCATTTCTTAAGCTCCTTTGACCTTCAAACTCGTCCATTTCTTGTGCTCCATTAGCATACACAACATTCCAGCTCAATTTTGCTCTAAAATGCTCCATTTCGCACTTCTTTGCATACTTTGTCTCTAAAACCTGAAATGGCACGAAAATGACTTTAACCACTGAAATAACTAAAGAAAAACAACATAAATGCACAAGAACAAGCCCACTAAGTCGCTGATAGGAGCATATTTATGCTACTTAATTGGCTTGTTCTCGTGCATTTAGGTTGTGTTTACTTAGCTATTTTAGTGTTTAAAGTCACTTTTGTGTGTTTTCAGGTTCTAAGGTCAAAGTGTGCAAAAAGAAGCAAAATGGAGCCTTTTGGAGCAAAAGGAATGGATGAATTGAAGTCTTGAAGAAAGTTGGTTTCCTAATCCAAGAAGAATTCCTAATCAACAAATGATTCCTAATTGAAGAAGGATTCCTACTCATTTGAGGATTCCTAGAAGAACAAGGATTCCTACTCCAACAAGGATTCCTACTTGAAGTAGGAAACTTAAGCCAAGGTTTCCTATTTTGGTTGACCTTTCCTATTCCTAAATGTCCTTAAGTTCCAGCCACTTTGATTGCCTTTTATGCATTTTGGGACACCAAACAAAGGCCCTAGAATTCTTAGGGACCTTTGCCACACATCATAAACCAATCCCTTGTCCTTGCCGCACAAGCTTTCCCTTTCCCTTTAAGTTTTAGGACACTTAGACCTTTCCTAAAGCTTTGCCGCACCTTGTAAGGGATTTCTGACCTTTCCTCTTCCTTGCCGTGCAAGGGAGAGGGTTTCTTTTCCAAAATCTGACTTAAAACACATTCCTTTTGTGTTTTAAGTAATTGCCGCAACTTTTGGTGGGTTTCCTTTAAGTTTCTGATTTTATTTCCTAATTCTAGAATCCTTAGACTTAATTTCTGATTTCCTAATCAACCTAGGGTTTTAATTTATGTTTTCCTTTAAATAAACCTCCTTGTTGCAGCCACAAAAGATCCATCCACACAGATCCATTCACATCCATACACTTTCATTCACGCCCAAAACCTGTCCTCACCCCTTGATAGGAGCATATTTATGCCACTTAGTTAGCTTGTTCTTGTGCATTTACGTTGTTAGTTCGTAGTTATTTTAGTATTTTAAGCTATTTTCGTGTGTTTGTAGGTCCAATGGTTTAAAGTGGCAAAGAAGTGTATTTTGGAGCCTTTTGGAGCAGTTTTGGGCATCAAATGGATTGCACATGCTTGGAGCTAAGAAGATGGACGAAATTGAAGATCAAATGAGCTTAGGATTGAATGACGATGTGAAGAATTGGATTCAAGACAAATGAAGAATGAAGAGTTCAAAATTGGAAGCCAAAGTTTCTAAAGTTGGAAGTTTCTATTCTTGGAGGTTTCCATCTTTGGCTCTACACTTTCCTAATCCTAAGTCACATATGTTCCAGCTACAAAAGGGGTTCCTAAATCATTTAGGACACTTAATTATATGATTTTAGAAGACCTAGACCTATCCCTAATCCTTGCCGCACATGGGATCCTCTCCTTTCCTATTTTCTGATTTTAATTCACATTCCCCTTTTGTTTCTTCCATCCTTGCTGCACCCTACCTCATCTCCTTACCTATTTTCTGACCCAAAATTACATTCCCCTTTGTTCTAAAGCCTTGCCACACAAGGAGAGAGGTTCTTACCTATTTTGTGACCCAAAACACATTCCTAAAATCTGCCCTAAAATCTTTGCCGAATTTCCCTTCTTTTTCTCTTTAATTCCTGCACTTACCTTCCCTTTTTCCTTAAAATTTCTGACCTCTATTCACTTTCCTTTTCTCTGCCACAATTATTTACCTCTTTTCCTTCAAATCTGCCATATATTTTCCTCTCCTAAATTCATTAATTTCTGTTAGGTTTTCTTGGGGATTTGGAAAGCTAAATCCTTCCCTAAAACTACTTTAAATTCGTAGCCCTTCCTTGCCCTATAAATAAAGACCCTTGCAGCAGCTTTTTGGGATTCCACCCTTCACCATAACCAACCTATATCCATCCACCACCACAAATCACCACAAAAACCATCACCCATCCCTTGTGCCGCAGCAAAGAAGAAGGAAGGAGACCCTTGGACGTGCTTGCCATTCAAGACGTTGGATTGTTGGAGCGTTTCTAGGTGTTTTCATTCTTTGTTTTCAATATCTAAATTTATGTATCTTTGTTTTGCGAGTATGAGGAACTAGACCCCTCTTGGCTAGGGGGAATTTCGAAACCATGATTATATTTGCAATATGAATTGATTACCTTCAGTTGTGATTTCATAAGTTGTGAATTCAATTTGTTTAACTGCTTGATTGATAACTTATTCGTGTATGTTGATTAAGGAGGCCTACTTAGTTTGCATGCATGAATATGGTGCTAGAGTATAAGGGAGTTTCACCTAATAGTTACAAAAACTTTGCATTCATTTGATGGACTTATATAGTTGCCTTAGGGCCTTAGGATGATTATGAACCTTTGTTTAGATTCAACACGAGCCTTGTGTTGAATCTCGGTCTAGGGATGGTGATTGATTTTAGTTACGCGTTTAATCACATTAAGGCGTGTTGTCTTAGGGGCGTTGGACCCAACTACTTCATTTTCATGCATATCAAATAAAGCAAGAAAGAAGTACTTCAAAGTAAAGGTGAGCTTATGCTCATTACAACATTTGCATATAACAAATTACTTTAAAGTAAAGAAGAGCTTAAGCCCTTTTACAACATTTGATCAAATCAAATTACAACCAAAATCTAATCTACACATTCCCATGGTTCAAACAAATTTGAAACGGCCTTTCACATAGCTCAATTATATTAGGCTTAGGTTCATAATCACCCTTTAATTAATTAACACTTTAACTAATTAATTGAATGCAACATTTTCATTTGCTTTTTGTATCCATAAAATTGATTTAAATGGAGCTAAACAAAATGAAAATCCAATTCTCATTTAAAGAGACAAAACAATTTTGTTCTCATCCTATTTGGGCCATCATGCAATTAACCTCAACTTTTGGGCCATATTGCAATAACAAAAACTTTTGGGGTCACTTTGTACAATACACAAAAGTCACAACTTCATGTAAATACAACTAGAACCCAAACTTTAATCAATGCAAAAACTTCATTAAAGGATCAAAACAATTTGTCCTTTAGCGTTTTTGGACCTAAACGTAAAAACGTAAACTTTTGGGCCAAAGTGCAAATACACAAAAGTATCAAAACTTTATGTAATTGCATAAAAGCCCCAAAAGTACTCCATTTGAGGGAGTGGCCGGTTTTAGGGAGAGGATAAGAGTGGTGTGTGTGTTGATTTGTAAGTTTTGTCAAAAACATGCAAGTATGTAAGATAAGTTTATGAAATAATTCAATCACAATTATTTCAATCATCATTTATACAAATATCTAATACTTTAAATACATGATAAATCATTTAAAAACATATCACATAAACTTTATGAAATAAATCAAAACTTTGAATCAAAACACCAAACTTTTGTGTTCTTGGCAAAAATGTCAAGAACAATGAAGAACATTCATGAAAAACCCAAATTTTTCCATGAACTTTTTTCACCCAAAAACATTCCAAAACCATTCTTACTTAAGGGAAATAACATCTAACCAAACTAGGGTACTTAGGGGTTCCAAAGAACACATTAAAACACTTTTAACAAGTCAAACAAGAACCCAAAAATTCACCCTTTGGTTTTGGCCGAATTTTCCCAAAAGCATGGCAACAAATTTTAGCTCCAATATTCATGCTCATATGAACAACATCTACAACATTTGAGATAGCAAATTTTCCAACAAAATTTACTTTCAAAGAAGCAAGAATAAAGCTTGTAACAATTACAACTTTTAGATCACAAACTTATGAACCACAAAACCCAAAAGGATTCACCAACTACTAGACCTAGGCTTTGATACCACTTGAAGGAATTATTTTGTGAAAACATGTTCATTTGAGCAACATCATATAGCATGCAATTAACAATTAAAGGCGGAATCATGCTTGCATGCACTCAAAAACAAAACATTACCCATGAAATTCAAAGCCTAGTAGATTGGTGAACCAAGAATCAACTCAAAAACAAAGTGAATTGAAATTAATACCTTTGTAGATTCCTCTTTGCATAAGCAAAGGCTAATCACCCAAAGAGATAGGGCCTTCATTCCTTGCTTCTTAGATCCATGGATTTGGATGGAAGAATAGGTTCTCCAAGTTCCCAAAATTGAGAACCTCTAAGTCTCTTCACCAAGGTTAGATTGTAGAAGAAATGAGTGACCTTGGAGTAGTAGGATTGCTAGATGTACCCTCCAAGGTGTTGGCCTCTTTAGAGAGAAAATGGAGAGACAATTCTCACCAATTTTCCCCAAAAATAAACCCTTATTTTTCACTTAATGAATTTTGGCTATAAAATCATTTATATAGTCACTTCTTTAAGTGACCTAAATAACCAAAACCCTAATTCATACACATATGGCCGACCATTTAGGGATTTTTGGGCTTTTGGGCTTTAATGAATCTTTATTCATTAAATTGTCATACAACTTAAGTTAATGGGCTTGACGTTCGAAGCCCATTGGGCCTTAAGGTCCAAAACTATCCCGAAGTCATTTAACGAACTTATTCGTTTGATTAATTAACATATTAATTAATCCTTGCCATAAATAAATGATTAAACCATTTAATCATTCTTACTCATTTCCGTTTAATCTCCAATCTCTACCTTTTATGGTGTGCGATCCATTAGGTTCCTTTTAGCGAGGTAGTGGGTGATTAAAACCATTTTACATCGATTGTGAATTGAAACTATTTTCAATTCTCCCTTTAGTGATTACACACGTTTAGGGCTTCCACAAACCATGAGTGACACCTAGCAGCATATCATGGTTACCCAAGCTAATCAGAAGAGGTTAGAGAACCTATTCAGTTCGGGATTACAAATGCAATACGGTCATTCTCTAATCTAATACTCTTGACCACATTGTTTGGTTTGATAGTTTATTTTCTCATGTCTACTATCCAATGTGTGTCTTGTGCTTATATGATTACCTTGAATGTGATTCGGAACGCATTCCCTAATCTCATTCATACTCTGGCCAGAGATTCAAATCATATCATAGAGTATTCTCCCTCAAACTGTTTGAAGGTTAGAGATCCCTTGTTGCGCATTCACTTGTCTCCATAGCTAAGTGGCTTGACCCCAACGATGTCGTGGACACCCTCCTGATGGAGTGACTTTGACATAATCAAAGATCAAGGTCTTAACCACAAGACAACTATGATGCCTCAGGTCAAAGGACTACTTTGCATTATCCCAACCATGAGTTCTCATGTGACATGGAGTATGAGAACTCTTCGTTAATCGCGTTCAGTGAACTCATTCTCTATTGAGCACCTACCGTACTTGTCTTGATGTCACACACACCAATGACTCGAGACTAATCACTCTCCCTGAGAGAAGACATAGTACGTACTGATCTTAACGGACTGTCAACGCCCAATTGGCAATCCTATGATCAGGAACGTTTAGGATGTGTCTACGAAAGAATGGTCTCATGAATCTAACTTCATTAGATTACATTCTCCCAATCACATATTCCTTGGACTTTATCGTTTAAGCATATAACATTTATATGAGACGGCTCAAACAATAATCTATGCCCTTTATATGTTAAACTGGATTAGTTTAACATGTGAAATGTCCGTAAAGTATCATCACATGATTGGCTTTAGGGCACATTTCCAACAATTTCCTGACCCCAAACTCCTTTAGCCGTGCCATACACCCATCCTAGACACCTTCCCACCATTCTCCATCATCCAAAACCCATCCAAACCATCTTCATATCTTGTGCCACAGCAAGAAGGAAGAAGGAGTGCTCTTGAATGTGCTTGCTAGTCTATTGCAGATTGCTGGAACTTTTAGGTGTAATCTTTCTTATGTTTTCAATGTTTCAATTCAATAAACTTTGTGTTGTAAGTATGAGGAACTAAACCCCCTTAGTTAGGGGGTGATTCGAAACCATGTACATGCTTGCAATATGATTTGATTACATTCAGTTGTTATTTCATAAGTTGTGGATTCAATTCGTTCATCTACTTGATTGATAACTTATTTGTGTATGTTGATTGAGAGTGCACGCTTAGTTTTCATGCATGAATATGATGCTAGATTATGAGGGAGTTTCACCTAATAGTTACAATCTTATAATCACAAGTAGTGAAGGTCGCTTGAGAACGATCGCGTTGAATGAATTCTTGGCACTAGTTTCATGCTCATCATAGTAACGAATGCCTCGTCAACACTTATAGTTCTCATTGTGTTTCATGATTCTTGATTGTATCTTTATTGTGCTCATCACGTAAGGAACCTTTGAGGAATGCTTTGAATTGTTGTATGCGCTTTCCCATCCAATTCATTAACTTAAGGAGAACTTGAAGGTTAATTTAAGCGTATCTAATTAACTTGGGGTGTTGAGTTTCATA
The DNA here is from genome assembly GCA_963082935.1 of Malus x robusta. NCBI lineage: Eukaryota > Viridiplantae > Streptophyta > Magnoliopsida > Rosales > Rosaceae > Malus > Malus x robusta. The sequence goes on along the minus strand of OY720340.1, from coordinate 17,770,469 downwards.
ATTTATTGGAGGAACAACTGAAAATCGTTTTGTTTTCAAGTGTGTCATGTGTGGAGAAGAACCTCCTAACTAGCCTTCTACCCATCTATTTCACCAAAATCGTTTTTACAATCTGCCCTATTTCCAATCTGTTTTCTTTATTTTAATTTTCGTCAAAACAAAATCCCCCTTTATTTTAGAGTCCTAGATTAGTTAGAAAGTGTGTTAGTTTATGTTTTCTAGTGTTTTGAGTCAAGTTACAACATAAATTCGTCCAAATTTGTGTTAGTACTCAAAACTGCCCAGATTGTGCTTCTAAGGCAGTTTTGAGTGTTTATTTGCTGTTTTGGTTCCTTTGCTTTGTTTTGGTGTTTTAACTTTTAATTTTACATTCTCTGAGTCTAGTTTAGTGTTTTAAACTTTGTTTTTACATTATTGAGTCAGTTTTCAAGAGTTTAGCAATCCCTCCTAATCCCCGATTTAGAACGATCCCTACTTACATCTTTACTACAATTTGACAAAAGAGGGTTTAATTTGTGTGCTTATCTATTTCGCATCAGTCGCATAAATATGCTCCTATCAAATTCCCCCACACTTAGCTTTTGCTAGTCCTCGAGTAAAACAAAGAAACAAAGGAAAAACGAACCGGAACAAAGCAATGAAAACATAACCTAAACCTTCCAACGTTTGTCTCAGGGATTTCCAATGCACATGACATGTTAAAAATCATCACTCCCACAGATTTTAGTCATCTTCACACTTAAGCACATACTTAATCATAGTCACCACTTACTAGTTCACATTTAACCATTTAAAACATGATTTTGAATGTAGTAACATGCCTTAGAGAAATTGCTCAATTCCTTACTAGATATGCACTCAATTTTCACACAGATTTTCTGACTACACACCCTATACTAGTTATACGTGAGAGGATTGATGTAAATATGAATACGAATGCTCACATATATGTATCACAAAGAAAGCACTTTCTAGAGTTAATAAGCATGTTTAGATATGATCTCATGAATGGAATGCTATTGCTTAGATGCGAGAACCAGTGACACCATATGCTCATACCAAATTCAAACTCCACAAATTGAAGCACATAACACTCAAGATTGAAGTCAAATGTTGTAACGGGGCATGGGGTGTTGGCTAACAAATGAAGGATAGGGATAACAAACGTTCTTAAAGCAATAGCAAGCAAAGTAATGAAATTGAAACTTAGAATTCATTTAGATTGTAGAAATCAACTTTTAAACACGAAGGGAAGAGTCAAGCAATACTTAGGGCCAAATTCAAAGTTTTGGACCCTTTCTTCAACAAACACATTTTAGAACTCTTTTTCACATATTTTTTCAACTCTTTTTCTTTTCTTTCCACAACTTTTTTTTTTTTTTTTTTTTTTTCAATGCCGTGCCTATGGCACAATAACTCACACTTCCCCCACACTTGTTTTCTGCCATATATTAACCAAAAGGAATTCGTTTTGAATTATGCTTTACTATGCTTTACTATGCTTTGAGAACAAGGGTATGGATGGTCCGAAACTAGGCTAGGTAAGGATAATGTGGTTAACAAAGAATGTAGGCTAACAAGGCTCAATGGGGTTAACTTAAACATATAATGATATGGGATACATGGCAGTTTGGCTTTGGTGGTGGTAACTACACAACTTCATCTTGAATATGTGTTATGCAAATCAATAACATGCTTTGAATGAAATGGGCATGAGTTCTAGCATTTGGAACTAAATGATGAAACGCCTTCTAAGTAATAACCAAGCAAAGAATAATGAGATCATGCAACAACTTTAGAAAACAATAATGCACAGATTTTAACTCTCCAAATAAACGTTTAGGCTCAAGTCTCACAAGGTTGTAGCGTTTGTTTGAGTTCCTTCCTTCAAGCATGTTACAAAAACTAATTTTTATCTTTTGTGATTGCATGTGAATACATAAGCTATAACCACAACCAAGCATAACCAAAGAGTAATTCAAACTTTCATCATGTTAATAACTTTCTTTAACAGCCATGCAATTACAAACCGAATCCTCATCATTGTGTTGGAAGGTACCCTAGACACAAACACACAAAAACGACTCAAGACATTCTTTTTAGGCTTTTCAAAACACTTTTTCTACAAATTTTTATGTGATTTTCGGAGTTATAAGTCAACACATACTAAAACACATCAAAACTGCTTAAAAACACTTAAAAACAGCAAAGAACAAGTCTCTAAGTAATGGGTGATAAAATCCCATGAATTTGCATCAAAAACACTTAGTTACCCCCCAACACTTAAATCAAACATTGTCCTCAATGTTTCAAGCATAAAGTTACACAAAACACAAAGAAACCAACAAACAGCAACTTAAATAACTAAACAGGGCAAATTAGAAGCAACAACAAAGAGAAGGGTTTAGGAACGCAAATCTGGAAGTGGAGTGCTCTCTAGGTCTTCCTTTGTCGAATGCATGGGTTGCCTCCCAAGTAGCGCTTGCTTTAACGTCGTGCAGCCGGACGATGCCACATTGATCAACCTTCATGGGAACCCACGGCATAGTGGGTTGTCTCCTCTACATCATGTTCGACAAAGCTCTCGTAGTAAGGCTTCAAGCGATGCCCGTTCACCTAGAACTCTTGACCTGTTTTGAAACTACAAACTTGGACTGCACCATGAGGAAAAATATTAGTAATAACAAAGGGTCCAATCCAACGTGAACGTAACTTACCCGGAAATAGACGAAGACGAGAATTAAACAACAACACTTTCTGTCCAACAGAGAAGGACTTGGTGCGAATCATCTTATCATGAAAGGCGTTCGTCTTTTCCTTGTAAAGGCGAGCATTCTCGTAAGCTTCATTTCAGATTTCCTCAAGTTCATTCAATTGTAGCTTACGATGAAGTCCCGCCTCATCTACATCCATGTTGAACTTCCTCACGGCCCAATGAGCCTTGTGCTCCAACTCCACAGGTAAGTGACATGGTTTACCATACACAAGCCGAAAGGGGGACATTCTTATGGGTGTTTTGTAGGCGATCCTATAAGCCCATAATGCATCTTCTAACCTCAAGCTCCAATCTTTTCTTGTTGGCCCAACTGTCTTCTCAAGAATCTGTTTTATCTCCCGATTTGACACCTCGGCTTGCCCACTTGTTTGAGGATGATAGGGTGTCGAAACCCGATGTGTGACGTTGTACTTCTTGAGCAGTGCCTCGATTGTGCGATTACAAAAATGTGAACCTCCATCACTGATAAGGACTCGAGGCATTCCAAACCTAGCAAAAATGTTAGACTTCACAAAATCTACAACCACTTTAGAATCGTTAGTCCGGGTGGCTTTTGCTTCCACCCATTTGGAAACATAATCCACCGCCAACAAGATATAGAGAAAACCATGTGAGGAAGGAAAAGGACCCATAAAATCAATTCCCCACACATCAAATATTTCAACAGAAAGTATAGGGTTTTGTGGCATTTGATCCTTAGCACTAATATTACCCATTCGTTGACAACGATCACATGTAAGGCAAAATGTCCTAGCATCCTTAAAAATGGTTGGCCAATAAAACCCACATTCTAAGACTTTAAGGGCAGTGCGTTGGGTGCCAAAATGTCCCCCACATGGATATGAATGACATAATGTTAAAATAGATTGAAACTCAGATTCATTCACACAACATCGTACAATCTGACCAGGACAAAATTTCCAAAGGTATGGATCATCCCAAACATAAAACCTAGCATCTGTTTTAAGCTTATCACGTTGATTCCTATTAAGTGTGCTAGGGATATGTTTAGACACCAAAAAGTTCACTAAATCTGCATACCAAGGCTCACTTACCTGGATAGCCATTAGTTGCTCATCGGGGAAGGTTTCAGAAATTGGCGATGCGTCCTCATGCACCATTCGACTTAGGTGGTCAGCCACTACATTCTCCACGCCCTTCTTATCCCGAATCTCAATATCAAACTCTTGTAGAAGCAACATCCATCGAATTAGTCTAGGCTTGGCCTCCTTTTTCGTGAGCAAATACTTGAGAGCTGCATGATCAGTAAAGATAATAACTTTAGTACCAAGTAAATATGATCGGAACTTATCTAATGCAAATACCACAGCAAGTAATTCTTTTTCAGTGGTTGACTAATTTAATTGAGCACCATTTAGTGTCCTAGATGCATAATAAATAACATGAGGTTGTTTGTTCTTTCGCTGCCCCAAAACAGCACCAATCGCATAGTCCGAAGCATCGCACATCTACTCGAATGGAAGACTCCAATCTGGAGGTGTGATAATGGGAGCCGAAGTGAGAGCCTCCTTCAAGTGCTTGAATGCCGTGGAACATGAATCATCAAACTCGAAAGCCACCTCTTTTTGAAGCAATCGGCATAGTGGCTGTGCAATCTTGGAGAAATCCTTTATGAAACGTCTATAAAAACCTGCATGACCAAGAAACGAACGAACCTCTCTAACGGAAGTTGGAGAGGGTAAGTGACGAACAAGGTCTACCTTAGATTTATCCACTTCAATGCCTTTTTTAGAAATAATATGTCCTAGAACAATACCTTGCTTAACCATGAAGTGACATTTTTCCCAATTAAGCACAAGATTCGTTTCAACACAACGTTTCAAAATTAAGGTCAGATTATTCAAGCAATGATCAAATGAATTACCAAACACGCTAAAATCATCCATGAATATCTCAATAATCTTCTCCACATAATCAGAAAATATACTTACCATGCAACGTTGAAATGTCGCAGGGGCATTGCACAAACCAAATGGCATGCGCCTATATGCAAAGGTGCCAAATGGGCACGTGAAGGTTGTCTTTTCCTGGTCCTCCGGAGCTATCACAATTTGGTTATATCCGGAATATCCATCAAGAAAGCAATAAAATTTATAACCGGCTAACCTTTCTAACATTTGGTCCAGGAATGGCAATGGAAAGTGATCCTTCCTTGTCATGGCATTTAACTTCCTGTAATCAATACAAACACGCCAACCGGTCACAACACGAGTGGGTACAAGCTCTTGTTCTTCATTCTTTACCACCGTGACTCCGGACTTCTTTGGAACAACCTGCACAGGTGTGATGCGAAATAGATAAGCACACAAATTAAACCCTCTTTTGTCAAATTGTAGTAAAGATGTAAGTAGGGATTGTTCTAAACCGGGGATTAGGAGGGATTGCTAAACTCTTGAAAACTGACTCAATAATGTAAAAACAAAGTTTAAAACACTAAACTAGACTCAAAGAATGTAAAATTAAAAGTTAAAACACCAAAACAAAGCAAAGGAACCAAAACAGCAAATAAACACTCAAAACTGCCTTAGAAGCACAATCTGGGCAGTTTTGAATACTAACACAATTTTGGACGAATTTATGTTATAACTTGACTCAAAACACTAGAAAACATAAACTAACACACTTTCTAACTAATCTAGGACTCTAAAATAAAGGGGGATTTTGTTTTGACGAAAATTAAAATAAAGAAAACAGATTGGAAATAGGGCAGATTGTAAAAACGATTTTGGTGAAATAGATGGGTAGAAGGCTAGTTAGGAGGTTCTTCTCCACACATGACACACTTGCAAACAAAACGATTTTCAGTTGTTCTTCCAATAAATTATGAAACTCAACACCCCAAGTTAATTAGATACGCTTAAATTAACCTTCAAGTTCTCCTTAAGTTAATGAATTGGATGGGAAAGCGCATACAACAATTCAAAGCATTCCTCAAAGGTTCCTTACGTGATGAGCACAATAAAGATACAATCAAGAATCATGAAGCACAATGAGAACTATAAGTGTTGACGAGGCATTCGTTACTATGATGAGCATGAAACTAGTGCCAAGAATTCATTCAACGCGATCGTTTTCAAGCGACCTTCACTACTTGTGATTATAAGATTGTAACTATTAGGTGAAACTCCCTCATAATCTAGCATCATATTCATGCATGAAAACTAAGCGTGCACTCTCAATCAACATACACAAATAAGTTATCAATCAAGTAGATGAACGAATTGAATCCACAACTTATGAAATAACAACTGAATGTAATCAAATCATATTGCAAGCATGTACATGGTTTTGAATCACCCCCCAACTAAGGGGGTTTAGTTCCTCATACTCACAACACAAGGTTTATTGAATTGAAACATTGAAAACATAAGAAAGATTACACCTAAAAGTTCCAGCAATCTGCAATAGACTAGCAAGCACATTCAAGGGCACTCCTTCTTCCTTCTTGCTGCGGCACAAGGTATGGAGATGGTTTGGGATGGTTTTGGATTAGGTAGAATGGTGGAAAAGTGTCTAGGATGGGTGTATGGCACGGCTAGGGGGGTTTGGGTTCAGAAAATATGGATTTGGGTGAAGGATGGGCACGGCAAGAGGTGAGAGATGATATCTGGCGTGAATGGAGTTGTATGGATGTGTGTGGATTGTTTTTGTGGCTGCAACAAGGAAGGTTATTTAAAGAGTTTAGGAAATTAAAACCCTAAATTATTTTGGTAATCAGAAATTAAGTCTAAAGCTTCAAGAAATAGGAAACAAATCAGAAAATAAAAGGAAAGGTCAAGGAAATATGTGGCTAGGGTTGAAAACATATTAGGAATGTGTTTCAATGCTCAAAATCAGGAAAGGACCCTCTCCCTTGCACGGCAAGGAAGAGGAAGTTGTGGAAAAGGGTATGTGAGGTGCGGCAAGGGTTGATATGGTGCAAGGAAGGTGTTTTTGATGTCCTAAAATGCTTAGGAGGCCTTCAAAGTTGATAAGACTTAGGAACATTTAGGAAAGGTTAAACCAAAGTAGGAAACCTTGGCTTAACTTTCCTATTTCAAGTAGGAATCCTTGTTGGAGTAGGAATCCTTGTTTTTCTAGGAATCCTCATGTGAGTAGGAATCCATCTTCAATTGGGAATCCTTCGTTGATTAGGAATCCTTCTTCATGTAAGCACTTTCCTACTTCAACTAGGAAACCTTATTCAAGTAGGAATCATCATCTTCAAGTCTTCAAATTCGTCCAAACCTTGGCTCCAAATATGTGACATGCATTCCAAGCTCCATTTTGCTCCAAAAAGCTCCAAAATGCATCTTCTTGCATCCTTTGGCCTTGGAACCTGAAAACACACAAAAGTGACTTTAAACACTAAAATAGCTAAGTAAACACAACTTAAATGCACGAGAACAAGCCAATTAAGTAGCATAAATATGCTCCTATCAAGGTGACACCCAACGACTGTCAGAAATAGGATATATAACACCACAATCAAGCAATTTTATAACCTCCTTTTTGACTACTTCCAACATAGGTGGATTAAGGCGACGTTGAGCCTCCCGAGATGGCTTGGCTCCCTCCTCCAAAAGGATGCGATGTATGCACGTGGTGGGACTAATGCCTTTGATATCAGCCAAGGTCCATCCAATGGCAGATTTGTGCTCCTTTAACACTCTTATCAACTTGTCTTCTTCTTGGGCCATGAGTGAGCTAGATATGATGAAGGGTAGTGTTTGATCTTCTCCCAAGAAAACATACTTCAAGTGACTAGGTAATGGCTTCAACTCAAGTGTAGGTGGCTGCACAATGGATGGAAGTAACTTGTTAGCCAAAACCGAATCTAAAATTGAGAGTGGAGACTTACCAGATTGTGAGGGCAATGACTCGAGGGCCACGACCATTTCAACCACTTCACCACAAGGGGGCACGGCCATGGGGTTAATTTCCATGCCGTGGGTTGCATAGATTCCCCCACACTTGTTTCTTGCTCCTATGCCGTGCACTAAGGCTATTTCAAGTGCATCGTTGTTCATTCGATCCAAGTGTACCTGTGCCAAAGAATCCTCAATGTCAATAGCGAAACAAGAATGGTCCTCCATTGCATATTTAATGGTTTCAGAAAGATTAAAACGAATAATGTCCCCATCAAACTCCATGGTTAATGTTCCCATAAACACGTCTATCTTTGTTCTCGCTGTTTTCATGAATGGTCGGCCTAGCAAGATTGGCAATGATGGAGCATGGCTCGAATCCTCCATTTCTAAGACATAAAAATCTGCAGGAAAGATAAGATGATTTACTTGCACTAAAACATCCTCAAGGACTCCCTTGGGATAAGCGTTAGAACGATCGGCCAATTGAATTATAACGCCATCTTGTTTTAACTCACCAAGGTTCATTGATGCAGAAATGGAATATGGCATAACATTAATAGAAGCACCTAAATCTAACATGCATTGTTCAAATCTAGTGTTTCCAATTACGCATGGGATAGTAAAGCTCCCTGGATCCTTACACTTTGGAGGTAACTTTCGTTGCAGAACCGCGGATACATTTTCACTTACTTTCACAACTTCTTTGTTTGAAATTCTTTTCCTAGTTGTGCATAACTCTTTTAAAAACTTTGCGTACTTGGGCACTTGCTTAATAGCATCAAGTAAAGGAATGTTTACTTGGACTTTTCGAAAGGTATCCAAAATGTCCTTTTCGCTTTCTTCCTTCTTCGATTGTGCAAATCTGCGAGGGAAAGGAACATTGGGCAGATTAGTGTTCGAAATCACAACATTTGGGACATTCTTACCTGAGGTGGACGGATGGAATGTCTTAGGTGGCTGCGGCATGGGTGATGCTACCCTTGCCGTGGGGTAGGTGTGCTCCTCTTCTTCGAGTTGTATCTTCTCATATTCCTTGTTTCTTACCTCTTTTCCACTTCGTAGTGTGATAGCCTTCGCAGATTCGAAACCACCCTTGGGATTGACCACCGTAGTGCTTGGTAACTTACCATTTTCACGAAATTGTCCCAAAAACTCGGCCATTTGGCCCATTTGCTTCTTTAGCTCATTAACCTCCTTTGCTTGGTTCTGCATTCCCTGCGCCATTGTGGTTAGTAACTGATATGTTTTATCATCATTCATAGACGTACCTGGGTTGGTTTGGGATGATTGTGCTTGAGGAGGTGGTTGTGGTGCCATTGGCCTTGGAAAGAAACCCGGGGGTTGTCAGAATCCACTTTGTTGGCCATATTGTGGTGCATCTCTCCATCTGAAATTGGGGTGATCACGCCATCCCTGATTGTATGTGTTGGAGAAAGGATCACCCCTTGGTTGGTTTTGATTCCCATAACCCACAGCATTGGCAGATTCCCACCCTCCATTCTCAATTAATTGAGGGCATTGATCAGATTGGTGTCCTTGAATGGAGCATACACCACAGACTGTAGTTCCTTGCGTTTTGGGGCCTTCAACCAACTGCGATAACATAGACGTAAGGTTAGCCATTTGGGATTGTAACTAAGAAATAGAACTTACCTCATTTACATGATGTGGCCGTGGGGTGTCTCTTTGCCCAACACCTTCATATTGTTGTGCATTGAGTGCTCGATTCGCAATGAGAGTTTTGGCATCCCTGGGTGTCTTGTCCACTAGAGCTCCTCCCGCGGATGCATCCAACATTTGTCGTTCAAGTGGTAAAAGACCTTCGTAAAAGTATTGAAGAAGTAGCTCCTCCTTCATCTGATGCTGTGGACAAGAAGCAACAAGTGATTTAAATCGTTCATAATAAGATGGAAAAGATTCACCTGGGCTTTGCTGAATTCCACTAATCTTCTTGCGAAGAAGAATGACTCGTGATGTCGGGAAGAACTTCTCTAAGAAAGCTCGCTGCATGCTCTCCCATGATGTGACAGTGCCGGGAGCCAACTCATACAACCAGTCCTTGGCCTTCTCCAACAAAGAAAAGGGAAAGGCCTTCATCTTCAATATGTTGCTGTCCACGTTCACCGGTGTCATACTCGAGCATACTACTTCGAACTCCTTTAAATGCTTATTGGGGTCCTCCATTGATAACCCATGGAACTTGGGTATATGATGTAGCAAACTTGACTTCAACTCAAATTCATCGGTCTTCTCAGGGGCTGCCCTAGGGTATTGGATGCAAAGAGGGGCTGCATTGGCCAAACCCGAGGCAGAAAGCTCCTTAATGGTTCGATTGTCGACTGCCATGGTTGGTACTTCTTCTTCAACTCTTGCTGTGGCCTCCTCTTCAACCTCAACTTCTTGCTCTTTTAATTCAGGTTCGGGACTAGGAGGATTAGACTCTTGCACTTTCTTTTTCCTTCTCAACGTCCTCTCAAAATCACCGTCAAAGTCGAAGATATGCTCACGAACAGGTTGTGAGCTACGGGTCATAAACTAGTGCCTACACACACGAGCAAACAAGGTTATTAACCAGCTCAATAGACTCGGCACAAGTAAGAAATTAAGGTGCCTATACACGGCACAAAAACAAACACACACACACGGTGCAAAATTCAAAAACAAAACAGAAAATGAAACAATTTAAATAAGACTCAAGACAAGGGATTAGCAACTTTGCTAATCCCCGGCAACGGCGCCAAAATTTGATGTGAAAATTATGTTGACACACAAATTAAACCCTATTTGTGACAATTGTAGTAATGATGTAAGTAGGGATCGTTCTAACCGGGGATTAACTAGGGGTGCTAATCTAATATAAATTGATTTAAAAACACAAAAACTAAACTCAAAGACTCTAACAAGACTACTATGACTCAAAACAGATTTGAAACACTCAAAACTGCCTAAAACAATCGAATTGACTAAAAAAGAACTAGAACTTGATTTGGACGAATTTAAAAGTGTTTATGACTCCAAATGCTTAAAAACTCAAAATAAAACAGATTTGAATGATTAAGACTCACAAAATATGGGGGGATTGTGTTTGGACGAAAATAAACTAAATGGCAGATTGTAAAAGAAACAGATTGTAAGACAAAGTTATGATGAATTAATGGATGATGGGATAGCTAAGGGGTTCTTCTCCACACATGAAATATATGCAACCTAAATCAATTTCCAGTTATCAATTTAATAAGTTATGAACCTCGACACTCCAAGTTAATTAGGTCCGCTTAAATTAACCTTCAGATTTCCCTAGAATCATTGAATTGGATGAATATGCATCGCAAACAAATTATTCCTAACAAGTTCTCTATATGAACAGCATGATAAAGACACAAGTTAGAATCATTACGTTATTTGGAAATCATAAGCATCGACAAGGCATTCATAACTATGGAAAACATGATACTCTTGCCAGGAATCTACTTAACACGATCGTGACTAGCGACCTTCACTACTTGCGAATATAAATTCATAACGATTAGGTGAAACAAACTTATATCCTAGCACCAAATTCAAGCATGCAAATTAAGCGTGCACTCTCAATCAACATACAAGAATAAGTTCTAAATCAAACGGTTAAGCAAATTGTATTCATGACTTATGCAACGATAACTGAAAGTAATCAACTTATTTCACATATATAATCATGGTTTTGAATCCCCCCTAGCCAAGGGGGGTTTAGTTCCTCATACTCGCAAAGCAAAGATACATAAATTTAGAAATTAAAATCCAAAGAAAGAAAACACCTATAAGGCTCTAACTTGGCAGCAACATCATCAATGATTTCTCCTTCCTCCTTGCTGCGGCAGAGAAGTTTAGAACAGGTTTTGGGTGGTATTTAGGGTGTAGATGATAGGAGCATATTTATGCGCCTTAGTTAGCTAGTTCTTATGCATTTTCATGGTGTTTTCTTAGTTAACGTAGTCTTTTAAGCTAGTTTTATGTGTTTTCAGGTTTTAGAGACAAAGTATGCAAGGAAGTGCAACATGGAGCATAATTGAGCTAAAATGGCGTTTTTACTTATGGAGCACAAGGAATGGACGAGTTGAAGGTCAAAGGAGCTTAAGAAATGAAGAAATGAAAGTGAAGAACAAAGAATTCAGAAGTAGAAACCAAAGTTTCTAAAGTTGGAAGTTTCTATTCTTGGAGGTTTCCATTTTTTAGAGTTTCTATTCTTGGCTTTGGGCTTCTAGATGACCCATCCTTACCTTCTTGGACATTGCCGCACCATAAGCCCAATCCCTTTCAGATTTGGACCCCTTGCCGTACCTAGGCCTTCTAGAGCCTCCCTTGTGCCTTGCCTTGCAAGGCTTTCTAGAAACCCTATTTTCTGGTGGACTTTAAGCCCTTTGCCGCACCTAAACCCTAGCCCATTGCTTAAACCTGATTTCCCTAGGGTTTGTGATGCCTATATATATGTGTTCTCAAGCCTTGCCGCAGATACCACCCCCTCCACAAGTCAGAAATTCGTCTAACACATTCATCACACCTTGCCGCAGCTTTCCTTCACCAATCTGCCATATTGCCACACTTTGCCGCAACCCCCATGTCCCCAAAACACTACCATATCATTCCTTACCTATTCATCCATCCAAATAACCCCTAGAACCTGTCTCTAGTCCTTGTGCCGCAGCCAATAGGAGGAGAGAAAGCTTGGGACATTCATGCCATTCAATTGAGGGTTGTTGGAACGTTTTAGGTGTTGTCTTTCCTTTCAATTCCATGTTTAATTTTGATATTCTTTGTGTTGTGAGTATGAGGAACTAAACCCCCCTTGGTTAGAGGGGAATTCGAAACCATGTACATGCTTGCAATATGATTTGATTACATTCAGTTGTTATTTCATAAGTTGTGGATTCAATTCGTTCATCTATTTGATTGATAACTTATTTGTGTATGTTGATTGAGAGTGCACGCTTAGTTTTCATGCATGAATATGATGCTAGATTATGAGGGAGTTTCACCTAATAGTTACAATCTTATAATCACAAGTAGTGAAGATCGCTTGAAAACGATCGCGTTGAATGAATTCTTGGCATAAGTTTCATGCAATTCATAGTAACGAATGCTTCGTCAATGCTTATGTTTTTCATAGAACTTAATGATTCTTGCTTGTATCTCTATTATGCAATTCATGTAGGGAACTTGTAGGGAATGTTTTGGGTTGTCGTATGCAATCATCCAACTCAATAACTTGTGGAAAAACTGAGGATTAATTAGTGCAATTCACGGTTAATTTGGGGCGTTGAGTATTTATAATTCATTGGAAGAACAACTGAAAATCGTTTTGTTTGCAAGTGTGACATGTGTGGAGAAGAACCTCCTAACTAGCCTTTTATCCATCCTTTTCATCCAAAAACGTTTTAAAATCTGTTTAGTTTTAAGTTTCTGTTTTGTTTTCAATTCTCGTCCAAAACAAATCCCCCTTTATTTTGAAGTCTTAGATTAGTTAGAAAGTGTTTTGATTTGTGTTTCTAAGTGTTCTGATTCAAGTTTTCACCCAAATTCGTCCAAGTTCTTGTTAGGTGCTCAAAACTGCCCAGAAAGTGGTCTTTAGGCAGTTTTGAGTCATTAGGTTGCTGTTTTGAGTTTTAGGTTTGTTTAAGTGTTTTAACTTTTAGTTTTGCATTCTTTGAGTCTAGTTTAGTGTTTTAAACTTTGTTTTTGAGTTTTTAAGTCAGTTTCCAAGTGTTTAGCAATCCCTCCTAATCCCCGGTCTATAACGATCCCTACTTACATCTTTACTACAATTTGACAAAAAGAGGGTTTAATTTGTGTCTAATGGTGCACTTCTTAAGATACTAACTAAGTTGTCTAATGGGCAGGAAGATCAAGCTAAGGCTATGCAAAACCAAGACAAAAGGGTGGATCAACTTGAGAAACAAATTGGGCAGATTGCCGAGTTTGTAGGAAAGTTTCGAGATGCCGGACAACTCCCTAGTTCCACCATTCCAAATCCGAAGGGCGGTTTCGAAAGTGCAAAGGCAATACTTTTGAGAAGTGGAAAAGAGATTGGGGCAGGTTCTACACCATCACAAACAGGTCCCAAAAATGATGTAAATGTGCTAATTGAAGAGGAGGAATCAAGCATGCCCACGGCAAAGGTGGAACCACCTTTGCCGCAAGTCCCTAAGGCCCTCAATCTGTCCAATTCGGCCAATAAGGGTAAGAATGTGTCCAATTCAGTTCATACTAATTTTTTCCCTTCAAATGTGCCTTTTCCTAGTAGGTTCATGCAAACGAAGAAAGAAGAGGCAGAAAAGGATATCCTTGAAACCTTTAGGAAAGTTCAAGTTAACATACCTTTGTTAGATGCAATCAAGCAAGTCCCGAGGTATGCTAAGTTCTTGAAGGAGTTGTGTACCACTAGGAAGAGGATGTCGACTAAGGAAGTGGTAAAGGTAGGTGAGAATGTGTCCGCCATCTTGCAACGCAAACTACCTCCCAAATGCAAAGATCCGGGTAGTTTTACCATTCCTTGTGTCATTGGGAACACTAGATTTGAATCTGCCATGCTTGATTTATGTGCTTCTATAAATGTTATGCCATATTCCATTTATGCATCTATGAACTTAGGAGCATTGAAAAATGATGGGGTAATAATACAATTGGCCGATAGATCTAACGCCTATCCAAAGGGAGTTTTGGAAGATGTTCTTGTGCAGGTTAATCATTTAGTCTTCCCGGCGGATTTCTATGTCCTCAAAATGGATGAATCGGACCATGCTCCTTCGCTGCCCATTCTACTTGGAAGGCCATTCATGAAGACGGCCCGGACAAAGATTGATGTGTATAGTGGAACTTTGTCCATGGAATTCGATGGGGAAGTTGTTAATTTTAATCTTTCTGATTCCATTAAATACCCTAGTGAGGACCATTCATGTTTCTCTATTGATATAATTGACTCTTTGGCGCAGGGATATTTCGACGATTTGAATGACGATGCGCTTGAAAAAGTCATTACACGAGGCATGGAACTCAAAACCAAGGGGGCAGATTCTAGTGTAACCCACGGCATACATGGACTAGGCCATGCCGTGCCCCCTAGTGAAGAACTAATTGAAGTTGTTGCTGCCCTTGAATCCTCACCTAAGCTTGATGGTAAGTATACTAACCGTGAGTCCATTCCCATTTCGACTAACAAATTGCTTCCATCCATAATTCAGGCACCTATCCTTGAACTCAAGCCTTTGCCAAGCCATTTGAAGTACATTTTCTTGGGAGAAAATGAAACACTACCTGCCATCATTTCCTCCTCCCTCACGGCACAAGAGGAGGAGAAATTGCTTCGAGTTTTGAAGGAGTTCAAATCTGCCCTAGGTTGGACATTGGCCGATATTAAAGGTATAAGCCCTACGACTTGTATGCATCACATATTTCTTGAGGAGGGGACCAAACCAACTAGAGAGGCTCAACGCCGTCTCAACCCTCCGATGATGGAAGTAGTGAAAAAGGAGATCATAAAGCTTCTAGATTGTGGGGTTATCTATCCAATCTCGGATAGTAGGTGGGTTTCCCCCGTTCAATGCGTACCAAAGAAATCCGGAGTGACGGTGGTAGCTAATGCCGAGAATGAGCTTGTCCCTCAACGTATTCAAACCGGTTGGAGGGTGTGCATTGACTGTAGGAAGCTAAACGCCACCACAAGGAAGGACCACTTCCCATTGCCGTTCATTGACCAAATGCTTGAGAGGTTAGCGGGTTATGCTTTCTATTGTTTTCTTGATGGTTATTCTGGTTATAATCAAATTGTCATTGCACCCGAGGACCAAGAAAAAACCACTTTTACATGCCCGTTTGGTACATTTGCATATCGTCGCATGCCTTTTGGTTTATGTAATGCACCTGCTACGTTTCAAAGATGCATGATGAGCATATTTTCTGATTATGTAGAAAAGATAATCGAAGTGTTTATGGATGATTTTAGCGTCTTTGGTGATTCGTTTGATAGTTGCTTGCATAATCTAAGTGTGATCTTAAAACGTTGCGTTGAAACTAACCTTGTTCTTAATTGGGAAAAGTGTCATTTTATGGTTAAACAAGGCATCGTTTTAGGTCAAATAATCTCTGAAAAAGGTATTGAGGTTGATAAGTCGAAAATAGATCTTGTACGTCATTTACCCTCTCTGACTTCGGTTAGAGAGGTTCGTTCGTTTCTTGGCCATGCAGGATTTTATCGTAGGTTTATCAAAGATTTCTGATGTGAAAATTATGTTAACACACAAATTAAACCCTATTTGTGACAATTGTAGTAACGATGTAAGTAGGGATCGTTCTAACCGGGGATTAACTAGGGGTACTAATCACTTGAAAACTGAATTAGAAACATAAAAACAAAGTTTAAAACACTAGATTAGACTCAAAGAATGCAAAACTAACGTTTAAAATATTAAAACAAACCAAAAACTCAAAACAGCAACCAAAAGACTCAAAACTGCCTTAAAAACACTTTCTGGGCAGTTTTGAACACAAAGCACCAAATTGGACGAATTTGGGTTTTAACTTGTACCAAAACACTTAAAAACATAAACCAACACACTTTCTAACTAATCTAGGACTTCAAAATAAATGGGGATTTGATTTGGACGAAAATAAATTAAATGGCAGATTATAAAAGAAACAGATTGTAAGACAAAGTTATGATGAATTAATGGATGATGGAATAGCTAAGGGGTTCTTCTCCACACATGAAATATATGCAACCTAAATCAATTTCCAGTTATCAATTTAATAAGTTATGAACCTCGACACTCCAAGTTAATTAGGTCCGCTTAAATTAACCTTCAGATTTCCCTAGAATCATTGAATTGGATGAATATGCATCGCAAACAAATTATTCCTAACAAGTTCTCTATATGAACAGCATGATAAAGACACAAGTTAGAATCATTACGTTCTTTGGAAATCATAAGCATCGACAAGGCATTCGTAACTATGAAAAGCATGATACTCTTGCCAGGAATCTACTTAACACGATCGTGATTAGCGACCTTCACTACTTACGAATATAAATTCATAACGATTAGGTGAAACAAACTTATATCCTAGCATCAAATTCAAGCATGCAAATTAAGCGTGCACTCTCAATCAACATACAAGAATAAGTTCTAAATCAAACGGTTAAGCAAATTGTATTCACGACTTATGCAACGATAACTGGAAGTAATCAACTTATTTCACATATATAATCATGGTTTTGAATCCCCCCCCTAGCCAAGGGGGGTTTAGTTCCTCATACTCGCAAAGCAAAGATACATAAATTTAGAATTTAAAATCCAAAGAAAGAAAACACCTAGAACGCTCCAACTTGGCAGCAAGCTCATCAACGATTTCTCCTTCCTCCTTGCTGCGACAAAGAACTTTAGAACAGGTTTTGGGTGGTATTTATGGTGTAGAATGGATGGGGAATGGTAGGGAAAGGTTTAGGGTTGATGGGTGGTACGGCCAGGGTTGATTTTGGGCAGAAAATATGGAATATGGTGGTGGAAAGGTGCGGCAAAGAGAGCCTCTTTGTTTCTGACGTGAATGATGTATATGGGAGGTGATAATCTGATCTAGGGGTTATAATGAGTATATATAGGCATCCAAAACCCTGGGGTAATCAGATTAGGGTTTCTAGAAGCCCAAATCCACCAGAAATTAGGTTAAAACAATCAGATTTTTAGTGGGAATAAAGCCTAAGGTGCGGCTAGCGTTAGGGTTAGAGATGGGCCTTCTAGAATGCCTTGCAAGGCAAGGAAATCAGATATTCTAGAGGCCTAGGTGCGGCTAGGGTTAGGGTCCACAAGGAATTAGGGTTTAGGTCCACTTAGTTTTAGAAAGGAATGTGTATAACCCAAATCCACAAAGAAAGGGCCTATTAAGTCAGAATTCAAGAGATTGGGCTAGGAAGGTGTGGCTCCAATCTAAGAGGGTAAGGATGGTTCATCTAAAACCCAAAGCCAAGAATAGAAACTCTCGAAAATGGAAACCTCCAAGAATAGAAACTTCCAACTTTAGAAACTTTGGTTGCCAATTCCGACTTCTTTGTTCTTCACTTTCATTTCATCATTTCTTAAGCTCCTTTGACCTTCAAACTCGTCCATTCCTTGTGCTCCATTAGCATACACAACATTCCAGCTCAATTTTGCTCTAAAATGCTCCATTTCGCACTTCTTTGCATACTTCGTCTCTAAACCTGAAATTGCACGAAAATGACTTTAAACACTAAAATAACTAAAGAAAAAAACATAAATGCACAAGAACAAGCCCACTAAGTCGCATAAATATGCTCCTATCAATTTCTCGAAGATAGCACAACCTCTTTGCCGACTCCTACAAAAAGAAGTGGCGTTTGAATTCACCAAAGAGTGCAAAGCATCATTCAATCAACTCAAGGAGTTGTTGACCACGGCACCCATCATTGTGCCACCGGATTGCAGCCTACCTTTCGAGCTTATGTGCGATGCATCCGACTACGCGTTGGGAGCTGTTTTGGGACAAAGGAAGGAAAAGAAGCCGCATGTCATCTACTATGCCTCACGCGTTGGGAACTTCTTGCTGTTGTTTTTGCTTTAGATAAGTTTAGATCATATCTAATTGGTACTAAAGTAATTGTTTTCACTGACCATGCAGCGTTGAAGTACTTACTCACCAAAAAGGAGGCCAAGCCACGGCTAATTCGTTGGATTTTGCTACTTCAAGAGTTCGACATCGAGATTCGTGACAAGAAAGGAAGTGAGAATGTGGTGGCTGACCACCTAAGCCGAATGGTGCATAATGAGGAGTCTTTGCCGATTTTGGAGACATTCCCCGATGAACAATTGCTGTCCATAAAGGTTAGTGAGCCTTGGTATGCGGATTTGGTGAACATTTTGGTGACAAAACGAATTCCAAGCACTTACACTAGGCACCAACGTGATAAACTTAGGCATGATGCACGGTTTTATGTGTGGGATGATCCGTATTTGTGGAAATTTTGCCCGGATCAAATTGTTCGTCGTTGTGTGCATGATTCTGAATTTCGTTCAATTTTAAGTTTTTGTCACACATATGCATGTGGTGGACACTTTGGCACACAAACAACTGCACTTAAGGTGTTACAATGTGGATTTTATTGGCCTAGTATTTTTAAGGATGCTAGAACTTTTTGCTTAACATGTGATAAATGCCAACGAATGGGTAACATAGGTGCTAGGGACCAAATGCCGCAGGTTTCTATCCTAAATGTTGAAATTTTTGATGTTTGGGGTATTGATTTTATGGGTCCTTTTCCTTCTTCGTATGGTTTTACATATATTTTGCTTGCGGTTGATTATGTGTCGAAGTGGGTGGAAGCAAAGGCCACCCGGACTAATGATTCTAAAATGGTTGCAGATTTTATTAGAACTAACATTTTTGCAAGGTTCGGAATGCCACGAGTGATCATTAGTGACGGAGGGTCACACTTTTGCAATCGGACCATTGAAGCGTTATTGAGGAAATACAGGGTCACCCATAAGGTTTCTACACCTTACCATCCTCAAACTAATGGGCAAGCCGAGGTTTCCAACCGTGAGATCAAGCAAATCCTAGAGAAGACCGTTGGGCCAACGAGGAAGGATTGGAGTTTACGACTTGATGATGCACTTTGGGCGTATCGTACGGCGTACAAAACACCCATTGGAATGTCACCCTTTCAGCTTGTCTATGGCAAGCCGTGCCATCTCCCCGTTGAGTTGGAGCACAAAGCTCATTGGGCCGTCAGAAAGTTCAACATGCACCTAGATGAAGCAGGAGGGCATAGGAAATTTCAATTGAATGAGCTTGATGAGATACGGCATGAGGCATATGAGAATGCTAGCATTTACAAGGAAAAAACCAAGGCATTCCATGATAAGATGATTAGAGGCAAAACATTCGCAATTGGGCAGAAAGTGCTCTTGTTCAATTCCCGTTTACGTTTGTTTCCCGGTAAGTTACGTTCCAAGTGGATTGGACCCTTTGTTATTACTAATGTTTTTGTTCATGGTGCAGTTCAAATCCAAAGCTTGAAAACGGGACATGAGTTCAAGGTGAACGGGCATCGTTTGAAGCCGTACTACGAGCACTTTGAGGAGCATGTCGTGGATGACATCCCCTTGCATGCCGTGGGCTCCATTGAGGAGTGACTGAGCTCTTCGTCCGGCTGTACGACGTTAAAGCAAGCGCTGCTTGGGAGGCAACCCATGCATGCAACAAAGGAAGACCTAAAGAGCACTCCAATTCCAGATTTGCGTTCCTAAACCCGTCTCTTTGTTGATTATTTCGTTATGCCATGCTTAGTATGTTAGTTGCTGTTTTGTTATTTGTTTGTTATTTGTGGTAGTTTATGCTTGAAACATTGAGGACAATGTTTGATTTAAGTGTGGGGGGGGTAACCAAAGTGTTTTCTTGCAAATTCGTAGGGTTTTCTCACTCATGATTTCTAATGTTGTGTCTTGCTGTTTTTAAGCCTTTTTAAGCTGTTTTGGTGTGTTTTAGTGTGTTTTGAGTCAAAAATCCGAAAATCCCATAAAAATTTGAAAAATTTGTTTTAAAAACCCAAAAAGAGTTGTTTTTGTGTGTTTGTTTGTGTCTTAGGGTACCTTCCAACACAATGATGAGGATTTGGTTTTTAATTGCATGACTGTTAAAGAGAGTGATTAACATGGATGAAAGTTTGATTTACTCTTTGTTTATGCTTGGTTATGGTTATAACTTATGAATTCACATGCAATCATAAAGGAAAAATCAGTTTTTGTAACATGCTTGAAGGAAGGAACTCAAACTAACGCTACAACCTTGTGAGACTTGAGCCTAAACGTTTATTTGGAGAGTTAAAATCTGTGCATTCTTTGTTTTCTAAAGTCGTTGCATGATCTCATTATTCTTTGCTTGGTTGCTACTTAGAAGGCGTTTCATCATTTAGTTCCAAATGCTAGAACTCATGCCCATTTCATTCAAAGCATGTCATTGAATTGCATAACACATATTCAAGATAAAGTTGTGTAGTGACCACCACCATAGCCAAAAAGCCGTAAATCCCCTATGTTATTATGTTTTGTAGGTTTCTAACCCCGTTGAGCCTTGTTTAGCCTATTCTTTCTTAACCCATGTTTTCCTCACCTAGCCTAGATTAGGACCATCCATACCTTGTTCTTAAAGCATAGTAAAGCATGATTCAAATTGAATTCCTTTTGATTTATGTTGGCAGAAAACAAGTGTGGGGGAAGTATTTCTTTTGTGATTTTGTGTGCCATAGGCACGTGTGGAAAGAAAAGAAAAGAGAAGAAAAAAAAAAATCGTGGAAAAAGAAAAAATGAAGAAAAAAATATGAAAGGTTTGAAAAAAAAAAAGAATTGAAAAGTTGAGAAAAAGAGTTCCAAAGTATTGTTTGTTGAAGTAAGGATCCAAAACAATGAATTCGGCCCTAAGGAGTTGTTTAAGTCTTCCCCTTGTGTTTTAAAGTTAATTTCTGCAATCTAAGTGAATTCTAAGTCTCAATTTCATTGCTTTGCTTACTATTGCTTGAAGAACGTTTGTTTTCCCTATCCTTTCCTTGTTAACCAACACCCCAAGCCCCATTACAACCCTTAACTTCTATCTTGAGTGTTATGTGTTTCAATTTGTGGAGTTTGAATTTGGTATGAGCATATGGTGTCACTGGTTCTCGCATCTAAGTAGTAGCATTCCATTCATGAGATCATATCTAAACATGCTTCTTAACTCTAGAAATTGCGTTCTTTGTGATACATATATGTGAGCATTCGTTTTCATATATACATCAATCTTCTCACATATGACTAGTGTAGGGTGTGTAGTTAGAAAATCTGAGTGAAAATAGAGTGTATATCTTGTAAGGAATTGAGGGAAGGTGTTTCTAGAAAGTCTTGCAAGGCAAGGCAAGGTGTTTCTAGAAGGCCTAGGTGTGGCAAAGGGTGAAGATCCACAAGGAATTAGGGTTTAGGTCATCTAAAAGCCGAAAGCCAAGAATAGAAACTCTCGAAAATGGAAACCTCCAAGAATAGAAACTTCCAACTTTAGAAACTTTGGTTTCCAAATCTGAATTCTTTGTTCTTCACTTTCATTTCTTCATTTCTTAAGCTCCTTTGACCTTCAAACTCGTCCATTTCTTGTGCTCCATTAGCATACACAACATTCCAGCTCAATTTTGCTCTAAAATGCTCCATTTCGCACTTCTTTGCATACTTTGTCTCTAAAACCTGAAATGGCACGAAAATGACTTTAACCACTGAAATAACTAAAGAAAAACAACATAAATGCACAAGAACAAGCCCACTAAGTCGCTTAAATATGCTCCTATCACAACTTGAACCGGTGAGACCCAACGGCTATCCGAGATTGGATAAATCACTCCACAATCGAGAAGCTTTATAATCTCCTTTTTCACAACTTCCATCATTGGAGGGTTGAGTCGGCGTTGAGCCTCTCGAGTTGGTTTAGCCCCCTCCTCTAGAAATATGCGATGCATGCATGTTGTAGGTCTAATTCCCTTAATATCGGCCAATGTCCATCCAATGGCTGTTTTGTGCTCTTTCAACACTCGAACCAACTTTTCTTCCTCTAAGGCCGTGAGTGATGAAGAGACAATGACGGGCAACGTCTCTTCATCTCCCAAGAATACATACTTTAAATGATCCGGCAATGGTTTTAGATCAAGAACGGGGGCCTGAATCACAGAAGGTAACAACGTATTAGTGGAAACGGGAATTGGAATTGGGTTAGAAGGCTTACCATGATGTTGTGGCAATGATTCCAAGGCAGCCACAAGCTTGGCATGTTCATCCTTTGGTACTGCCAGGTTGGGTTTTGTGCCAAGTCCTTGTGCAATTATTGTTTCGAGGGGATCGTCTTCCAACATATCAAGATAATCCTGCGCCAATTCATCCAATACATCAATAGAAAAACAAGAATGATCATCTTTAGGAAATTTCATAGCTTCAGAAATGTTAAAGTTAATAATCTCCCCATCAAATTCCATTGTCAACGTCCCTTTGAACACATCTATCTTGGTGCGTGCTGTTTTCATGAAGGGCCTCCCAAGTAGAATCGGCAATGGGGTGACATTTGGTGAGTCCTCCATCTCTAAAACATAGAAATCCGCTGGAAATATCAAGTTGTCCACCTGCACCAACACATATTCCAAAACTCCTTTCGGATATGCATTAGAACGATCGGCTAATTGAATTATAACACCATCGTTTTTAAGTTCTCCTAAGTTCATGGATGCATATATTGAGTATGGCATGACATTAATTGAAGCTCCTAGATCTAACATAGCATGTTCAAATTTAGTATTGCCTATAACACATGGAATTGTAAAACTACCCGGATCTTTGCATTTAGGGGGTAGTTTTCTTTGCAAAACAGCGGAAACATTCTCACTTACCTGGACCACCTCTTTGTTCGAAATTCTCCTTCTTGTTGTACATAGTTCTTTCAAAAACTTTGCGTACCTTGGTACTTGCTTAATGGCGTCAAGAAGAGGTATATTGACTTGCACTTTCCGAAACATCTCCAAAATGTCTTTCTCGTTCTCCTCCTTCTTGGATTGCTTCAACCTGCTAGGAAAAGGCACATTTAATGGAATAGAACTAGAAGAAGTCGGTTTTGAGCTTACCTTGGCCGAATTATAGAGGTTGGGAGTGCAAGATGGCTGCGGCAAAGGATGTTCCATCCTTGCCGTGGTTGAGGTTTGGAGTTCTTCCTCAAACAGTAGCTTTTCATCATCTTTTTTACTTGAATTGGATGCTTGGGGTTCGGTTCCAACTTGTTTGCCATTCCTTAATGTAATTGCTTTGGCGGTTTCGAATCCCCCTTTTGGATTTGCAACGGTTGAACTAGGGAGTCTTCCTTGGTCTCGAAACTGTCCTACAAACTCCGCAATTTGCCCAATTTATTTTTCCAAGTGATCCACCCTTTTAGCTTGGCTTTGCAATGCTGTGGTTTGATTCTCTTGCCCCTGAGACAAAGTGTTGAGTAATTTAAGAATTGCATCATTATCTAAGGACGTACCTGAATTTGTTGGGGCAGATTGCAATTGAGTTTGATT
Source organism: Malus x robusta (assembly GCA_963082935.1). NCBI lineage: Eukaryota > Viridiplantae > Streptophyta > Magnoliopsida > Rosales > Rosaceae > Malus > Malus x robusta. The sequence continues at coordinate 17,746,723 of OY720340.1, read as the reverse complement.
TGGTGCAAATGGCTTTTGATAGAAACCCGGGGGTTGTTGCCGAAATGCGTTTTGGCCTTGTTGGGGTTCTCGCCATTTGAAATTAGGATGATCACGCTAACCGGGATTGTAGGTGTTAGAAAAGGGATCATTTCTTTGTTGGTATTGTTGCCCAAAGCCCACGGCATTGAGGGTCTCCCACCCTCCATTCTCGATCAATTGTGGGCATGTGTCCATAGGGTGTCCTTGCATGGAACATACGCCACAAGCACTTACATTTTGAACTTTTGGCCCTTCCACAACCTGAGAAAGCAAAGTAGTAAGGTTAGCCATTTGATTTTGAAGTTCGGTTATGGCACTTACCTCATTCACTTGGTGTTGCCGTGTGGTGCTTCTTTGTCCAACGCCTTCGTATTGTTGAGCGTTCAACGCTCGGTTAGCAATCAACGTCTTTGCTGCCGTGGGAGTCTTGTCCACCAAAGCTCCTCCGGCCGAAGCATCTAACATTTGTCGTTCGATTGGTAGAAGTCCTTCGTAGAAGTATTGTAGCAGAAGCTCCTCCTTCATTTGATGCTGTGGACAAGAAGCAACAAGAGATTTAAAACGTTCATAATACGTAGGAAAATACTCACCTTGTTCTTGTTGAATTCCACTTATCCTTTTTCGTAGGAGGATGACTCGAGAAGTTGGGAAAAACTTCTCCAAGAAAGCTCATTTCATGCTCTCCCAAGATGTGACCGTGCCGGGAGCTAATTCATATAACCAATCTTTCGCCTTGTCCATGAGAGAAAAGGGAAAGGCCTTCATCTTCAATATACTCCCGTCGACATTGATTGGAGTCATGCTTGAACACACCACCTCGAACTCTTTCAAGTGCTTGTTAGGCTCCTCCATGGACAACCCATGGTACTTCGGAATGTGATGTAACAAGCTTGACTTCAATTTGAACTCGGCAGTTTTGTCCGGAGCCGCCCTAGGGTATTGGATACATAGAGGTGCGGCATTATCCAATCCCGAAGCGGAAAGCTCCTTGATCGTTCGGTTGTCCGCTGCCATGTCTTCCACTTCCTCTTCAAATTCAGAAACGGACTCGGAACTTGCACTTGATTCACTAGGTTCTGGGTTCTTCCTCTTTCGTCTCAACTCTCGTTCAAAATCGTCGTCAAAGTGCAAGATGTGTTCACGAACCGGATGAGAGCTCCGAGTCATAAACTAGTACCTAAAAACAAGAAACAAAAACAAAGTAAAAATCTGGACTCAATTAAACAAATTGAAATAAAACAATCCAAGGGATTAGCAACTTTGCCTTAAAACCAGTTTAAAAACAAGTTTAAAACACTAAACTAGACTCAAAGAATGCAAAACTTAACTTTAAAACACCAAAACAAACCAAAAGACTCAAAACAGCCCAAAAGCACTCAAAACTGCCTTAAAACCACAATCTGGGCAGTTTTGAACACTAGACACAAACTTGGACGAAAATTGGTTTTAACTTGACCTAAGACACTTAAAAACACAAACTAAAGTGATTTCTAACTACTATGACTCCACTAAGTAAAGGCTAGTTAGAAGGTTCCTTCTCCACACATGAAACATATGCATACGACTCGATTTCCAATTACTCTTTCAATAAACCATGAATGACAATGCCCCAAATTAACTAGATTGACCAATTAATTCTCAGATTTCCCTAGATTCATTGAATTGAATGGGATACGCATTACAACCAAATTATTCTTACCAAGGACCCTAACAATGGAATACGAATGATAGAGACACATATCAAAGATCATTAAGTTCAATGGAAATCATAAGCATTGACGAGGCATTCATAACTATGGGATACGCATGTTACTCTTGCCTAGGATTTACTTAACACAATCGTGACTAGCGACTTTTACTACTTATAAATATAAGTTAATAACGATTAGGTGAAATTCCCTTATACTCTAGCATCAAATTCATGCATGAAAACTAAGTGTCGACCCTCAATCAACATACATAAACATGTTATCAATCAAATAGATAAGTAAACCACATTCACGATTCATGAAATCATAATTGGACGAAATCAAGTCATATAAAACATATGATCATGGCTTTGAATTCCCCTCTAACTATAAAGAAATTAGTTCCTCATGTTCGCAAATAAACAAAGATAAATAAATATAAACATTGACATAAAGATAGAAAACACCTAGAAACGCTCCGACAATCCAACGTCTTGAATGGCATGCATGGCTCCAAGTTGTCCTCCTTCTTCTCCTTGCAAACTCACGGCACAAGAAGTATGATTGGTGAATGGTGTAGTGAAAATATGGTAGAGGGTGGTGAATGAAAGGGTGCGGCAAGGCTTGTATTTATAGGCTGAAAATCCCCACTCCTAGATAGCAAAGGACAAGGTTTTGAAGGCCTAAACTGCATAGGATAATAACATACAATCCTATAAGGAAAGCAAGTCAAAAACCCAAAAGGAATGGGAGATAATGTGCGGCAGAAAGAGTGTGAAAAGATAAGGCTTCTAGAAACCAAAAATCCCAAGGGAAATAGGTATTGGGTGCGGCATATATCTAGGGTTCTAGAAGATAATGCAAGGCAGATTTTTAGGCTTCTAGAAAGGTTCCTAGGTATCATCTTTGTAGGATAAGATAAGGTCTTCTAGAAATCCCATTTTAAGCATCCTAATCTAGTTAGAAACCCCCCTAAGTGGCTGAAATGTGGATAGTTTAGGATTAGGATAAGATAGGATAGGATAAGGTTTGTTTGGATAAGATAAGCTAAGATAAGGTTATGGATGAGGTTTTGGATAAGATTCCTTATCTTGAGCTGATTCTTTGACTTTAACTCTTCTTCTTCACATAGGAAACCTTGCTTGAGTAGGAAACTTCATTCGTCTAGGAATCCATCTTCAATTAGGACTCCTACATTGATTAGGAATCCTTCGTTTAAGCCTTTTCCTACTTCAACTTGGAAACTTTGTATCTTCACTTCTTCAACTTTGAAACGCCTTCCTAGCTTCATCAATCCCTCAAATTTGTCCATCCCTTGTGCTTCATGTGCATGAACTCCATTTGAGCCCAATTTGCTCCAAAATGCTCCTAATTGCATCTTTTTGCTCACTTTGTCTCTAAAACCTGAAAACACATGAAAATAGCTTAAAAGACTAACTTAACTAATAAAACACAACATAAATGCATAAGAACTAACTAACTAAGGCGCATAAATATGCTCCTATCAATGCATGCGACAACCCAAATCATTCTCTAAAAGTCCCCTAGATGAATGCATAATAGAGATACAATTAAAGATCATTACGTTCCATGAAAATCATAAGCGTTGACGAGGCAATTGTAACTATGAATGCATGATACGTTTGCCAAGAATTGAATTAACGCAATTGTGACAAGCAACCTTCACTACTCATGAATATAAACTTGTAATGATTAGGTGAAACTTATTTATATCCTAGCATCAAATTCATGCATGAAAACTAAGTATGCATCCTTAATAAACATATACAAATCCGTTATGAATAAAATAGATAATTGAATTGCAATCACAACTTATCAAATCACAATTGGAAGAAATCAATTCATATTGAAAATATATTCATGGTTTCGAATTCTCCTCTAGCCAAAAGTGGTTTAGTTCCTCATACTTGCAATTAAACAGAAACAATTGAAATTAAACATTGAAAACCAAAGTAGAATACACCTAGAATGCTCCAACAATCCTCCTTCCTTGCAAATATGTGGCACCAAGGTGTGAGTGGTGAATGGATGGTCTCTTGTGGTGGTGGATGGATATAGGTGAGTTATGGTGAAGGGTGGAGAGCTGTGTAGATGATGTGGTGTCTTTGGATGATGGCCTATCTCTCTCCCCTTTGATGAAGGGTGAATGAATGTATTTATAGGCTAGGAAGATGATGTAGTGGGTGGTGGTAATGAGTGGATGTAGTGGTAGGTGAATGTGTTGGGTGGTTGAAATGAGTGGATGTAGTGGTAGGTGAATGTGTTGGGTGGTTGTAATGAGTGGATGTGTTGGGTGAAATGAGTGGATGTAGTGGTAAGTGAATGTGTTGGGTGGTGGTAGGTGAATGTGCTGGGTGAAATGAGTGGATGTAGTGGTAGGTGAATGTGTTGGGTGGTTGTAATGAGTGGATGTGTTGGGTGAAATGAGTGTATGTAGTGGTAAGTGAATGTGTTGGGTGAAATGAGTGTGCTAAAATGGTTATTTATAGGGAGAGGATGATGCACAAACTTCAAATTTCGTCCATTCCTTTTGCTCCAAGCATAAGCTATCCATTCCATGCCCAAAAATGCTCCAAAATGCTCCAAAATGCACTTCTTTGCCACATTAACCCTTTGGACCTACAAACACACGAAAATAGCTTAAAATACATAATTAACTAAGAAATAACAACACAAATGCACAAGAACAAGCTAACTAAGTCGCATAAATATGCTCCTATCAAATTCCCCCATACTTAGCTTTTGCTAGTCCTCGAGCAAAACAAAAGAAACAAAACGAAACAAAAAAAACAAAACACAACCTAACCTTGCAACATTTGCCTCAGGGATTTTCAATGAAACATGATATGCCAAAGATCATTATTCCCACAAATTTTAGTTATCTTCACTCTTGAGCACATACTTAATCACAGTCACCACTTACTAGTTCACATTTAACCAATTAAAACGATGTTTTGAATGTAGTTTAGAGAATTTGCTCAATTCCTTACAAGATACTCTCTATTTTCACACATTTTCTGACTACGCACCCTACACTAGTTATATGTGAGAAGATTGATGTAAACATGAAAACGAACACTCACATATATGTATAACAAAGAAAACGATTTTCTGGAGTTATTAAGCATGTTTAGATATGATCTCATGAATGGAATGCTACTCCTTAGATGCAAGAACCAGTGACACCATATGCTCAAACCAATTCCAAACTCCACATATTGAAACGCATAACACTCAAGATAAAGTTAAGGGTTGAAACGGGGTTTAAGGGTAATGGCTAATAAAGAAAGGATAGGAATAACAAACGTTCTTAAAGCGATAGCAAGTAAATCAATGAAATAGACACTTGGAATTCACTTTAGAATGCAGAATCAGCTTTTAAATACAAAGGGAAGATTTATGTAACACTTAGGGCCGAATTCAATGTTTTGGACCCTTTTTTAACAAACTTTTTTTTTTCTTTTCACTCTTTTTTTTTTCTTTTCTACCCGTGCCTTATTAAGGACTTTGGCACACACACACACACAAAAGAATCACTTCCCCCACACTTGCTTTCTGCAATGCATTGAAAAAAAAAAACAAAAAAAAAAGAAGTTCATTTTAAGTCATGCTTTACTATGCTTCAAGAACAAGGGTATGGATGATCCTAAAACTAGGCTAGGTAAGGATAGTGTGGATTAACAAAGAACATAGGCTTAACAAGGCTTAACGGGGTTAAACTTAAACACATAAAGAAATAGGGGCATGACAATTTGGCTTTGGTGGTCACTACACAACTTCATCTTGAATATGTGTTATGCAAATCAATAGCATGCTTTGAATGAAATAGGCATGAGTTCTAGCATTTGGAACTAAATGATGAAACGCCTTCTAAGTAGCAACCAAGCAAAGAGTAATGAGATCATGCAACGACTTTAGGAAACAATGACGCACAGATTATTAACTCTCCAAATAAACGTTTAGGCTCAAGTCTCACAAGGTTGTAGCGTTCATTTGAGTTTCTTCCATCAAGCATGTTACAAAAACTGATTTTTCCTTTATGATTGCTGTGAATTCATAAATTATAACCACAACCAAGCATACACCAAAGAGTAAATCAAATTTTTATCCATGTTTATAACTCTCTTTAACAGTCATGTAATTAAAAATCAAATCCTCATCATTGTGTTGGAAGGTACCCTAAGACACAAATAAACACACAAAAACAACTCTTTTTGGGTTTTTCAAAACAATTTTTCAAATTTTTATGAGATTTTCGGATTTTTATGTCAAAACAAACTGAAACACTCCAAAATAGCTTAAAAACACTTAAAACAGCAAGGAACAACACTAGAAGTAATGGGTGATAAATTTCTACGAATTTCATGCAAAATAATAGTTACCCCCCCCCCCCCCCACACTTAAATCAAACATTGTCCTCAATGTTTTAAGCATAAACTCACACAACAACAAGCAAACAAACAAACAACGAATAAACATGACAAGCATAGCAAAGTAAAAACCAGACAGAGTAGAGTTTAAGAACTCAAATCTGGTTTTGGAGATAGATGATCTTGTTAACTTTCCACAGCGTTGATCTTGAACTGGTTTGGAATTCTGAGCGAGGAATATGAGAGTTCCCTGATTTGATTGTGCAGTCTGCATTTTTCTCTGCTTGATTCTTTCACTCTTGTCAGCAACCGTTGGATGATTTAATAGTAAACTTCACGTGCTTTCTACTTCACAAGAGATCTTCGACAGATTGCCCGTAATTTCCGTCAAGCTGACTCTGCAAGTGACAGATGTTGACACGTCGGGAAAAGCAAATGGTTGGAATCGGTGCTTCAACAAACTGCCTGTGATTTCCGCAAAGCTTACTCTGCATGTGACATATGTTGGCACGTCTGCAAAAGCAGATGGTCGGAATCGGCGCTTCGACAAACTGCCCGTGATTTCTGCAAAGCTTATTCTGCATGTGACAGATGTTGACACGTCTGCAAAAGCAGATGCCTCTCCGATATCTGAAATTGCCTCTTCGATCTCTAAAATCCCGTTGAGTTGCATGTGACAAGTGCCGACAAATCTGGAAAAGAAGATTGGCCGTGATTTCTGAGCAAGCTCAGCTTTTGAGAAAGCTAGCGCCTCTTTGATTTTTTTAGTTGTCCTCTTCGATTTCTAAGCTCGCCTCTTCGATCTTAGAAATCCCATCGCATGGTGATTTTTATAGAGGTACGTAGGACGTTCAAAGCACACTTGAATTTCTGCCTGTAAAAACTCCCGTTTTGCACTTCTACGATCATGACTTGTCTGATCTCCTCTTTCTTTAACACCTCTAAAAAATGTCTGGCCCTTCCGACTGATAGGAGCATATTTATGCGCCTTAGTTAGTTAGTTCTTATGCATTTATGTTGTGTTTTCTTAGTTAAGTTAGTCTTTTAAGCTATTTTCATGTGTTTTCAGGTTTTAGAGACAAAGTGAGCAAACAGATGCAATTTGGAGCATTTTGGAACAAAACTGGGCTAAATTGGAGTTCATGCACATGAAACACAAAGGATGGACGAATTTGAGGGATTGATGAAGCTAGGAAGGCGGTTCAAAGTTGAAGAATTGAAGATACAAAGTTTCCTAGTTGAAGTAGGAAAAGGCTTATGATAGGAGCATATTTATGCGCCTTAGTTAGCTAGTTCTTATGCATTTTTGTTATGTTTTCTTCGTTAAAGTAGTCTTTTAAGCTACTTTCATGTGTTTTCAGGGTTAAAGGACATATTACACGAAATGATGCAATTTGGAGCTTTTGGAGCAAAAAGTGAGCTGGAATGTGGTGTATGCAAATGGAGCACGAGGAATGGACGAGTTTGAAGGTCAAAGAAGCTTAAGAATGAAGAAATGAAAGTGATGAACTAAGAATTCGGAATTGGAAAGCAAAGTTTCTAAAGTTGGAAGTTTCTATTCTTGGAGGTTTCCAATTTCGAGAGTTTCTATTCTCGGCTTTGGGCTTTTGGATGACCCATCTTTGCCTCTTGGACCTATGCCGCACCTAACCCTAACCCTAGCCCAATTAATCAGCCTCACCTAGGCCTTGTTCACATGAAAAAAATCTGATTACTTACCCTAAGCCCATGCCGCACCTAATGTTCTAGAAACCCTAGTTTTTGGTGGATTTCCTAACCCTAGCCGCACCTAAACCCTAGCCCATTTGTCTAACCTGATTTCTTTAGGGTTTGGCTGCCTATATATATGTGTTTTACCTCCCTTGGCCGGAGACCACCCTCTCCATATTCAGAAATTCGTCCAAAACCCTATTTCCCACCTTGCCGCACCTCTCCTTCATTCCAGTCGATTTCTACCACCATTCTTCATCTCCACACCTTCCACACAACACCCATACACCATCCCCAAGCCTTGCCGTGCCCCTACACCCTCCATAATCCATTCTACGTCATCAAAACAATCCAAGAAGCATCACCATACAATCTGCCGCAAGCAACAAGGAGGACAGATTCTCTACAAATTGTTTGGCACTTCAATCTGAGTTGTTGAACGATTTTAGGTGTTTTCTATCTTATATTTCAATGTCTAATTCCTGAATCGATTGAGAATACGAAGTTGAAGAATTTAAGATACAAAGTTTCCTAGTTGAAGTAGGAAAGGGCTTACATGAAGGATTCCTAATTGAAGAAGGATTCCTAATCAATGTAGGAGTCCAAATTGAAGATGGATTCCTAGACAAATGAAGTTTCCTACTCAAGCAAGGTTTCCTACATGAAGAAGAAGAATTAAAGCCAAAGAATCAGCTCAAGATAAGGATCTTATCCAAAACCTCATCCATAACCTTATCTTAGCTTATCTTATCCAAACAAACCTTATCCTATCCTATCTTATCCTAATCTTAAACTATCCACATTTCAGCCATTTAGGAGGGTTTCTAACTAGATTAGGATGTTTAAAATGGGATTTCTAGAAGACCTAAACTTATCCTACAAAAATGGAGCCTAGGAACCTTTCTAGAAGCCTAAAAATCTGCCTTGTATTTCTTTCTAGAAACCTAGCTTTGTGCCGCACCCTATACCTATTTCCCTTGGGATTTTGGTTTCTAGAAGCCTTATCCTTTCACACTCTTTGTGCTGCACATTATCTCCCATTCCTTTTAGGTTTTTGACTTGTTTTCCTTATAGGATTGTATGTTATTATCCTATGCAAATTAGGCCTTTAAAACCTTGTCCTTGGCTACCTAGGAATGGGGATTTTCAGCCTATAAATACCACATAATGCCGCACCCTTTCACTCACCACCCTCAACCAGATTTTCACTACACCATTCACCAAAACATCCCTCTTGTGCCGTGAGTTTGCAAGGAGAAGAAGGAAGACAACTTGGAGCCGTGCATGCCATTCAAGACGTTGGATTGTCGGAGCGTTTCTAGGTGTTTTCTATCTTTATGTCAATGTTTATATTTATTTATCTTTGTTTATTTGCGAACATGAGGAACTAATTCCTTTATAGTTAGAGGGGAATTCAAAGCCATGATCATATGTTTTATATGACTTGATTTCTTCCAATTATGATTTCATAAATCGTGAATGTGGTTTACTTATCTATTTGATTGATAACATGTTTATGTATGTTGATTGAGGGTCGACACTTAGTTTGCATGCATGAATTTGATGCTAGAGTATAAGGGAATTTCACCTAATCGTTATTAACTTATATTCATAAGTAGTAAAAGTCACTAGTCACGATTGTGTTAAGTAAATCCTAGGCAAAAGTAACATGCGTATCCCATAGTTATGAATGCCTCGTCAATGCTTATGATTTCCATTGAACTTAATGATCTTTGATATGTGTCTCTATCATGCGTATTCCATAGTTAGGGTCCTTGATAAGAATAATTTGGTTGTAATGCGTATCCCATTCAATTCAATGAATCTAGGGAAATCTGAGAATTAATTGGTCAATCTAGTTAATTTGGGGCATTGTCATTCATGGTTTGTTGAAAGAGTAATTGGAAATCGAGTCGTATGCATATGTTTCATGTGTGGAGAAGGAACCTTCTAACTAGCCTTTCACCATCTTAATCTACATCAAAACGTTTTTGTCAAGTTAGTTTACAAAGTTTTGTTTTGTTTTTAAATTCGTCCAAAATCAATCCCCCTTTACTTGGTTGAGTCATAGTAGTTAGAAATCACTTTAGTTTGTGTTTTTAAGTGTCTTAGGTCAAGTTAAAACCAATTTTCGTCCAAGTTTGTGTCTAGTGTTCAAAACTGCCCAGATTGTGGTTTTAAGGCAGTTTTGAGTGTTTCTAGGCTGTTTTGAGTCTTTTGGTTTGTTTTGGTGTTTTAAAGTTTAGTTTTACATTCTTTGAGTTTAGTTTAGTGTTTTAAACTTGTTTTTACGTATTTGAGTCAGTTTTCAAGTGATTTTGCAATCCCTCCTAATCTCCGGTTTAGAACGATCCCTACTTACATACTTTGCTACAATTCATAAAAAGAGGGTTAATTTGTGTGTCAACATAATTTTCACATCACCGACCGTCGTTTTGACTTGAACCTTGGTGAAGAGGCAGCCTCGCCTTCTCTAGACAACATATGGCGCCCATCCTTCATATCCCCTACTGGTCCCCTTTCCTTTGGGGATTCGGTGATGAAGAATGATATGACAGCTGCGGTGGTGGCCAGGAACTTTGTAACTCCCAAAGATAACAGACTACTTACCAAACGGTCTGATGAGTTGGTGATAGGAGCATATTTATGCGCCTTAGTTAGTTAGTTGTTATGCATTTATGTTGTGTTTTCTTAGTTAAGTTAGTCTTTTAAGCTATTTTCATGTGTTTTCAGGTTTTAGAGACAAAGTGAGCAAAAAGATGCAATTTGGAGCATTTTGGAGCAAAATTGGGCTAAAATGGAGTTCATGCACATGAAGCACAAGGGATGGACGAATTTGAGGGATTTATGAAGCTAGGAAGGCGTTTCAAAGTTGAAGAATTGAAGATACAAAGTTTCAAAGTTGAAGTAGGAAAAGGCTTAAACAAGGGATTCCTAAATGAAGAAGGATTCCTAATCAATGTAGGAGTCCTAATTGAAGATGGATTCCTAGACGAATGAAGTTTCCTACTCAATCAAGTATTCCTACATGAAGAAGAAGAATTAAAGCCAAAGAATCAGCTCAAGATAAGGAATCTTATCCAAAACCTCATCCATAACCTTATCTTAGCTTGTCTTATCCAAACAAACCTTATCCCATCCTATCTTATCCTAATCTTAAACTATCCACATTTCAGCCATTTAGGAGGGTTTCTAACTAGATTAGGATGCTTAAAATGGGATTTCTAGAAGACCTTATCTTATCCTACAAAGATGGCGCCTAGGAACCTTTCTAGAAGCTTAAAAATCTGCCTTGCATTGTCTTCTAGAACCCTAGCTATTTGTGCCGCACTTTCTACCCTATTTCCCTTGGGATTTTGGTTTCTAGAAGCCTTATCCTTTCACACTCTTTGTGCTGCACATTATCTCCCATTCCTTTTGGGTTTTTGACTTGTTTTCCTTATAGGATTGTATGTTATTATCCTATGCAGTTTAGGCCTTCAAAACCTTGTCCTTTGCTATCTAGGAGTGGGGATTTTCAGCCTATAAATGCAGGCCTTGCCGCACCCTTTCATTCACCACCCTCTACCAGATTTTCACTACACCATTCACCCAAATACCTCATTGTGCCGTGAGTTTGCAAGGAGAAGAAGGAAGACAACTTGGAGCCGTGCATGCCATTCAAGACGTTGGATTGTCGGAGCGTTTCTAGGTGTTTTCTATCTTTATGTCAATGTTTATATTTATTTATCTTTGTTTATTTGCGAACATGAGGAACTAATTTCTTTATAGTTAGAAGGGAATTCAAAGCCATGATCATATGTTTTATATGACTTGATTTCTTCCAATTATGATTTCATGAATCGTGAATGTGGTTTACTTATCTATTTGATTGATAACATGTTTATGTATGTTGATTGAGGGTCGACACTTAGTTTGCATGCATGAATTTGATGCTAGAGTATAAGGGAATTTCACCTAATCGTTATTAACTTATATTCATAAGTAGTAAAAGTCGCTTGTCACGATTGTGTTAAGTAAATCCTAGGCAAGAGTAACATGCGTATCCCATAGTTATGAATGCCTCGTCAATGCTTATGATTTCCATTGAACTTAATGATCTTTGATATGTGTCTCTATCATGTGTATTCCATAGTTAGGGTCCTTGATAAGAATAATTTGGTTGTAATGCGTATCCCATTCAATTCAATGAATCTAGGGAAATCTGAGAATTAATTGGTCAATATATTGAATTTGGGGCATTGTCATTCATGGTTTGTTGAAAGAGTAATTGGAAATCGAGTCGTATGCATATGTTTCACGTGTGGAGAAGGAACCTTCTAACTAGCCTTTCACCATCTTAATTTACATCAAAATCGTTTTTGTCAAGTTGTTTTCAAAGTTCTTGTTTTAAAAGTTAAATTCGTCCAAAATCAATCCCCCTTTACTTAGTTGAGTCATAGTAGTTAGAAATCACTTTAGTTTGTGTTTTTAAGTGTCTTAGGTCAAGTTAAAACCAATTTTAGTCCAAGTTTGTGTCTAGTGTTCAAAACTGCCCAGATTGTGGTTTTAAGGCAGTTTTGAGTGTTTTTGGGCTGTTTTGAGTCTTTTGGTTTGTTTTGGTGTTTTAAAGTTTAGTTTTGCATTCTTTGAGTCTAGTTTAGTGTTTTAAACTTGTTTTTACGTATTTGAGTCAGTTTTCAAGTGATTTTGCAATCCCTCCTAATCCCCGGCCTAGAACGATCCCTACTTGCATACTTACTACAATTGATAAAAAGAGGGTTTAATTTGTGTGTCAACATAATTTTCACATCAGTTGGCTGTTAAGGAATCTCTGGCTCTCAATGTGCAGTGCGCAGGTTCCGTGTCCAATATGGCCCAACGCCTTTTTGCCCGAACCCGTCAAGTTGAATCATTGGCGGCTGAAGTGATGAGTCTCAAGCAGGAGATTAAAGGGCTTAAGCATGAAAATAAACAATTGCACAGGCTCGAACATAATTATGCTACAAACTGATAGGAGCATATTTATGCTACTTAATTGGCTTGTTCTCGTGCATTTAGGATGTGTTTACTTAGCTATTTTATTGTTTAAAGTCAGTTTTATGTGTTTTCAGGTTTTAAGGCCAAAGGATGCAAGAAGAGGCATTTTGGAGCATTTTGGAGCAAAGTGGAGTTTGGAATGCATGTCACATATTTGGAGCCAAGGTTTGGACGAATTTGAAGACTTGAAGATGATGATTCCTACTTGAACAAGGTTTCCTAGTTGAAGTAGGAAAGTGCTTACATGAAGGGGATTCCTAATCGAAGAAGGATTCCTAATCAACGAAGGATTCCTAATCAAATGAGGAGTCCTAGAAGAACAAGGATTCCTACTCCAATAAGGATTCCTACTCCAACAAGGATTCCTATTTGAAGTAGGAAAGTTAAGCCAAGGTTTCCTACTTTGGTTTGATTTTTCCTAATTGTCCCTAAAAGTTCCAACAATTATGAAGATTTTCTAAGCATTCTAGGACACAAAACAAAAGCCTAAACCACTCTAGGACATGTGCCGCACTTCCCTCACCCTTTCCTCTTCCTTGCCGTGCAAGGGAGAGGGTTTCTTTCCCAAAAATCTGATTTAAAACACCTTCCTTGTTTTGCTTTAAAACCTGGCCGAATTTCCCTTCACCTTTCCTTTTATTTTCTGATTTGATTTCCTATTTTTAGAAGCATTTGACTTAAATTTCTGTTTACCTAATTAGCTAGGGTTTTTAATTTCCTAATCCCTTTAAATAAACAAGTGTGTGCAGCCACAAAAGATCCCATTCAGCCACACACTCTCCCAAAATTCGTCAAAACCCATCCACAACCTCAGAAACCACTTCTCCTTCATTCCAGCCGATTTCCACCACCATTCTTCATCTCCACACCTTCCACCCAACATCCACACACCATCCCCAAGCCTTGCCGTGCCTCTATACCACCCATAATCCATTCTACATCACAAAAACAGCCCAGAAACCACATCATTCCAATCTGCCGCAAGGGGAAGAGAAGGAGACAGTTCACAAAGTTGTTTGGCTTCTTCAATCTGAGTTGTTGAACAATTTTAGGTGTATTCTATCTTATATTTCAATGTCTACTTCTTGTAATCTTTGTTTTTCATTGAGTATGATTGGCTAAATTCGTTTTGGCTAAGGGTGTATTCGAAACCATGTTTATTTATGTGAAATAAGTTGATTACTTCCAGTTATCGTTTCATAAGTCGTGAATACAATTTGCTTAACCGTTTAATTCAAAACTTGTTCTTGTATGTTGATTGAGAGTGCACGCTTAATTTGCATGCTTGAATTTGGTGCTAGGATATAAATTTGTCTCACCTAATCGTTATGAATTTATATTCGCAAGTAGTGAAGGTCGCTAGTCACGATCGTGTTAAGTAGATTCCTGGCAAGAGTATCATGCTTTTCATAGTTACGAATGCCTTGTCGATGCTTATGATTTCCAAAGAACTTAATGATTCTAACTTGTATCTTTATCGTGCTGTTCATATAGAGAACTTGTTAGGAATAATTTGTTTGCGATGCATATTCATCCAATTCAATGATTCTAGGGAAATCTGAAAGTTAATTTAAGCGAACCTAATTAACTTGGAGTGTCGAGGTTCATAACTTATTGAATTGATAACTGGAAATCGATTTACGTTGCATAAATTTCATGTGTGGAGAAGAACCCCTTAGCCATTCCATCACCCATTGATTCATCACATTTAGTTTACAATCTGTTTTAAATTACAATCTGTGCATTTAGTTCAAATTCGTCCAAACACAATTCCCCCATATTTTGTTAAGTTTGAGTCTTCATAATCTGTCCTCTTTGGTGTTTTTAAGTGTTTTGAGTCATAAGTTTTGCCAAATTCGTCCAAATTAGTGTAGGTGCTCAAAACTGCCCAGAAAGTGGTTTTTAGGCAGTTTTGAGTCTTCTAGTTGCTGTTTTGGGTTTTAGGTTTGTTTAAGTGTTTTAACCTTTAGTTTTGTGTTCTTTGAGTCTAGTTTAGTGTTTTAAACTTTGTTTTTTGAGTTTTTAAGTCAGATCTTGTCTTAGTTGCTGTTTGAGTCAATTAGCTTGTTTAGTCAGTTTTGGGCAGATTTGAGTGTTTCAAATCTGTTTTGAATCTTAGTAGTCTAATTAGAGTCTTTAAGTTTAGTTTTTGTGTTTCTAAGTCGATTTGTATTAGATTAGCACCCCTAGTTAATCCCCGGTTAGAACGATCCCTACTTACATCATTACTACAATTGTCACAAATAGGGTTTAATTTGTGTGTCAAGTTAATTTTCACATCACAAACATGAAGAGGAAGATTGACCAGATGCAGGAATCTGATGGTCAGATTTTACTTGATCATCAGCGGTTTGTGGGTTTGTTCCAACAGCATTTGCCTTCGTCTTCTGGGGCTGTACCGCGTAATGAAGCTCCAAATGATCAACCTCTGATGCCTCCTCCTTCTGGGGCTCCGCCGACTGCTGAGGCTCCGCCGACTGCTGAGGCTCCGCCGACTACTGAGACTTCTCCTAAGCAGCCTTTGTGAAGGCTCCCTCTTGTATTTATCTGCTTAATGTTCCTTTCTTTTTATGAATGTAGAAATACCTTGCATAATTGTCAGTGTTTCAAAAATAAACCCACACCAAAAACAATTTAAACAAGCAACAAAATAAAAATGACAATCATGGCAAAATAGAAATGCAGAAAAGGGAAGGTTTTTAGAAACGCAAAACTGATTGTAGAGCGATTCATAGATCTTCCTTTTTTTGAATACATGGGTTGCCTCCCAAGAAGCGCTTTCTTTAACGTCTTGCAGCCGGACGATACCTCCCGTCATATTCCCCTAGGTTCCATGGAAGTGATCTTCGAATGGAAAGTGATACTTGAAGTGATCCGGCAATGGTGTAAATTCTAGTGTGGGTGCCTGAATCATCAAAATCAGCAAGTTAGTGGAAAACCTATGTAAAATTGGAGAAGATGACTTACTTGCTTTGTCCGACAAGAACTCAATGACAAACACCACTTTTTTGAAAGTTTCAGGGATATTGGACTTGGCCAGATTGAATGTGATGGTTGGGACTTGTCCCGTGTCTTAAAATTCAACTTCTTTAGGAATGGTTGTCTCAAGCACATCTTCTTTGATGCATTCTACATCTTCTCCAGCCACTACTTTCTCTTGAATCATTCTTCTTGGTGTACAAAGTCCTTTGAACATTTTAACACAATCTGGAACTTGATAAGAGCATATTTATGCAACTTAGTTGGCTTGTTCTTGTGCATTTATGTCGTGTTTCCTTAGTTATTTTAGTGTTTAAAGTCATTTTCGTGTGTTTTCATATTTTAAGGACAAAGTAGGCAAGAAGATGCATTTTTGAACATTTTGGAGCAAAATGGAGCTTGGAATGCATGTCACATATTTGGAACCAAGGTTTGGACGAAATTGAAGACTTAAAGAGGCTAAGAATGTGAAGAATTAGTGTACAAAGGATCAAGAACTCAACCACAAAAGCACACATCCTTGCCGTGCAATCCACATAGCATTCCCTTTGGATTCCCATGCATGCTTAATCATCCTTGTCCCCTAAAATATTTCTGATTTCATGCCTCAATACTCTCAATTATCACATTCAATTGCTGCATACCTCTTGTTCCCTTCACCCATCAGATTTCAAACAACTTTCACAACCATTCCATCCACCAATTGATGCTCCATCATCCACATTTGGGATCCAATGCCTTGTGCAACACATGTTGCTGCACCTTTGACTAATTTCTGAAACATTTCACCTCCCCTTTTCATTTCCATGCAATGAACACAATCATTCATGCTCCCTAGCTGAAATACCACTCCATTTTACCCTCCATACTTTGCATCATTGCTCCATTTTCATCCTTGGACCATTGCACACCACAAATTCACTCTCCTTGCTGTACATTTCCCCCACTGCCTAATCTGATTCTCTAGGGTTTTTGGGGCCTATATATACATGTTTACACCCCTTGGCAAAGGGTACACACTCCCATATTCACCATTCATCACAGAAATTCGTCCATACTCACCCTAGGCAGCAAAACACCCCAAAAACACCATTCTAGTGCCCAGAAAATATCACAGCCACTCCACCTTCTTCCATCCTCTTTGCCGAAGTTCTCCACCACCCTTCCATCACCAAACACTCATCCACACTCACCATAAACCTTTCCATACCATTCCCCATCCATTCTACACCATAGAACTACCCAAAACTTGTCCACAAATCAATCTGCCACAAGCAAGGGAAAGGAGGAATCTTGGATGCACTTGCTGCCAAGTTGGAGCATTCTAGGTGTTTTCTTTCTTTGGATTTTAATGTCTAATTCATGTAATCTTTGTTTTGCTTTAAGTATGATTGGTTAAATTCATTTTGGCTAAGGGTGGATTCAAAACCATGATCATATATGTGAAATAAGTTGATTACTTCCAGTTATCGTTACATAAGTCGTGAATACAATTTGCTTAACCGTTGAATTTAAAACTTATTCTTGCATGTTGATTGAGAGTGCACGCTTAATTTGCATACTTGAATTTGGTGCTAGGATATAAATTTGTTTCACCTAATCATTATGAGTTTATATTCACAAGTAGTGAAGGTCGCTAGTCACGATCGTGTTAAGTAGATTCCTGGCAAGAGTATCATGCTTTTCATAGTTACGAATGCCTTGTCGATGCTTATGATTTCCAAAGAACGTAATGATTCTAACTTGTGTCTTTATCATGCTGTTCATATAGAGAACTTGTTAGGAATAATTTGGTTGCGATGCATATTCATCCAATTCAATGATTCTAGGGAAATCTGAAGGTTAATTTAAGCGGACCTAATTAACTTGGAGTGTCGAGGTTCATAACTTGTTAAATTGATAACTGGAAATCGATTTACGTTGCATATATTTCATGTGTGGAGAAGAACCCCTTAGCCATTCCATCATCCATTGATTCTTCATAACTTTGTCTTACAATCTGTTTCTGATAGGAGCATATTTATGCGCCTTAGTTAGCTAGTTCTTATGCATTTTTGTTATGTTTTCTTCGTTAAAGTAGTCTTTTAAGCTACTTTCATGTGTTTTCAGGGTTAAAGGACATATTACACGAAATGATGCAATTTGGAGCTTTTGGAGCAAAAAGTGAGCTGGAATGTGGTGTATGCAAATGGAGCACGAGGAATGGACGAGTTTGAAGGTCAAAGAAGCTTAAGAATGAAGAAATGAAAGTGATGAACTAAGAATTCGGAATTGGAAACCAAAGTTTCTAAAGTTGGAAGTTTCTATTCTTGGAGGTTTCCAATTTCGAGAGTTTCTATTCTCGGCTTTGGGCTTTTGGATGACCCATCTTTGCCTCTTGGACCTATGCCGCACCTAACCCTAACCCTAGCCCAATTAATCAGCCTCACCTAGGCCTTGTTCACATGAAAAAAATCTGATTACTTACCCTAAGCCCATGCCGCACCTAATGTTCTAGAAACCCTAGTTTTTGGTGGATTTCCTAACCCTAGCCGCACCTAAACCCTAGCCCATTTGTCTAACTTGATTTCTTTAGGGTTTGGCTGCCTATATATATGTGTTTTACCTCCCTTGGCCGGAGACCACCCTCTCCATATTCAGAAATTCGTCCAAAACCCTATTTCCCACCTTGCCGCACCTCTCCTTCATTCCAGCCGATTTCTACCACCATTCTTCATCTCCACACCTTCCACACAACACCCATACACCATCCCCAAGCCTTGCCGTGCCCCTACACCCTTCATAATCCATTCTACGTCATCAAAACAATCCAAGAAGCATCACCATACAATCTGCCGCAAGCAACAAGGAGGACAGATTCTCTACAAATTGTTTGGCACTTCAATCTGAGTTGTTGAACGATTTTAGGTGTTTTCTATCTTATATTTCAATGTCTAATTCATGTAATCTTTGTTTTGCTTTAAGTATGATTGGCTAAATTCGTTTTGGCGAAGGGTGTATTCGAAACCATGTTTATTTATGTGAAATAAGTTGATTACTTCCAGTTATCGTTTCATAAGTCGTGAATACAATTTGCTTAACCGTTTGATTTATAACTTATTCTTGTATGTTGATTGAGAGTGCACGCTTAATTTGCATGCTTGAATTTGGTGCTAGGATATAAGTTTGTCTCACCTAATCGTTATGAATTTATATTCGCAAGTAGTGAAGGTCGCTAGTCACGATCGTGTTAAGTAGATTCCTGGCAAGAGTCTCATGCTTTTCATAGTTACGAATGCCTTGTCGATGCTTATGATTTCCAAAGAACGTAATGATTCTAACTTGTATCTTTATCATGCTGTTCATATAGAGAACTTGTTAGGAATAATTTGTTTGTGATGCATATTCATCCAATTCAATGATTCTAGGGAAATCTGAAAGTTAATTTAAGCGAACCTAATTAACTTGGAGTGTCGAGGTTCATAACTTATTGAATTGATAACTGGAAATCGATTTACGTTGCATAAATTTCATGTGTGGAGAAGAACCCTTTAGCCATTCCATCACCCATTGATTCATCACATTTAGTTTACAATCTGTTTTAAATTACAATCTGCCCATTTAGTTATTTTCGTCCAAATCAAATCCCACCTTATTTCTTTGAGTCATTTTGCGTAGAACTTGTCTTAGAATATGTTTTTAGGTGTTTTAGGTCATTAGGAAACCAAAATTCGTCCAAATTTGTGTTAGTACTCAAAACTGCCCAGATTGTGCTTCTAAGGCAGTTTTGAGTGTTTATTTGCTGTTTTGGTTCCTTTGCTTTGTTTTGGTGTTTTAACTTTTAATTTTACATTCTTTGAGTCTAATCTAGTGTTCTAAACTTTGTTTTTACGTTTCTAATTCAGTTTTTCAAGTGATTAGTACCCCTAGTTAATCCCCGGTTAGAACGATCCCTACTTACATCGTTACTACAATTGTCACAAATAGGGTTTAATTTGTGTGTTAACATAATTTTCACATCAGTTTCTATTACAATCTGCCATTTAAGTTTATTTTCGTCCAAATCAAATCCCCATTTATTTTGAAATCCTAGATTAGTTGGAAAGTGTAATGGTTTATGTTTTTAAGTGTTTTGGGACAAGTTAAAACCCAAATTCGTCCAATTTGGTGATTTGTGTTCAAAATTGCCCAGAAAGTGTTTTTAAGGCAGTTTTGAGTCTTTTGGTTGCTGTTTTAAGTTTTTGGTTTGTTTTAGTATTTTAAACGTGAGTTTTGCATTCTTTGAGTCTAATCTAGTGTTTTAAACTTTGTTTTTACATTTCTAAGTCAGTTTTCAAGTGTTTAGCAATCCCTCCTAATCCCCGGTCTAGAACGATCCCTACTTACATACTTTGCTACAATTGATAAAAAGAGGGTTTAATTTTGTGTGTTAACTTATTTCTCACATCAGAACTTGATTTGTTGCACCAAGAATTGGAATATCATTTTGCACTTTTGGGAAGGCTTCCACGATGTCTTTTTCACTCTCTTCTTTTTTGGGAATCAAAAACCTACGAGGAAAAGGGACGTTCTGATATGTTATTTTACTAGCACACAAATTAAACCCTCTTTTTGTCAAATTGTAGTGAAGATGTAAGTAGGGATCGTTCTAGACCGGGGATTAGGAGGGATTGCTAAACACTTGGAAACTGACTTAAAAACTTAAAAACGAAGTTTAGAACACTAAACTAGACTCAAAGAATACAAAACTAAAAGTTAAAACACTTAAACAAACCTAAAAACTAAAACAGCAACTAGAAGGCTCAAAACTGCCTAAAAACCACTTTCTGGGCAGTTTTGAGCACCTACACTAATTTGGACGAAATTTGATGAAAACTTGAATCAAAACACCTAGAAACACAAATCAAAACACTTTCTAACTAATCTAAGACTCTAACCTAAAGGGGGATTTGTTTTGGACGAAATTTTAAAACAAAATAGAAACTTAAATTAAAACAGATTGTAAAACGATTTTGGTGAAAAGAATGGATAAAAGGCTAGTTAGGGGGTTCTTCTCCACACATGTCACACTTGCAAACAAAACGATTTTCAGTTGTTCTTCCACTAAACTATGAATACTCAACGCCCCCAAATTAACCGTGAATTGCACTAATTAATCCTCAGTTTTTCCACAAGTTATTAAGTTGGATGATTGCATACGACAACCCAAAACATTCCCTACAAGTTCCCTACATGAATTGCATAATAGAGATACAAGCAAGAATCATTACGTTCTATGAAAAACATAAGCATTGACGAAGCATTCGTTACTATGAATTGCATGAAACTTATGCTAAGAATTCATTCAACGCGATCGGTTTCAAGCGACCTTCACTACTTGTGATTATAAGATTGTAACTATTAGGTGAAACTCCCTCATAATCTAGCATCATATTCATGCATGAAAACTAAGCGTGCACTCTTAATCAACATACACAAATAAATTATCAATCAAATAGATGAACGAATTGAATCCATAACTTATGAAATAACAACTGAATGTAATCGAATCAAATTGCAAGCATGTACATGGTTTCGAATCACCCCCCAACTAAGGGGGTTTAGTTCCTCATACTCACAACAATAAGTTTATTTAATTGAAACATCAAAGACGTAAGAAAGATTACACCTAAAATGCCCAAGAATTCCACTTTGAAATCTGCACAGAAAGCTCCTCTTTCTTCTTCTCCTTGCTGCGGCAGTGAGGGGTTAGGGGGTTTTTGGATGGTTTTGGATGACTTTGGATGAGGGGGAATGGTGGAAAACTATCTAGGATAGGTGTATGGCACGGCTAGGAGGGTTTTAGGTCAGAAACTATGGAATTGGGTGAAGGTTGGGCTCGGCAAAGGTGAGGGACAGATTCTGGCGTGAATGGAGAATGGCTGAATGATTTTCTGATTTTATGTAGAATGAATGATGATTTTCGGCTAGGGTGTTTAGGAGCATATAAATAGGCACCTAAAACCCTAATTAAATCAGATTGGGCTAGGGTTTGTGCGGCAATTAAATGAACATGGGCTAGGGTTTGTAATCAGATTTTTAAAGAGAAAAGGGCCTAGGGTTCGGCCACTAAGTGGGCTAGGGCTAGGGTTTGTAACCAGATTTTGCATGTTAATTAGGTGGGCTTGGGTTAGGGTTTAGGTGCTGCATAGGTCCAAGAGGTAAGGATGGGTCATCCAAAAGCCCAAAGTCGAGAATAGAAACTTACGAAATTGGAAACCTCCAAGAATAGAAACTTCCAACTTTAGAAACTTTGGTTGCCAATTCCGAATTGGGAAAGATCAACCCAAAATGGAAACTTTTAGGCATAGCTTTCCTACTTCAAGTAGGAAACCTCAAATCTTCAACTCTTCAATTTCATCCCAACCTTGTGTTCCAAGCATGTCCTATTCAATCCAAGCTCACATTTTGCTCCAAAAGCTCCAAATTGCATCATTTCATGTAATACATCCTTTAACCCTGAAAACACATGAAAGTAGCTTAAAAGACTACTTTAACAAAGAAAGCATAACAAAAATGCATAAGAACTAGCTAACTAAGGCGCATAAATATGCTCCTATCACGTTCAGAGGAATAACATTAGAATGAAATGAAATTGGGACGTCCTTACTTGTGGTGGGTGGTTTAGAGGGCTTAAGGGGCTGCGGCAAGGGTTGTTGTACCCTTTCCGTGTGTATGTCTTCTTCCTCCTCCTCAATTAGCAGCTCCTCATCCACTTCTAGGCTATGTTTGGATGTTTTGGGTTCACCTCCAACCTCCATAGCACTTCCCAAAGTGATAGCATCATGGATTTCAAAATCTTCCTTCAAATTTTCAATAGTTGAGTTGGAGAGTTCACTTTGCTCTTGAATTTGTGCCGTGAACTCCATAATCTCTCCAAGTTGATTTTTCAATTCGCTCATCTCCTTAGCTTGATTGAGCATAGTTTCATTTTGATTTTGCTGCCCCTGCACCAAAGAGGTTAGTAATTGAAAATTTTGATCATTATCCGTGGACATACTTGAATTTGATTGGAATTGTTGTAGGGGAAGTTGTGCTGGCTGCATAGGTGTTAAATAAAACTCATCAGATTGCTGCCAATATCCATCTTGTTGAGCCTCCTTAGTTTGATTTTGTGAGCCCTGCACCAAAGAATTTATTTCATCAAAAATTCGATCATAATCTATTGACGAACCTGAGTTTGATTGAGCATATTGTATATGAGGTTGTGATGGCTGCATAGGTCTTGAATGGAACTCCTTTTCTTGTTGCCAATATCCTTCTTGTTGGAATTCTTGAGGTTCTGTGTAATCTGAATAATATCTCCAATCCGAATTGTAAGTGTTGGAAAACATGTTGTCCCATGATTGGCTATGGCCTTGATAACCCCAAGCATCTTCATTCGCAGCGAATTGAGAATATTGCTGATTTGGATATCCTTGCCCATAGGACACACCACATGTAGGGACACTTTGCATTGTGGTCCTTTCGGCATATTGTGACAATTGAGAAGTAAGTTCTGCCAATTGAACTTGAATGGTAGAAAAATTCATGTCTTACTTCTCTAGTATCTAAAATCAAGGAAACAAAACTAAATTAAATATCAAAAGTAAAACAAAAATAAAAATAATAATAATAAAAAAAAACAAACAGAAACAAAGTAAGTAACTAAAAACAAGACACTAAAATAAACAAAAAGAAATAACAAGGGATTAGCAAAGTTGCTAATCCCCGGCAACGACGCCAAAATTTGATGCGATGAAAGTTAAGCACTCAAATTAAACCCTTTTTTGACAATTGTAGTATATGTATAAGTAGGGATCGTTCTTGACCGGAGATTAGAAGGGATTGCTAATCTAAACTAAACTGACTTACAAAAAGAAACTTAAAAACATTTAACTAGACTCTATAGACTCAAAACACTTAAAAATACAAACTAAAACAGATTCTAACTAATTAGATACACTAAAGTAAAGGGGGATTGGGTTTTGGACGAAAATAAAGTAAAACAAAACAGAAACTAGAACTAAACAGATTTGCACGAAATTGGTTGTTTTGGATGGATGATGGGTTGGCTAGTGATGTGAAAATTATGTTGACACACAAATTAAACCCTATTGATGACAATTGTAGTAATGATACAAGTAGGGATCGTTCTAAACCGGGGATTAACTAGGGATGCTAATCAACACAAACAAGACTCAAAAACACTAAACTAGACTCTATAGACTCAAAACTAACTTAAAACACTAAAAACAGCAAGAAACAATCAAAAAGACTCAATTCTAGACCCAACAAGTGATTTGGACGAAAATAGAACTTCAAAGACTTAAAAGACTTAAAGGAAACACGTTTTGACTCTAAAAACAAGATTTAAAAGCAAGGGGTTTGGTTTCGACGAATTTAACTTTTAACACAGAAACTTTGAAAACAAACTTGACAAAAACGATTTGATGTAGATTAAGATGGTGAAAGGCTAGTTAGAAGGTTCCTTCACCACACATGAAACATATGCATACGACTCGATTTCCAATTACTCTTTCAATAAACCATGAATGACAATGCCCCAAATTAACTAGATTGCACCAATTAATTCTCAGATTTCCCTAGATTCATTGAATTGAATGGAATACGCATTACAACCAAATCATTCTTATCAAGGACCCTAACTATGGAATACACATGATAGAGACACATATCAAAGATCATTAAGTTCAATGGAAATCATAAGCATTGACGAGGCATTCATAACTATGGAATACGCATGTTACTCTTGCCTAGGATTTACTTAACACAATCGTGACTAGCGACTTTTACTACTTATGAATATAAGTTAATAACGATTAGGTGAAATTCCCTTATACTCTAGCATCAAATTCATGCATGCGAACTAAGTGTCGACCCTCAATCAACATACATAAACATGTTATCAATCAAATAGATAAGTAAACCACATTCACAATTTATGAAATCATAACTGGAAGTAATCAAGTCAAATAAAACATATGATCATGGCTTTGAATTCCCCTCTAACTATAAAGAAATTAGTTCCTCATGTTCGCAAATAAACAAAGATAAATAAACTTAAACATTGACATAAAGATAGAAAACACCTAGAATCGCTCCAACAATCCAAGCTCCTTGAATGGCATGCACGGCTCCAGATTTCTTCCTTCTTCTCCTTGCAAACTCACGGCACAATGAGGGGTTTTTGGGTGAATGGTGTAGTGAAAATATGGTAGAGAGTGGTGAATGAATGGTGCGGCACAAAGGTGGTATTTATAGGCTAAAATCACAACCCCTAGATAGCAAAGGTAAAGGTTTTGAAGGCCTAATCTGCATAGGACAATAACATACAATCCTATAAGGAAAACAAGTCAGAAATCCAAAGGGAATGGGAAGATGAAATGCGGCATCAAACTAGGAGAGGGTAAGGCTTCTAGAAATCTGAACTCCCAAAGGAAATAGGACATAGGGTGCGGCACAAAGGGTGTTTCTAGAAAGAAATACAAGGCAGATTTTTAGGCTTCTAGAAATCTGATTTTAAGCATCCTAATCTAGTTAGAAACCCTCCCTTGCAGCTGAAATGTGCGTAGTTTAGGATTAGGATAAGATAGGATAGGATAAGGTTTGTTTGAATAAGATAAGCTAAGATAATGTTATGGATGATGTTTTGGATAAGATTCCTTCACTTGAGCTGATTCTTTGGCTTTAACTCTCCTTCTTCACGTAGGAAACCTTGCTTGAGTAGGAAACTTCATACGTCTAGGAATCCATCTTCAATTAGGACTCCTACATTGATTAGGAATCCTACTTCATTTAGGAATCCTTCATTTAAGCCCTTTCCTACTTCAATTAGGAAACTTTGTATCTTCAATTCTTCAACTTCAAAACACATTCCTAGCTTCATCAATCCCTCAAATTCGTCCATCCTTTGTGCTTCATATGCATGAACTCCATTCTAGCCCAATTTTGCTCCAAAATGCTCCAAATTGCATCTTTTTGCTCACTTTGTCTCTAAAACCTGAAAACACATGAAAATAGCTTAAAAGACTAACTTAACTAAGAAAACACAACATAAATGCATAGAACTAACTAACTAAGGCGCATAAATATGCTCCTATCAGCTAGAAGGTCTTTCTCCACACATGACACACTTACATACAAATCAATATCCAATTGCTTTTCAATAAATTATGATGCTCAACACCCCAGATTAACCGTGATGCACAAATTAACCCTCAGATTTTCCTTTACTCATTGAATTGGATGAATGCATGCGACAACCCAAATCATTCTCTAAAAGTCCCCTATTGAATGCATAATAGAGATACAATTAAAGATCATTACGTTCCATGAAAATCATAAGCGTTGATGAGGCAATTGTAACTATGAATGCACGATACGTTTGCCAAGAATTGAATTAACGCAATTGTGACAAGCAACCTTCACTACTCATGAATATAAACTTGTAACGATTAGGTGAAACTTATTTATATCCTAGCATCAAATTCATGCATGAAAACTAAGTATGCATCCTTAATAAACATATACAAATCCGTTATGAATAAAATAGATAATTGAATTGCAATCACAACTTATCAAATCACAATTGGAAGAAATCAATTCATATTGCAAATATATTCATGGTTTCGAATTCTCCTCTAGCCAAAAGAGGTTTAGTTCCTCATACTTGGAATTAAACAGAAACAATTGAAATTAAACATTGAAAATCAAAGTAGAATACACCTAGAATGATCTAGCAATCCAAATTGACTGGCTAGCACAACTCCAAGCAATCCTCCTTCCTTGCAAATATGTGGCACCAAGGTGTGAGTGGTGAATGGATGGTCTCTTGTGGTGGTGGATGGATATAGGTGAGTTATGGTGAAGGGTGGAGAGTTGTGTAGATGATGTGGTGTCTTTGGATGATGGCCTATCTCTCTCCCCTTTGATGAAGGGTGAATGAATGTATTTATAGGCTAGGAAGATAATGTAGTGGGTGGTGGTAATGAGTGGATGTAGTGGTAGGTGAATGTGTTGGGTGGTTGAAATGAGTGGATGTAGTGGTAGGTGAATGTGTTGGGTGGTTGTAATGAGTGGATGTGTTGGGTGAAATGAGTGGATGTAGTGGTAGGTGAATGTGTTGGGTGGTTGTAATGAGTGGATGTGTTGGGTGGTTGTAATGAGTGGATGTGTTGGGTGAAATGAGTGGATGTAGTGGTAGGTGAATGTGTTGGGTGGTGGTAGGTGAATGTGTTGGGTGGTTGTAATGAGTGGATGTGTTGGGTGAAATGAGTGGATGTAGTGGTAGGTGAATGTGTTGGGTGGTGGTAGGTGAATGTGTTGGGTGAAATGAGTGGATGTAGTGGTAGGTGAATGTGTTGGGTGGTTGTAGTGAGTGGATGTGTTGGGTGAAATGAGTGTATGTAGTGGTAGGTGAATGTGTTGGGTGAAATGAGTGTGCTAAAATGGTTATTTATAGGGAGAGGATGATGCACAAACTTCAAATTTCGTCCATTCCTTTTGCTCCAAGCATAAGCTATCCATTCCATGCCCAAAAATGCTCCAAAATGCTCCAAAATGCACTTCTTTGCCACATTAACCCTTTGGACCTACAAACACACGAAAATAGCTTAAAATACATAATTAACTAAGAAATAACAACACAAATGCACAAGAACAAGCTAACTAAGTCGCATAAATATGCTCCTATCACATATTTATGCGACTTAATTGGCTTGTTCTCGTGTATTTACGTTGTGTTTCCTTAGTTATTTTAGTGTTTAATGTCACTTTTGTGTGTTTTCAGATTCCAAGGACAAAGTATGCAAGAAGTTGCATTTTGGAGCATTTTGGAGCAAAATGGAGCTTGGAATGATTATCACATGCTCAGAGCACAAGGAATGGACGTAATTGAAGATTTGAAGAAGTTAGGATTCCTAATCAACGAAGGATTCCTAATTGAAGATGGATTCCTATTCACACAAGGATTCCTACTCCAAGAAGGATTCCTACTTGAAATAGGAAAGTTAAGCCAAGGTTTCCTACTTTGGTTTGACCTTTCCTAAATGTTCCTAAGTTTTATCAACTTTGAAGGCATCCTAAGCATTCTAGGACATCAAATACACATCCCTTGCACATTGTGAACCCTTGCCGCACCCCCTTGATATTTCCTCTTCCTTGCCGTGCAAGGGAGAGGGTTATTTCCTGATTCTATGCTTTAAACACATTCCTAATGTGTTTTAGGACCTTGCCGCATATCCCCTTGCCTTTTCCTTTAATTTTCTGATTGTGTTTCCTATTTCTAGAAGCCTTCGACTTAATTTCTGATTACCTAAATAACCTAGGGTTTTAATTCCTGAAATCCTTTAAATAAACTCCCTTTGTGCATACATAAATCATCCATCTACTGTCCATTCATGCCAGAAACCAACCTCCACTCTCAGCCGCACCATTCTACCACCATTCACCCTATTTTCTGCCTAGAAACATACCTAGCCGGCCCCTACATTCATCCAAACCATAAACCCATCATTCTACATCATCCATAACTCCCAAAACTCACCCCCAACCCTTGTGCCGCAACAAAGGAGAGGAAGAAGAAGTGCTTGAAGGTTCTAGCTGTTCAACATCGAATCGTTGGAATATTTAGGTGTTCTCTTTATTATATTTACAATGTATAAATCTGTTTTCCTTTGTTTTGTGAACATGAGGAACTAAGCCTTTTTGGCTAGGGGGTTATTCAATACCATGATTATGCTTGCAAGATGAATTGATTACGTCTAATTGTTATTTCATGAATTGTGAATGCAATTTGCTTAACCGTTTGATTGATGACTTATTTTTGTGTGTTAATTAAGGTGGCCAACTTAGTTTTCATGCAGGAATTTGAAGCTAAAAACATAAGGAAGTTTCACCTAATAGTTACAACTTTATGTTTGCAAATAGTGGAGGTCGCTTATAAACGATCGTGTTAAGTGAATTCTTGGCAAACGTTTCATGCTTTTCATAGTAACAATTGTCTCGTCAATGCTTATAGTTTTCATGAAGCTTAATGATCTTTGATTGTACCTTTATTATGCTTTTCACGTAAGGGACTTTTACAGAATGTTTTGAGTTGTTGTATGTGCATTCCCATCCAATTCACTAACTTTAGGAAAACTTGAAGGTTAAAAAAGTGCTATCACAGTTAACCTAGGGCGTTGAGATTCATAATTAATTGAAAGAAGCAATTGGAAATCACAGTTGAATGCAAGTGTATCATGTGTGGAGAAGAACCCTCTAGTTAGTTTATCACCCATCAATTTACTTAATTTTGTCTAAAAAATCTGTTTACTTTGTTCTTGCTTTGTTTTATTTATTTTCGTCCAAAATCAACCCCATCTTATTTCTTTGAGTCATATTAACTAGAACTTGTCTTAGAATATGATTTTAAGTGTTTTAGGTCATTAGTAAACCAAAATTCGTCCAAGTTGTGTTAGAGTCCCAAAACTGCCCAGAAAGTCGTTTTTAGGCAGTTTTGAGTGTTTGTTTGCTGTTTTGAGTCTTTTGGTTTGTTTTAGTGTTTTAGAGTTTAGTTTTGCATTCTTTGAGTCTAGTTTAGTATTTTAAACTTTGTTTTACAGATTTGAGTCAGTTTAGAGTGTTTTAGCAATCCCTCCTAATCCCCGGTTGTGGAATAATTTAATTGTGCGTCATTTAAGGTACGAGAAGCATAATAAATAACATGTGGCAACTTGTTTTTCCGTTGGCCCATGATAGGAGCATATTTATGCACCTTAGTTAGCTTGTCCTTGTGCATTTACATTGTTTTTCCTTAGTTAAAGTAGTCTTTTAAGCTAGTTTTATGTGTTTTCAGGTTTTAGAGACAAAGTATGCAAGGAAGTGCAAAATGGAGCATAATTGAGCTAAAATGGCGTTTTTACTTATGGAGCACAAGGAATGGACGAGTTGAAGGTCAAAGGAGCGTAAGAAATGAAGAAATGAAAGTGAAGAACAAAGAATTCAGAATTAGAAACCAAAGTTTCTAAAGTTGGAAGTTTCTATTCTTGGAGGTTTCCATTTTTGAGAGTTTCTATTCTTGGCTTTGGGCTTCTAGATGACCCATCCTTACCTTCTTGGACAATGCCGCACCTTCCTAGCCCAATTCCTCTTGGATTCTCACTTCTTGCCGCACCATAAGCCCAATCCCTTTTAGATTTGGACCCCGTGCCGTACCTAGGCCTTCTAGAGCCTCCCTTGTGCCTTGCCTTGCAAGGCTTTCTAGAAACCTTATTTTCTGGTGGACTTTCAGCCATTTGCCGCACCTAAACCCTAGCCCATTGCTTAAACCTGATTTCCCTAGGGTTTGTGGTGCCTATATATATGTGTTCTCAGCCTTGCCGCGGGGACGACCCCCTCCACAATTCAGAAATTCGTCCAAACACATTCATTCCCCTTTGCCGCAGCCTTCCTTCACCAATCTACCATATTTCCACACTTTGCCGCAACCCCCATGTCCCCAAAACACTACCATATCATCCCTTACCTACTCATCCATCCAAATAACCCCTAGAACCTGTCTCTAGTCCTTGTGCCGCAGCCAAGAGGAGGAGAGAAAGCTTGGGACGTTCATGCCATTCAATTGAGGGTTGCTGGAACGTTTTAGGTGTTGTCTTTCCTTTGATTTCCATGTTTAATTTTGATACTCTTTGTGTTGTGAGTATGAGGAACTAAACCCCCCTTGGCTAGGGGGGAATTCGAAACCATGTTTATGCTTGCTATATGAATTGATTACCTCTAATTGTGTTTCATAAGTTGTGATTTCAATTTACTTATCTTCATGAACTATAACTGATTTGTGTATGTTTGTTGAGAGTGCACGCTTAATTTTCATGCATAAATTGAATGCTAGGATATAAGGGAATTTCACCTAATCGTTATGAACTTATATTCACAAGTGGTAAAGGTTGTTGATCACAATCGTGTTAAGTAAATTCTTGGCATAAGTTTCATGCAATTCATAGTAATAAGTGCCTCGTCAATGCCTATGGTTTTCATAGTACTTAATGATTCTTGCTTGTTCCTCTATTATGCAATTCATGTGGGGAACTTGTAGGGAATGTTTTGGGTTGTCATATGCAATCATTCAATCTAATAACTTAGGAAAATCTGAAAGTTAACTAGTGCAATTCACGGTTAATTTGGGGTGTTGAGAATTCATAAGTTATTCAAATACAATTAGAAATCGTTTTGTATGCAAGTATAACATGTGTGGAGAAGAACCCCTTAGCTAGCCTTCCTCCATAGTATTATCCAAATTCGTTTTTTACAATCTGTTCTAATTACAATCTGTGTTCTTTGTTTTTAATTTCGTCAAAACCAATTCCCCCTTTGTTTTAAAGTGTCAAATTAGTTAGAAAGTGTTTTACTTTGTGTTTTTAAGTGTTTGGATTCAAGTTAAAACCCAAATTCGTCCAATTTGGTGCTTAGTGTCCAAAACTGCCCAGGAAGTGGTTTTTAGGCAGTTTTGAGTCTTTTGGTTGCTGTTTTGAGTCTTTTGGTTTGTTTAAGTGTTTTAAAGTTTAGTTTTGCATTCTTTGAGTCTAGTTAGTGTTTTAAACTTGTTTTTACGGTTTTGAGTCAATTCCAAGTGATTTTGCAATCCCTCCTAATCCCCGGCCTAGAACGATCCCTACTTACATACTTTGCTACAATTGATAAAAAGAGGGTTTAATTTGTGTGCTAGTTAATATCATATCAGCCCAAAACAGCTCCAAGTGCATAATCCGATGCATCACACATTAGTTCAAAGGGAATGGACCAATCCGGTGGAGTGATAATTGGTGCCGTGGTGAGGAGGTCTTTGAGGTGGTTGAATGCTTGCTCACACGCCTCGTTGAACTCAAAAGGCACTTCCTTTTGTAGGAGACGGCATAGGGGCTGTGCAATCTTGGAAAAGTCCTTGATAAATCGTCGGTAGAATCCTGCATGAATAAGAAAAGAACGAACCTCTCTCACCGAAGTAGGAGAGGGTAAGTAGTGTACAAGATCTATTTTAGACTTATCAACCTCAATTCCTCGTTCAGAGATTATATGACCCAAAACAATACCTTGTTTAACCATAAAATGGCATTTCTCCCAATTTAACACAAGGTTTGTTTCAACACAACGTTTCAAGATTAAAGTGAGATTATCCAAGCAATTATTGAATGAATTACCAAACACACTAAAATCATCCTGATGCGTAAAATAACTAAACACACAAATTAAACCCTCTTTTGTCAAATTGTAGTAAAGATGTAAGTAGGGATCGTTCTAGACCGGGGATTAGGAGGGATTGCTAAACACTTGGAAACTGACTTAAAAACTCAAAAACAAAGTTTAAAACACTAAACTAGACTCCAAGAATGCAAAACTAAAGGTTAAAACACTTAAACAAACCTAAAACTCAAAACAGCAACCTAATGACTCAAAACTGCCTAAAAACCACTTTCTGGGCAGTTTTGAGAACCTAACAAGAACTTGGACGAATTTGGGTGAAAACTTGAATCAAAACACTTAGAAACACAAATCAAAACACTTTCCAACTAATCTAAGACTTCAAAATAAAGCGGGATTTGTTTTGGACGAAAATTAACTAACAAAACAGATTGCAAATTAAAAGCAGATTGTAAAACGAAATTAGATGAAACTATGGATGATGGATTAGTTAGAGGCTCTTTCTCCACACATGACAAGTATGCAAACGACTCAATTTCCAGTTATTCCTTCATAGAATTACGAATGACAATGCCCCAAATTAACTGTGACATCACTAGTTAATTCTCAAGTTTTCCTTGTGTTATCGGATTGGATGACATCATTCGACAACCCGAAGCATTCCTTAAAAGTTCCCTACATGACATCATAATAAAGATACGATCAAAGATCATTACGTTCAATGAAAACTATAAGCATTGACAAAGCACTTGCAACTATGACATCATGTCACTCATGCTAAGAATTGGGCTTAACGCGATCGTGACTAGCGACCTTCACTACATATGAATATAAGTGTGTGACGATTATGTGAAACAACCTTATATTCTAGCATCATATTCATGCAAGCCAATTAAGTGTCGACCCCTAATTAACAAACACAAATAAGCTATTATTCGCACAGTTAAGCCAATTGCATTCACGATTCAAGAATTCATAACTGGAATTTATCAAATCAAATTGCACACATAGTCATGGCTTCGAAATCACCCCTAACCAATAGGGGTTTAGCCACTCATGTTCATAGCAAAACGAAAGAGAAAGAAATTACACATTGAAATTATGAAACGAATTACACCTAGAATGCACCAACGATGAAGCTTGAACTTCCAAGGATCCTTCCTTCCTCCTTGCTGCCACGGACAAGTGGGTGAGTTTTGGGGCTTATGGATGGTGTAGAATGATGGGTTTATGGCTGGGATAGGTGTATGGGACGGCTAGGGTGGTTTTGGGTCAGAAAATATGGTGAATGGTGAAGGAATGGGGCTGTTGAAGATGGAGAATGGTTTCTGGCGTGAAGGATTATTTTCTGGATGAATGGTGATCTTTGTGGCTGCACAAGAATGTTTATTTAAAGGAATTAGGAAATTAAAAACCCTAGACTCTTTTGGTAAACAGAAATTTAGTCAAAACCTTCTAGAAATAGGAAATTAAATCAGAAACTTAAGGGGAATTAGCCAAAAGGTGCGGCACTAACCTAAAACAGATTAGGAAGGTGTTTTAGGTCAGATTTTGGGAAAGAAACCCTCTCCCTTGCACGGCAAGGAAGAGGAAGGGATGAGGGAGGTGCGGCAAAGGTCCTAGAGTGGTTTAGGGCCTTTGTTTGGTGTCCCAAAGTGCTTAAAAGGTATTCAAAGTGGCTGGAAATTAAGGACATTTAGGAATAGGGAAAGTCAACCAAAATAGGAAACCTTGGCTTAACTTTCCTACTTCAAGTAGGAATCCTCGAATGAGTAGGAATCCTTCTTCAATTAGGAATCCTCGAATGAGTAGGAATCCTTCTTCAATTAGGAATCCTTTGTTGATTAGGAATCCTTCTTGGATTAGGAAACTAACTTTCTTCAAGACTTCAATTCATCCATTCCTTTTGCTCCAAAAGGCTCCATTTTGCTTCTTTTTGCACACTTTGACCTTAGAACCTGAAAACACACAAAAGTGACTTTAAACACTAAAATAGCTAAGTAAACACAACCTAAATGCACTAGAACAAGCCAATTAAGTAGCATAAATATGCTCCTATCATATCCATGAATATCTCAATAATCCTCTCAACATAATCAGAAAAGATGCTAACCATACACCTTTGAAACGTGGCAGGAGCATTGCACAAACCGAATGGCATGCGTCGATATGCAAACGTTCCAAAGGGACAAGTAAAAGTGGTCTTTTCTTGATCATCCGGGGCAATGACAATTTGATTATATCCGGAATATCCATCAAGAAAACAATAAAAGGAATGACCTGCTAGCCTTTCAAGCATTTGATCTAGGAAGGGCAATGGGAAGTGATCCTTCCTTGTGGTGGCGTTTAGCTTCCTATAATCAATGCACACTCGCCAACCGGTTTGAATTCGGGTGGGCACAAGCTCATTCTCCGCATTCTCTACAACCGTCACTCGAGATTTCTTGGGCACACATTGGATAGGTGAAACCCAACGGCTATCGGAGATGGGATAAATTACACCACAATCAAGGAGCTTGATTATCTCCTTTTTCACAACTTCCATCATCGGAGGGTTAAGACAGCGTTGAGCCTCTCTAGTTGGTTTGGCCCCCTCCTCAAGAAATATGTGATGCATACATGTTGTAGGATACTTATACCTTTGATATCGGCCAAGGTCCATCCTAGGGCAGATTTGAACTCCTTTAACACACGCACTAGTTTCTCCTCTTCTTGTGCCGTGAGGGATGAGGAGATGATGGCAGGTAAGGTCTCGTTTTCCCCCAAGAAAATGTACTTCAAATGGCTTGGTAAGGGTTTGAGATCAAGGATGGGTGCCTGAACGATGGATGGAAGCAACTTGTTAGTCGAAATTGGAATTGAATCGAAGTTAGGAGACTTACCACCATGCTTAGGTAATGACTCAAGGGCGGCCACCAACTCAATAATTTCCTCACTAGGAGGCACGGCATGGAAAGGTTCATGTATGCCGTGGGGTAGCATAGAATCAGCCCCCTTGGTTTTGAGTTCCATGCCTCGTGTAATGACTTTTTCAAGCGCATCGTCATTCAAATCTTCAAGATATCCCTGCGCCAAAGAGTCAATTATATCAATAGAGAAACATGAATGGTCCTCACTAGGGTAGTTAATGGAATCAGAAAGATTAAAATTAACAACTTCCCCTTCAAATTCCATGGACAAAGTTCCATTATACACGTCAATCTTCGTCCAGGCCGTTTTCATGAATGGCCTTCCAAGGAGGATGGGCAATGAAGGAGCATGGTTTGATTCATCCATTTCGAGGACATATCTATCGGCCAATTGTATGATTACACCATCATGTTTCAACTCACCTAAGTTCATAGATACATAAATGGAGTATGGCATAACATTTATAGAGGCTCCTAAATCTAGCATGGCAGATTTGAAACGGGTGTTACCAATGACGCACGGAATTGTAAAGCTACCCAGATCTTTGCATTTGGGGGTAGTTTGCGTTGCAAGATGGCGGAGACATTTTCACCTACCTTCACAACCTCCTTGGTTGAAATCCTCTTCCTAATGGTGCACAGCTCCTTTAAAAACTTGGTGTATCTCGGAACTTGCTTGATTGCATCCAAAAGGGGTATGTTAACTTGAACTTTCCTAAGTGTCTCAAGGATGTGCTTTTCAGCTTCTTCCTTCTTTGTTTGCATAAACCTGCTAGGAAAAGGAACATTCGAAGGCAAAACATTAGTAGAAACTGAATTTGACACATTCTTACCCTTATTAGACAAATTGGACAGATTTGGAGCCATGGAGGCTTGCGGCATAGGTGTGTCCACCTTTGCCATGGGTGGGCTTGCTTCTTCCTCTTCAAATTGCAAGTTTTTATCCTCTTTGAGACCTGATGTGGATGGTTTAGAACCTGCCCCAACTTCTTTTCCACTTCTCAACAATATGACTTTTGCACTTTCGAACCCGCCCTTCGGATTTGGAATGGTAGAACTAGGAAGTTGGCCTTGGTCTCGAAACTTCGCTACAAAATCTGCAATCTGCCCAATTTGTTTCTCCAAGTGATCCACCCTTTTGTTTTGGTTTTGCATTGCTTGGGTGTGATCGTCTTACCCCTGAGAAAACTTGGTTAGTATCTTAAGAAGTGCATCATTATCTAGAGACGTACCTGAAGCATTTGGGGCAGATTGTGGTTGGACTTGAGGGGGTGCGTATGGTTTGGTGTAGAAACTCGGGGGTTGTTGCCTAAAGCCTTATTGTGGTTGGGATTGTTGTGGCTCCCTCCGTTTGAATTTTGGGTGGTCTCTCCAACCTGGATTGTAGGTATTGGAATATGGATCGTTTCTTGGTTGATTTTGGCTTTGAAATCCAATGACATTCGCGCTCTCCCATCCACCATTCTCAATGAGTTAAGGACACTTTTCGGAGGCATGTCCTTAGATAGAATATACGCCACACACCATGGGTCCTTGAATCTTCATTCCCTCGGCCATCTGTGAAACAATGGAAGTAAGATTAGCTAACTGAGATTGAATATTGGATGTGGAACTTACCTCATGCACTTGTTGCCGTGGGTCCTCTTTGGCCTACACCCTCGTATTGTTGAGTGTTCAACCCTCGATTAGCAATCAAGATTTTTGCAGCCATGGGCGTTTTGTCCACCAATGCTCCACCAGCCGAAGCATCGAGCATTTGACATTCAAGTGGTAGGAGCCCCTCGTAAAAGTATTGTAGAAGTAGTTCCTCTTCATACTCTCGCATCTGAATATCGCTTATCTTTTTACGAAGAAGGATGATTCGAGAAGTTGGGAAGAACTTCTCCAAAAATGCCCTCTTCATACTCTCCCATGACGTAACTGTTCCGGGAGCCAACTCGTATAACCAATCCTTGGCTTTGTCCATCAAAGAGAATGGAAAAGCCTTCATCTTCAAAATACTTCTGTCGACATTAACCGGAGTCATACTTGAGCAAACCACCTCAAACTCTTTCAAATGCTTGTTAGGGTCCTCCATGGACAGGCCATGGAACTTTGGAATGTGGTGGAGCAAACTTGACTTTAACTCAAACTCTTCGGTTTTACCTTGAGCAGCCGTGGGATATTGGATACACAAGGGTGCGGCATTATCCAATCCCGAGGTGGAAAGCTCCTTGAGTGTACGGTTGTCCATGGCCATGCCTTGAACTTCTCCACCCACTTGTGCCGTGGGATCCTCTTCCTCATCTAGAACTTTTTCTTCAATGTCAGGTTCCGGGCTAGGTGGGTTAGACTCTTGTTGGTTCCTCCTTCTTCTTAAAGTTCTCTCGAAATCGTCGTCAAAGTCTAAAATATGCTCATGAACAAGTTGGGAACTTCTAGTCATGCACTAGTACCTAAAAACAAAGAAACAAAACAAATCAGCAACTAAGATAGAAAACAAACAAAAAATAAAAAGAAATAACGAGGGATTAGCAAAGTTGCTAATCCCCGGCAACGGAGCCAAAATTTGATGCGTAAAATAACTAAACACACAAATTAACCCTCTTGTTGACAATTGTCGTATGGATAAGTAGGGATCATTCTTAAACCGGGGATTAGGAGGGATTGCTAAAACACTCTAAACTGACTCAAATTTGTAAACCAAAGTTTAAAATACTAAACTAGACTCAAAGAATGCAAAACTAAACTCTAAAACACTAAAACAAACCAAAAGACTCAAAACAGCAAACAAACACTCAAAACTGCCTTAAAACCACTTTCTGGGCAGTTTTGGGATTGTAACACAACTTGGACGAATTTTGGTTTTCTAATGACCTAAAACACTTAAAAACATATTCTAAGATAAGTTCTAGTTAATATGACTCAAAGAAATAAGATGGGGTTGATTTTGGACGAAAATAAATAAAACAAAGCAAGAACAATGTAAACAGATTTTTAGACAAAATTAAGTAAATTGATGGGTGATAGACTAACTAGAGGGTTCTTCTCCACACATGATACACTTGCATTCAACTTTGATTTCCAATTGCTTCTTTCAATAAACTATGAATCTCAACGCCCTAGGTTAACTATGATAGCACTTTTTTAACCTTCAAGTTTTCCTAAAGTTAGTGAATTGGATGGGAATGCACATGCAACAACTCACAACATTCTCTAAAAGTCCCTTACGTGAAAAGCACAATAAAGGTACAATCAAAGATTATTAAGCTTCATGAAAACTATAAGCATTGACGAGGCAATTGTTACTATGAAAAGCATGAAACGTTTGCCAAGAATTCACTTAACACGATCGTTTATAAGCGACCTCCACTATTTGCAAACATAAAGTTGTAACTATTAGGTGAAACTTCCTTATGTTTTTAGCTTCAAATTCCTGCATGAAAACTAAGTTGGCCACCTTAATTAACACACAAAAATAAGTCATCAATCAAACGGTTAAGCAAATTGCATTCACAATTCATGAAATAACAATTAGACGTAATCAATTCATCTTGCAAGCATAATCATGGTATTGAATAACCCCCTAGCCAAAAAGGCTTAGTTCCTCATGTTCACAAAACAAAGGAAAACAGATTTATACATTGTAAATATAATAAAGAGAACACCTAAATATTCCAACGATTCGATGTTGAACAGCTAGAACCTTCAAGCACTTCTTCTTCCTCTCCTTTGTTGCGGCACAAGGGTTGGGGGTGAGTTTTGGGAGTTATGGATGATGTAGAATGATGGGTTTATGGTTTGGATGAATGTAGGGGTCGGGTAGGTATGTTTCTGGGCAGAAAATAGGGTGAATGGTGGTAGAATGGTGCGGCTGAGAGTGGAGGCTGGTTTCTGGCATGAATGGACAGTAGATGGATGATTTGTGGCTGCACAAAGGGAGTTTATTTAAAGGATTTTAGGAATTAAAACCCTAGGTTATTTAGGTAATCAGAAATTAAGTCTAAGGCTTCTAGAAATAGGAAACACAATCAGAAAATTAAAGGAAAAGGCAAGGTATATGCGGCAAGGGTTTGAAATAGATTAGGAAAGTGTTTGAATGCAAGGAATCAGGAAACAATCCTCTCCCTTGCACGGAAAGGAAGAGGAATGGGCAAGGTGTGTGCGGCAAGGGGTGATTTTATGCAAGGAGTGTGTGTTTGATGTCCTAGAGTGCTTAGGAAGCCTTCAAAGTCGATAACACTTAGGGACACTTAGGAAAGGTCAAACCAAAGTAGGAAACCTTGGCTTAACTTTCCTACTTCAAGTAGGAATCTTTGTTGGAGTAGGAATCCTTGTTCTTCTAGGAATCCTCATGTGATTAGGAATCCATCTTCAATTAGGAATCCTTCGTTGATTAGGAATCCTTCTTTGATTAGGAATCCTTCGTTGATTAGGAATCCTAATTTCTTCAAGTCCTCAATTCATCCATTCCTTTTGCTCCAAAAGGCTCCAAATTACATCATTTTGCACACTTCGGCCTTAGAATCTGAAAACACACAAAAGTGACTTTAAACACTAAAATAACTAAAGAAACACAACGTAAATGCATGAGAACAAGCCAATTAAGTCCCATAAAGATGCTCTTATTACCACTCCGGCATTACATGCTCCTTTCCGTCACTCAGGTCATTGTCCAGATTGACGTCGAAATCAGCATGGTGGAAACACATGATAATTATTAAACTATGTTGATGGCTCTATTACTTCAACCTTGGCTAGCGTTGGGATCATCATCCAATCCCCAAATCAACACCGTTGGTATTTCTCTCTCAAGCTTGATTTTGATTGTACAAATAATCAGGATGAATACGAAGCCTTTATTATCGGCCTTAACATCTTTCACGACTTAAGAGGAGTTTGCGTACTCATCCTCAGCAATTTGGAACTTGTGATTAACCAGCTGAATGGAACTTTCTGTTGTATGTGTTGTACTCTGGTGCCCTATCACATGGTTGCCAACTATTTGGTTGAGTCATTCAATAATATCAGGTTCAAACACATCTCCTCCGTATGAAACATCGACATAGACGAACTGGCTCAAATAGCCTCCGGAGCATAACTCCTAGGGGGCACGCTAGGCCAGGCGATACCTCTAGTATGACAATCACACCCGACCTTGGTTAATCAACACGACCACGTGATCCATACACGAGTAATGTCTTTACCTTCGTTGTTCGAATGAGGAGATCCAGTAAACGTATGTGTTGTCGAGACATTACCAGGCCACTGGAAAAGGTTAATCATGCGATATCTCGATAACCCCTGTGACAAACACGACTGTAGGACAAGGGTCCATGCCACAAATTACGTGTTGTATCAGAATGAATTGTACCGGAAAGGTGAGGATGGTTTATTATTATTATGCCTCAGCCCTGATAGGAGCATATTTATGCGCCTTAGTTAGCTAGTTCTTATGTATTTATGTTGTGTTTTCTTAGTTAAGTTAGTCTTTTAAGTTATTTTCATGTGTTTTCAGGTTTTAAAGACAAAGTAAGCAAAAAGATGCAATTTGGAGCATTTTGGAGCAAAATTGAGCTAGAATGGAGTTCATGCATGTGAAGCACAAAGAATGGACGAATTTGAAGGATTGAAGAAGCTAGGAATGTGTTTCGAAGTTGAAGAATT
Organism: Malus x robusta; assembly: GCA_963082935.1. NCBI lineage: Eukaryota > Viridiplantae > Streptophyta > Magnoliopsida > Rosales > Rosaceae > Malus > Malus x robusta. The sequence goes on along the minus strand of OY720340.1, from coordinate 17,706,160 downwards.
AAAGATACAAAGTTTCCTAGTTGAAGTAGGAAAGGGCTTAAATGAAGAATTCCTAAATAAAGGAGGATTCCTAATCATGGAAGGAGTCCTAGTTGAAGATGGATTCCATGAAGAATGAAGATTCCTACTCAAGCATGGTTTCCTACTTGAAGAAGGGAAGTTAAAGTCAAAGAATCAGCTCAAGTGAAGGAATCTTATCCAAAACATCATCCATAAACTTATCTTAGCTTATCCTAACACACCTTATCCTATCTTATCTTCTCCTAATCCTAATCTACCTACATTTCAGCTGCAAGGGAGGGTTTCTAACCATATTAGGATGCTTAAAATCAAATTTCTAGAAGACCTAATCCTTTCCTACAAAGGTGGCACCTAGAACCCTTCTAGAAGCCTAAAAATCTGCCTTGTATTTTCTTTCTAGAAACCACTCTTTGTGCCGCATCCTACATCCTATTTCCCTTGGGATTTTGGTTTTCTAGAAGCCTTATTCTCTCCTAGTCTTATGCCGCACTTCATCCTCCCATTCCCTTTGGATTTCTGACTTGTTTTCCTTCTAGGATTGTATGTTCTTTTCCTATGCAGATTAGGCCTTTAAAACCTTGTCCTTTGCTACCTAGGGGTTGTGATTTTCAGCCCATAAATACAACCTTTTGCCGCACCTATCATTCACCACTCTCTACCATATTTTCACTACACCATTCACCCAAAAAACCCCTCTTGTGCCGTGAGTTTTGCAAGGAGAAGAAGGAAGAAATCTGGAGCCGTGCATGCCATTCAAGGAGCTTGGATTGTCGGAGCGATTCTAGGTGTTTTCTATCTTTATGTCAATGTTTAAATTTATTTATCTTTGTTTATTTGCGAACATGAGGAACTAATTTCTTTATAGTTAGAGGGGAATTCAAAGCCATGATCTTATGTTTTATATGATTTGATTTCTTCCAGTTATGATTTCATAAATCGTGAATGTGGTTTACTTATCTATTTGATTGATAACATGTTTATGTATGTTGATTGAGGGTCGACACTTAGTTTGCATGCATGAATTTGATGCTAGAGTATAGGGGAATTTCACCTAATCGTTATTAACTTATATTCATAAGTAGTAAAAGTCGCTAGTCACGATTGTGTTAAGTAAATCCTTGGCAAGAGTAACATGCGTATTCCATAGTTATGAATGCCTCGTCAATGCTTATGATTTCCATTGAACTTAATGATATTTGATATGTGTCTCTATCATGCGTATTCCATAGTTAGGGTCCTTGATGAGAATAATTTGGTTGTAATGCGTATTCCATTCAATTCAATGAATCTAGGGAAATCTGAGAATTAATTGGTGCAATCTAGTTAATTTAGGGTATTGTCATTCATGGTTTGTTGAAAGAGTAATTGGAAATCGAGTCGTATGCATATGTTTCATGTGTGGAGAAGGAACCTTCTAACTAGCCTTTCACCATCTTAACTTACATTGTAATCGTTTTTGTCAAGTTTGTTTTCAAAGTTTCTGTTTTAAAAGTTAAATTCGTCAAAACCAAACCCCTTGTTTTTAAACCTTGTTTTTAGAGTTAAAACTTGTTTCCTTTTAGGCTTTTGAGTCTTTGAAGTTGTATTTTCGTCCAAATCACTTGTTAGGTCTAGAATTGAGTCTTTTTTATTGTTTCTTGCTGTTTTTAGTGTTTTAAGTTAGTTTTGAGTCTATAGAGTCTAGTTTAGTGTTTTTGAGTCTTATTTGTGTTAATTAGCATCCCTAGTTAATCCCCGGTTTAGAACGATCCCTACTTGCTTCATTACTACAATTGTCATCAATAGGGTTTAATTTGTGTGTCAATATAATTTTCACACCAAATTTTGGCACCGTTGCCGGGGATTAGCAAGCTTGCTAATCCTTTGGGTTTACCGTGTGTTTTGTGTGTCTTTTACTAGTTTTCTGATTTTGTTTTGTTTTCTTTGTTTAGGTACTAGTTTATGACTCGGAGTACCCATCCAGTTCGTGAACATATCTTGGATTTTAACGACGATTTTGAACGAGATTTGAGAAGAAGAAAGAGGAGGCATCCGGAACCTAGTGAACCTAGTTCAAGTTCAGAGGCCGAATCTGAATTTGAAGAAGAATTTGAAGAAGAAGTCATGGCAGCGGACAATTGTACAATTAAGGAGCTCTCGGCCTCGGGGTTGGCAAATGCAACACCTCTTTGCATTCAATATCCCGCGGTTGCCCAAGGCAAGACCAATGAGTTTGAACTAAAGTCGAGTTTGTTACATCACATTCCTAAATACCATGGGCTTTCCATGGAAGATCCAAACAAGCATCTTAAAGAGTTCGAGGTAGTTTGTTCCAGTATGACACCCATCAATGTTGATGAGAATATTCTGAAGATGAAAGCCTTTCCATTCTCTCTCTTGGAAAAGGCCAAAGATTAGCTTTAGGAATTAGCGCCCGGAACGGTCACTTCTTGGGAAAGCTTGAAGATGGCGTTTTTAGAGAAGTTCTTCCCCACTTCGAGAGTCATTCTCTTGAGGAAGAAGATTAGTGGCATTCAATAAAGCCAAGGAGAGTCATTTCCGGCATACCATGATCGTTTCAAGGCTCTTGTCGCCTCATGTCCTCAACATCAAATGAAAGAAGAGCTTTTACTGCAATACTTTTACGAAGGACTTCTTCCAATTGAGCGACAAATGCTCGATGCTTCAGCGGGAGGTGCATTGGTTGACAAAACACCGATGGCTGCAAAGACCCTAATTGCCAACCGAGCCTTAAATGCATAACAATACGAAGGACTTGGGCAAAGAGACTTCCCACGACAGCAAGTTAATGAGGTAAGTTCTCCTTTCGACATTAAATCCCAATTGGCTAACCTTACTTCCATTATGTCACAGATGGCCGAAGGGATGAAGCTACAAGGACCAAGTGTTTGTGGCGTGTGTTCTATGTAAGGACACCCCAATGATCAATGTCCTCAACTAATAGAGAATGGAGGATGGGAGAGTGCTAATGTCGTGGGCTATCAAGGTCAAAATCAGCCACGCAACGATCCATACTCCAACACTTACAATCCGGGTTGGAGAGATCACCCAAACTTCAAATGAAGAGAACCCCAACAAGGCCAACAACAAAGCACATTTAGGCAACAACCCCCGGGTTTCTATCAAAAGCCGTTTGCACCAACTCAACCCCAAGCACAACCCGCCCAAAAACCAGGTTCGTCTATTGATAATGATCAGATTTTTAATTTACTAACTTCTATGGCGCATGGCATGCAAACTAGGGACAAGAAGGTGGATGAGTTGGAAAAGCAAGTGGGGCAAATTGCCGAGTTTATGGGGCAGTTTCGAGAGCAAGGGAGACTCCCTAGTTCAACCGTTGCAAATCCAAATGAGGGATTCGAAACCGCCAAAGCAATCACATTTAGTGTTTAAAGTCATTTTCGTGCAATTTCAGGTTTAGAGACAAAATATGCAAAGAAGTGCGAAATGGAGCATTTGAGAGCAAAATTGAGCTGGAATGTTGTGTATGCTTATGGAGCACAAGAAATGGACGAGTTTGAAGGTCAAAGGAGCTTAAGAAATGAAGAAATGAAAGTGAAGAACAAAGAATTCGGAATTGGAAACCAAAGTTTCTAAAGTTGGAAGTTTCTATTCTTGGAGGTTTCCATTTTCGAGAGTTCTATTCTTGGCTTTGGGCTTTTAGATGACCCATCCTTACCCTCTTAGATTGGAGCCGCACCTTCCAGGCCCAATCTCTCTTGAATTCTGACTTGTTAGGCCATTTCCTTGTGGATTTCGGTTATACAAATCCCTTTCTAAAACTAAGTGGACCTAAACCCTAATTCCTTAGTTTGCATGCATGAATTTGATGCTAGAGTATAAGGGAATTTCACCTAATCGTTATTAACTTATATTCATAAGTAGTAAAAGTCGCTAGTCACGATTGTGTTAAGTAAATCCTAGGCAAGAGTAACATGCGTATCCCATAGTTATGAATGCTTCGTCAATGCTTATGATCTCCATTGAACTTAATGATCTTTGATATGTGTCTCTATCATGCGTATTCCATAGTTAGGGTCCTTGATAAGAATAATTTGGTTGTAATGCGTATCCCATTCAATTCAATGAATCTAGGGAAATCTGAGAATTAATTGGTCAATCTAGTTAATTTGGGGCATTGTCATTCATGGTTTGTTGAAAGAGTAATTGGAAATCGAGTCGTATGCATATGTTTCATGTGTGGAGAAGGAACCTTCTAACTAGCCTTTTACCATCTTAATTTACCTAAAATCGTTTTTGTCAAGTTTCTTTTCAAAGTTTTTGTTTTGTTTTTAAATTCGTCCAAAATCAATCCCCCTTTACTTGGTTGAGTCATAGTAGTTAGAAATCACTTTAGTATGTGTTTTTAAGTGTCTTAGGTCAAGTTAAAACCAATTTTCGTCCAAGTTTGTGTCTAGTGTTCAAAACTGCCCAGATTGTGGTTTTAAGGCAGTTTTGAGTGTTTCTGGGCTGTTTTGAGTCTTTTGGTTTGTTTTGGTGTTTTAAAGTTTAGTTTTGCATTCTTTGAGTCTAGTTTAGTGTTTTAAACTTGTTTTTACGTATTTGAGTCAGTTTTCAAGTGATTTTGCAATCCCTCCTAATCCCCGGCCTAGAACGATCCATACTTACATACTTACTACAATTGATAAAAAGAGGGTTAATTTGTGTGTCAACATGAATTTCACATCAAATTTTGGCGCCGTTGCCGGGGATTAGCAAAGTTGCTAATCCCTTGGATTGTTTTATTTCAATTTGTTTAATTGAGTCCAGATTTTTACTTTGTTTTTGTTTCTTGTTTTTAGGTACTAGTTTATGACTCGGAGCTCTCATCCGGTTCGTGAACACATCTTGGACTTTGACGACCATTTTGAACGAGAGTTGAGACGAAAGAGGAAGAACCCAGAACCTAGTGAATCAAGTGCAAGTTCCGAGTCTGTTTCTGAATTTGAAGAGGAAGTGGAAGACATGGCAGCGGACAACCGAACGATCAAGGAGCTTTCCGCTTCGGGATTGGATAATGCTGCACCTCTATGTATCCAATACCCTAGGGCGGCTCCGGACAAAACTGCCGAGTTCGAATTGAAGTCAAGCTTGTTACATCACATTCCGAAGTACCATAGGTTGTCCATGGAGGAGCCTAACAAGCACTTGAAAGAGTTCGAGGTGGTGTGTTCAAGCATGACTCCAATCAATGTCGACGGGAGTATATTGAAGATGAAGGCATTTCCCTTTTGTCTCATGGACAAGGCGAAAGATTGGTTATATGAATTAGCTCCCGGAATGGTCACATCTTGGGAGAGCATGAAGCGAGCTTTCTTGGAGAAGTTTTTCCCAACTTCTCAAGTCATCCTCCTACGAAAAAGGATAAGTGGAATTCAACAAGAAGAAGGTGAGTCTTTTCCTACGTATTATGAACGTTTTAAATCTCTTGTTGCTTCTTGTCCACAACATCAAATGAAGGAGGAGCTTCTTCTACAATACTTCTACGAGGGACTTCTACCAATCGAACGACAAATGCTAGATGCTTCGGCGGGAGGAGCTTTGGTGGACAAGACTCCCACGGCAGCAAAGACATTGATTGCTAATCGAGCGTTGAACGCTCAACAATACGAAGGCGTTGGACAAAGAAGCACCACACGGCAACACCAAGTGAATGAGGTAAGTGCCATAATCGAACTTCAAAATCAAATGGCTAACCTTACTACTTTGCTTTCTCAGGTTGTGGAAGGGCCAAAAGTTCAAAATGTAAGTGCGTGTGGCATATGTTCCATGCAAGGACACCCTACGGACACATGCCCACAATTGATCGAGAATGGAGGGTGGGAAACCGTCAATGCCGTGGGCTTTGGGCAACAATACCAACAAAGGAATGATCCCTTTTCTAACACTTACAATCCCGGTTGGCGTGATCATCCGAATTTCAAATGGCGGGAACCCCAACAAGGCCAACAACAAAATACATTTCAGCAACAACCCCCGGGTTTCTATCAAAAGCCATTCGCACCAAATCACAATCAAATACAATCTGCCCCAACAAATTCAGGTACGTCCTTGGATAATGATGCAATTCTTAAATTACTCAACACTTTGTCTCAGGGGCAAGAGAATCAACCCGCAGCATTGCAAAGCCAAGCTAAAAGGGTGGATCACTTGGAAAAGAAAATTGGGCAAATTGCGGAGTTTGTAGGACAGTTTCGAGACCAAGGAAGACTCCCTAGTTCAACCGTTGCAAATCCAAAAAGGGGGTTTCGAAACCGCCAAAGCAATTACATTAAGGAGTGGCAAACAAGTTGGAACCGAACCCCAAACATCCAATTTAAGTCAAAAAGAGGATGAAAAGCTACTGTTTGAGGAAGAACCCCAAACCTCAACCACGGCAAGGAAGGAGAAAACAATGCCACAACCTTCTATTGCACCTTTGCCGTGTCCTACACCTAAGGTAAGTCATAATTCGACCCAATCAAGTTCTATTCCACTAAATGTGCCCTTTCCTAGCAGGTTTATGCAAGCCAAGAACGACGAGGAGGAAAAAGACATTCTGGAGACGTTTAGGAAGGTGCATGTCAACATCCCACTCCTCGATGCAATAAAGCAAATCCCGAAATATGCTAAGTTCTTGAAGAAGCTTCGCACAACAAGGAATCGGATTCGGGAGAAAGAGGTGGTACACGTAAGTGAGAATGTATCTGCGTTGTTGCAAAGAAAGTTACCACCTAAATGCAAAGATCCAGGTAGTTTCACTATCCCTTGTGTTATTGGTAATACGAGGTTTGATCATGTTATGCTAGATTTAGGTGCATCAATCAATGTCATGCCATATTCTGTTTATGCATCGATGAATCTAGGAAAGCTTAAACATGATGGTGTTATTATTCAATTAGCTTATCGATCTAATGCATATCCGAAAGGAGTTTTGGAGGATGTTTTGGTGCAGGTAGACCATTTGATTTTTCCTGCAGATTTCTATGTGCTTGACATGGAAGATTCGGTACACTCTCCATCATCACCACTCTTACTTGGACGTCCTTTCATGAAAACAGCTCAACCAAGATTGATGTGGCCAAGGGAGCAGTCACTATGGCGTTTGGTGGTGATATGATTAATTTCAAAGTTTCCGAATCTACTGAGAATACTAATGATGTTCGTTCTTGTTGTGCCATTGATGTAATTAAAAGTAAAAGGCAGGAACGTTCAACACCAATCAAGAAGATTGCATTTCAAACTATCAATAAAGAGGGAATTGGAGTAAAACACAAGGATTACACGACCACAACCCTCAAACCCCCAAATCTGGCCGAGAGCACCCCACATGCATTTGTTGATTGTGTTGCCGCTTCCTTGCTGAACATTGGTAAGCCACCTATTCCGATTTCGATTCCCATTTCAACTAATAGGTTGTTACCTTCTTTGGTGCAGGTACCTAATCGAATGCAAGGTGGTGGGGAAGTTTACATTGATTTTTGGAAGCACAAGGACCCAATCAGGAGGGATTACTATCCCCTTCCATTCATAGAGCCAATGTATGAGTATTTTGAGGAGCATGACGTGGAGGATGTATCCCTCGATGACGTGGGCCCTATTCAAGCTTAATTGGAGGCATCGTCCGGCTGGAAGACGTTAAAGCAAGCGCTTCGTGGGAGGCAACCCATGCAAATAAGGAAGACCTAGGAAGCTCCGGCATCATAATCAGATTTGCGTTCCTAAACCCTACTCTTTATTGCTTTTACTTTGCCATATTTTTCATGTTTGCTAGTTATGTTATTTGCTTGTTTTTGTGTGAGTCTATGTTTGAAACATTGAGGACAATGTTTGGTTTAAGTGTGGGGGGGTGAACAAAGTGTTTTTGTTGCAAAATTCGTAGGATTTTACCACCTAACATTTCAAAGGTTGTTTTTCATTGTTTTTGAGTGTTTTTAGAATGTTTTGATGTGTTTTTATGTGGCTTTACCATAAAATACGAAAATTCAAGAAAAAATTCGAAAAAGTTTTGAAAAAACCCAAAAAGAGTCGTTTTAAAGTTGTTTTTGTGTGTTTGTGTCTTAGGGTACCTTCCAACACAATGATGAGGATTTGGTTTTTAATTGCATGACGGTTAAAGAAAGTTACAAACATGGATGGAAGTTTGATATGCTCTTTTGTTTATGCTTGGTCATAGTTGTTGTTTACGAATTCACATGTAATCACAAAGAAAAAAATCAGTTTTCGTAACATGCTTGAAGGAAGTAACTCAAACTAACGCTACAACCCTGTGAGACTTGAGCCTTAACATTCTTTGGAGAGTTAATAATCTGTGATTTGTTGTTTTCTAAAGTCGTTGCATGATCTCATCATTCTTTGCTTGGTTGCTACTTAGAAGGCGTTTCATCATTTTAGATCCAAATATTAGAACTCATACCCATTTCATTCAAAGCTTAAAATTGAATGCATAACATATAACAAGATGAAGTTGTTTAGTAGTTATCACCAGAGCCAAAAAGCCTTCAACCCATGCATATTGTTTTGTAGGATTAACCCCTTTGAGCCTTATTTAGCCTATTTTTGTTGTTAGCCACATTATCCTTACCTAGCCTAGAGTAGGACTATCCATACCCTTGTTCTTAAAGGATAATAAACCATGACTTAGAGGGAATTCCTTTTGATCAATGTTGTGCAGAAAACTAAGTGTGGGGGAAGGGAAAGTTTGTGTGCCAAAAGATGTAAGGAGGGCACGGGTTAGACAAAGAAAAACAAAAAAAAAAAAAAAAAAGAGAGAAAATTCGTAGAAAAAGAAAGAAAAAAAAAAGTGTGAAAAGTATGAAAAGGAGTTGAAAGAGCATAAAATGAGCTCTAAGTTGTTGGTTGTTGAAGAAAGGGTCCAACAAGTTAAATTTGATCCTAAGTGTTGCATGAGTCTTCCCCTTGGGTTTAAACATTGATTTTTGCATGCAAAAGTGAATTCTAAGTGACAATTTCATTACTTTGCTTATTATTCTTTAAGAATGTTTGTTTATCCTTACCTTTCTTTGTTAGCCAATACCTTAGCCTCGTTACAACCCTTTGCTTCTATCTTGATTGTTATGTGTTTCAATATGTGGAGTTTGGAATTGGTATGAGCATATGATATCCCTGGTTCTCGCGTCTAAGTAGTAGCATTCCATTCATGAGATCATATACATACATTCATAATTCCAGAAAATGCTTTTATTGTCATAACATATGTGAGCATTAGTTTTCATATTTACATCAATCTTCTCACATATAACTAGTGTAGGGTGTGTAGTCAGAAAATCTAAATGAAAAACGAGTGCATATCTAGTGAGGGATTCTCTAAGGCATGTTACTACATTCAAAACATTGTTTTAATTGATTAAATGTGAGCTAGTAAGTGATGACTATGATTAAGTATGTGCTCGAGAGTATGGATGACTAAAATTTATGTAAGTGGTGATCTTTGGCGTATCATGTACCATTGGAAATCCCTGAGGCGATTGTTGGAAGGTTTAGGTTATGTTTTGTTTCGTTGTTTTGCTCGAGGACTAGCAAAAGCTAAGTGTGGGGGAATTTGATAGGAGCATATTTATGCGCCTTAGTTCTTATGCATTTATGTTGTGTTTTCTTAGTTAAGTTAGTCTTTTAAGCTATTTTCATGTGTTTTCAGGTTTTAGAGACAAAGTGAGCAAAAAGATGCAATTAGGAGCATTTTGGAGCAAATTGGGCTAAAATGGAGTTCATGCACATGAAGCACAAGGGATGGACGAATTTGAGGGATTGATGAAGCTAGGAAGGCGTTTCAAAGTTGAAGAATTGAAGATACAAAGTTTCCTAGTTGAAGTAGGAAAGGGCTTACATGAAGGATTCCTAAATGAAGAAGGATTCCTAATCAATGTAGGAGTCCTAATTGAAGATGGATTCCTAGACGAATGAAGTTTCCTACTCAAGCAAGTATTCCTACATGAAGAAGAAGAATTAAAGCCAAAGAATCAGCTCAAGATAAGGATCTTATCCAAAACCTCATCCATAACCTTATCTTAGCTTATCTTATCCAAACAAACCTTATCCTATCCTATCTTATCCTAATCCTAAACTAGCCACATTTCAGCCACTTAGGAGGGTTTCTAACTAGATTAGGATGCTTAAAATGGGATTTCTAGAAGACCTAACCTTATCCTACAAAGATGGCGCCTAGGAGCCTTTCTACAAGACTAAAAATCTGCCTTGTATTTCCTTCTAGAAATCATCCTTTTTGCCGTGAGTTTTCACCCGTTTCCCTTGGGATTTTGGTTTCTACAAACCTTATCCCTTCACACTCTTTCTGCCGCACATCATCTCCCATTCCTTTTGGGTTTTTGACTTGTTTTCCTTATAGGATTGTATGTTATTATCCTATGCAGTTTAGGCCTTCAAAACCTTGTCCTTTGCTATCTAGGAGTGGGGATTTTCAGCCTATAAATACAAGCCTTGCCGCACCCTTTCACTCACCACCCTCTACCAGATTTTCACTACACCATTCACCCAACCGTACCTCTTGTGCCGTGAGTTTGCAAGGAGAAGAAGGAAGACAACTTGGAGCCGTGCATGCCATTCAAGACGTTGGATTGTCGGAGCGTTTCTAGGTGTTTTCTATCTTTATGTCAATGTTTAAATTTATTTATCTTTGTTTATTTGCGAACATGAGGAACTAATTTCTTTATAGTTAGAGGGGAATTCAAAGCCATGATCATATGTTTTATATAACTTGATTTCTTCCAATTATGATTTCATGAATCGTGGATGTGGTTTACTTATCTATTTGATTGATAACATGTTTATGTATGTTGATTGAGGGTCGACACTTAGTTTGCATGCATGAATTTGATGCTGGAGTATAAGGGAATTTCACCTAATCGTTATTAACTTATATTCATAAGTAGTAAAAGTCGCTAGTCACGATTGTGTTAAGTAAATCCTAGGCAAGAGTAACATGCGTATCCCATAGTTATGAATGTCTCGTCAATGCTTATGATCTCCATTGAACTTAATGATCTTTGATATGTGTCTCTATCATGCGTATTCCATAGTTAGGGTCCTTGATAAGAATAATTTGGTTGTAATGCGTATCCCATTCAATTCAATGAATCTAGGGAAATCTGAGAATTAATTGGTCAATCTAGTTAATTTGGGGCATTGTCATTCATGGTTTGTTGAAAGAGTAATTGGAAATCGAGTCGTATGCATATGTTTCATGTGTGGAGAAGGAACCTTCTAACTAGCCTTTTACCATCTTAATTTACCTAAAATCGTTTTTGTCAAGTTTCTTTTCAAAGTTTTTGTTTTGTTTTTAAATTCGTCCAAAATCAATCCCCCTTTACTTGGTTGAGTCATAGTAGTTAGAAATCACTTTAGTTTGTGTTTTTAAGTGTCTTAGGTCAAGTTAAAACCAATTTTCGTCCAAGTTTGTGTCTAGTGTTCAAAATTGCCCAGATTGTGGTTTTAAGGAAGTTTTGAGTGTTTCTGGGCTGTTTTGAGTCTTTTGGTTTGTTTTGGTGTTTTAAAGTTTAGTTTTGCATTCTTTGAGTCTAGTTTAGTGTTTTAAACTTGTTTTTACGTATTTGAGTCAGTTTTCAAGTGATTTTGCAATCCCTCCTAATCCCCGGCCTAGAACGATCCATACTTACATACTTACTACAATTGATAAAAAGAGGGTTAATTTGTGTGTCAACATAAATTTCACATCACCATCTGCCATATTCATTCTAAATTCCAGAAAACCTAGTTCTACAACCTGCCGCACCTTTCCACCATTCTTGCCGAGCCATCCACCACCTTCCACCCATCCAACACTCATCCACACTCATCCTACACCCCTTGCCGTGCCTCTACAACCCCCAAATTCCTTTCTACATCATCAAACCAGCCCAGGGATCTTCACAATCCAATCTGCCGCAAGCAAGGAAGGGTACAGATTCACTACGATTGTTTGGCTTTTCATTCTGAGTTGTTGAACGATTTTAGGTGATTTCTATCTTATATTTCAATGTCTAATTCATGTAATCTTCGTTTTGCTTTAAGTATGATTGGCTAAATTCGTTTTGGCTAAGGGTGGATTCAAAACCATGATTATTTATGTGAAATAAGTTGATTACTTTCAGTTATCGTTGCATAAGTCGTGAATACAATTTGCTTAGCCGTTTGATTTAGAACTTATTCTTGTATGTTGATTGAGAGTGCACGCTTAATTTGCATGCTTGAATTTGATGCTAGGATATAAGTTTGTTTCACCTAATCGTTATGAATTTATATTCGTAAGTAGTGAAGGTCGCTAGTCACGATCATGTTAAGTAGATTCCTGGCAAGAGTATCATGCTTTTCATAGTTACGAATGCCTTGTCGATGCTTATGATTTCCAAAGAACGTAATGATTCTAACTTGTGTCTTTATCATGCTGTTCATATAGAGAACTTGTTAGGAATAATTTGTTTGCGATGCATATTCATCCAATTCAATGATTCTAGGGAAATCTGGAGGTTAATTTAGGCGGACCTAATTAACTTGGAGTGTCGAGGTTCATAACTTATTAAATTGATAACTGGAAATTGATTTAGGTTGCATATATTTCATGTGTGGAGAAAACCCCTTAGCTATTCCATCATCCATTGATTCATCACAATTTTGTCTTACAATCTGTTTTCTTTACAATCTGTCCATTTAGTTTATTTTTGTCCAAATCAAATCCCCATTTATTTTGAAGTCCTAGATTAGTTAGAAAGTGTGTTGGTTTATGTTTTTAAGTGTTTTGGTACAAGTTAAAACCCAAATTCGTCCAATTTGGTGCTTTGTGTTCAAAACTGCCCAGAAAGTGTTTTTAAGGCAGTTTTGAGTCTTTTGGTTGCTGTTTTGAGTTTTTGGTTTGTTTTAGTATTTTAAACGTTAGTTTTGCATTCTTTGAGTCTAATCTAGTATTTTAAACTTTGTTTTTACGTTTCTAATTCAGTTTTCAAGTGATTAGTACCTCTAGTTAATCCCCGGTTAGAACGATCCCTACTTACATCATTACTACAATTGTCACAAATAGGGTTTAATTTGTGTGTTAACATACTTTTCACATCAAATTTTGGCGCCGTTGCCGGGGATTAGCAAAGTTGCTAATCCCTTGTCTTGAGTCTTGTTTAAATTGTTTAGTTTCTGTTTTGTTTTGAATTTTGCACCGTGTATGTGTGTTTTGTTTTTGTGTCGTGTATAGGCACCTGATTTCCTTACTTGTGCCTTGTCTATTAAGTTGGTTACTAACCTTGTTTGCTCTTGCGTGTAGGTACTAGTTTATGACTCGTAGCTCACAACCTGTTCGTGAGCATATCTTCGACATTGACGGTGATTTCGAGAGGACTTTGAGAAGGAAAAAGAAAGTGCAAGAGTCTAATCCTCCTAGTCCCAAACCTGAATTAGAAGAGCAAGAAGTTGAGGTTGAAGAGGAGGCCACGGCAAGAGTTGAAGAGGAAGTACCAACCATGGCAGCCGACAATCGAACCATTAAGGAGCTTTCTGCCTCGGGTTTGGCCAATGCAGCCCCTCTTTGCATCCAATACCCTAGGGCAGCCCCTGAGAAGACCGATGAATTTGAGTTGAAGTCAAGTTTGCTACATCATATACCCAAGTTCCATGGGTTATCAATGGAGGACCCCAATAAGCATTTAAAGGAGTTCGAAGTAGTATGCTCGAGTATGACACCGGTGAACGTGGACATCAACATATTGAAGATGAAGGCCTTTCCCTTTTCTTTGTTGGAGAAGGCCAAGGATTGGTTGTATGAGTTGGCTCTCGGCACTGTCACATCATGGGAGAGTATGCAGCGAGCCTTCTTAGAGAAGTTCTTTCCGACATCACGAGTCATTCTTCTTCGCAAGAAGATTAGTGGAATTCAGCAAAGCCCAGGTGAGTCTTTTCCATCTTATTATGAACGATTTAAATCACTTGTTGCTTCTTGTCCACAACATCAGATGAAGGAGGAGCTACTTCTTCAATATTTTTACGAAGGTCTTTTACCACTTGAACGACAAATGTTGGATGCGTCCGCGGGAGGAGCTCTAGTGGACAAGACACTTAGGGATGCCAAAACTCTCATTGCTAATCGAGCACTCAATGCACAACAATATGAAGGTGTTGGGCAAAGAGACACTCCACGGCCACATCATGTAAATGAGGTAAGTTCTATTTCTGAGTTACAATCCCAAATGGCTAACCTTACGTCTATGTTATCGCAGTTGGTTGAAGGCCCCAAAACGCAAGGAACTACAATCTGTGGTGTATGTTCCATTCAAGGACACCAATATGATAAATGCCCTCAATTAATTGAGAATGGAGGATGGGAATCTGCCAATGTTGTGGGTTATGGGAATCAAAACCAACCAAGGGGTGATCCTTTCTCCAATACATACAATCAGGGATGGCGTGACCACCACAATATGGCCAACAAAGTGGATTCCGACAACCCCCGGGTTTCTTTCCAAGGCCAATGGCACCATGATAGACGCATATTTATGCGACTTAGTTAACTAGTTTTCTTGCATTTACGTTATTAGTTCTTAGTTATTTTAGTACTTTAAGCCATTTTCGTGTGTTTGTAGGTTCAAAGGGCTAAGGTAGCAGGAAAGTGCATTTTGGTGCATTTTGGAGCAGTTTTGAGCTTGGAATGGATTACATATGATATGAGCAAGATGGATGGACGAATTTGAAGACAAAAGAGGCTAAGAACATGCTAAAAATCTGGTGAAACAAATACAAGTTGCAAGAAGGGATAAATTTCTAGAAGGATTGGCCAAAACTTCACTCAAAACACATCAATGCCGTGGCTTTTACCTCCACCAGAAATTTGAGTAATGATGCAATGCTTAACTCACCATGACATGTGAGTGGATGATGTAATGCTTAGCTAACCATGACATGTGAGTGGATGACTCAAAACCTACCCCAACAACAATTCCCACTCTTGCCGTGACTTACCTACCCATTCCACCAGAAATTTGTGCTTAAACAAGTCCATCATCTCCCTATAAATACCATGCAGCAACCTCATTGAATGCATCCAGAAATTAACCATTCTCCAAGCTTTTCCTTGCCTCTCCTACATATCTAAACCCCTTCCCATCCATTCCTCCAAATAACCAACCCTTCAACATCATTCCAACCTTGTTGTTGCGGCAAAGAGAAGGAGAAAAGTCCTTAGACGCACTTGCTATCCAACATGGATCGTTCGAACGTTTAGGTGCTTTCTTTCCTTTGTTTTTCAATGTTTAAATTTGTTTATCTTTGTTTTGTAATAATGAGGAACTAAACCCCCCTTGGCTAGGGGGGGATTCGAAACCATGTTAATGCTTGCAATATGATTTGATTACTTTTAATTGCGTTTCATAAGTTATGAATTCGATTTACTTATCTATTTGATTGATAACATGTTTATGTATGTTGATTAGGGATGCATACTTAGTTTGCATGCATAAATATGATGCTAGAGTATAAGGGAATTTCACCTAATCGTTATGAACTTATATTCATGAGTAGTAAAAGTCGCTAGTCACGATTGTGTTAAGTAAATCCTTGGCATAAGTTTCATGCAAATCATAGTAACGAGTGCCTCGTCAATGCTTATGTTTTTCATAGAACTTAATGATTCTTGCTTGTATCTCTATTATGCAATTCATGTAGGGAACTTGTAGGGAATGTTTTGGGTTGTCGTATGCAATCATCCAACCCAATAACTTGTGGAAAAACTGAGGGTTAATTAGTGCAATTCACGGTTAATTTGGGGCGTTGAGAATTAATAAGTTATTGAAATGCAATTGGAAATCATTTTGTATGCAAGCAAGACATGTGTGGAGAAGAACCCCTTAGCTAGAGCCTTCCATTATCCATTCAACCCAAATTTGTTTAAAATCTATTTAATTTTTTAGTTTATTCGTTTTTACTTTCAACTTCACCAAACTCAAATCCCCCTTTTACTTTCTTGTTTTAAAATCTTTTGTTTACATTTTTAACTTTGTTTTTATGTTTTTAAATTAGTTTTCAAGTGATTTAGCAATCCCTCCTAATCCCCGGCCTAGAACGATACCCTACTTACATCTATACTACAATTGTCAAAAAGAGGGTTTAATTTGTGTGTCAAGTAATTCTCGCAACAAATTTTGGCGCCGTTGCCGGGGATTAGCAAAATTGCTAATCCCTTGTGTTTTTGCCGTGTGTTTTTAGTGTAATTTACCTAGTTTTCTTATTTTGTTTTGTTTTCTTGGTTTAGGTACTAGTGCATAACGCGGAGTTCTCAAACTGTGCATATCTTGGACTTTAACGCCGATTTTGAACGTGATTTGAGAAGAAAGAGGAGGCATCCCGAACCTAGTGAACCTAGTTCAAGTTCAGAGGCCGAATCTGAGTTTGAAGAAGTGAAAGAAGAAGTTATGGCAGCAGACAATCGGACCATTAAAGAGCTTTCGGTCTCGGGGTTGACCAATGCCGCACCATTATGCATTCAATACCCCGCGGCTGCCCTAGGCAAGACCGATGAATTCGAGTTGAAGTCAAGCTTGTTGCACCACATTCCGAAATACCATGGGCTTTCCATGGAAGAGCCCAACAAGCATCTCAAGGAATTCGAGGTTGTTTGTTCGAGCATGACACCCATAAATGTTGACGGGAACATTCTGATGATGAAGGCTTTTCCATTCTCACTTTTGGAAAGGGCGAAGGATTGGCTTTACGAGTTAGCACCCGGAACGGTTACATCTTGGGATAGTATGAAAAGAGCTTTCTTGGAGAAGTTTTTCCCAACTTCAAGAGTCATTCTCTTGAGGAAACGGATTAGTGGCATCCAACAAGATCAAGGTGAATCGTTTCCTTCTTATTATGAACGTTTTAAATCACTTGTTGCTTCTTGTCCACAGCATCAAATGAAGGAGGAGCTGCTCATTCAATACTTCTACGAAGGACTCCTTCCCATGGAACTCCAAATGCTTGATGCCTCGGCGGGAGGTGCTTTGGTGGATAAAACTCCGGAGGCTGCAAAAGTTCTAATTGCCAACCGAGCACATAATGCACAACAATACGAAGGTGTTGGACAAAGAGACTCCCCACGACCACAAGTGAATGAGGTAAGTTCTATGCTCGAAATTCAATCCCAATTAGCTAACCTTACTTCTATTGTTTCTCAGTTGGCCGAGGGAATGAAGATTCATGGACCAAGTGTGTGTGGCGTGTGCTCTATGCAAGGACATGCCAACGATCAATGCCCTCAATTGATTGAGAATGGGGGTTGGGAATCTGCCAATGCCATGGGTTTTGGGAACCAAAATCAACCCCGCCATGATCCATATTCTAATACCTACAATCCGGGGTGGAGGGACCATCCAATTTTCAAATGGCGGGATCCTCAACAACCCCAACAACAAGGAGGATTTAGGCAGCAACCACTGATGCGAATTATATAAGCACACAAATTAAACCCTCTTTTTGTCAAATTGTAGCAAAGATGTAAGTAGGGATCGTTCTAGACCGGGGATTAGGAGGGATTGCTAAACACTTGGAAACTGACTTAAAAACTCAAAAACAAAGTTTAAAACACTAAACTAGACTCAAAGAATGCAAAACTAAAAGTTAAAACACTTAAACAAACCTAAAACTCAAAACAGCAACCTAATGACTCAAAACTGCCTAAAAACCACTTTCTGGGCAGTTTTGAGAACCTAACAAGACTTGGACGAATTTGAGTGAAAACTTGAATCAAAACACTTAGAAACACAAATCAAAACACTTTCTAACTAATCTAAGACTTCAAAATAAAGGGGGATTTGTTTTGGACGAAAATTGGACACAAAACAGAAACTTAAAACTAAACAGATTGTAAAACGTTTTTGGATGAAAAGGATGGATAAAAGGCTAGTTAGGAGGTTCTTCTCCACACATGTCACACTTGCAAACAAAACGATTTTCAGTTGTTCTTCCGATAAACTATGAATACTCAACGCCCCAAATTAACCGTGAATTGCACTAATTAACCCTCAGTTTTTCCACAAGTTATTAAGTTGGATGATTGCATAGGACAACCCAAAACATTCCCTACAAGTTCCCTACATGAATTGCATAATAGAGATACAAGCAAGAATCATTACGTTCTATGAAAAACATAAGCATTGACGAAGCATTTGTTACTATGAATTGCATGAAACTTATGCTAAGAATTCATTCAACGCGATCGTTTTCAAGCGACCTTCACTACTTGTGATTATAAGATTGTAACTATTAGGTGAAACTCCCTCATAACCTAGCATCATATTCATGCATGAAAACTAAGCGTGCACTCTCAATCAACATACACAAATAAGTTATCGATCAAATAGATGAACGAATTGAATCCACAACTTATGAAATAACAACTGAATGTAATCAAATCATATTGCAAGCATGTACATGGTTTCGAATTCCCCCCTAACCAAGGGGGGTTTAGTTCCTCATACTCACAACACAAAGAATATCAAAATTAAACATGGAATTCAAAGGAAAGACAACACCTAAAACGTTCCAGCAACCCTCAATTGAATGGCATGAACGTCCCAAGCTTTCTCTCCTCCTCTTGGCTGCGGCACAAGGACTAGAGGCAGGTTCTAGGGGTTATTTGGATGGATGAATAGGTAAGGAATGATATGGTGGTGTGTTGGGGACATGGGGGTTGCGGCAAGGGGTGTAAATATGGCAGATGGGTGAAGGAAGGCTGCGGCAAGGGGGCTGAATGTGTTTGGACGAATTTCTGAATTGTGGAGGGGGTGATCATGGCTAAATGATGTATAACCACATATATATAGGCAGCCAAACCCTAAAGAAATCAGGTTAGACAAATGGGCTAGGGTTTGGGTGCGGCAAGGGGTTGGAAATCCACCAGAAAATAGGGTTTCTAGAACATTAGGTGCGGCATGGGCTTAGGGTAGATGGATTAGGGTTTAACTTGGCAGAAATTAAATGATTAGGCCCTAGGGTGTGGCCGATTAAGTGGGCTAGGATTAGGGTTTAGGTGCGGCATAGGCTTAGGGTCCACAAGGAGTTTAGGGTTTATGTCATCTAAAAGCCCAAAGCCAAGAATAGAAACTCACGAAAATGGAAACCTCCAAGAATAGAAACTTCCAACTTTAGAAACTTTGGTTGCCAATTCCGACTTCTTTGTTCTTCACTTCCATTTCTTCATGTCTTAAGCTCCTTTGACCTTCAAGCTCGTCCATTCCTCGTGCTCCATTAGCCTACACAACATTCCGGCTCAATTTTGCTCTAAAATGCTCCATTTCGCACCATTTCATGTAATATGTCCTTTAAACCTGAAAACACATGAAAGTAGCTTAAAAGACTACTTTAACGAAGAAAACATAACGAAAATGCATAAGAACTAGCTAACTACGGCGCATAAATATGCTCCTATCAACCACCGGGCTTTTATACAAAGCCATTCGTCCCCAATCAAAACCAAGTGCAATCTGCCCCAACAACCTCAGGTATGTCTTTGGATAATGATCAAGTTGTTAAGTTACTAACTACTTTGACGCAGGAGGTACAAACTCAAAACAAAGAAAGGCAAATCCAAGACAAAAGGGTGGACAATTTGGAAAAGCAAATAGGGCAAATAGCGGAATTCATGGGGCAAATTAGAGAGCAAGGCAGATTGCCTAGTTCAACCATCATTAATCCAAAATGAGGATTTGAAACCGCCAAGGCCATCACATTGAGAAGTGGTAGGCAAGTTGGGGCTGATCCAAACTCATCAAAATCAAGTCAAATAGAGGATGAAAAGCTGCTGCAAGAAGAAAAACATGGAGCCTAACCCACGGCAAGGGTAGAACCACCCTTGCCACAACCACAACATGCCCCTAAACCATCTCAACCCGTCAAGGTAAGTCCAAATTTGAATTTTTCTAGTTCCTTTCCACTAAATGTGCCCTTTCCTGGCAGGTTTTTGCAATCCAAGAAAGAAGAGGAGGAAAAAGATGTTCTAGAGACATTTAGGAAAGTTCAAGTCAATATACCCCTCTTGGATGCAATCAAGCAAATCCCGAAATACGCCAAGTGTTTAAAGAAGCTTTGTACAACAAGGAAACGTTTTCGGGAGAAAGAAGTGGTACAGGTTAGTGAGAATGTGTCTGCCATAATACAACGTAAACTACCTCCTAAATGCAAAGATCCGGGTAGTTTCACCATTCCTTGTGTCATTGGTAATACTAGGTTCAAATCTGCCATGTTAGACTTAGGTGCATCTATAAATGTTATGCCATATTCCGTTTATGCATCTATGAATCTAGGAGTGTTGAAAAATGATGGTGTAATCATACAATTGGCCGATAGATCTAATGCCTATCCAAAGGGAGTTGTGGAAGATGTTTTGGTGCAGGTTAACCATTTGATCTTTCCGGCGGATTTCTATGTTCTTGAAATGGATGAATCGGATCATGCTCCTTCATTGCCCATTCTCCTTGGACGACCTTTCATGAAAACGGCTCAAACCAAGATTGATGTAGCCAAAGGAGAAGTGACTATGGCATTTGGTGGTGATATGATTTGTTTTAAAATTTCTGAATCAATTGAGACTCCTAACGTTGTTCGTTCTTGTTGTGTTATTGATACAATAGAAAAGATAGGGACGGACCATTCAGCCCCTAAGGTTGCTTCAAGAACCATGCAAGATGAGGGAATTGGAGTGGAGCATAAGGACCACACGGCCACTGCCCTCAAAATGTCCAATTTGGCCAAAGGCACCAAGGGGAAGAAAGTTCATGTTGCTGCCACTTCATCACAGCACCAAGGTAAGGCACCTAGTCCAAATCCAATTCCTATTAAAATTAAGAGGTGGTTCCCTACTTGGGTGCAGGTACCCAAGCATATCTCGGATGGTGGGAGAATTCACATGGATTGTAGGATGCTCAATGGCCCAATCAAGGAGAATTACTATCCGCTTCCATTCATAGAGTTAGAGGATGAAAACCCACTCCATGTTGTGGGCACTCATGGGGCATGATTGTGAGCTTCGTCCGGCTGTACGACGTTAAAGCAAGCGCTACTTGGGAGGCAACCCATGCAATTCAACAAAGGAAGCTCGAGGAATCACTCCAATTCCAGATTTGCACTCCTAAACCCTTATCTTTGTTGAATCTTTCTAATCTGCCTATTTAGTTGTTTTAGTTGCTGTTTGTGTGTTTCTTTTTGTTTAGTGTGATTTTATGCTTGAAACAGTGAGGACAATGTTTGATTTAAGTGTGGGGGGGGGGTAACTAAGTGTTTTTGATGCAAATTCGTGGGATTTTATCACCCTTAACTTAAAGACTTGTTCCTTGCTGTTTTTAAGTGTTTTTCAGTTGTTTTGATGTGTTTTAGTGTGTTTTGAAGTAAAAAAAAAATCCGAAAATCACATAAAAAATTGAAAAATTTGTTTTAAAAACCCAAAAAGGGTTGTTTTTGTGTGTTTGTTTGCGTCTTAGGGTACCTTCCAACACAATAATGAGGATTCGGTTTGTAATTGCATAACTGTTGAAGTAAGTTACAAACATGGATGAAAGTTTGACATGCTCTTTGGTTTATGCTTAGTTGTAATTATAGTTCATGAATTCACATGTAGTAAAAAAAAAATTAGTTTTTGTAACATGCTTGAAGGAAGAAACTCAAACTAACGCTACAACCCTGAGAGACTTGAGCTTTTAACGTTCTTTAGAGAGTTAATAATCTGTGCATTTGTTGTCTTCTAAAGTCGTTGCATGATCTCATTATTCTTTGATTGGTTACTACTTAGAAGGCGTTTTATCATGTAATTCCAAATGCTAGAACTCATGCCCATTTCATTCAAAGCATGCTATTGATTTGCATAACACATATTCAAGATGAAGTTGTGTAGTGACCACCACCAAAGCCAAATTATCGTGTATCCTATTTCATTATGTGTTTAAGTTTAACCCCATTGAACCTTGTTTAGCCTTTTCTTTGTTAACCCACATCATCCTCACCTAGCCTAGATTAGGACTATCCATACCCTCGTTCTTATAGTAAGCATGATTCAAATTGAATTCCTTTTGATTAATGTGGGCAGAAAATAAGTGTGGGGGAAGTGTTGATCATGTGAGTTTGTGTGCCATAGGCACGAGTAAAAAAAAAAAAAAAAAAAAAAAAAAAAAAGAGTTCCAAAATATTGTTTGTTGAAGAAAGGGTCCAAAACAATGAATTCGGCCCTAAGAAGTTGTTTAAATCTTCCCCTTGTGTTTTAAAGTTAATTTCTGCAATCTAAGTGAATTCTAAGTCTCAAATTTACTACTTTGCTTACTAATGCTTGAAGAACGTTTGTTTTCCCTATCCTTTCTTTGTTAACCATTTCCCAAGCCCCGTTACAACCCTTAACTTCTATCTTGAGTGTTATGTATTTCAATATGTGGAGTTTGGGATTGGTTTGAGCATATGGTGTCCCTGGTTCTCGCATCTAAGTAGTAGCGTTCCATTCATGAGATCATATCTATAAATGCTTAATCATTCCAGAAAATTGCTTCTTTTATAACATGTGTGAGTGTTCGTTTCCATGTTTACATCAATCTTCTCACATATACTTAGTATAGGGAGTGTAGTTAGAAAATCTGTGTGAAAATAAGAGTGTATCCAGTAAGGAATTGAGTGGATTCTCTAAGGCATGTTACTACGTCCATAATGTTGTTTTAAACGATTAAATGTGAGCTAGTGAATGGTAACTATGATTAAGTAAATGCTCAAGAGTAGGGATGACTAAAATCTGTGGGAATAATGATCTTTGGCATGTTATGTATCGTTGGAAATCCCTGTAGCAAATGTTGGAAGGTTAGGTTATGTTTTGTTTGTTTTATTTTGCTTGAGGACTAGCAAAAGCTAAGTGTGGGGGAATTTGATAGACGCATATTTATGCGACTTAGTTAACTAGTTTTCTTGCATTTACGTTATTAGTTCTTAGTTATTTTAGTACTTTAAGCCATTTTCGTGTGTTTGTAGGTCCAAAGGGCTAAGGTAGCAGGAAAGTGCATTTTGGTGCATTTTGGAGCAGTTTTGAGCTTGGAATGGATTACATATGATATGAGCAAGATGGATGGACGAATTTGAAGACAAAAGAGGCTAAGAACATGCTAAAAATCTGGTGAAACAAATACAAGTTGCAAGAAGGGATAAATTTCTAGAAGGATTGGCCAAAACTTCACTCAAAACACATCAATGCCGTGGCTTTTACCTCCACCAGAAATTTGAGTAATGATGCAATGCTTAACTCACCATGACATGTGAGTGGATGATGTAATGCTTAGCTAACCATGACATGTGAGTGGATGACTCAAAACCTACCCCAACAACAATTCCCACTCTTGCCGTGACTTACCTACCCATTCCACCAGAAATTTGTGCTTAAACAAGTCCATCATCTCCCTATAAATACCATGCAGCAACCTCATTGAATGCATCCAGAAATTAACCATTCTCCAAGCTTTTCCTTGCCTCTCCTACATATCTAAACCCCTTCCCATCCATTCCTCCAAATAACCAACCCTTCAACATCATTCCAACCTTGTTGTTGCGGCAAAGAGAAGGAGAAAAGTCCTTAGACGCACTTGCTATCCAACATGGATCGTTCGAACGTTTAGGTGCTTTCTTTCCTTTGTTTTTCAATGTTTAAATTTGTTTATCTTTGTTTTGTAATAATGAGGAACTAAACCCCCCTTGGCTAGGGGGGGATTCGAAACCATGTTAATGCTTGCAATATGATTTGATTACTTTTAATTGCGTTTCATAAGTTATGAATTCGATTTACTTATCTATTTGATTGATAACATGTTTATGTATGTTGATTAGGGATGCATACTTAGTTTGCATGCATAAATATGATGCTAGAGTATAAGGGAATTTCACCTAATCGTTATGAACTTATATTCATGAGTAGTAAAAGTCGCTAGTCACGATTGTGTTAAGTAAATCCTTGGCATAAGTTTCATGCAAATCATAGTAACGAGTGCCTCGTCAATGCTTATGTTTTTCATAGAACTTAATGATTCTTGCTTGTATCTCTATTATGCAATTCATGTAGGGAACTTGTAGGGAATGTTTTGGGTTGTCGTATGCAATCATCCAACCCAATAACTTGTGGAAAAACTGAGGGTTAATTAGTGCAATTCACGGTTAATTTGGGGCGTTGAGAATTAATAAGTTATTGAAATGCAATTGGAAATCATTTTGTATGCAAGCAAGACATGTGTGGAGAAGAACCCCTTAGCTAGCCTTCCATTATCCATTCAACCCAAATTTGTTTAAAATCTATTTAAGTTTTTAGTTTATTCGTTTTTACTTTCAACTTCACCAAACTCAAATCCCCCTTTTACTTTCTTGTTTTAAAATCTTTTGTTTACATTTTTAACTTTGTTTTTATGTTTTTAAATTAGTTTTCAAGTGATTTAGCAATCCCTCCTAATCCCCGGCCTAGAACGATACCCTACTTACATCTATACTACAATTGTCAAAAAGAGGGTTTAATTTGTGTGTCAAGTAATTCTCGCAACACACCACAACCACCTCCTCAAGCACAATCATCCCAAACCAATCCAGGTACGTCTATGAATGATGATAAAACATATCAGTTACTAACCACAATGGCACAGGGAATGCAGAACCAAGCAAAGGAGGTTAATGAGCTAAAGAAGCAAATGGGCCAAATGGCCGAATTTTTGGGGCAATTCCGTGAAAATGGTAAGTTACCAAGCACTACGGATGTCAATTCCAATGGTGGTTTTGAATCTGCAAAAGCTATCACACTAAGAAGTGGAAAAGAAGTGAGAAACAAGGAAGATGAGAAAATACAACTCGAAGAAGAGGAGCACACCTACCCCACGGCAAGGGTAGCATCACCCATGCCGCAGCCATCTAAGACATCCCATCCGTCCACCTCAGGTAAGTGTGTCCCAAATGTTGTGATTTCAAACACTGATGTGAAAATTATGTTGACACTCAAATTAACCCTCTTTTTATCAATTGTAGCAAAGTATGTAAGTAGGGATCGTTCTAAACCGGGGATTAGGAGGGATTGCAAAATCACTTGAAAACTGACTCAAATACGTAAAAACAAGTTTAAAACACTAAACTAGACTCAAAGATCATTAAGTTCAATGGAGATCATAAGCATTGACGAGGCATTCATAACTATGTGATACGCATGTTACTCTTGCCTAGGATTTACTTAACACAATCGTGACTAGCGACTTTTACTACTTATGAATATAAGTTAATAACGATTAGGTGAAATTCCCTTATACTCTAGCATCAAATTCATGCATGTAAACTAAGTGTCGACCCTCAATCAACATACATAAACATGTTATCAATCAAATAGATAAGTAAACCACATTCACGATTTATATAATTGAAAGAAATCAAGTCATATAAAACATATGATCATGGCTTTGAATTCCCCTCTAACTATAAAGAAATTAGTTCCTCATGTTTGCAAATAAACAAAGATAAATAAATTTAAACATTGACATAAAGATAGAAAACACCTAGAAACGCTCTGACAATCCAAGCTCTTTGAATGGCATGCACGACTCCAAGTTGTCTTCCTTCTTCTCCTTGCAAACTCACGGCACAATGAAGTATGTTTGGTTGAATGGTGTAGTGAAAATCTGGTAGAGGGTGGTGAGTGATGTGTGCGGCAAGGGCTTGTATATATAAACTGAAAATCCCATCTCCTAGGTAGCAAAGGACAAGGTTTTAAAGGCCAAATCTGCATAGGATAATAACATACAATCCTAGAAGAAAAACAAGTCAGAAATCCAAAGGGAATTGGGAGATAAGGTGCGGCACAAAAAGTGTGAAAAGATAAGGCTTCTAGAAACCAAAATCCCAAAGGAAATGGGTGAAAACTCACGGCAAAAAGGATGGTTTCTAGAAAGAAATACAAGGCAGATTTTTAGGCTTCTAGAAAGGCTCCTAGGCGCCATCTTTGTAGGATAAGATTAGGTCTTCTAGAAATCCCATTTTAAACATCCTAATCTAGTTAGAAACCCTCCTAAGTGGCTGAAATGTGGATAATTTAGGATTAGGATAAGATAGGATAGGATAAGGTTTTGGATGAGATAAGCTAAGATAAGGTTATGGATGAGGTTATGGATAAAATCCTTCTCTTGAGCTGATTCTTTGGCTTTAACTCTTCTTCTTCATGTAGGAATACTTGCTTGAGTAGGAAACTTCATTCGTCTAGGAATCCATCTTCAATTAGGACTCCTACATTGATTAGGAATCCTTCTTCATTTAGGAATCCTTCATGTAAGCCCTTTCCTACTTCAACTAGGAAACTTTGTATCTTCAATTCTTCAACTTTGAAACGCCTTCCTAGCTTCATCAATCCCTCAAATTCGTCCATCCTTTGTGCTTCATGTGCATGAACTCCATTTTAGCCCAATTTTGCTCCAAAATGCTCTAAATTGCATCTTTTTGCTCACTTTGTCTCTAAAACCTGAAAACACATGAAAATAGCTTAAAAGACTAACTTAACTACGAAAACACAACATAAATGCATAAGAACTAACTAACTAAGGCGCATAAATATGCTCCTATCAAATTCCCCCACACTTAGCTTTTGCTAGTCCTCGAGCAAAACAATGAAACAAAACATAACCTAAACCTTCCAACAATCGCCTCAGGGATTTCCAATGGTACACGACACGCCAAAGATTACTACTCACATAGATTTTAGCCATCTATACTCTCGAGCACATACTTAATCATAGTCATCACTTACTAGCTCACATTTAACCAATTAAAACAATGTTTTTAAATGTAGTAACATGCCTTAGAGAATCCCTCAATTCTTCACTAGATATGCACTCATTTTTCACTTAGATTTTCTGACTACACACCCTACACTAGTTATATGTGAGAAGATTGATGTAAATATGAAAACTAATGCTCACATAAGTTATGACAATAAAAGCATTTTCTGGAATTATGAATGTATGTATATGATCTCATGAATGGAATGCTATTACTTAGATGCGAGAACCAGGGATATCATATGCTCATACCAATTCCAAACTCCACATATTGAAACACATAACAATCAAGATAGAAGCACATGGTTGTAACGAGGCTAAGGTATTGGCTAACAAAGAAAGTTAAGGATAAACAAACATTCTTAAAGAATAATAAGCAAAGTAATGAAATTGACACTTAGAATTCACTTTTGCATGCAAAATCAATTGTTAAACCCAAAGGGAAGACTCATGCAACACTTAGGGTCTAATTCAACTTTTTGGACCCTTGCTTCAACAACCAACAACTTAGAGCTCATTTTATGCTCTTTCAACTCCTTTTCATACTTTTCACACTTTTCTCTTTTTTTTCTTTCTTTTTCTACGAATTTTCTTTTTCTTTTCTGTTTTTCTTTCTTCCCTACCCGTGCCCTTTCACTTCTTTTGGCACATAAACTTTCCCTTCCCCCACACTTATGTTCTGCACAATGTTGATCAAAAGGAATTCCCTCTAAGTCATGCTTTATTATCCTTTAAGAACAAGGGTATGGATATTCCTAATCTAGGCTAGGTAAGGATAATGTGGCTAACAACAAAAACAGGCTAAATAAGGCTCAAAGGGGTTAATCCTACAAAAACAAATGCATGGGTTGAAGGCTTTTTGGCTCTGGTGATAACTACTAAACAACTTCATCTTGTTATATGTTATGCACTCAATTTTAAGCTTTGAATGAAATGGTATGAGTTCTAATATTTGGATCTATAATGATAAAACGCCTTCTAAGTAGCAACCAAGCAAAGAATGATGAAATCATGCAACGACTTTAGAAAACAACAATTTCACAGATTATTAACTCTCCAAAGAATGTTAAGGCTCAAGTCTCACAGGGTTGTAGCGTTAGTTTGAGTTACTTCCTTCAAGCATGGTACAAAAACCGATTTTTCTCTTTGTGATTATATGTGAATTCGTAAACGACAACGATGACCAAGCATAAACAAAAGAGCATATCAAACTTCCATCCATGTTTGTAACTTTCTTTAACCGTCATGCAATTGAAAACCAAATCCTCATCATTGTGTTGGAAGGTACTCGAAGACACAAACACACAAAAACAACTTTAAAACGACTCTTTTTGGGTTTTTTCAAAACTATTTTCAAATTTTTTCTTGAATTTTCGGATTTTCTGGTAAAGCCACATCAAAACACATCAAAACATACTAAAAACACTTAAAAACAATGAAAAACAACCTTTGAAATGTTAGGTGGTAAAATCCTCCGAATTTGACACAAAAACACTTTGTTTACCCCCCCACACTTAAACCAAACATTGTCCTCAATGTTTCAAACATAGACTCACACAAAAACAAACAAATAAGACAACTAGCAAACATGACAAATATGGCAAAGTAAAAGCAATAAAGAGTAGGGTTTAGAAACGCAAATCTGATTATGATGCCGGAGCTTCCTAGGTCTTCTTTATTTGCATGGGTTGCCTCCCAAGAAGCGCTTGCTTTAACGTCTTCCAGCCGGACGATGCTTCCAATCAAGCTTGAATAGGGCCCACGGGTTGGAGAGCTACTTCCTCCACGGTCTCCTCCTCAAAATGTGTGAAATATGGCTTCAAACGATGTCCATTGACTTTGAATTCTTGTTGCGTTTTCAGACTTTGAATTTGAACTGCACCATGCGGAAAAACATTAGTCACAATAAAAGGTCCAATCCACTTAGAACGCAATTTACCTGGAAATAACCGAAGGCGCGAATTGAAAAGTAGCACTTTCTGCCCGATAGAGAACGTCTTGCTCCGAATCATCGTGTCATGGAATGCCTTCGTTTTCTCCTTGTAAATACGAGAGTTCTCGTAAGCTTCATTCCTAACTTCCTCAAGCTCGTTCAATTGAAGTTTCCTATGAAGGCCTGCGGCATCAATGTCCATATTATAGGTTTTGATGGCCCAATGTGCTTGATGCTCTAATTCAACCGGAAGATGGCATGGTTTCCCATAAATTAGCCGAAATGGGGACATTTCGATTGGTGTTTTGTAGGCTGTATGATATGCCCATAATGCATCATTTAAGCGCAAGCTCCAATCTTTTCGGTTTGGCCCTACAGTCTTCTCCAAAATCTGCTTGATTTCTCTATTTGAAACCTCTGCTTGTCCACTTGTTTGAGGATGATAAGGTGTTGCCACCTTACGCGTGACACCATATTTCTTGAGTAGTGCTTCAATGGTGCGATTGCAGAAATGGGAGCCCCCATCACTTATAAGTACCCGCGGCATTCCAAACCTTGCAAATATGTTAGTCTTAACAAAATCTGCAACCACTTTAGAATCATTAGTACGGGTGGCTCTTGCTTCCACCCATTTCGAAACATAATCAACCGCAAGTAGAATATAAACAAAACCATGCGATGAAGGAAAGGGACCCATGAAATCTATGCCCCACACATTAAAAATTTCAACATTAAAGATGGGGCTTTGCGGCATTTGGTCTTTTGGTCCTATATTTCCAGTTCGTTGACTGATAGGAGCATATTTATGCGACTTAGTTGGCTTGTTCTTAAGCATTTATGTTGTTTTTCTTTAGTTATTTTAGTGTTTAAAGTCATTTTCGTGAAATTTCAGGTTTAGAGACGAAGTATGCAAAGAAGTGCAAAATGGAGCATTTAGAGCAAAATTGAGCTGGAATGGAGTGTATGCTAATGGAGCACCAGGAATGGACGAGTTTGAAGGTCAAAGGAGCTTAAGAAATGAAGAAATGAAAGTGAAGAACAAAGAATTCAGATTTGGAAACCAAAGTTTCTAAAGTTGGAAGTTTCTATTCTTGGAGGTTTCCATTTTCGAGAGTTTCTATTTTTGGCTTTGGGCTTAATTCCTTGTGGACCCTAACCCTAGCCGCACCTAGGCCTTTAGAATATCTGATTTCCTTGCCTTGCAAGGCATTCTAGAAGGCCCATCTCTAAACCCTAACCCTAGCCGCACCTTAGGCCTTATTCCCACTAAAAATCTGATTGTTTTAACCTAATTTCTGGTGGATTTGGGCTTCTAGAAACCCTAATTTGATTACCCTAGGGTTTTGGATGCCTATATATACTCATTATAACCCCTAGATTAGAATATCATCTCCCATACACAATCATTCACTCCAGAAATCTGCCCTTGATTTCTGCCGCACCTTCCCATCACCAAAGTCCCAAAATTCTGCCCAAAATCATCCCTAGCCGTACCCCCATCAACCCTAAACCTTTCCATACCATTCCCCATCCATTCTACACCACAAATAACCCCAAAAACCTGTTCTAAACTTCTCTGTCGTAGCAAGGAGGAAGGAGAATTCTTGGATGTGCTTGCTGCCAAGTTGGAGCGTTCTAGGTGTTTTCTTTCTTTGGATTTCAATTTCTAAATTTATGTATCTTTGCCTTGCGAGTATGAGGAACTAAACCCCCCTTGGTTAGGGGGTATTCGAAATACATGTTTATGCTTGCGTTATGATTTGATTACTTCTAATTGCGTTTCATAAGTTGTGAATTCAATTTACTTATCTATGAGAATTACATTGATTTGTGTGTGTTGGTTGAGAGTGCACGCTTAATTATCATGCATAGATTGAATGCTAGGATATAAGGAAATTTCACCTAATCGTTATGGAATTATATTCACAAGTAGTAAAGGTTGATGATCTCAATCGCGTTAAGTAAATTCTTGGCATAAGTTTCATGCAATCATAGTAACAAGTGCTTCGTCAATGCTTATGGTTTTCATAGAACTTAATGATTCTTGCTTGTATCTCTATTATGCAATCATGTAGGGGACTTGTGGGGAATGTTTTGGGTTGTCGTATGCAATCATCCAATTCAATAACGTTAGGAAAATCTGAAGGTTAATTTAAGCGGACCTAATTAACTTGGGGCGTTGAGAATTCATGGTTTATTGAAAAGCAATTGGAAATCGTTTTGAATGCAAGTGTAACATGTGTGGAGATGAACCCCTTAGCTCGCTTTCCATCCATTGTTTCAAACCAATTTCGTTTTAGAATCTGTTTTGATTTACAAGTTTCTGTTTTGTTTTCAATTTTCGTCCAAAACAAATCCCCCTTTGTTTTGAAGTCTTAGATTAGTTAGAAAGTGTTTTGATTTGTGTTTCTAAGTGTTTTGATTCAAGTTTTCACCCAATTTCGTCCAAGTTCTTGTTAGGTTCTCAAAACTGCCCAGAAAGTGGTTTTTAGGCAGTTTTGAGTCATTAGGTTGCTGTTTTGAGTTTTAGGTTTGTTTAAGTGTTTTAACCATTAGTTTTGCATTCTTTGAGTCTAGTTTAGTGTTTTAAACTTTGTTTTTGAGTTTTTAAGTCAGTTTCCAAGTGTTTAGCAATCCCTCCTAATCCCCGGTCTAGAACGATCCCTACTTACATCTCTACTACAATTTGACAAAAGAGGGTTTAATTTGAGTGCTAGTTAATATCTTATCAAATTTTGGCGCCGTTGCCGGGGATTAGCAAAATTGCTAATCTCCTTTTGTTTCTGTTCGTGTCTTTTACTTTTGATATTTGATTTAGTTTTCTTTCTTTGATTTTAGGTACTAGAGAAGTAAGATATGGCAATTGCTAACATTCAAGCTCAAATAGTGAATCTTACTTCTCAATTGTCGCAGTATGCCGAAAGGACCACAAGGCAAAGTGTCCCTACATTTGGTGCGTCTTATAGGCAAGAATATCAAGCAACTCAACGTTCACAAAGTGGTTGGGAGAATGTCAATACCTGGGGTTATCAAGATCATAACCAATCAGGGAACAATTTGTTTTCCAACATGTACAATCCAGATTGGAGTGATCATTCAAACTCTATGCGGTGGGAATCTCAACAAGTTCAACACGAAGGATATTGGCAGCCGTATGAGGAGTTCTATTCAAGTCCTACGCAGCCACCACAACCTCATATACAATATGCCCAACCAAACTCAGGTTCGTCAATAGATTATAATCAAATTCTTGAGGAATTAATTTCTTTGGCGCAGGGCTCACAAAATCAAGCGAATGAGACTCAACAAGGAGAATATTGGCAGCCATATGAAGGGTTCTATACAACGCCATATGCACCACTACAACCTCCCCCACAATCTTCCCAAACAAATTCAGGTACGTCAATAGATAATGACCAAATTGTTCAATTACTCACCTCTTTGACACATGAAGCAGAAAATCAAACCAAGAGGATGCAAAATCCAGCCAAAAAGATGGATGAATTAGAGAAGCAAGTTGGGCAGATTGTGGAGTTCATGGCACAAATTCAAGAACAAAGTGAATTCTCCAACGCAAATATTGTAAATTCAATGGAAGATTTTGAAATTACTGAAGCCATATCTTTGGGAAGTGCCATGGAGGTTGGAGCTGAACCAAAGGTGTCCAAACAAAGCCAAGAGGAGGACGAACAACTGCTAATTGAGGAAGAGGAAGAAGAAACACCCACGGCAAGGGAAGAACACTATGTGCCGCAACCTATTAAGGCTCCTACGCCACCCAATTCGAGTAAGGTTGTTTCAAATTCAATTATTTTTTACCCTATTCCACAAAATGTGCCTTTCCCTAGCAGGTTTATGCAATCCACAAAAGATTTGGGAAAGAAAGACATCTTGGAAACCTTTCCAAAGATTCAAGAGGAAAAAGTGGCTGGGGATTATATAGAATTCATCAAAGAGCATGTACTTGAGACAACCATCCCCAAAGAAGTTGAATTTGATGACACGGGACAAATCACTGCCCTAATGCCCACTCTGGCCGAGAGCAAGCCTAGTGAAATTGTTGAATATGCTGCTACTTTCGAGTCCTCATTGCAGCACATTGGTGAGCCACCTCCTCCAATTCCAATTCCCATTTCAATTAATAGGTTGTTACCTTCTTTGGCGAAGATGCCCAATCGAATCCAAATTGGTGGGAGAATTTACACGGACTTTAGGAAGCTCAATGCCATAATCAGGAAGGATCACTATCCCCCTCCATTCATAGATCCAATGCATGGAAGTTTTGAGGACCATGTTGTGGAGGATGTACTCGTGTTCTTGTCGCAACACACAGGTAAGCCACCTTCTTCATGCACCAAACGGCTCAAGTGATCAGCCACAACGTTCTCACTTCCTTTCTTGTCTCGGATTTCGATATCGAACTCTTGGAGAAGAAGCATCCATCGAATAAGCCTTGGTTTAGCCTCCTTCTTCGTGAGCAAGTACTTCAACGCTGCATGATCAATGTAAATTATTACTTTAGTACCAAGTAAATAAGAACGAAACTTATCTAAAGCAAAAACAACAGCAAAAAGTTCTTTTTCCGTTGTGGAATAGTTCAATTGAGCATCGTTCAAGGTCCGAGAAGCATAATATATGATGTGTGGCTGTTTGTCCTTCCTTTGTCCCAAAACAGCGCCTAGAGCATAATCGGATGCATTGCACATAAGCTCGAATGGAATGCTCCAATCTGGTGGCCGAATGATGGGGGCCGAAGTTAGCATCTCTTTGAGGTGTTTGAACGCCTTTTCACATTCCTCGTTGAAGTCGAAGGTCACCTCCTTTTGGAGAAGTCGGCATAGGGGTGTGGAAATCTTTGAAAAATCCTTGATGAATCGCCTATAAAATCCTGCGTGGTGATAGGAGCATATTTATGCGCCTTAGTTAGCTAGTTCTTATGCATCTTTGTTATGTTTTCTTCGTTAAAGTAGTCTTTTAAGCTGCTTTCATGTGTTTTCAGGTCTAAAGGGCATATTACATGAAATGATGCAATTTGGAGTTTTTGGAGCAAAAAGTGAGCTTGGATTGAAAAGGACATGCTTGGAACACAAGGTTGGGATGGAATTGAAGAGTTGAATATTTGAGGTTTCCTACTTGAAGTAGGAAAGCTAAGCCTAAAAGTTTCCATTTTGGGTTGATCTTTCCTAAATCGGAATTGGCAACCAAGGTTTCTAAAGTTGGAAGTTTCTATTCTTGGAGGTTTCCATTTTCGTGAGTTTCTATTCTCGGCTTTGGGCTTTTGGATGACCCATCCTTACCTCTTGGACCTATGCCGCACCTAAACTGCTCAAAAACACTTAAAAACAGCAAGGAACAAGTCTCCAAGTTAAGGGTGATAAAATCCCACGAATTTGCATCTAAAACACTTAGTTACCAAAAACTGCTCAAAAACACTTAAAAACAGCAAGGAACAAGTCTCCAAGTTAAGGGTGATAAAATCCCACGAATTTGCATCTAAAACACTTAGTTACCCCCCCCCACACTTAAATGAAACATTGTCCTCAATGTTTCAAGCATAAAACTACACTAAACAAAAAGAAACATACAAACAGCAACTAAATAGCTAAACTGCCAGATTAGAAAGAATCAACAAAGAGAAGGGTTTAGGAACGCAAATCTGGAATTGGAGTGATTCCTTGGGCTTCCTTTGTTGAATTGCATGGGTTGCCTCCCAAGTAGCGCTTTCTTTTACGTCTTGCAGCCGGACGAAGAACACAATCATGCCCCATTGAAGCCCACGGCAAGGAGTGGGATCTCCTCCACAACCTGCCCCACGGCACTCTCATACATTGCATCTTTGAACGGTAAGGGATAGTGATGTTGGTTGATGGGTGCGTTGTGTTGCCTATGGTTCATGTACATGTGCCCACCATTGGGGATTTGCTTTGGTACCTGCACCATAGAAGGGAACCACCTATCAACTTTAATGGGAATTGGATTTGGATTAGGTGGCTTACCTATGTGATGTGATGAAGTGGCAACAAGGTAAACGTTCTTCCCCATGGTGCATTCGGCCAATTTGAGCACTTTGAGGGCAGTGGCCGTATGGTCCTTGTTCTCCACTCCAATTCCCTCATCTTCCATGGTTCTTGAAGCAACCTTTGTGTTAGGGGCTGAATGATCCGTCCCTATCTTTTCTATTGTATCAATAACACAACAAGAACGAACAACGTTAGGAGTCTCAATGGATTCAGAAATTTTAAAACAAATCATATCACCACCAAATGCCATAGTTACTTCTCCTTTGGCCACATCAATCTTCGTTTGAGCCGTTTTCATAAATGGCCTTCCAAGGAGGATGGGCAATGAAGAGGCATGGTTTGATTCATCCATCTCAAGAACATAGAAATCCGCCGGGAAGACTAAATGATTAACCTGCACAAGAACATCTTCCAAAACTCCCTTTGGATAGGCGTTAGATCTATCGGCCAATTGTATTATTACCCCATCATTTTTTAACTTGCCTAGGTTCATAGATGCATAAATTGAATATGGCATAACATTTATGGATGCACCTAAGTCTAACATGGCAGATTTGAACCTAATATTACCAATGACACAAGGAATGGTGAAACTACCCGGATCTTTGCATTTAGGAGGTAATTTACGTTGTATCATAGCAGACACATTCTCACTTACCTGTACCACTTCTTTCTCCCGAAAACGTTTCCTTGTTGTACAAAGCTTCTTCAAACACTTGGCGTACTTCGGAATTTGCTTGATTGCATCCAAGAGAGGTATGTTAACTTGAACCTTCCTAAATGTCTCTAGAACATCTTTTTCCTCCCCTTCATTCTTGAATTGCAAAAATCTGCTAGGAAAGGGCACATTGGGTGGAATAATGTTAGAATTAACCAAACTTGGACTCATCTTACCTAGGGTGGACGGATTGGATGGCTTAGGGGCCATGGGTGCTTGCGGCAAAGGTGGTGCTACATTTGCCGTGAGTGGACTTGGTGTCTCCTCTTCAGATTTCAACATTTCATCCTCTTTGGGACCTGATTTTGGTGGTGTAGAACCTGCCCCAACTTCTTTTCCACTCCTTAGCATGATTGTATTTGCGGTTTCAAAGCCTCCTTTTGGATTTGCAATGGTTGAACTAGGAAGCTTTCCTTGTTCTCTAAACTGCCCAACAAACTAGGCAATCTGCCCAATTTGTTTCTCGAGTTGATCCACCCTTTTGTCTTGGATTTGCATAGCCTTAGCTTGATCTTCCTGTCCATTAGACAACTTAGTTAGTATCTTAAGAAGTGCATCATTGTCAAGAGACGTACCTGAGGCATTTGGGCCGGATTGGGCTTGATTTTGGGGTGGGCCGTAGGTTTTGGGAAAGAACCCTGGGGGTTGTTGCCTAAAGCCTCCTTGGTTTTGAGGTTGCTGGGCTCCCTCCACTTGAAATTTGGGTGGTCTCGCCACCCCAGATTATACGTGTTGGAGTATGGATCATGTCTTGACTGATTTTGGCCTTGAAACCCAATGGCATTCACACTCTCCCATCCGCCATTCTCGATGAGTTGAGGACATTTTTCAGAGACATGTCCTTGGATGGAACATACGCCATATACAGTTGGTCCTTGCGTCTTCATGCCCTCGGCCATCTGAGACACAATAGAAGTAAGATTAGCCAATTGTGAATGAAGATCGGAAGTTGAACTTACCTCTTGTACTTGGTGCCGTGGGGGTCCTCTTTGGCCTACACCCTCGTATTGTTGAGCGTTCAACGCTCTATTAGCAATCAAGACCTTGGCAGCCATGGGTGTTTTGTCCACCAATGCTCCCCCCGCCGAAGTATCAAGCATTTGACGTTCTAGAGGTAGGAGACCCTCGTAGAAATATTGCAAGAGCAACTCCTCCTTCATCTGATGCTGTGGACAAGAAGCAACAAGTGATTTAAATCGTTCATAATATGTAGGAAAAGACTCACCTTCTTCTTGCTGAATTTCGCTGATCTTTTTGCGTAGGAGGATGATACGAGAAGTTGGAAAGAACTTCTCCAAGAACGCTCTTTTCATACTCTCCCATGATGTGACAGTGCCGGGAGCTAACTCATATAACCAATCCTTGGCTTTATCCATCAAAGAGAATGGAAAAGCCTTCATCTTCAAGATATTTCCGTCAACGTTGACGGGAGTCATACTAGAGCAAACTACTTCAAATTCTTTCAAATGTTTGTTAGGATCTTCCATGGACAAGCCATGGTATTTAGGAATATGATGAAGCAAACTTGACTTTAATTCAAACTCATCCGTCTTACCTTGGGCAGCCGTGGGGTATTGAATACACAAAGGTGCGGCATTGTCCAAACCTGAGGCGGAAAGCTCCTTGAGTGTACGGTTGTCCACCGCCATGCCTTGGACTTCTTCAAATATCCCTGTCGTGGCTTCCTCCTCCTCTTCTTGTACGTTTTCTTCAAGGTCAGATTCGGAGTTGGGTGGATGGTGTTCTTGCTGGCTTCTAGCTCTTCTCAACTTCCTCTCAAAATCGTCGTCAAACTCCAAGATGTTTGCACGAATCGTTTGAGAGCTTCTAGTCATACATTAGTACCTAAGAAACAAGAAACAAAATTAGGTCAGAACTTAAACAAAATCAGCAACAAAGTGAAATACAAGAAACAAAAACACTCCAAGGGATTAGCAAAATTGCTAATCCCCACACTTTCTAACTAATCTAAGACTTCAAATAAAAGGGGGATTTGATTTGTGTTTCTAAGTATTTTGATTCAAGTTTTCATCAAATTTCGTCCAAATTAGTGTAGGTGCTCAAAACTGCCCAGAAAGTGGTTTTTAGGCAGTTTTGAGCCTTCTAGTTGCTGTTTTGGTTTTTAGGTTTGTTTAAGTGTTTTAACCTTTAGTTTTGCATTCTTTGAGTTTAGTTTAGTGTTTTAAACTTTGTTTTTGAGTTTTTAAGTCAGTTTCCAAGTGTTTAGCAATCCCTCCTAATCCCCGGTTTAGAACGATCCCTACTTACATCTTTACTACAATTTGACAAAAAGAGGGTTTAATTTGAGTGCTAGTTAATATCATA
Organism: Malus x robusta; assembly: GCA_963082935.1. NCBI lineage: Eukaryota > Viridiplantae > Streptophyta > Magnoliopsida > Rosales > Rosaceae > Malus > Malus x robusta. The sequence goes on along the minus strand of OY720340.1, from coordinate 17,668,357 downwards.
TCACGTGGCCAAGAAAAGAACGAACCTCTCTAACCGAAGTTGGAGAGGGTAAGTAGCGTACAAGATCTATTTTCGATTTATCAACCTCAATTCCCCTTTCAGAAACGATATGCCCTAGAACTATGCCTTGTTTTACCATAAAGTGACACTTTTCCCAATTTAAAACAAGGTTAGTTTCAACGCATCGTTTTAAGATTAATGTGAGATTTTCCAAGCAACCATCAAACGAATCGCCAAAGACACTAAAATCATCCATGAATACCTCAATAATCTTCTCAATAAAATCGGAAAAGATACTTACCATGCATCGTTGGAACGTGGCCGGTGCATTGCATAAACCGAATGGCATGCGCCGGTAAGCAAACGTACCAAATGGGCACGTGAAGGTGGTCTTTTCTTGGTCGTCCGGAGCTATGACAATTTGATTATATCCCGAATAACCGTCAAGAAAACAATAAAAAGAATGACCGGCTAACCTTTCAAGCATTTGGTCAATGAATGGCAATGGAAAGTGGTCCTTCCTTGTGGTGTTGTTGAGCTTCCTATAGTCAATGCACACTCTCCAACCTGTTTGGATACGGGTTGGCACAAGCTCATCCTCGGCATTCTTCACCACAGTGACTCCTGACTTCTTCGGGACAACTTGAACCGGTGAGACCCAACGGCTATCCGAAATTGGATAAATCACCCCACAATCGAGAAGCTTTATAATCTCCTTTTTCACAACTTCCATCATTGGAGGGTTGAGTCGGCGTTGAGCCTCTCGAGTTGGTTTAGCCCCCTCCTCTAGAAATATGCGATGCATGCATGTTATAGGGCTAATTCCCTTAATATCGGCCAATGTCCATCCAATGGCTGTTTTGTGCTCTTTCAACACCTGAATCAATTTTTCTTCCTCTAAGGCCGTGAGTGATGAAGAGACAATGACAGGCAACGTCTCTTCATCTCCCAAGAATACATACTTTAAATGATCTGGCAATGGTTTAAGCTCAAGAACGGGGGCCTGAATCACAGAAGGTAACAACGTATTAGTGGAAACGGGAATTGGAATTGGGTTAGAAGGCTTACCACGATGTTGTGGCAATGAATCAAAGGCAGCCACAAGCTCGGCATGCTCCTCCTTAGGTACGGCTAGATTGGGTTTCATTTCAATTCCTTGTGCAATTGTTGTTTCGAGGGGATCGTCTTCCAACATATCAAGATAATCCTGCGCCAATTCATCCAATATATCAATAGAAAAACAAGAATGATCATCTTTAGGAAATTTCATAGCTTCAGAAATGTTAAAATTAATAATCTCCCCATCAAATTCCATTGTCAATGTCCCTTTGAACACATCGATCTTGGTGCGTGCTGTTTTCATGAAGGGCCTCCCAAGTAGAATCGGCAATGGGGTGACATTTGGTGAGTCCTCCATCTCTAAAACATAGAAATCCGCTGGAAATATCAAGTTATCCACCTGCACCAACACATCTTCCAAAACTCCTTTTGGATATGCTTTAGAACGATCGGCTAATTGAATTATAACACCATCGTTTTTAAGTTCTCCTAAGTTCATGGATGCATATATTGAGTATGGCATGACGTTAATTGAAGCTCCTAGATCTAACATAGCATGTTCAAATTTAGTATTGCCTATAACACATGGAATTGTAAAACTACCTGGATCTTTGCATTTAGGAGGTAGTTTTCTTTGCAAAACAGCGGAAACATTCTCACTTACCTGGACAACCTCTTTGTTCGAAATTCTTCTTCTTGTTGTACATAGTTCTTTCAAAAACTTTGCGTACCTTGGTACTTGCTTAATGGCATCAAGAAGAGGTATATTGACTTGCACTTTCCGAAATGTCTCCAAAATGTCTTTCTCGTTCTCCTCCTTCTTGGATTGCTTCAACCTGCTAGGAAAAGGAACGTTTAATGGAATAGAACTAGAAGAATTCGGTTTTGAGCTTACCTTGGTCGAGTTATATGGTTTGGAATTGCAAGAAGGCTGCGGCAAAGGGTGTTCCATCCTTGCCGTAGGTGTGGGTTGTGTTTCTTCCTTAAACAGCAGCTTTTCATCCTCTTTTTGACTTGATTTGGATGCTTGGGGTTCAGTTCCAACTTGTTTACCACTCCTCAATGTAATTGCTTTGGCGGTTTCGAATCCCCCTTTTGGATTTGCAACGGTTGAACTAGGGAGTCTTCCTTGGTCTCGAAACTGTCCTACAAACTCTGCAATCTGCCCTATTTGCTTTTCCAAGTGATCCACCCTTTTAGCTTGGCTTTGCAATGCTGTGTTTTGATTCTCTTGCCCCTGAGACAAAGTGTTGAGTAATTTAAGAATTGTATCATTATCCGAAGACGTACCTGAATTTGTTGGAGCAGATTGTATTTGAGTTTGATTTGGTGCGAATGGCTTTTGATAGAAACCCGGGGGTTGTTGCCGAAATGTATTTTGTTGTTGGCCTTGTTGAGGTTCTCACCATTTGAAATTTGGATGATCACGCCAACCGGGATTGTAGGTGTTAGAAAAGGGATCATTCCTTTGTTGGTATTGCTGCCCAAAGCCCACGGCATTAAGGGTCTCCCACCCTCCGTTCTTGATCAATTGTGGGCATGTGTCCGTAGGGTGTCCTGGCATGGAACATACGCCACACGCACTTACATTTTGAACTTTTGGCCCTTCCACAACCTGAGAAAGCAATGTAGTAAGGTTAGCCATTTGATTTTGAAGTTCGGTTATGGCACTTACCTCATTCACTTGGTGTTGCCGTGGGATGCCTCTTTGTCCAACACCTTCGTATTGTTGGGCGTTCAACGCTCGATTGGCAATCAAAGTCTTTACTGCCGTAGGGGTCTTGTCCACCAAACCTCCTCCCGCCGAAGCATCTAGCATTTGTCATTCGATTGGTAGAAGTCCCTCATAGAAGTATTATAGAAGTATTATAGAAGAAGCTCCTCCTTCATTTGATGCTGTGGAGAAGAAGCAACAAGAGATTTAAAACGTTCATAATATGTAGGAAAAGACTCACCTTCTTCTTGTTGAATTCCACTTATCCTTTTTCGTAGGAGGATGACTCGAGAAGTTGGGAAAAACTTCTCCAAGAAAGCTCGTTTCATGCTCTCCCAAGATGTGACCGTTCCGGGAGCTAATTCATATAACCAATCTTTCACCTTTTCCATGAGAGAAAAGGGAAAGGCCTTCATCTTCAATATACTCTCGTCGACATTGATTGGAGTCATGCTTGAACACACCACCTCGAACTCTTTCAAGTGCTTGTTAGGATCCTCCATGGACAACCCATGGTACTTCGGAATATGGTGTAGCAAACTTGACTTTAACTCGAATTCCTCGGTCTTTCCTTGGGCAGCCGCCGGATATTGAATACATAGAGGTGCGGCATTGTCCAATCCCGAAGCCGAGAGCTCCTTGATTGTACGATTGTCTTGTGCCATGACTGTCTCAACTTCACCCACTTGTGCCGTGGGTTCCTCTTCCTCAATCTCAACTTCGGCTTCTGAATTTGAACTTGATTCACTAGGTTCTGGATTCTTCCTCTTTCGTCTCAACTCTCGTTCAAAATCGTCGTCAAAGTCCAAGATGTGTTCACGAACCGTGTTTATGGGAACATTAACCATGGAGTTTGCTGGGGACATTATTCTTTTCAATCTTTCTGAAACCATTAAATTTCCAATGGAGGACCATTCTTGTTTCGCTATTGACATTGTTGATTCTTTGGCACAGGTACACTTGGATCGAATGAACGACGATGCACTTGAAATAGCCTTAGTACACGGCATAGGAGCAAGAAACAAGTGTGGGGGAATCCATGCAACCCACGGCATGGACTTTGACCCCAGTGCCGTGCCCCCTTGTGGTGAAGTGTTTGAAATGGTCGCGACCCTCAAGTCATTGCCCTCACACTCAGGTAAGTCTCCACTCTCAATTTTAGATTCGGTTTTGGCTAACAAGTTACTTCCATCCATTGTGCAGCCACCTACACTTGAGTTGAAGCCATTACCTAGTCACTTGAAGTATGTTTTCTTGGGAGAAGATCAAACACTACCCGTCATCATATCTAGCTCACTCACGGCCCAAGAAGAAGACAAGTTGATATGGGTGTTAAAGGAGCACAAATCTGCCATTCGATGGACCTTGGCGGATATCAAAGGCATTAGTCCCACCACGTGCATGCATCGCATCCTTTTAGAGGAGGGAGCCAAGCCATCTCGGGAGGCTCAACGTCGTCATAATCCACCTATGTTGGAAGTAGTAAAAAATGAGGTTATAAAATTGCTTGATTGTGGTGTTATATATCCTATTTCTGATAGTCGTTGGGTGTCACCCGTGCAGGTTGTTCCAAAGAAGTCCGGAGTCACGGTGGTGAAGAATGAAGAACAAGAGCTTGTACCCACTCGTGTTGTGACCGGTTGGCATGTTTGTATTGATTACAGGAAGTTAAATACCATGACAAGGAAGGATCAATTTCCATTGCCATTCTTGGACCAAATGTTAGAAAGGTTAGCCGGTTATAAATTTTATTGCTTTCTTGATGGATATTCCGGATATAACCAAATTGTGATAGCTCCGGAGGACCAAGAAAAAACAACCTTCACGTGCCCATTTGGCACCTTTGCATATAGGCGCATGCCATTTGGTTTGTGCAATGCCCCTGTGACATTTCAACGTTGCATGGTAAGTATATTTTCTGATTATGTGGAGAAGATTATTGAGATATTCATGGATGATTTTAGCATGTTTGGTAATTCATTCGATCATTGCTTGAATAATCTGACCTTAATTTTGAAACGTTGTGTTGAAACGAATCTTGTGCTTAATTGGGAAAAATGTCACTTCATGGTTAAGCAAGGTATTGTTCTAGGACATATTATTTCTGAAAAAAGCATTGAAGTGGATAAATCTAAGGTAGACCTTGTTCGTCACTTACCCTCTCCAACTTCGGTTAGAGAGGTTCGTTCGTTTCTTGGTCACGCAGGTTTTTATAGGCTAAAGGATTTCTCCAAGATTGCACAGCCACTATGCCGATTGCTTCAAAAAGAGGTGACTTTCGAGTTTGATGATGCATGCTCTGATATGATATTTTACTAGCACACAAATTAAACCCTCTTTTTGTCAAATTGTAGTGAAGATGTAAGTAGGGATCGTTCTAGACCGGGGATTAGGAGGGATTGCTAAACACTTGGAAACTGACTTAAAAACTTAAAAACGAAGTTTAGAACACTAAACTAGACTCAAAGAATACAAAACTAAAAGTTAAAACACTTAAACAAACCTAAAAACTAAAACAGCAACTAGAAGGCTCAAAACTGCCTAAAAACCACTTTCTGGGCAGTTTTGAGCACCTACACTAATTTGGACGAAATTTGATGAAAACTTGAATCAAAACACCTAGAAACACAAATCAAAACACTTTCTAACTAATCTAAGACTCTAACCTAAAGGGGGATTTGTTTTGGACGAAATTTTAAAACAAAACAGAAACTTAAATTAAAACAGATTGTAAAACGATTTTGGTGAAAAGAATGGATAAAAGGCTAGTTAGGGGATTCTTCTCCACACATGTCACACTTGCAAGCAAAACGATTTTCAGTTGTTCTTCCGATAAACTATGAATACTCAACGCCCCAAATTAACCGTGAATTGCACTAATTAACCCTCAGTTTTTCCACAAGTTATTAAGTTGGATGATTGCATACGACAACCCAAAACATTCCCTACAAGTTCCCTACATGAATTGCATAATAGAGATACAAGCAAGAATCATTACGTTCTATGAAAAACATAAGCATTGACGAAGCATTCGTTACTATGAATTGCATGAAACTTATGCTAAGAATTCATTCAACGCGATCGGTTTCAAGCGACCTTCACTACTTGTGATTATAAGATTGTAACTATTAGGTGAAACTCCCTCATAATCTAGCATCATATTTATGCATGAAAAGTAAGCGTGCCCTCTCAATCAACATACACAAATAAATTATCAATCAAATAGATGAACGAATTGAATCCATAACTTATGAAATAACAACTGAATGTAATCGAATCAAAATGCAAGCATGTACATGGTTTTGAATCACCCCCCAACTAAGGGGGTTTAGTTCCTCATACTCACAACAATAAGTTTATTTAATTGAAACATCAAAGACGTAAGAAAGATTACACCTAAAATGCCCAAGAATTCCACTTTGAAATCTGCACAGAAACTTGCTTCTTCTCCTTGCTGCGGCAGTGAGGATTTAAGGGGTTTTTGGATGAATTTGGATGACTTTGGATGAGGGGGAATGGTGGAAAACTATCTAGGATAGGTGTAGGGCACGGCTAGGAGGGTTTTAGGTCAGAAACTATGGATTTGGGTGAAGGTTTGGCTCGGCAAAAGTGATGGACAGATTCTGGCGTGAATGGAGAATGGCTGAATGATTTTCTGATTTTGTGTAGAATGAATGATGATTTTCGGCTAGGGTGTTTAGGAGCATATAAATAGGCACCTAAAACCCTAATTAAATCAGATTGGGCTAGGGTTTGTGCGGCAATTAAGTGAACATGGGCTAGGGTTTGTAATCAGATTTTTAAAGAGAAAAGGGCCTAGGGTTCGGCCACTAAGTGGGCTAGGGCTAGGGTTTGTAACCAGATTTTGCATGTTAATTAGGTGGGCTTGGGTTAGGGTTTAGGTGCTGCATAGGTCCAAGAGGTAAGGATGGGTCATCCAAAAGCCCAAAGTCGAGAATAGAAACTCACGAAATTGGAAACCTCCAAGAATAGAAACTTCCACTTTTAGAAACTTTGGTTGCCAATTCCGATTTAGGAAAGATCAACCCAAAAAGGAAACTTTTAGGCTTAGCTCTCCTACTTCAAGTAGGAAACCTCAAATCTTCAACTCTTCAATTTCATCCCAACCTTGTGTTCCAAGCATGTCCTATTCAATCCAAGCTCACATTTTGCTCCAAAAGCTCCAAATTGCATCATTTCATGTAATACGTCCTTTAACCCTGAAAACACATGAAAGTAGCTTAAAAGACTACTTTAACAAAGAAAGCATAACAAAAATGCATAAGAACTAGCTAACTAAGGCGCATAAATATGCTCCTATCAAATTCCCCCACACTTAGCTTTTGCTAGTCCTCGAGCAAAACAAACAAAACAAAGAAAACAAAACGAAACTAACCAAAACAAAACCTAAACCTTCCAACGTTTGCCTCAGGGATTTCCAATGAACATGACATGTTAAAGATTGTTATCCCCACAGATTTGAGTCATCTTTACACAAGCATATACTTAATTAAAGCCACTACTTACTAATTCACAAGTAATCAATTAAAACAACGCTTTGAATGTAGTAACATGCCTTAGAGAATTCCCTCAATTCCTTACAAGATATACACTCTATTTTCACTCAGATTTTCTAACTCCACACCCTACACTAGTCATATGTGAGAAGATTGATGTAGATATGAAAACGAATGCTCACATATATGTATCACAAAGAACGCAATTTCTAGAGTTAAGAAGCATGTTTAGATATGATCTCATGAATGGAATGCTACTACTTAGATGCGAGAACCAGTGACACCATATGCTCATACCAAATTCAAAGTCCACAAATTGAAACACATAACACTCAAGATAGAAGTTAAGGGTTGTAATGGGGCTAGGGGTGATTGGCTAACAATGGAAGGTAAGGAAAACAAACATTCTTAAAGCATAATAAGCAAAGTAATGAAATTAATGCTTAGAATTCCTTTAGATTGCAGAATTTATCTTTGACACACAAGGGAAAGATTTAAACAACTCCTTAGGGCCGAATTCATTGTTTTGGACCCTCACTTCAACAAACAATACTTTGAAACTTTATTTTTTTTTCAAACTTTTCATACTTTTTTTTCTTCATATTTTTTTTTTCTTTTTCTTTTCTTTTTTTTTTTTCTCTTTCTTTTTTTTCTTTCTTTTCTTTTCTTTGCCGTGCCTATGGCACACAATTCCTCATGAAAAATACTTCCCCCACACTTGTTTTCTGCCAACATAGATCAAAAAGGAATTCAATACGAATCATGCTTTACTATGCTTTAAGAACAAGGGTATGGATGGTCCTAAACTAGGCTAGGTGAGGAAAACATGGGTTAACAAAGAATAGGCTAACAAGGCTCAACGGGGTTACAACCTACAAATCACAATGACATAGGGCACACGGCTTTTTGGCTAAGGTGGTGGTAACTACACAACTTCATCTTGAATATGTGTTATGCAAATCAATAACATGCTTTGAATGAAATGGGCATGAGTTCTAGCATTTGGAACTAAATGATGAAACGCCTTCTAAGTAGCAACCAAGCAAGGAATAATGAGATCATGCAACGACTTAGAAAACAAAGAATGCACAGATTTTAACTCTCCACATAAACGTTTAGGCTCAAGTCTCACAAGGTTGTAGCGTTAGTTTGAGTTCCTTCCTTCAAGCATGTTACAAAAACTGATATTTTCTTTTATGATTGCATGTGAATTCATAAGTTATAACCACAACTAAGCATAAACAAAGAGTAAAACAAACTTTATTCCATGTTAATCACTCTCTTTAACAGCCATGTAATTACAAACCGAATCCTCATCATTGTGTTGGAAGGTACCCTAAGACACAAACAAACACACAAAAACAACTCTTTTTGGGTTTTTAAAACAAATTTTTCAAGTTTTTATGTGATTTTCGGATTTTTACTTCAACACACACTAAAACACACTCAAACTGCTCAAAAACACTTAAAAACAGCAAAGAACAAGTCTCCAAGTTAAGGGTGATAAAATCCCATGAATTTGCATAAAAAACACTTAGTTACCCCCCCACACTTAAATCAAACATTGTCCTCAATGTTTCAACCATAAACTAACACAAATAACCAACAAGCAAAGAAAACACACAAACAGCAAGTTAAAAACAAAACTGGCAGATTAGAAACAAGCAACAAAATGATGGGTTTTAGAAACTCAAATCTGGTTGTTAGAGCAATTCCTAGGTCCCACGGCATTGTCCTCAATCGTCCTTATTTGAATGCTTCTCTTAAAGCTCCCCTAGGTCCCACGGTATGGATTTGATCTTTGAATGGACGATGATACTTGAAATGAACCGGCATTGGTTTAGATTCTAGTGTAGGTACCTGATTCATCAAAATCAGCAAGTTAGTATAAAATGTAATGGAAATTGGAGAAGATGACTTACTTGCTTTGTCCGACAAGAACTCAATGACAAACACCACTCCTTTGAAAGTTTCAGGGATATTGGACTTGGCCAGGTTTACTACAATGGTTGTGATTTGTCCCGTGTCATCAAACTCAACTTCTTTGGGCTTTGTTACTTCAAACACGTCCTCTGTAATGAATTCTCCAGCCACTACTTTCTCTTGAATCATTCTTCTTGGTGTACAAAGGCCTTTGAAATATTCAACACGATCTAGAACTTGCTTTGTTGCACCAAGAATTGGAATATCCTTTTGCACCTTTGGAAGAGCTTCCACAATGTCTTGTTCACTCTCTTCATGCTTGGGAATCAAAAACCTGCTAGGAAAAGGGACATTGGGAGGAATAACATTAGAATGAAATGAAATTGGGACGTCCTTACTTGTGGTGGGTGGGTTAGAAGGCTTAGGGGTTTGCGGCAAGGGTTGTTCTACCCTTGCCGTGTGTATGTCTTCTTCCTCCTCTTGAATCAACAGCTCCTCATCCACTTCTAGGCAATGTTTGGACGTTATTAGGTCAGCTCCAACCTCCATAGCACTTCCCAAAGTGATAGCATCATGGATTTCAAAATCTTCCTTCGAATTTTCAATAGTTGAGTTGGAGACTTCACTTTGTTCTTGAATTTGTGCCATGAACTCCATAATCTGCCCAACTTGTTTCTCTAATTCATCCATCTTGTTGGCTTGATTTTTAATCCTCATGGTTTGATTTTCTTCTTCCTGTGTCAAAGAGGTGAGTAATTGAACAATTTGGTCATTAACCATCGACGTACCTGAATTTGTTTGGGACAATTGTGGGGGAGGTTGTGGTGGTGCATATGGCGTGGTGTAGAACTCCTCATATGGCTGCCAATATGCATCTTGTTGAGCCTCCTTGGCTTGATTTTGTGAGCCCTGCACCAAAGAATTTATTTCATTAAGAAGTTGATTATAATCTATTGACGAATCTGAGTTTGATTGAGCATATTGTATATGAGGTTGCGGTGGCTGCATAGGTCTTGAATAGAACTCCTCATATGGCTGCCAATATGCTTCGTGTTGAGCTTGTTGAGATTCCCACCACATAGAAGTTGAATGATCAGTCCAATCTCTTTGTGGACATTGATTGGCTTGAAATCCTTGCCCATAAGACGCACCACATGTAGGGACACTTTGCATTGTGGCACTTTCGGCGTACTGCGACACTTGAGAAGTAAGATTCGCCAATTGAGCTTGAAGATTAGCAAAATCCATGTCTTACTTCTCTAGTACCTTAAATCAAAGGAAGAGAACTAAATCAAATATCAAAAGTAACACAAAACAAGGAAAACAAAACTAAGTCAGAAACTAAAACTAAAACAAAAACAAAAACAAACTAAACGAAAAGAAAAGAACCAAGGGATTAGCAACTTTGCTAATCCCCGGCAACGGCGCCAAAATTTGATATGATATTTTACTAGCACACAAATTAAACCCTCTTTTTGTCAAATTGTAGTGAAGATGTAAGTAGGGATCGTTCTAGACCGGGGATTAGGAGGGATTGCTAAACACTTGGAAACTGACTTAAAAACTTAAAAACGAAGTTTAGAACACTAAACTAGACTCAAAGAATACAAAACTAAAAGTTAAAACACTTAAACAAACCTAAAAACTAAAACAGCAACTAGAAGGCTCAAAACTGCCTAAAAACCACTTTCTGGGCAGTTTTGAGCACCTACACTAATTTGGACGAAATTTGATGAAAACTTGAATCAAAACACCTAGAAACACAAATCAAAACACTTTCTAACTAATCTAAGACTCTAACCTAAAGGGGGATTTGTTTTGGACGAAATTTTAAAACAAAACAGAAACTTAAATTAAAACAGATTGTAAAACGATTTTGGTGAAAAGAATGGATAAAAGGCTAGTTAGGGGATTCTTCTCCACACATGTCACACTTGCAAGCAAAACGATTTTCAGTTGTTCTTCCGATAAACTATGAATACTCAACGCCCCAAATTAACCGTGAATTGCACTAATTAACCCTCAGTTTTTCCACAAGTTATTAAGTTGGATGATTGCATACGACAACCCAAAACATTCCCTACAAGTTCCCTACATGAATTGCATAATAGAGATACAAGCAAGAATCATTACGTTCTATGAAAAACATAAGCATTGACGAAGCATTCGTTACTATGAATTGCATGAAACTTATGCTAAGAATTCATTCAACGCGATCGGTTTCAAGCGACCTTCACTACTTGTGATTATAAGATTGTAACTATTAGGTGAAACTCCCTCATAATCTAGCATCATATTTATGCATGAAAAGTAAGCGTGCCCTCTCAATCAACATACACAAATAAATTATCAATCAAATAGATGAACGAATTGAATCCATAACTTATGAAATAACAACTGAATGTAATCGAATCAAAATGCAAGCATGTACATGGTTTTGAATCACCCCCCAACTAAGGGGGTTTAGTTCCTCATACTCACAACAATAAGTTTATTTAATTGAAACATCAAAGACGTAAGAAAGATTACACCTAAAATGCCCAAGAATTCCACTTTGAAATCTGCACAGAAACTTGCTTCTTCTCCTTGCTGCGGCAGTGAGGATTTAAGGGGTTTTTGGATGAATTTGGATGACTTTGGATGAGGGGGAATGGTGGAAAACTATCTAGGATAGGTGTAGGGCACGGCTAGGAGGGTTTTAGGTCAGAAACTATGGATTTGGGTGAAGGTTTGGCTCGGCAAAAGTGATGGACAGATTCTGGCGTGAATGGAGAATGGCTGAATGATTTTCTGATTTTGTGTAGAATGAATGATGATTTTCGGCTAGGGTGTTTAGGAGCATATAAATAGGCACCTAAAACCCTAATTAAATCAGATTGGGCTAGGGTTTGTGCGGCAATTAAGTGAACATGGGCTAGGGTTTGTAATCAGATTTTTAAAGAGAAAAGGGCCTAGGGTTCGGCCACTAAGTGGGCTAGGGCTAGGGTTTGTAACCAGATTTTGCATGTTAATTAGGTGGGCTTGGGTTAGGGTTTAGGTGCTGCATAGGTCCAAGAGGTAAGGATGGGTCATCCAAAAGCCCAAAGTCGAGAATAGAAACTCACGAAATTGGAAACCTCCAAGAATAGAAACTTCCACTTTTAGAAACTTTGGTTGCCAATTCCGATTTAGGAAAGATCAACCCAAAAAGGAAACTTTTAGGCTTAGCTCTCCTACTTCAAGTAGGAAACCTCAAATCTTCAACTCTTCAATTTCATCCCAACCTTGTGTTCCAAGCATGTCCTATTCAATCCAAGCTCACATTTTGCTCCAAAAGCTCCAAATTGCATCATTTCATGTAATACGTCCTTTAACCCTGAAAACACATGAAAGTAGCTTAAAAGACTACTTTAACAAAGAAAGCATAACAAAAATGCATAAGAACTAGCTAACTAAGGCGCATAAATATGCTCCTATCATGCTCCACGACATTCAAGCACTTAAAGGAAGCTCTCACTTCGGCTCCCATTATCACACCTCCAGATTGGACCCTTCCATTCGAGTTGATGTGCGATGCTTCGGAATACGCGATTGGTGCTGTTTTGGGGCAGCGAAAGAACAAACAACCTCATGTTATTTATTATGCATCTAGGACACTAAATGATGCTCAATTAAATTACTCAACCACTGAAAAAGAATTACTTGCTGTGGTATTTGCGTTAGACAAGTTCCGATCATACTTACTTGGTACTAAAGTTATTATCTTTACTGATCATGCAGCTCTCAAGTATTTGCTCACGAAAAAAGAGGCCAAGCCTAGACTAATTCGATGGATGTTGCTTCTACAAGAGTTTGACATTGAGATTCGGGATAAGAAGGGAGTAGAGAATGTGGTGGCTGACCACCTAAGTCGAATGGTGCATGAGGAAGCTTCGCCAATTTTTGAAACCTTCCCCGATGAGCAACTAATGTCTATCCAGGTAAGTGGGCCTTGGTATGCAGATTTAGTGAACTTTTTGGTGTCTAAACATATCCCTAGCACACTTAATAGGAATCAACATGATAAGCTTAAAAAGGATGCTAGGTTTTATGTTTGGGATGATCCATACCTTTGGATATTTTGTCCCGATCAGATTGTACGCCGTTTGATAGGAGCGTATTTATGCGCCTTAGTTAGCTAGTTCTTATGCATTTCCATGGTGTTTTCTTAGTTAAAGTAGTCTTTTAAGCTAGTTTTATGTGTTTTCAGGTTTTAAGGCCAAAGGATGCAAGAAGATGCATCTTGGAGCTTTTTGGAGCAAAATTGGGCTTGGAATGATTATCACATAATTGGAGCCAAGGTTTGGACGAATTTGAGGACTTGAAGATGATGATTCTTGAACAAGGTTTCCTAGTTGAAGTAGGAAAGTGCTTACATGAAGAAGGATTCCTAATTGAAGATGGATTCCTAATCACATGAGGATTCCTAGAAGAACAAGGATTCCTACTCCAACAAGGATTCCTACTTGAAGTAGGAAAGTTAAGCCAAAGTTTCCTATTTTGGTTTAACCTTTCCTAAGTCTAAAAGCATTTATGTTCCAGCCACTTTGAAGACCTCATACACACTTTAGGACATAAAACAAAGATTCCTTGCACCATTCAAGGTAGTGCCGCACCTCACATACCCTTTCCTTCCCTTCCCTTGCCTTTCCTCTTCCTTGCCGTGCAAGGGAGAGGGTCCTTTTCTGTTTCTTTGCAATTAAAACACTTTCCCCTTTGGTTTTAAACCCTAGTCGCACCTCTTAGCCTAATTCCCTTTAGTTTTCTGATTCTATTTCCTATTTAGATAAGTTTTAGACTTAATTTCTGTTTACCAAAAATAGCCTAGGGTTTTTAATTTCCTAATCCCTTTAAATAAACATCTTTGTGCAGCCACAAACATCCCCATTCATCCAGAAATTCATCATTCACGCCAGAAACTGAACTCCACCTTCAACAGCCCCATTCCTTCACCATTCACCATATTTTCTGACCCAAAACCACCCTAGCCGCACCACCCATCAACCCTAAACACTTCCATACGTCCCCCATCCATTCTACATCATTCAATAACCCAAGAAACCACCAACATCCAATCTGCCGCAAGCAAGGAAAGGGGACAGATTCACTCAATTGTTTGGCTCTTCATTCTGAGTTGTTGAACAATTTTAGGTGTATTCTATCTTATATTTCAATGTCTAATTCATGTAATCTTTGTTTTGCTTTAAGTATGTGATGTGAAAATTGACTTGACACACAAATTAAATCCTATGGATGACAATTGTAGTATATGAGCAAATAGGGATCGTTCTAAACCGGGGATTAACTAGGGATGCTAATCAATGTGAAACTGACTCAAGATCATAAAAACATAATGTAGAACACTAAACTAGACTCAATTAATGCAAAACTAGAGTTTAAAACACTTAAATCAACCAAAAACTCAAAACAGCAACTAAAAGACTCAAAACTGCCTTAAAACCACTTTCTGGGCAGTTTTGAGTACCTAACACTAATTTGGACGAAATTGGACTAAAACTTGACTCAAGACACTTAAAAACACAAACTAAATCAATTTCTAACTAATCTAACACTTTAAAATAAATGGGGGATTGATTCTTACGAAATTGAAATTAAAACAGAAACTTGTAAACAACTTCAAACAAAACAGATTGTGATGAAATAGAATGATGAGAAACTTAGTTAGAGGGGTCCGTATCCACACATGAACATATGCATATAATTTGATTCCCAGTTATGACTTCAACAAACAATGAATGACAATGCTCCAAGTTAATTAGGTTCGCTTAAATTAACTTTCAGATTTCCCTAGATTCATTGGATTGAATGGAATACGCATTACAACCAAATCATTCCTCATCAAAGTCCCTAACTATGGAATACGCATGATAGAGACGTTCAACAAAGATCATTAAGTTCAACGGAAATCATAAACATCGACTAGGCATTCATAACTATGGAATACGCATGTTAATCCAACCTAGGGTTTACTTAAACACAATCGTGACTAGCGATCTTTACTACTCATAAATATAAGTTCATAACGATTAGGTGAAATTCCCTTATATTCTAGCATCCAGTTTAGGCATGCAAATTAAGTGTCGACCCTCAACCCACATACATAAACAAGTTCTTAATCAAAACAGAAAAGTAAACCACATCTAAAGTTCATGAATTCATAACTGGAGTAAATCAAATCATAACCAACATATGTTCATGGCTTCAAATTCGCCTCTAACTAAAAAGAAATTAGTTCCACATGTTTAACATAATTGAAGAACGAATTAAATTAAACATGAAAACAGAAACAAGAGAAGAAAGAACTCCAAACACTCCACTAATGGCAGATTGCATGTGCAAGGTTTCTCCCTTCTTTGGACTGCACGGCACTACTTCTTTCTCCTTCAATGGTGGCTGCACGAGGTGGTGATGGTGGTGGAAAGGTGCGGCAAGGATGAATTTAGGGCAGAAAGTTGGGGATTTGGAGATGGAAGGCTGCGGCAAGGAAGAAAAATGGCTAGAATTGTGTTTTTGGGATTTTTGGATGTCTAGAATGGTGTCTGGAAGTATGGACGAAAATTCATATATATAGGCACCTAAAACCCTAAAGAAATCAGGTTAGATAATGGGCTAGGGTTTAGGTGCGGCTAGGGTTGAAAATCCACAAGGAATTAGGTTAAACAATCAGATTTTTGCATGGGACAAGGCCTAGGGTGCGGCTGGTTTGTTAGGGTTAGAGATGGGCCTTCTAGAATGCCTTACAAGGTAAGGAAATCAGGAATTTTAAAACCCTAGGTGCGGCATAGGATTAGGGAGATTAGATTTGTCAATGGGCTAGGGTTTAGGTGCGGCATAAGGTGAATATCCACAAAGAATTAGGGCCTAAGTCCACTTAGTTTTAGAAAGGGATTTGTATAACCCAAATCCACAATGAAAGGCCCTAATAAGTCAAAATTTAAGAGGGAATGGGCTAGGAAGTGCGGCTCAAGTCCAAGAGGTAAGGATAGGTCATCCAAAAGCCCAATGCCAAGAATAGAAACTCTCAAAAACGGAAACCTCCAAGAATAGAAACTTCCAACATTAGAAACTTTGGTTTCCAATTTCGAATTCTTTGTTCTTCACTTTCATTTCTTCATTTCTTAAGCTTCTTTGACCTTCAAACTCGTCCATTTCTTGTGCTCCATTAGCATACACAACATTCCAGCTCAATTTTGCTCTAAAATGCTCCATTTTGCTTCTTTTTGCACACTTTGTCTCTAAAACCTGAAATGGCACGAAACAGACTTTAAACATTGAAATACTCAAGAAAAACAACATAAATGCATGAGAACAAGCCCACTAAGTCGCATAAATATGCTCCTATCAGTATGATTGGCTAAATTCGTTTTGGCTAAGGGTGTATTCAAAACCATGATTATATATGTGAAATAAGTTGATTACTTTCAGTTATCGTTGCATAAGTCGTGAATACAATTTGCTTAACCGTTTGATTAGAACTTATTCTTGTATGTTGATTGAGAGTGAACGCTTAATTTGCATGCTTGAATTTGGTGCTAGGATATAAGTTTGTTTCACCTAATCGTTATGAATTTATATTCGCAAGTAGTGAAGGTCGCTAGTCACGATCGTGTTACGTAGATTCCTGGCAAGAGTATCATGCTTTTCATAGTTACGAATGCCTTGTCGATGCTTATGATTTCCAAAGAACGTAATGATTCTAACTTGTATCTTTATCATGCTGTTCATATAAAGAACTTGTTAGGAATAATTTGTTTGCGATGCATATTCATCCAATTCAATGATTTTAGGGAAATCTGAAGGTTAATTTAAGCGGACCTAATTAACTTGGAGTGTCGAGGTTCACAACTTATTAAATTGATAACTGGAAATCGATTTACGTTGCATATATTTCATGTGTGGACAAGAACCCCTTAGCTATTCCATCATCCATTGATTCATCACAATTTTGTCTTACAATCTGTTTTCTTTTTCAATCTGCCCATTTAATTATTTTCGTCCAAAATCAATCCCACCTTATTTCTTTGAGCCATATTAACTAGAACTTGTCTTAGAATATGTTTTTAGGTGTTTTAGGTCATTAGAAAACCAAAATTCGTCCAATTTGTGTTAGAGTCCCAAAACTGCCCAGAAAGTGGTTTTTAGGCAGTTTTGAGTGTTTGGTTGCTGTTTTGATTCTTTTGGTTCGTTTTAGTGTTTTAGAGTTTAGTTTTGCATTCTTTGAGTCTAGTTTCGTAGTTTAAACTTTGTTTTACAGATTTGAGTCAGTTTAGAGTGTTTTAGCAATCTCTCCTAATCCCCGGTTTAAGAACGATCCCTACTTATCCATACTACAATTGTCAACAAGAGGGTTAATTTGTGTGTTTAGTTATTTTACGCATCAAATTTTGGCGCCGTTGCCGGGGATTAGCAACTTTGCTAATCCCTTGGTTCTTTTTTTTTTTCATTTAGTTCGTTTTTGTTTTAGTTTCTGACTTAGTTTTGTTTTCCTTGTTTTGTGTTACTTTTGATATTTGATTTAGTTCTCTTTCTTTGATTTAAGGTACTAGAGAAGTAAGACATGGATTTTACTAATCTTCAAGCTCAAGTGGCGAATCTTACCTCTCAATTGTCGCAATATGTCGAAAGAACCACAAGACAAAGTATCCCAACATTTGATTGGAGTGATCATTCAAACTCTATGTGGTGGGAACCTCAACCAGTTCAACACGAAGCATATTGGCAGCCATATGAGGAGTTCTATTCAAGACCTATGCAGCCACCACAACCTCATATACCATATGCTCAATCAAACTCAGGTTCGTCAATAGATTATAATCAAATTCTTAATGAATTAAATTCTTTGGTGCAAGGCTCACAAAATCAAGCCAAGGAAGCTCAACAAGACGCATATTGGCAGCCATATGAGGAGTTCTACACCACGCCTAAGCAGCCACCACCGCATCCCCCACAACAATTCCAATCAAATTCAAGTATGTCCACGGATAGTGATCAAATTCTTCAAATACTAACCTCTTTGGCGCAGGACCAACAAAATCAAGACAAGAAGTTGGGTAAATTGAAGGATCAAATGGGAGAGATTATGGAGTTCATGGCACAAATTCAAGAGCAAAGTGAACTCTCCAACTCAACTATTGAAAATTTGAAGGAAGAGTTTGAAATCCATGATGCTATCACCTTGGAAAGTGGCATGGAGGATGGAGATGAACCCAAGACGTCCAACCCAAGCCAAAACATGAATGAACAGCTGCTGTTCGAAGAAGAAGAGGATGACAAGGCCACGGCAAGGGAAGAACCACCCTTGCCGCAGCCTACCCCTACTCCACCACCCTTGCCGCACATTCCCAAAGCTCCACCACTGTCCAATATAGGTAAGTTGGGTCCAATTTTTGTTAATTCTAACCCTATTCCACCCAATGTCCCTTTTCCTCGCAGGTTTTTTATTCCCAAGCAAGAAGAGAGTGAAAAAGACATTGTGGAAGCTCTTCCCAAGGTGCAAAATGATAGTACAATTCTTGGTGCAACAAAGCAAGTTCTAGATTGTGCTGAATTGTTCAAAGGACTTTGTACACCAAAAAGAATGATTCAAGAGAAAGTAGTGGCTTTCATGACACGGGACAAATCACAACCATCGTAGTAAATCTGGCCAAATTCAAAGTCCCTGAAACTTTAAAAGAAGTGGTGTTCGTCCTTGAGTTCTTTACGGAGAGAAAAAGTAAGTCATTTACTCCAATTTCCATTACATTTTATACTTACATGTTGTTAATGATTCAGGCACCCACTCTCAAATTTAAACCATTGCCGGATCATTTCAAGTATC
This sequence comes from Malus x robusta, assembly GCA_963082935.1. Lineage (NCBI taxonomy): Eukaryota > Viridiplantae > Streptophyta > Magnoliopsida > Rosales > Rosaceae > Malus > Malus x robusta. The sequence continues at coordinate 17,649,288 of OY720340.1, read as the reverse complement.
ACCTTCCATTCAAGGATCAATTCCATGCCATGGGACCTAGGGAAGCTTAAAGAGAAGTATCGTCAACTTAGGAACGATGGAACTTTCACTCCACTTCCAGATTTCCGTTCCTAAACCCTTCTCTTTGTTGTTTTTTCTAATCTGCCTATTTAGTTGTTTTAGTTGCTGTTTGTGTGTTTCCTTTTGTTTGGTGTGATTTTATGCTTGAAACATTGAGGACAATGTTTGATTTAAGTGTGAGGGGGGGGTAACTAAGTGTTTTTGATGCAAATTCGTGGGATTTTATCACCCATTACTTAGAGACTTGTTCCTTGCTGTTTTTAAGCAGTTTTGGTGTGTTTTAGTGTGTGTTGACATAAAACTCCGAAAATCCCAGAAAAATTTGAAAAAAAAAAATGATTTGAAAAGCCTAAAAAGAGTGTTTTGAGTCGTTTTTGTGTGTTTGTGTCTAGGTTACCTTCCAACACAATGATGAGGATTCGGTTTGTAATTGCATGGCTGTTAAAACGAGTGATTAACATGGATGAAAGTTTGAATTACTCTTTTCTTATGCTTGGTTGTGGTTATAGCTTATGAATTCACATGTAATCATAAAAGAAAAAATTAGTTTTTGTGACATGCTTGAAGGAAGGAACTCAAACAAACGCTACAACCTTGTGAGACTTGAGCCTAAACGTTTATTTGGAGAGTTAAAATCTGTGCATTATTGTTTTCTAAAGTCGTTGCATGATCTCATTATTCTTTGCTTGGTTATTACTTAGAAGGCAAACTTAGTTCCAAATGCTAGAACTCATGCCCATTTCATTCAAAGCATGCTATTGATTTGCATAACACATATTCAAGATGAAGTTGTGTAGTTACCACCACAAAAGCCAAACTGCCATGTATCCCATTTCATTATATGTTTAAGTTTAACCCCTTCGAGCCTTGTTAGCCTACATTCTTTGTTAAACCACACTATCCTCACCTAGCCTAGATTAGGACCATCCTTACCCTTGTTCTTGAAGCATAGTAAAGCATGATTCAAATTGAATTCCTTTTGATTAATGTATGGCAGAAAACAAGTGTGGGGGAAGTATTTCTAATGTGAGTTTGTGTGCCATAGGCACGGCATTGAAAGAAAAGAAAAAAAAAAGAAGAGAAAAGTTGTGTTTAGAGTCAGTTTAGAGTGTTTTAGCAATCCCTCCTAATCCCCGGTTTAAGAACGATCCCTACTTCTCCATACTACAATTGTCAACAAGAGGGTTAATTTGTGTGTTTAGTTATTTTACGCATCACCGTTGTGTGAATGAATCTGAGTTTCAATCTATTTTAACATTCTGTCATTCATATGCATGTGGGGCACATTTTGGCACCCAATGCACTGCCCTTAAAGTCTTAGAATGTGGGTTTTATTGGCCAACCATTTTTAGGGATGCTAGGACATTTTGCCTTACATGTGATCGTTGTCAACGAATGGGTAATATTAGTGTTAAGGATCAAATGCCACAAAACCCTATACTTTCTGTTGAAATATTTGATGTGTGGGGCATTGATTTTCTGGGTCCTTTTCCTTCATCACATGGTTTTTTCTATATCTTGTTGGCGGTGGATTATGTTTCCAAATATGGGTGGAAGCAAAAGCCACCCGGACTAACAATTCTAAAGTGGTTGCAGATTTTGTGAAGTCTAACATTTTTGCCAGGTTTGGAATGCCTCGAGTCCTTATAAGTGATGGAGGTTCACATTTTTGTAAACGCACAATCGAGGCACTGCTCAAGAAGTACAACGTTACACATAGGGTTTCGACACCCTATCATCCTCAAACAAGCGGGCAAGCCGAGGTGTCGAATCGGGAGATAAAACAGATTCTTGAGAAGACAGTTGGGCCAACAAGAAAAGATTGGAGCTTGAGGTTAGAAGATGCATTGTGGGCTTATAGGACCGCCTACAAACCACCCATAGGAATGTCTCCCTTTCGACTTGTATATGGTAAACCATGTCACTTACCTGTGGAGTTTGAGCACAAGGCTCATTGGGCCGTGAGGAAGTTCAACATGGATGTAGATGAGGCGGGACTTCATCGTAAGCTACAATTGAATGAACTTGAGGAAATACGGAATGAAGCTTACGAGAATGCTCGCCTTTACAAGGAAAAGACAAAGGCCTTTCATGACAAGATGATTCGCACCAAGTCCTTCGATGTTGGACAAAAAGTGTTGTTGTTTAATTCTCGTCTTCGTCTATTTCCGGGTAAGTTACGTTCACGTTGGATTGGACCCTTTGTTATTACTAATGTTTTTCCTCATGGTGCAGTCCAAGTTCGTAGTTTCAAAACAGGTCAAGAGTTCAAGGTGAATGGGCATCGCTTGAAGCCCTACTACGAGAGCTTTGTAGAACATGATGTGGAGGAGACAACCCACTATGCCGTGGGTTCCCATGAAGGTTGATCACTGTGGCATCGTCCGGCTGCACGACATTAAAGCAAGACCTAGAGAGCGCTCCAATTCCAGATTTGCGTTCCTAAACCCTTCTCTTTGTTGTTATTTCGTTTCTGCCATTTAGATTGTTTAGTTACTGTTTTCTTTGCTTGATTGGTTAATAGTGTTAGTTTATGCTTGAAACATTGAGGACAATGTTTGATTTAAGTGTGGGGGGGGGTAACCAAAGTGTTTTGATACAAATTCGTAGGGTTTTATCACCCATAATTTCAAATGTTGTTCCTTGCTGTTTTTAGGTGTTTTTAGGCTGTTTTGGTGTGTTTTAGTATGTGTTGTTCTAAAAATCCGAAAATCCCAGAAAAAATTGAAAATTTGTTTTGAAAAAACCAAAAAGAGTTGTGTTTGATTTGTTTTTGTGTGTTTGTTTGTGTCTTAGGGTACCTTCCAACACAATGATGAGGATTCGGTTTGTAATTGCATGACTGCTAAAGAGAATGATTAACATGGATGAAAGTTTGATTTACTCTTTGTTTATGCTTGGTTGTGGTTATAACTTATGAATTCACATGTAATCATAAAGAAAAAAATTAGTTTTTGTAACATGCTTGAAGGAAGGAACTCAAACAAACGCTACAACCTTGTGAGACTTGAGCCTAAACGTTTATTTGGAGAGTTCAAATCTGTGCATTGTTTTTTTCTAAAGTCGTTGCATGATCTCATTATTCTTTGCTTGGTTATTACTTAGAAGGCGTTTCATCATTTAGTTCCAAATGCTAGAACTCATGCCAATTTCATTCAAAACATGTTATTGAATTGCATAACACATATTCAAGATGAAGTTAGTAGTTACCACCATAGCCAAAAAGCCTTCATTCCATGCATTTGTTTTTGTAGGTTTAACCCCGTTAAGCCTTGTTTAGCCTATGTTGTTTGTTAACCCACATTATCCTTACCTAGCTTAGATTAGGATCATCCATACCCTTGTTCTTAAAGCGTAGTTAAGCATGATTCAAGTGGAATTCTGATAGGAGCATATTTATGCGACTTAGTTAGCTTGTTTTCTTGCATTTTCATAGTTAGTTTCTGTTTATTATAGTGTTTTATGCTATTTTCGTGTGTTTGTAGGTCCATATGACAAAGTTGGCAAGAAAGTGCAATTTGGAGCATTTTGAGGCATTTTTGGGCACCAAATGGATAACTTATGAATGGGGCAAGATGGATGGACGAATTTGAAGTTCAAGAGGCTAGGAATGTGCTGAAAAGAGTGAAGAAATAAATCCAAGTCAAGGAAGATAAGAAATCAGCTTAAAAGAAGGAACATTATCCAAAATCTTATCCAACTTTATCTTATCTTATCCTATCCTAATCCTATCCTAACTTAATTCCAGTTGCAAAGGGGATTTATTTTCAGATTAAAACACATTAAAATAGGTTTCTAGAAGCCCTTATCCACTCCTACAAAGGTGTTGCACCTTATCCCTTGTTTTTCTAGGAAATCAGCCACAAAACAACCTTTCTAGAAGGCCTTATCTCCTCTCCTAAAAATCTGGCGCCCCAAACCTTTCTAAAAGCTCTAGAACCTGCAATCCTTTTCCCTTCAGATTTTGGTGAACCCTAGTCCTTTTACTTCATGAATTGTGCCAAATTCACATTCCTTTCCTTCAGAAATTCGTGGGTTTCCCTAGCCCTATAAATACAACCCTTTGTGCAGCAATTAAGTCACCATCCTCTACCATAATTTACTACACCATTCACCCTCATTGTGTCGTGAGTTTTGCGAGGAGAAGAAGGAAGAAATTTGATCATGCAGTTGTATTTGCATTAGACAAGTTCCGATCATACTTACTTGGTACTAAAGTTATTATCTTTATTGATCATGCAGCTCTCAAGTATTTGCTCACGAAAAAGGAGGCCAAGCCTAGACTAATTCGATAGATGTTGCTTCTACAAGAGTTTGACATTGAGATTCGGGATAAGAAGGGAGTGGAGAATGTGGTGGCTGACCACCTAAGTCCAATGGTGCATGAGGAAGCATCGCCAATTTCTGAAACCTTCCCCGATGAGCAATTAATGTCTATCCAGGTAAGTGAGCCTTGGTATGCAGATTTAGTGAACTTTTTGGTGTCTAAACATATCCCTAGCACACTTAATAGGAATCAACGTGATAAGCTTAAAAAGGATGCTAGGTTTTATGTTTGGGATGATCCATACCTTTGGAAATTTTGTCTCGATCAGATTGTACACCGTTGTGTGAATGAATCTGAGTTTCAATCTATTTTAACATTTTGTCATTCATATGCATGTGGGGGACATTTTGGCACCCAACGCACTGCCCTTAAAGTCTTAGAATGTGGGTTTTATTGGCCAACAATTTTTAGGGATGCTAGGACATTTTGCCTTACATGTGATCGTTGTCAACGAATGGGTAATATTAGTGTTAAGGATCAAATGCCACAAAACCCTATACTTTCTGTTGAAATATTTGATGTGTGGGGCATGGATTTTCTGGGTCTTTTTCCTTCATCACATGGTTTTCTCTATATCTTGTTGGCGGTGGATTATGTTTCCAAATGGGTGGAAGCAAAAGCCACCCGGACTAACGATTCTAAAGTGGTTGCAGATTTTGTGAAGTCTAACATTTTTGCCAGGTTTGGAATGCCTCGAGTCCTTATAAGTGATGGAGGTTCACATTTTTGTAATCGCACAATCGAGGCACTGCTCAAGAAGTACAACGTTACACATAGGGTTTCGACACCCTATCATCCTCAAACAAGCGGGCAAGCCGAGGTGTCGAATCGGGAGATAAAACAGATTCTTGAGAAGACAGTTGGGCCAACAAGAAAAGATTGGAGCTTGAGGTTAGAAGATGCATTGTGGGCTTATAGGACCGCCTACAAACCACCCATAGGAATGTCTCCCTTTCGACTTGTATATGGTAAACCATGTCACTTACCTGTGGAGTTTGAGCACAAGGCTCATTGGGCCGTGAGGAAGTTCAACATGGATGTAGATGAGGCGGGACTTCATCGTAAGCTACAATTGAATGAACTTGAGGAAATACGGAATGAAGCTTACGAGAATGCTCGCCTTTACAAGGGAAAGACGAAGGCCTTTCATGACAAGATGATTCGCACCAAGTCCTTCGATGTTGGACAAAAAGTGTTGTTGTTTAATTCTCGTCTTCGTCTATTTCCGGGTAAGTTACGTTCACGTTGAATTGGACCCTTTGTTATTACTAATGTTTTTCCTCATGGTGCAGTCCAGGTTCGTAGTTTCAAAACAGGTCAAGAGTTCAAGGTGAATGGGCATCGCTTGAAGCCCTACTAAGAGAGCTTTGTAGAACATGATGTGGAGGAGACAACCCACTATGCCGTGGGTTCCCATGAAGGTTGATCACTGTGGCATCGTCCGACTGCACGACGTTAAAGCAAGCGCTACTTGGGAGGCAACCCATGCATTGATGCGAAATAGATATGCACACAAATTAAACCCTCTTTTGTCAAATTGTAGTAAAGATGTAAGTTGGGATCGTTCTAAACCGGGGATTAGGAGGGATTGCTAAACTCTTGAAAACAGACTCAATAATGTAAAAACAAAGTTTAAAACACTAAACTAGACTCAAAGAATGTAAAATTAAAAGTTAAAACACCAAAACAAAGCAAAGGAACCAAAACAGCAAATAAACACTCAAAACTGCCTTAGAAGCACAATCTGGGCAGTTTTGAGTACTAACACAAATTTGGACGAATTTATGTTGTAACTTGACTCAAAACACTAGAAAACATAAACTAACACACTTTCTAACTAATCTAGGACTCTAAAATAAAGGGGGATTTTGTTTTGACGAAAATTAAAATAAAGAAAACAGATTGGAAATAGGGCAGATTGTAAAAACGATTTTGGTGAAATAGATGGGTAGAAGGCTAGTTAGGAGGTTCTTCTCCACACATGACACACTTGCAAACAAAACGATTTTCAGTTGTTCCTCCAATAAATTATGAAACTCAACACTCCAAGTTAATTAGATACGCTTAAATTAACCTTCAAGTTCTCCTTAAGTTAATGAATTGGATGGGAAAGCGCATACAACAATTCAAAGCATTCCTCAAAGGTTCCTTATGTGATGAGCACAATAAAGATACAATCAAGAATCATGAAGCACAATGACAACTATAAGTGTTGATGAGGCATTCGTTACTATGATGAGCATGAAACTAGTGCCAAGAATTCATTCAACGCGATCGTTTTCAAGCGACCTTCACTACTTGTGATTATAAGATTGTAACTATTAGGTGAAACTCCCTCATAATCTAGCATCATATTCATGCATGAAAACTAAGCGTGCACTCTCAATCAACATACACAAATAAGTTATCAATCAAGTAGATGAACGAATTGAATCCACAACTTATGAAATAACAACTGAATGTAATCAAATCATATTGCAAGCATGTACATGGTTTCGAATCACCCCCCAACGAAGGGGGTTTAGTTCCTCATACTTACAACACAAAGTTTATTGAATTGAAACATTGAAAACATAAGAAAGATTACAGCTAAAAGTTCCAGCAATCTGCAATAGACTAGCAAGCACATTCAAGAGCACTCCTTCTTCCTTCTTGCTGCGGCACAAGGTATGAAGATGGTTTGGATGGGTTTTGGATGATGGAGAATGGTGGGAAGGTGTCTAGGATGGGTGTATGGCACGGCTAAAGGAGTTTGGGGTCAGGAAATATGGATTTGGGTGAAGGTTGGGCACGGCAAGGGGTGAGGACAGGTTTTGGGCGTGAATGAAAGTGTATGGATGTGAATGGATCTGTGTGGATGGATCTTTTGTGGCTGCAACAAGGAGGTTTATTTAAAGGAAAACAGAAATTAAAACCCTAGGTTGATTAGGAAATCAGAAATTAAGTCTAAGGATTCTAGAATTAGGAAATAAAATCAGAAACTTAAAGGAAACCCACCAAAAGTTGCGGCAATTACTTAAAACACAAAAGGAATGTGTTTTAAGTCAGATTTTGGGAAAGAAACCCTTTCCCTTGCACGGCAAGAAAGAGGAAAGGTCAGAAATCCCTTACAAGGTGCGGCAAAGCTTTAGGAAAGGTCTAAGTGTCCTAAAACTTAAAGGGAAAGGGAAAGCTTATGCGGCAAGGACAAGGGATTGGTGTATGATGTGCGGCAAAGGTCCCTAAGAATTCTAGGGCCTTTGTTTGGTGTCCCAAAATGCATAAAAGGCAATCAAAGTGGCTGGAACTTAAGGACATTTAGGAATAAGAAAGGTCAACCAAAATAGGAAACCTTGGCTTAACTTTCCTACTTCAAGTAGGAATCCTTGTTGGAGTAGGAATCCTTGTTCTTCTAGGAATCCTCAAATTAGTAGGAATCCTTCTTCAATTAGGAATCCTTTGTTGATTAGGAATCCTTCTTGGATTAGGAAACCAACTTTCTTCAAGACTTCAATTCATCCATTCCTTTTGCTCCAAAAGTCTCCATTTTGCTTCTTTTTGCACACTTTGACCTTAGAACCTGAAAACACACAAAAGTGACTTTAAACACTAAAATAGCTAAGTAAACACAACCTAAATGCACAAGAACAAGCCAATTAAGTAGCATAAATATGCTCCTATCAAATTCCCCCACACTTAGCTTTTGCTAGTCCTCGAGCAAAACAAACAAAAGAAAGGAAACAAAACGAAACAAACTAACCAAAACAAAACCTAAACCTTCCAACGTTTGCCTCAGGGATTTCCAATGCACATGACATGTTAAAGATTGTTATCCCCACAAATTTGAGTCATCTTTACACAAGCACATACTTAATTAAAGCCACTACTTACTAGTTCACAAGTAATCAATTAAAACAATGCTTTGAATGTAGTAACATGCTTTAGAGAATTCCCTCAATTCCTTACAAGATATACACTCTATTTTCACTCAGATTTTCTAACTACACACCCTACACTAGTCATATGTGAGAAGATTGATGTAGATATGAAAACGAATGCTCACATATATGTATCACAAAGAACGCAATTTCTAGAGTTTAAGAAGCATGTTTAGATATGATCTCATGAATGGAATGCTACTACTTAGATGCGAGAACCAGTGACACCATATGCTCATACCAAATTCAAACTCCACAAATTGAAACACATAACACTCAAGATTGAAGTTAAAGGTTGTAACGGGGCTTGGGGTGTTGGCTAACAAATGAAGGATAGGGATAACAAACATTCTTAAAGCAATAGCAAGCAAAGTAATGAAATTGAAAGTTAGAATTCACTTAGATTGCAGAAATCACTTTTAGACATAAGGGGAAGATTCAAGCAATATTTAGGGCCGAATTCAAAGTTTTGAACCCTTTCTTCAACAAACAATACTTTGGGACTCTTTTTCACCTCTTTTCAACTCCTTTTCATTCTTTTCACACACTTTTTCTTTTTCTTTTTCTTTTTCTTTTATTGCCGTGTTCTATGGCACCCAAAATACCCAAATTGAAACCTTACCCCCACATTTGTTTTCTGCCATATATAAATCAAAAGGAATTCAATTTGAATTATGCTTTACTATGCTTTAAGAACAAGGGTATGGATGGTCCTAAACTACACTAGGTGAGGAAAACATGGGCTAACAAATAATGAAGGCTAACAAGGCTCAATGGGGTTAAAACCTACAAATCACAATGACATAGGGCACAGGGCTTTTTGGCTAAGGTGGTGGTCACTACACAACTTCATCTTGAATGTGTGTTATGCAAATCAATAACATGCTTTGAATGAAATGGGCATGAGTTCTAGCATTTGGAACTAAATGATGAAACGCCTTCTAAGTAGCAACCAAGCAAAGAATAATGAGATCATGCAACGACTTTAGAAAACAAAGAATGCACAGATTTTAACTCTCCAAATAATCGTTTAGGCTCAAGTCTCACAAGGTTGTAGCGTTAGTTTGAGTTCCTTCCTTCAAGCATGTTACAAAAACTAATTTTTTCTTTTATGATTACATGTGAATTCATAAGTTATAACCACAACCAAGCATAAACAAAGAGTAAATCAAACTTTCATCCATGTTAATCACTTTCTTTAACAGCCATGCAATTACAAACCGAATCCTCATCATTGTGTTGGAAGGTACCCTAAGACACAAACAAACACACAAAAACAACTCTTTTTGGGTTTTTAAAACAAATGTTTCAAATTTTTATGTTATTTTCGGATTTTTACTTCAAAACACACTAAAACACACCAAAACTGCCCAAAAACACTGAAAAACAGCAAGGAACAAGTCTCTAAGTTAAGGGTGATAAAATCCCACGAATTTGCATCTAAAACACTTAGTTACCCCCCCCCCCCCCCACACTTAAATCAAACATTGTCCTCAATGTTTCAAGCATAACACCACACTAAACAAAAAAAAAAAAAACACACCAACAGCAACGAAATAGCAAAACTGGGCAGATTAGAAACATGCAACAAAGTGAAGGGTTTTAGGAACGCAAATCTGGAATTGGAGTGATTCCTAGGGCTTCCTTTGTTGAATTGCATGGGTTGCCTCCCAAGTAGCGCTTTCTTTAACGTCTTGCAGCCGGACGAAGAACATGATCATGCCCCATTGGAGCCCACGGCATCTAGTGGGATCTCATCCTCTAACTCTATGAATGGAAGAGGATAGTAATCCTCCTTGATTGGGGCGTTGAGCATCCTACAATCCATGTGAATTAGGCCACCATCGGGGATCTACGCGGGTACCTGCACCCAAGAAGGAAACGACCTCTTAATTTTAATGGGAATTGGATTTGGACTAGGTGCCTTACCTTGGTGTTGTGATGAAGTGGCAGCAACATGAACTTTTTTCCTCATGGTGTTCTCGGCCACATTGGGTATCTTAAGGGCAGTGGCCGTGGGGTCCTTATGCTCCACTCCAATTCCCTCATCTTGCATGGTTCTTGAAGCAACCTTTGTGTTAGGGGCTGAATGATCCGTCCCTATCTTTTCTATTGTATCAATAACACAACAAGAACGAACAACGTTAGGAGACTCAATGGATTCAGAAATTTTAAAACAAATCATATCACCACCAAATGCCATAGTTACTTCTCCTTTGGCTACATCAATCTTAGAAGGCGTTTCATCATTTAGTTCCAAATGCTAGAACTCATGCCAATTTCATTCAAAACATGTTATTGAATTGCATAACACATATTCAAGATAAAGTTAGTAGTTACCACCATAGCCAAAAGCCTTCATTCCATGCATTTGTTTTTGTAGGTTTAACCCCGTTGAGCCTTGTTTAGCCTATGTTGTTTGTTAACCCACATTATCCTTACCTAGCTTAGATTATGACCATCCATACCCTTGTTCTTAAAGCGTAGTTAAGCATGATTCAAGTGGAATTCCTTTTGATTAATGTATGGCAGAAAACAAGTGTGGGGGAAGTGTGAATTAGTGTGCCATAGGCACGGCAAAGAAAGAAAAAAAAAAAAAAAAAAAAAAAAGAAGTTCTGAAAAGAATGAAGGAAAGTTTAGAAAAAAAAAAGATGTGAAAAAGAGTTCTAAGATATGTTGTTGAAGAAAGGGTCCAAAACATCGAATTCGACCCTAAATATTGCTTGAATCTTCCCTTCGTGTCTAAAAGTTGATTTCTGCAATCTAAGTGAATTCTAAGTTTCAATTTCATTACTTTGCTTGCTATTGCTTTAAGAATGTTTGTTATCCTTATCCCTCATTTGTTAGCCAACACCCCAAGCCCCGTTATAACCGTTGACTTCAATCTTGAGTATTATGTGTTTCAATTTGTGGGGTTTAAAATTGGTATGAGCATATGGTGTCACTGGTTCTCGCATCTACGTAGTAGCATTCCATTCATGAGATCATATTGAAAAACATGCGTATTAACTCCGGAAAGTGCTTTCTTTGTTATACATATATGTGAGCATTCGTTTTCATATTTACATCAATCTTCTCACATATAACTAGTATAGGGTGTGTAGTCAGAAATCTGTGTGAAAATTGAGTGCATATCTTGTAAGGAATTGAGCAAATTCTCTAAGGCATGTTACTACATTCAAACCATCGTTTTAAATGGTTAAATGTGAACTAGTAAGTAGTGACTATGATTAAGTATGTGCTTAAGTGTGAAGATGACTAAAATCTTTGGGAGTGATGATTTTTAACATGTCATGTGCATTGGAAATCCCTGAGGCAATTGTTGGAAGGTTTAGATTGTGTTTTTGTTTTGTTTTGTTTCTTTGTTTTGCTCGAGGACTAGCAAAAGCTAAGTGTGGGGGAATTTGATAGGAGCATATTTATGCGACTTAGTTGGCTTGTTCTTATGCATTTATGTTGTTTTTCTTTAGTTATTTTAGTGTTTCAAGTCATTTTCGTGCAATTTCAGGTTTAGAGACAAAGTATGCAAAGAAGTGCGAAATGGAGCATTTGAGAGCAAAATTGAGCTGGAATGTTGTGTATGCTTATGGAGCACAAGAAATGGACGAGTTTGAAGGTGAAAGGAGCTTAAGAAATGAAGAAATGAAAGTGAAGAACAAAGAATTCGGAATTGGAAACCAAAGTTTCTAAAGTTGGAAGTTTCTATTCTTGGAGGTTTCCATTTTCGAGAGTTCTATTCTTGGCTTTGGGCTTTTAGATGACCCATCCTTACCCTCTTAGATTGGAGCTGCACCTTCATAGCCAAATCTCTCTTGAATTCTGACTTGTTAGGCCTTTTCCTTGTGGATTTGGGTTATACAAATCCCTTTCTAAAACTAAGTGGACCTAAACCCTAATTCCTTGTGGATCTTCACCCTTTGCCGCACCTAAACCCTAGCCCATTGCCTAATTTGATCACCCTAACCCTTGCCGCAACTAGCCTTCTAGAATACCTGATTTCCTTGCCTTGCAAGGCATTTTAGAAGGCCCATCCTTTACCCTAGTAACCAGCCGCACCCTAGGCCTTTTTCCCACTAAAAATCTGATTGTTTTAACCTAATTTCTGGTGGATTTGGATTTTAGAGGCCATAATCTGATTGCCCTAGGGTTTTGGATGCCTATATATACACATTATAACATCTTGGTCGAGCACCATCTGCCATATTCATTCTAAATTCCAGAAAACCTAGTTCTACAACCTGCCACACCTCTCCACCATTCTTGCCGAGCCATCCTCCACCTTCCACCCATCCAACACTCATCCACACTCATCCTACACCCCTTGCCGTGCCTCTACAACCCCCAAATTCCTTTCTACATCATCAAACCAGCCCAGGGATCTTCACAACCCAATCTGCCGCAAGCAAGGAAGGGGATAGATTCACTACGATTGTTTGGCTTTTCATTCTGAGTTGTTGAACGATTTTAGGTGTTTTCTATCTTATATTTCAATGTCTAATTCATGTAATCTTCGTTTTGCTTTAAGTATGATTGGCTAAATTCGTTTTGGCTAAGGGTGGATTCAAAACCATGATTATATATGTGAAATAAGTTGATTACTTTCAGTTATCGTTGCATAAGTCGTGAATACAATTTGCTTAGCCGTTTGATTTAGAACTTATTCTTGTATGTTGATTGAGAGTGCACGCTTAATTTGCATGCTTGAATTTGATGCTAGGATATAAGTTTGTTTCACCTAATCGTTATGAATTTATATTCGTAAGTAGTGAAGGTCGCTAGTCACGATCGTGTTAAGTAGATTCCTGGCAAGAGTATCATGTTTTTCATAGTTACGAATGCCTTGTCGATGCTTATGATTTCCAAAGAGCGTAATGATTCTAACTTGTGTCTTTATCATGCTGTTCATATAGAGAACTTGTTAGGAATAATTTGTTTGCGATGCATATTCATCCAATTCAATGATTCTAGGGAAATCTGAAGGTTAATTTAAGCGGACCTAATTAACTTGGAGTGTCGAGGTTCATAACTTATTAAATTGATAACTGGAAATTGATTTAGGTTGCATATATTTCATGTGTGGAGAAAACCCCTTAGCTATTCCATCATCCATTGATTCATCACAATTTTGTCTTACAATCTGTTTTCTTTACAATCGGTCCATTTAGTTTATTTTTGTCCAAATCAAATCCCCATTTATTTTGAAGTCCTAGATTAGTTAGAAAGTGTGTTGGTTTATGTTTTTAAGCGTTTTGGTACAAGTTAAAACCCAAATTCGTCCAATTTGGTGCTTTGTGTTCAAAACTGCCCAGAAAGTGTTTTTAAGGCAGTTTTGAGTCTTTTGGTTGCTGTTTTGAGTTTTTTGTTTGTTTTAGTATTTTAAACGTTAGTTTTGCATTCTTTGAGTCTAATCTAGTGTTTTAAACTTTGTTTTTACGTTTCTAATTCAGTTTTCAAGTGATTAGTACCCCTAGTTAATCCCCGGTTAGAACGATCCCTACTTACATTATTACTACAATTGTCACAAATAGGGTTTAATTTGTGTGTTAACATACTTTTCACATAAAATTTTGGCGCCGTTGCCGGGGATTAGCAAAGTTGCTAATCCCTTGTCTTGCGTCTTGTTTAAATAGTTTAGTTTCTGTTTTGTTTTGAATTTTGCACCGTGTGTGTGTGTTTTGTTTTTGTGCCGTGTATAGGCACCTGATTTCCTTACTTGTGCCTAGTCTATTAAGTTGGTTACTAACCTTGTTTGCTCTTGTGTGTAGGTACTAGTTTATGACCCGTAGCTCACAACCTGTTTGTGAGCATATCTTCGACTTTGACGGTGATTTCGAGAGGACTTTGAGAAGGAAAAAGAAAGTGCAAGAGTCTAATCCTCCTAGTCCCGAACCTGAATTAGAAGAGCAAGAAGTTGAGGTTGAAGAGGAGGCCACGACAAGAGTTGAAGAGGAAGTACCAACCATGGCAGCCGACAATCGAACCATTAAGGAGCTTTCTGCCTCGGGTTTGGCCAATGCAGCCCCTCTTTGCATCCAATACCCTAGGGCAGCCCCTGAGAAGACCGATGAATTTGAGTTGAAGTCAAGTTTGCTACATCATATACCCAAGTTCCATGGGTTATCAATGGAGGACCCCAATAAGCATTTAAAGGAGTTCGAAGTAGTATGCTCGAGTATGACACCGGTGAACCTGGACAGCAACATATTGAAGATGAAGGCCTTTCCCTTTTCTTTGTTGGGGAAGGCCAAGGATTGGTTGTATGAGTTGGCTCCCTGCACTGTCACATCATGGGAGAGTATGCAGCGAGCCTTCTTAGAGAAGTTCTTTCCGACATCATGATAGGGGGCCGAAGTTAGCATCTCTTTGAGGTGGTTGAATGCCTTTTCACATTCCTCGTTGAAGTCGAGGTCACATCCTTTTGGAGAAGTCGGCATAGGGGTGTGGAAATCTTTGAAAAATCCTTGATGAATCGCCTATAAAATCCTGCGTGGCCAAGAAAAGAACGAACCTCTCTAACCGAAGTTGGAGAGGGTAAGTAGCGTACAAGATCTATTTTCGATTTATCAACTTCAATTCCCCTTTCAGAAACGATATGCCCTAAAATTATGCCTTGTTTTACCATAAAGTGACACTTTTCCCAATTTAAAACAAGGTTAGTTTCAACGCATCGTTTTAAGATTAATGTGAGATTTTCCAAGCAACCATCAAACGAATCGCCAAAGACACTAAAATCATCCATGAATACCTCAATAATCTTCTCAATAAAATCATAAAAGATACTTACCATGCATCGTTGGAACGTGGCCGGTGCATTGCATAAACCGAATGGCATGCGACGGTAAGCAAACGTACCAAATGGGCACGTGAAGGTGGTCTTTTCTTAGTCGTCCGGAGCTATGACAATTTGATTATATCCCGAATAACCGTCAAGAAAACAATAAAAAGAATGACCGGCTAACCTTTCAAGCATTTGGTCGATGAATGGCAATGGAAAGTGGTCCTTCTTTGTGGTGTTGTTGAGCTTCCTACAGTCAATGCACACTCTCCAACCTGTTTGGATACGGGTTGGCACAAGCTCATCCTCAGCGTTCTTCACCACAGTGACTCCTGACTTCTTCGGGACAACTTGAACCAGTGAGACCCAACGGCTATCCGAGATTGGATAAATCACTCCACAATCGAGAAGCTTTATAATCTCATTTTTCACAACTTCCATCATTGGAGGGTTGAGTCGGCGTTGAGCCCCTCGAGTTGGTTTAGCCCCCTCCTCTAGAAATATGCGATGCATGCATGTTGTAGGGCTAATTCCCTTAATATCGGCCAATGTCCATCCAATGGCTGTTTTGTGCTCTTTCAACACCCGAATCAACTTTTCTTCCTCTAAGGCCGTGAGTGATGAAGAGACAATGATAGGCAACGTCTCTTCATCTCCCAAGAATACAAACTTTAAATGATCCGGCAATGGTTTAAGCTCAAGAACGGGGGCCTGAATCACAGAAGATAACAACGTATTAGTGGAAACGGGAATTGGAATTGGTTTAGAAGGCTTACCACGATGTTGTGGCAATGAATCAAAGGCAGCCACAAGCTCGGCATGTTCCTCCTTAGGTACGGCCAGATTGGGCTTTATTCCAAGTCTTTGTGCAATTGTTGTTTCAAGGGGATCGTCTTCCAACATATCAAGATAATCCTGCGCCAATTCATCCAATACATCAATAGAAAAACAAGAATGATCATCTTTAGGAAATTTCATAGCTTCAGAAATGTTAAAATTAATAATCTCCCCATCAAATTCCATTGTCAACGTCCCTTTGAACACATCGATCTTGGTGCGTGCTGTTTTCATGAAGGGCCTCCCAAGTAGAATCGGCAATGGGATGACATTTGGTGAGTCCTCCATCTCTAAAACATAGAAATCCGCTGGAAATATCAAGTTATCCACCTGCACCAACACATCTTCCAATACTCCTTTTGGATATGCATTAGAACGGTCGGCTAATTGAATTATAACACCATCGTTTTTAAGTTCTCCTAAGTTCATGGATGCATATATTGAGTATGGCATGATGATAGGAGCATATTTATGCACCTTAGTTAGCTTGTTCTTGTGCATTTACATTGTTTTTCCTTAGTTAAAGTAGTCTTTTGAGCTAGTTTTATGTATTTTCAGGTTCTAAGGGCAAAGTATGCAAAAGGATGCATTTTGGAGCCTTTTGGAGCACATTTGAGCTTGGAATGGACATCATATGCTTGGAGCCAAGAGGATGGACGAAATTGAAGAGTTGAAGATGATGTTTCCTACTTGAACAAGGTTTCCTAGTCGAAGTAGGAAAGCGCCTAATCAAGAGATGAAATCCTAGTCAACAAAGGATTCCTAATTGAAGAAGGATTCCTAATCAACGAGGGATTCCTAGTTGAAGATGGATTCCTAGAAGAATGAAGATTCCTACTCAAACAAGGTTTCCTACTCGAAGTAGGAAAGTTAAATCCAAATAGCATCAAGTTGCAGCTACAAAGAAGATTTCCTAATCCTAATAGGCAAAGTTTCCAAGTGAAATGAGGAGTCCTTATCCATTTAGGACACCTTATCCATTTAGGACACCTAAACCTTATCCTTATCCCTTAATGCCGTACCCTAGGTCTTCTAGAAACCTGAATTCCTTGCCTTGCAAGGCCATCTAGAAGCCTTATCCTTCTAATTCATTCCTGCCGCACCTAGGAGGACCTTTCTGTTGGAAATGTGCCCTAAAGCCAATCATGTGATGATACTTTACGGACATTTCACATGTTAAACTAATCTAGTTTTACATATAAAGGGCAAAGATTATTGTTTGAGCCGTCTCATATAAATGTTATATGCTTAAACGATAAAGTCCAAGGAATATGTGATTGGGAGAATGTAATCTAATGAAGTTAGATTCATGAGACCATTCTTTCGTAGACACATCCTAAATGTTCCTGATCATAGGATTGCCAATTGGGCATTGACAGTCCGTCAATATCGGTACGTACTATGTCTTCTCTCAGGGAGAGTGATTAGTCTCGAGTCATTGGTGTATGTGACATCAAGACAAGTACGGTAGGAGGAGGAGAAGGAGGCTCGGAAGTTCAACACTAGCCAAGAAGAATGTACCACAACCCACCATCGAGGAAGGAATTGGAGTGAACAACAAAGAGTGCACGGCCCCAACCTTGAAATCACCAAATCTGGCCGAGTGGAACCCTTGTGCATCTGCCCATAGTCCTACCACTTCTTTGCCGTACAAAGGTAAGCCACCTATTCCAATTTCGATTCCCATTTCAACGAATAAGTTGTTACCTTGTATGGTGCAGATACCTAATCGAAGACAACGTGGTGGGAGAGTTCATGTTGATTTAGAGAAGCAAAACATGACAATAAGAAAGGATCATTATCCCATCCCATTCAAGGACCCAAAGAATGAAGTATTTCGTATGACAGGTTGTGGAAAAACCCCTCCATGCCGTGGGGTTCCATAAACCTTCAATGGAGCATTGATAGGAGCATATTTATGCGCCTTAGTTAGTTAGTTCTTATGCATTTATGTTGTGTTTTCTTAGTTAAGTTAGTCTTTTAAGCTATTTTCATGTGTTTTCAGGTTTTAGAGACAAAGTGAGCAAAAAGATGCAATTTGGAGCATTTTGGAGCAAAATTGGGCTAGAATGGAGTTCATGCATATGAAGCACAAGGATGGACGAATTTGAAGGATTGATTAAGCTAGGAAGGCGTTTCAAAGTTGAAGAATTGAAGATACAAAGTTTCCTAGTTGAAGTAGGAAATGGCTTACATGAAGGATTCCTAAATGAAGAAGGATTCCTAATCAATGTAGGAGTCCTAATTGAAGATGGATTCCTAGACGAATGAAGTTTCCTACTCAAGCAAGTATTCCTACATGAAGAAGAAGAGTTAAAGCCAAAGAATCAGCTCAAGAGAAGGATCTTATCCAAAACCTCATCCATAACCTTATCTTAGCTTATCTTATCCAAACAAACCTTATCCTATCCTATCTTATCCTAATCCTAAACTATCCACATTTCAGCCACTTAGGAGGGTTTCTAACTAGATTAGGATGCTTCAAATGGGATTTCTAGAAGACCTAATCCTTTATCCTAATCCTAAACTATCCACATTTCAGCCAATTAGGAGGGTTTCTAACTAGATTAGGATGCTTAAAATGGGATTTCTAGAAGACCTAATCCTTTCCTACAAAAATGGAGCCTAGAACCTTTCTAGAAGACCTTTGCCTTGCATTGCAAATCAGCCACTTTCCCTCCACTTTATGCCGTGAGTTTTTACCCAATTCCCTTGAGATTTTGGTTTCTAGAAGCTGAGGATGAATTGGCAATTTGTCTCCACATGCTTCGAGGTATCATTTTCACTTCCCTTATCTGTTTCCCAGGCAGATATGGTAGACGAAGAGGAAGCACAAGATGATGAAGATGAGTACTCGAGAGTAAGGCTAGGTAAGCAATCAGGAAGGGGTTCAAGGCAGTCGGTTCCAGATCGGAAGATTGATACCAAGTGCTGGCTGATTGTTCTCTTTCTTCTTGTCCTAAAATAAAAACAAAGACAAGGAGAAGGACAGGGAGAAAGCATGATATGAGATACTCTTGCTTTCAACCTTCATGATATGAAATACTTTTGCTTTGAATGGGTTGTTCGCAGGAGTATCCCAAGGAATGAGGAATACAGAGTGACTCGAGATGGTTTGTTGGAAAGCCATTTCAGAGAGAATGAAAGGTTAAGTGAGGCTGAAAGTTGGGTGAGGCTACCTCACTATGAAGTTCAACATTTATAGAATTTTCTTAATGGCTGGAAAGGCATTGTTCCATTACTCGTGTCGGCAAGCCTGTGATAATTTAACAGTAGACTTCACGTGCATTCCGCTTCTCCAGAAATCTTCGACAGATTGCGCGTGATTTACGCAACGCAGATGTGCAATTTGACAGATGCTGACACGTCTTGATAAAGCAGAGGCCTCTTTAATATCCGGAATTTGCTCTTCGAGCTTTGAGCTTCGTGAGGGCAGAGATTGCATGTGACAAGCGCGGACAAATCTAGAAAAGGAAGATTGGCCCGCGGTTTCAAGCCCAACTTTTGAGAAAGCGAGTGTCTCCTTGATAACTGGAATCGGCCTCATCGAGTGCTGTTTTTTTTATAGAGGTGCGTAGTTCATTTCAAAGTGCATTGAATTTCCGCTTGTAAAACTCCCCTTTGCACTTCTAACCTCTGGATTTAGCCCATCTCTTCTTTCTCCAAAACCTCTTAAATATGTCTGGCCTTTCCGACCGTCGTTTTGACTTGAACCTTGGTGAAGAGGCAGCCCCGCCTTCTCCAGACAACATATGTCGCCCGTCCTTCATATCCCCTACTGGTCCTCTTACCGTTATGGATTCAGTGATGAATAATGACATGACCGCTGCGGTGGTGGCCCGGAACCTTGTCACCCCTAAAGATAACAGACTGCTTTCCAGACGATGTGATGAGTTGGCTGTTAAGGAGTCTCTGGCTCTTAGCGTGCAGTGTGCGGGTTCTGTGTCCAACATGGCCCAACGCCTATTTGCTCGAACCCGTCAAGTTGAATCGTTGGCGGCTGAAGTACTGAGTCTCAAACAAGAGATTAGAGGACTCAAGCATGAGAATAAACAGTTGCACAAGCTTGCACACAACTATGCCACAAACATGAAGAGGAAAATTGACCAGATGCAGGAATCTGATGGTCAGATTTCAAGTGATTAGTACCCCTAGTTAATCCCCGGTTAGAACGATCCCTACTTACATCATTACTACAATTGTCACAAATAGGGTTTAATTTGTGTGTTAACATACTTTTCATATTCAATTTTGGCGCCGTTGCCGGGGATTAGCAAAGTTGCTAATCCCTTGTCTTGCGTCTTGTTTAAATTGTTTAGTTTCTGTTTTGTTTTGAATTTCGCACCGTGTGTGTGTGTTTTGTTTTTGTGCCGTGTATAGGCACCTGATTTCCTTACTTGTGCCTAATCTATTAAGTTGGTTACAAACCTTGTTTGCTCTTGTGTGTAGGTACTAGTTTATGACCCGTAGCTCACAACCTGTTCGTGAGCATATCTTCGACTTTGACGGTGATTTTGAGAGGACTTTGAGAAAGAAAAAGAAAGTGCAAGAGTCTAATCCTCCTAGTCCCGAACCTGAATTAGAAGAGCAAGAAGTTGAGGTTGAAAAGGAGGCCACGACAAGAGTTGAAGAGGAAGTACCAACCATGGCAGTCGACAATCGAACCATTAATGAGCTTTCTGCCTCGGGTTTGGCCAATGCAGCCCTTCTTTGCATCCAATACCCTAGGGCAGCCCCTGAGAAGACCGATGAATTTGAGTTGAAGTCAAGTTTGCTACATCATATACCCAAGTTCCATGGGTTATCAATGGAGGACCCCAATAAGCATTTAAAGGAGTTCGAAGTAGTATGCTCGAGTATGACACCGGTGAACGTGGACAACAACATATTGAAGATGAAGGCCTTTCCCTTTTCTTTGTTGGAGAAGGCCAAGGATTGGTTGTATGAGTTGGCTCCCCGCACTGTCACATCATGGGAGAGTATGCAGCGAGCCTTCTTAGAGAAGTTCTTTCCGACATCATGATAGGGGCATATTTATGCACCTTAGTTAGCTTGTTCTTATGCATTTTCGTTATGTTTTCTTAGTTAAAGTAGTCTTTTAAACTATTTCCATGTGTTTTCAGGTTTTAAGGGCAAAGCATATAAAAAGATGCAATTTGGAGCATTTTGAAGCAAAATTAAGCTAGAATGGAGTTCATGCTTATGGAGCACAAAGAATGGACCAATTTGAAGGATTGAAGAAGCTAGGAATGTGTTTCAAAGTTGAAGAATTGAAGATACAAAGTTTCCTAATTGAAGTAGGAAAGTGCCTAATTGAAGATGAAATCCTAGTCAACAATGATTCCTAGTTAAGGATGGATTTATAGTCAAAGATGGATTCCTAGAAGAATGAGGATTCCTACTCAAGCAAGGTTTCCTACTTGACGAAGGAGAGTTAAAGTCAAAGAATCAGCTCAAGTGAAGAAATCTTATCCAAAACATCATCCATAACCTTATCTTAGCTTATCTTATCCAAACAAACCTTATCCTACCCTATCTTATCCAAATCCGAATTCATTGATATTTTAGCTGCAAATGGGGGTTCCTAACTAGATTAGAATGCTTAAAATTAGATTTCTAGAAGCCCTATCCCTGCACTCATAAGGTGCCGCACCTATCCCCTTTCTAGAACTTGTTTTCCTTGCCTTGCAAGGCATTCTAGAAGCCCTATCCATATCATCTAAACCTGCCGCACCTTGGTGGACCTTTTCCCTTGTGGATTCTGATTTCTAAGCCTAGTTCCTTGTGGATTTGGGTTATTCAAGTCCATATATGATTCCCCTAGGGTTTTAAGTGCCTATATAATACTCATATTAACCCCTAGATCAAATCACCACCTCTCATACACAACCATTCACGCCAGAAATTAGTCCTTGCTTTCTGCCGCACCTTTCCATCACCATAGTCCATAATTTCTGCCCAAAATCATCCCTAGCCGTTGATAGGAGCATATTTATGCGCCTTAGTTAGCTAGTCCTTATGCATTTTTGTTATGTTTTCTTCGTCAAAGTAGTCTTTTAAGCTACTTTCATGTGTTTTCAGGGTTAAAGGACATATTACACGAAATGATGCAATTTGGAGCTTTTGGAGCAAAAAGTGAGCTGGAATGTGGAGTATGCAAATGGAGCACGAGGAATGGACGAGGAATGCACGAGGAATGGAAAGTGATGAACTAAGAATTCGGAATTGGAAACCAAAGTTTCTAAAGTTGGAAGTTTCTATTCTTGGAGGTTTCCAATTTCGAGAGTTTCTATTCTCGGCTTTGGGCTTTTGGATGACCCATCTTTGCCTCTTGGACCTATGCCGCACCTAACCCTAACCCTAGCCCACTTAATCAGCCTCACCTAGGCCTTGTTCACATGAAAAAAAATCTGATTACTTACCCTAAGCCCATGCCGCACCTAATGTTCTAGAAACCCTAGTTTTAGGTGGATTTCCTAACCCTAGCCGCACCTAAACCCTAGCCCATTTGTCTAACCTGATTTCTTTAGGGTTTGGCTGCCTATATATATGTGTTTTACCTCCCTTGGCCAAACACCACCCTCTCCATATTCAGAAATTCGTCCAAAACTCTATTTCCCACCTTGCCGCACCTCTCCTTCATTCCAGCCGATTTCTACCACCATTCTTCATCTCCACACCTTCCACACAACACCCATACACCATCCCCAAGCCTTGCTGTGCCCCTACACCCTCCATAATCCATTCTACGTCATCAAAACAATCCAAGAAGCATCACCATACAATCTACCGCAAGCAACAAGGAGGACAGATTCTCTACAAATTGTTTGGCACTTCAATCTGAGTTGTTGAACGATTTTAGGTGTTTTCTATCTTATATTTCAATGTCTAATTCATGTAATCTTTGTTTTGCTTTAAGTATGATTGGCTAAATTCGTTTTGGCGAAGGGTGTATTCGAAACCATGTTTATCTATGTGAAATAAGTTGATTACTTCTAGTTATCGTTTCATAAGTCGTGAATACAATTTGCTTAACCGTTTGATTTGTAACTTATTCTTGTATGTTGATTGAGAGTGCACGCTTAACTTGCATGCTTGAATTTGGTGTTAGGATATAAGTTTGTCTCACCTAATCGTTATGAATTTATATTCGCAAGTAGTGAAGGTCGCTAGTCACGATCGTGTTAAGTAGTTTCCTGGCAAGAGTCTCATGCTTTTCATAGTTACGAATGCCTTGTCGATGCTTATGATTTCCAAAGAACGTAATGATTCTAACTTGTATCTTTATCATGCTGTTCATATAGAGAACTTGTTAGGAATAATTTGTTTGCGATGCATATTCATCCAATTCAATAATTCTAGGGAAATCTGAAAGTTAATTTAAGCGAACCTAATTAACTTGGAGTGTCGAGGTTCATAACTTATTGAATTGATAACTGGAAATCGATTTACGTTGCATAAATTTCATGTGTGGAGAAGAACCCTTTAGCCATTCCATCACCCATTGATTCATCACATTTAGTTTACAATCTGTTTTAAATTACAATCTGCCCATTTAGTTATTTTCGTCCAAATCAAATCCGACCTTATTTCTTTGAGTCATTTTACTTAGAACTTGTCTTAGAATATGTTTTTAGGTGTTTTAGGTCATTAGGAAACCAAAATTCGTCCAAATTTGTGTTAGTACTCAAAACTGCCCAGATTGTGCTTCTAAGGCAGTTTTGAGTGTTTATTTGCTGTTTTGGTTCCTTTGCTTTGTTTTGGTGTTTTAACTTTTAATTTTACATTCTTTGAGTCTAATCTAGTGTTCTAAACTTTGTTTTTACGTTTCTAATTCAGTTTTTCAAGTGATTAGTACCCCTAGTTAATCCCCGGTTAGAACGATCCCTACTTACATCGTTACTACAATTGTCACAAATAGGGTTTAATTTGTGTGTTAACATAATTTTCACATCAGCCGTGCCCCTCATCAACCCTAAACACCATCACCCATTCCCCATCCATTCTCCACCATTTCAATAGACCAAAGAACCTGTCCAAAGTCCAAGTGCCGTGGCAAAGAGAAGGAGGAACCTCAGAACGTGCATGCCATTCAAGTCCGAGTTGCTAGAAGTTTTAGGTGTTTCCTTTCCTTTGATTTCAATGTTTATATTCTATACTCTTTGTTTCGTACGTATGAGGAACTAAACCCCCCCTTGGCTAGGGGGGATTCGAAACCATGATTATGCTTGCTATATGATTTGATTACTTCTAATTGCGTTTCATAAGTTGTGGATTCAATTTACTTATCTATATGAATTAAAACTGATTTGTGTATGTTGGTTGAGAGTGCACGCTTAATTTTCATGCATAAGTTTGATGCTAGAATGTAAGGGAATTTCACCTAATCGTTTTGAACTTATATTCATATGTAGTAAAAGTTGTTGATCACAATTGTGTTAAGTGAATTCTTGGCATAAGTTTCATGCGCTTTCATAGTTACGAGTGCCTCGTCAATACTTATGATTTCCATTGAATGTAATGATCTTTGATTGTATCTCTATTATGCGCTTTCATGTAGGGAACTTTTGAGGAATAATTTGGTTGCGATGCGCCTTTTCCGTCCAATTCATTGATATAAGGGAAATCTGAAAGTTAATTTAAGCGGACCTAATTAACTTGGAGTGTTGAGTATTCATGGTTTATTGAATTGCAATTAGAGATCGTTTTGTATGCAAGTATAACATGTGTGGAGAAGAACCCCTTAGCTAGCCTTCCATCCATTCCCTTTCACCAATTTCGTTTTAAAATCTGCTCTAGTTTACAAAGTTTTGTTTTGTTTTTAAATTCATCCAAAATCAATCCCCCTTTACTTTGTTGAGACATAGTAGTTAGAAATCACTTTAGTTTGTGTTTTTAAGTGTCTTGAGTCAAGTTAAACCCAATTTTCGTCCAAATTTGTGTTTGTGTTTAAAACTGCCCAGATTGTGGTTTTAAGGCAGTTTTAAGTGTTTCTAGGCTGTTTTGAGTCTTTAGGTTTGTTTTAGTGTTTTAGAGTTTAGTTTTGCTTTCTTAGAGTCTAGTTTAGTGTTTTAAACTTGTTTTTACGTATTTGAGTCAGTTTTTAAGTGATTTAGCAATCCCTCCTAATCCCCGGCCTAGAACGATCCCTACTTACATACTTTGCTACAATTGATAAAAAGAGGGTTTAATTTGTGTGCTTATATATTTCACATCAAATTTTGGCGCCGTTGCCGGGGATTAGCAACTTTGCTAATCCCTTGGATTGTTTTATTTCTGTTTTAATTCGTTCCAGATTCTGAGTTTGTTTTGTTTTCTTGTTTTAGGTACTAGTTTATGACTCAGAGTTCTCATCCGATTCGTGAACACATCTTGGACTTTGACGACGATTTTGAGCTCGAATTGAGACGAAAGAGAAAGAATCCAGACCCTAGTGAATCAAGTTCAAATTCAGAAGCCGAGTTTGAGTCTAAGGAAGAGCAACCCACGGCAAGAGTGGGTGAAGTGGAGGAAGTCATGGCACAAGACAATCGTACAATCAAGGAGCTTTCGGCTTCGGGATTGGACAATGCCGCACCTCTATGTATTCAATATCCCGCGGCTGGTCAAGGAAAGACTGAGGAATTCGAGTTAAAGTCAAGTTTGCTACACCATATTCCGAAGTACCATGGGTTGTCCATGGAGGATCCTAACAAGCACTTGAAAGAGTTCGAGGTGGTGTGTTCAAGCATGACTCCAATCAATGTTGACGGGAGTATATTGAAGATGAAGGCCTTTCCCTTTTCTCTCATGGAAAGGCGAAAGATTGGTTATATGAATTAGCTCCCGGAACGGTCACATCTTGGGAGAGCATGAAACGGGCTTTCTTAGAGAAGTTTTTTCCAACTTCTCGAGTCATTCTCCTACGAAAAAGGATAAGTGGAATTCAACAAGAAGAAGGTGAGTCTTTTCCTACATATTATGAACGTTTTAAATCTCTTGTTACCTCTTGTCCACAGCATCAAATGAAGGAGGAGCTTCTTCTACAATACTTCTACGAGGGACTTCTACCAATCGAACGACAAATGCTAGATGCCTCGGCGGGAGGAGCGTTGGTGGACAAGACCCCCACGGCAGCAAAGACCTTGATTGCCAATCGAGCGTTGAACGCTCAACAATACGAAGGTGTTGGACAAAGAGGCACCCCACGGCAACACCAAGTGAATGAGGTAAGTGCCATAACCGAACTTCAAAATCAAATGGCTAACCTTACTACTTTGCTTTCTCAGGTTGTGGAAGGGCCAAAAGTTCAAAATGTAAGGGCGTGTGGCGTATGTTCCATGCAAGGACAACCTACGGACAAATGCCTGCAATTGATCAAGAAGGGAGGGTGGGAGACCCTCAATGCCGTGGGTTTTGGGCAGCAATACCAACAAAGGAATGATCCTTTTTCTAATACCTACAATCCCGGTTGGCGTGATCATCCAAATTTCAAATGGCGAGAACCCTAACAAGGCCAACAACAAAGCGGATTTAGGCAACAACCCCCGAGTTTCTATCAAAAGCAGTTTGCACCCACACAACCTCAAGCACAACTTACCCAAACCAATTCAGGTTCGTCCATTGATAATGATCAGATTTTTCAATTACTAACTTCTATGACGCAGGGTATGCAAAATAGAGACAAAAGGATGGATGAGTTGGAGAAGCAAGTAGGGCAAATTGCGGAGTTCATGGGCCAATTTCGAGAGCAAGGCAAGTTGCCAAGTTCAACTGTTGTCAATCCGAGGGGAGGAGTCGAAACTGCCAAGGCTATCACGCTAAGAAGTGGGAAAGAAGTAGGAACCGAGCCAAAACCATCCAAATCTGCCCTCAAGGAGGACGAGAAGTTGCAAATAGAAGAGGAGGAGAACCAAACAAAGGCCACAGCAAGGGTAGAAACACCCATGCCGCAACCACCCAAGCATTCCAATTCGGCCACCATAGGTAAGGAAGGTCCAATACAAGTTAATTCTAATGTCATTCCTCCGAATGTACCGTTTCCTAGCAGATTTTTGCAAGCCAAGAATGAAGAAGAGGAGAAAGATGTTCTCGAGATGTTTAGGAAGGTGCATGTCAATATCCCACTCCTTGATGCTATAAAGCAAATCCCGAAGTATGCCAAGTTTTTTAAGAAGCTTTGTACAACAAGGAAACAGATACGGGAGAAAGAAGCTTTGAAGTTCGGTTCGTGAACACATCTTGGACTTTGACGACGATTTTGAACGAGAGTTGAGACGAAAAAGGAAGAATCCAGAACCGAGTGAATCAAGTTCAAATTCAGAAGCCGAAGTTGAGATTGAGGAAGAGGAACCCACGACACAAGTGGGTGAATTTGAGACAGTCATGGCACAAGACAATCGTACAATCAAGGAGCTCTCGGCTTCGGGATTGGACAATGCTGCACCTCTATGTATTCAATATCCGGCGGCTGCCCAAGGAAAGACCGAAGAATTCGAGTTAAAGTCAAGTTTGCTACACCATATTCCGAAATACCATGGGTTATCCATGGAGGATCCTAACAAGCATTTGAAAGAATTCGAGGTGGTGTGTTCAAGCATGACGCCAATCAATGTCGACGGGAGTATATTGAAGATGAAGGCCTTTCCTTTCTCTCTCATGGAAAAGGCGAAAGATTGGTTGTATGAATTAGCGCCCGGAACGGTCACATCTTGGGAGAGCATGAAGCAAGCTTTCTTGGAGAAGTTTTTCCCAACTTCTCGAGTCATCCTCCTACAAAAAAGGATAAGTGGAATTCAACAAGAAGAAGGTGAGTCTTTTCCTACGTATTATGAACGCTTTAAATCTCTTGTTGCTTCTTGTCCACAACATCAAATGAAGGAGGAGCTTCTTCTACAATACTTATACGAGGGACTTTTACCAATCGAACGACAAATGCTAGATGCTTCAGCGGGAGGAGCTTTGGTGGACAAGACTCCCACGGCAGCAAAGACTTTGATTGCTAATCGAGCATTGAACGCTCAACAATACGAAGGTGTTGGACAACGAAGCACTCCACGACAACATCAAGTGAATGAGGTAAGTGCCATAACCGAACTTCAAAATCAAATGGCTAACCTTACTACTTTGCTTTCTCAGGTTGTGGAAGGGCCAAAAGTTCAAAATGTAAGTGCGTGTGGCGTATGTTCCATGCAAGGACACCCTACGGACACATGCCCACAATTGATCGAGAACGGAGGGTGGGAGACCCTCAATGCCGTGGGCTTTGGGCAACAATACCAACAAAGGAATGATCCCTTTTCTAACACCTACAATCCCGGTTGGCGTGATCATCCGAATTTCAAATGGCGAGAACCCCAACAAGGCCAACAACAAAGCACATTTCGGCAACAACCCCCGGGTTTCTATCAAAAGCCATTCGCACCAAATCAAACTCAAATACATTCTGCCCCAACACATTCAGGTACATCCTTGGATAATGATACAATTCTTAAATTACTCAACACTTTGTCTCAGGGGCAAGAGAATCAAACCACAGCATTGCAAAGCCAAGCTAAAAGGGTGGATCACTTGGAAAAACAAATTGGGCAAATTGCGGAGTTTGTAGGACAGTTTCGAGACCAAGGAAGACTCCCTAGTTCAACCGTTGCAAATCCAAAAGGGGGATTCGAAACCACCTTTGCCGCAGCCATCTTGCACTTCCAACCTATATAACTCGGCCAAGGTAAGCTCAAAACCAAATTCTTCTAGTTCTATTCCATTAAATGTGCCTTTTCCTAGCAGGTTGAAGCAATCTAAGAAGGAGGAGAACGAGAAAGACATTTTGGAGACGTTTCGGAAAGTGCAAGTCAATATACCTCTTCTTGACGCCATTAAGCAAGTACCAAGGTACGCCAAGTTTTTGAAGGAACTATGTACAACAAGAAGGAGAATTTCGAACAAAGAGGTTGTCCAGGTAAGTGAGAATGTTTCCGCTGTTTTGCAAAGAAAACTACCCCCTAAATGCAAAGATCCGGGTAGTTTTACAATTCCATATGTTATAGGCAATACTAAATTTGACCATGCTATGTTAGATCTAGGAGCTTCAATTAACGTCATGTGATGTGATAATTAACTAGCACTCAAATTAACCCTCTTTTTATCAATTGTAGTATGGAATGTAAGTAGGGATCGTTCTAGGCCGGGGATTAGGAGGGATTGCAAAATCACTTGGAATTGACTCAAAAACGTAAAAACAAGTTTAAAAACACTAACTAAACTCAAAGAATGTAAAACTATAACTTAAAACACCAAAACAAACCAAAAGACTCAAAATAACACAAAAACACTCAAAACTGCCTTTAAACCACTTTCTGGGCAGTTTTGGACTCTAAACAAGATTTGGACGAAAATAGATTTGAACTTGACTCAAAACACTTAAAAACACAAACTAAAGTGATTTCTAACTATTATGACTCAACAAAGTAAAGGGGGATTGATTTTGGACGAAATTAAAAACAAAACAAACTTTGTAAACTAGACAGATTTTAAAAACGAAATTGATTTAAATGAATGGATGGAAGGCTAGCTAAGGGGTTCATCTCCACACATGTTATACTTGCATATAAAACGATTTCCAATTGCTTTTCAATAAACCATGAATTCTCAACGCCCCAAGTTAATTAGGTCCGCTTAAATTAACCCTCAGATTTTCCTTAAGTTATTGAATTGGATGATTGCATACGACAACCCAAAGCATTCCCCACAAGTCCCCTACATGATTGCATAATAGAGATACAAGCAAGAATCATTAAGTTCTATGAAAACCATAAGCATTGACGAAGCACTTGTTACTATGATTGCATGAAACTTATGCCAAGAATTTACTTAACGCGATTGAGATCATCAACCTTTACTACTTGTGAATATAAGTCCATAACGATTAGGTGAAATTTCCTTATATACTAGCATTCAATTTATGCATGATAATTAAGCGTGCACTCTCAACCAACACACACAAATCAATGTAATTCACATAGATAAGTAAATTGAATTCACAACTTATGAAACGCAATTAGAAGTAATCAAATCATAACGCAAGCATAAACATGTATTTCGAATCCCCCCCTAGCCAAGGGGGGGTTTAGTTCCTCATACACACAAAACAAAGAGAATTGAATTTAAACATTGAAAGCAAAGGAAAAGAAACACCTAGAAATTCCAGCGACGCGAACTTGAATTGCATGAACTTCCGAGCCTCCTTCTCCTCCTCCTTGGTGCGGCAAAGGACTTTGGACAGGTTCTTTGGGGTTATGGATGGTGGAGAATGGTTATGGATGGATGTAGTAGTGTTTAGGGGAAGGGAATGGTGCGGCAAAGGTGTGGAGAAGTGTTTGGACGAATTTCTGAATTTATGGGATGAATGAATGTGTATGAGAGGTGGTGATCTGATTTAGGGGTTAATATGAGTATATATAGGCACTTAAAACCCTAGGGTAATCAGATATGGACTTGGATAACCCAAATCCACAAGGAAATAGGTTTAAACAATCAGATTTTGCAAAGGAAAAGGGATAAGGGTGCAGCAGCAATGGGATAAGGATAAGGTTTAGGTGTCCTAAATAGATAAGGTGTCCTAAATGGATAAGGTGTCCTAAATGGATAAGGACTCCTCATTTCACTTGGAAACTTTGCCTATTAGGATTAGGAAATCTTCTTTGTAGCTGCAACTTGATGCTATTTGGATTTAACTTTCCTACTTCGAGTAGGAAACCTTGTTTGAGTAGGAATCTTCATTCTTCTAGGAATCCATCTTCAACTAGGAATCCCTCGTTGATTAGGAATCCTTCTTCAATTAGGAATCCTTTGTTGACTAGGATTTCATCTCTTGATTAGGCGCTTTCCTACTTCGACTAGGAAACCTTGTTCAAGTAGGAAACATCATCTTCAACTCTTCAATTTCGTCCATCCTCTTGGCTCCAAGCATATGATGTCCATTCCAAGCTCAAATGTGCTCCAAAAGGCTCCAAAATGCATCCTTTTGCATACTTTGCCCTTAGAACCTGAAAATACATAAAACTAGCTCAAAAGACTACTTTAACTAAGGAAAAACAATGTAAATGCACAAGAACAAGCTAACTAAGGTGCATAAATATGCTCCTATCAAATTCCCCCACACTTAGCTTTTGCTAGTCCTCGAGCAAAACAAAACGAAACAAAGTAACAAAAACGAAATAAAACAAGTAAAACATAACCTAAACCTTCCAACGATTGCCTCAGGGATTTCCAATGCACATGACATGTTAAAAATCATCATTCCCACAGATTTTAGCCATCTTTACGCTTAAGCACATACTTAATCATAGTCACTACTCATTAGTTCACAAATAACCAATTAAAACATGATTTTGAATGTAGTAACATGCCTTAGAGAATCCCTCAATTCCTTACTAGATATGCACTCTATTTTCACTCAGATTTTCTAACTACACACCCTATACTAGTTATATGTGAGAAGATAGATGTAAATATGAAAACGAATGCTCACATATATGTATGACAAAGAAAGCACTTTTCCGGAGTTAAAAACATGTTTACAAATATGATCTCATGAATGGAATGCTACTACTTAGATGCGAGAACCAATGACACCATATGCTCATACCAATTTTAAACTCCACAAATTGAAACACATAACAATCAAGATTAAAGTGAAGGGTTGTAACGGGGCTTGGGGTATTGGCTAACAAAGAAAGGTAAAGGATAAACAAACGTTCTTAAAACAATAGTAAGCAAAGCAATGAAATTGACACTTAGAATTCACTTTAGAGTGCAGAACACAACTTTAAACACAACGGGGAATACGCATGCATACTTAGGGTCAAATGCAACTTTTTGGACCCTTTCTTCAACAACCAACAACTTAGAGCTCATTTTATGCTTTTCCAACTCCTTTTCATACTTTTCACAACTTTTTCTTTTTTTCTTTCTATTTTGCACGAAATTTTTTTTTTTTTTTTTTTTTCTTTCTTTTGCCATGCCTCATTCAAGACTTTGGCACATCCCCATATTACTAATCCTTCCCCCACACTTGTTTTCCGCAATACATTGATCAAAAGGAATTCATCTTGCGTTAAGCTTTACTACGTTTTAAGAACAAGGGTGTGGATGGTCCTAATCTAGGCTAGGTAAGGCTAATGTGGTTAACAAGGAAAATAGGCTAAACAAGGCTCAACGGGGTTAAAACCTACAAAATATAATGGAATAGGGATATACGGCTTTTTGGCAATGGTGGACACTACACAACTTAATCTTGAATATGTGTTATGCAAATCAATGACATGTTTTGAATGAAATGGGCATGAGTTCTAGTGTTTGGTTCTAAGTTCTAAGTAGCAACCAAGCAAAGACTAATGAGATCATGCAACGACTTTAGAAAACAAGAATGCACAAATTTTAACTCTCCAAATAAAGGTTTTAGGCTCAAGTCTCACAAGGTTGTAGCGTTAGTTTGAGTTACTTCCTTCAAGCATGTTACAAAAACTGATTTTTACTTTATGATTACATGTGAATTCATAAGTTATAACCACAACCAAGCATAAACCAAAGAGTAAATCAACTTTTATCCATGTTAATCATTCTCTTTAACAGTCATGCAATTACAAACCGAATCCTCATCATTGTGTTGGAAGGTACCCTAAGACACAAACAAACACACCAAAAACACTTAAAAACAACTCTTTTTGGGTTTTCAAAACAATATTTTTCAATTTTTTTCTGGAATTTTCGGATTTTTAGAACAACCTATACTAAAACACACCAAAACAGCCTAAAAACACCTAAAAACAGCAAGAAACAACATTTGAAATTATGGGTGACAAAACCCTACGAATTTGCATCAAAAACACTTTGGTTACCCCCCCCCCACACTTAAATCAAACATTGTCCTCAATGTTTCAAGCATAGACTCACACAAATAACAAACAATCAAACAAACAAAACAACATCTAAACAACCTAACATGGCAGAAACGAAATCAACAACAAAGAGAAGAGTTTAGGAACGCAAATCTGGAATTGGAGTGCTTTCTCGGTCTTCCTTTGTTGAATGCATGGGTTGCCTCCCAAGAAGCGCTTGCTTTAACGTCGTACAGCCGGACGATGCTCCCTTGAAAGTTTATGGAACCCCACGGCATGGAGGGGTGCAACTACAATCTGTCCGACGAACCACTTCATGCTTTGGGTCCTTGAATGGAGTGGGATAATGATCCTTTCTTATTGTCATGTTTTGCTTCTCTAAATCAACACGAACTCTCCCACCACGTTGTCTTCGATTAGGTACCTGCACCATACAAGGTAACAACCTATTAGTTGAAATGGGAATCGAATTTGGAATAGGTGGCTTACCTTTGTACGGCAAAGAAGTGGTAGCACAATGGACGGATGCACAAGGGTTTCTCATGGCCAATTGTGGTGCTTCCAAGGTTGGAGCCGTGCACTCCTTGTGCTCTACTCCAAGTTCCTTCTCAGTGGTAGTTCGAGAAACATCCTTCTTGATCTTTGTTGAACATTCTGTCCCTATGTGTTTAATTACATTAATGGCACAACAAAAACGAACATCATTAGTATTCTCACTTATGTCACACTTATGCATGTGGAGGTCACTTTGGCACTCAAAGGACTGCACGTAAAGTACTTGAATGTGGTTTTTATTGGCCTACTATTTTTAAGGATGCTAGAACTTTTTGCATAGCATGTGATCGTTGTCAACGAACTGGAAATATAGGACCAAAGGACCAAATGCCGCAAAACCCCATATTTAATGTTGAAATTTTTGATGTTTGGGGCATAGATTTCATGGGTCCTTTTCCTTCATCTCATGGTTTTGTTTATATTTTACTTGCGGTTGATTATGTTTCGAAATGGGTGGAAGCAAGAGCCACCCGTACTAATGATTCTAAAGTGGTTGCAGATTTTGTTAAAACTAACATATTTGCAAGGTTTGGAATGCCGCGGGTACTTATAAGTGATAGGGGCTCCCATTTCTGCAATCGCACCATTGAAGCACTACTCAAGAAATATGGTGTCACGCATAAGGTGGCAACACCTTATCATCCTCAAACAAGTGGACAAGCGGAGATATCAAATAGAGAAATCAAGCAGATTTTGGAGAAGACCGTAGGGCCAAACCGGAAAGATTGGAGCTTGCGCTTAAATGATGCATAAAGCACATTGGGCCATCAAAACCTTTAATATGGACATTGATGCCGCAGGCCTTCATAGGAAACTTCAATTGAGCGAGCTGGAGGAAGTTAGGAATGAAGCTTACGAGAACTCTCGTATTTACAAGAAGAAAACGAAGGCATTCCATGACAGGATGATTCGGAGCAAGACGTTCTCTATCGGGCAGAAAGTGCTACTGTTCAATTCTCGCCTTCGGTTATTTCCAGGTAAGTTGCGTTCTAAGTGGATTGGACCTTTTATTGTGACTAATGTTTTTCCGCATGGTGCAGTTCAAATTCAAAGTCTGAAAACGCAACAAGAATTCAAAGTCAATGGACATCGTTTGAAGCCATATTTCACACCTTTTGAGGAGGAGACCGTGGAGGAAGTAGCTCTCCAACCCGTGGGCCCTATTCAAGCTTGATTGGAAGCATCGTCCGACTGGAAGACGTTAAAGCAAGCGCTTCTTGGGAGGCAACCCATGCAAATAAAGAGGACCTAGGAAGCTCCGGCATCATAATCAGATTTGTGTTTCTAAACCCTACTCTTTATTGCTTTTACTTTGCCATATTTGTCATGTTTGCTAGTTGTGTTATTTGCTTGTTTTTGTGTGAGTCTATGTTTGAAACATTGAGGACAATGTTTGGTTTAAGTGTGTGGGGGGGGGGGGGGTAAACAAAGTGTTTTTGTGTCAAATTCGGAGGATTTTACCACCTAACATTTCAAAGGTTGTTTTTCATTGTTTTTAAGTGTTTTTAGAATGTTTTGATGTGTTTTTATGTGGCTTTACCAGAAAATCCGAAAATTCAAAGAAAAATTTCGAAAAAGTTTTGAAAAAACCCAAAAAGAGTCGTTTTAAAGTTGTTTTTCGTTTTAAAAGTTGTTTTTGTGTATTTGTGTCTTAGAGTACCTTCCAACACAATGATGAGGATTTGGTTTTTAATTGCATGACTGTTAAAGAAAGTTACAAGCATGGATGGAAGTTTGATATGCTCTTTTGTTTATGCTTGGTCATCGTTGTCGTTTACGAATTCACATGTAATCACAAAGAAAAAAAATCAGTTTTTGTAACATGCTTGAAGGAAGTAACTCAAACTAACGCTACAACCCTGTGAGACTTGAGCCTAAACATTCTTTGGAGAGTTAATAATCTGTGAAATTGTTGTTTTCTAAAGTCGTTCCATGATCTCATCATTCTTTGCTTGGTTGCTACTTAGAAGGCGTTTCATCATTATAGATCCAAATATTAGAACTCATACCCATTTCATTCAAAACTTAAAATTAAGTGCATAACATATAACAAGATGAAGTTGTTTAGTAGTTATCACCAGAGCCAAAAAGCCTTCATCCCATGCATTTGTTTTGTAGGATTAACCCCTTTGAGCCTTATTTAGCCTATTTTTGTTGTTAGCCACATTATCCTTACCTAGCCTAGAGTAGGACTATCCATACCCTTGTTCTTAAAGGATAATAAAGCATGACTTAGAGGGAATTCCTTTTGATCAATGTTGTGCAGAAAACTAAGTGTGGGGGAAGGGAAAGTTTGTGCGCCAAAAGAAGTAAGGAGGGCACGGGTTAGACAAAGAAAAACAAAAGAAAAAAAAAAGAAAATTCGTAGAAAAAGAAAGAAAAAAAAAAGAAAAGTGTGAAAAGTATGAAAAGAAGTTGAAAGAGCATAAAATGAGCTCTAAGTTGTTGGTTGTTGAAGCAAAGGTCCAAAAAGTTGAATTTGACCCTAAGTGTTGCATGAGTATTCCCCTTGGGTTTAAACATTGATTTTTGCATGCAAAAGTGAATTCTAAGTGTCAATTTCATTACTTTGCTTATTATTCGTTAAGAATGTTTGTTTATCCTTACCTTTCTTTGTTAGCCAATACCTTAGCCCTGTTACAACCATTTGCTTCTATCTTGATTGTTATGTGTTTCAATATGTGGAGTTTGGAGTTGGTATGAGCATATGATATCCCTGGTTCTCGCATCTAAGTAGTAGCATTCCATTCATGAGATCATATACATACATTCATAATTCCAGAAAATGCTTTTATTGTCATAACATATGTGAGCATTAGTTTTCATATTTACATCAATCTTCTCACATATAACTAGTGTAGGGTGTGTAGTCAGAAAATCTAAGTGAAAAATGAGTGCATATCTAGTGAGGAATCGAGGGATTCTCTAAGGCATGTTACTACATTCAAAACATTGTTTTAATTGATTAAATGTGAGCTAGTAAGTGATGACTATGATTAAGTATGTGCTCGAGAGTAGGGATGGCTAAAATCTATGTAAGTGGTGATCTTTGGCGTGTCATGTACCATTGGAAATCCCTGAGGCGATTGTTGGAAGGTTTAGGTTATGTTTTGTTTCATTGTTTTGCTCGAGGACTAGCAAAAGCTAAGTGTGGGGGAATTTGATAGGAGCATATTTATGCGCCTTAGTTAGTTAGTTCTTATGCATTTATGTTGTGTTTTCTTAGTTAAGTTAGTCTTTTAAGCTATTTTCATGTGTTTTCAGGTTTTAGAGACAAAGTGAGCAAAAAGATGCAATTTGGAGCATTTTGGAGCAAAATTGGGCTAGAATGGAGTTCATGCATATGCAGCACAAGGGATGGACGAATTTGAAGGATTGATGAAGCTAGGAAGGTGTTTCGAAGTTGAAGAATTGAAGATACAAAAGTTTCCTAGTTGAAGTAGGAAAGGGTTTACATGAAGGATTCCTAAATGAAGAAGGATTACTAATCAATGTAGGAGTCCTAATTGAAGATGGATTCCTAGACGAATGAAGTTTCCTACTCAAGCAAGTATTCCTACATGAAGAAGAAGAGTTAAAGCCAAAGAATCAGCTCAAGAGAAGGTTCTTATCCAAAACCTCATCCATAACATTATCTTAGCTTATCTTATCCAAGCAAACCTTATCCTATCCTATCTTATCCTAATCTTAAACTATCCACATTTCAGCCACTTAGGAGGGTTTCTAACTAGATTAGGATGCTTAAAATGGGATTTCTAGAAGACCTAATCCTTTCCTACAAAAATGGAGCCTAGAACCTTTCTAGAAGACCTTTGCCTTGCATTGCAAATCAGCCACTTTCCCTCCACTTTATGCCGTGAGTTTTTACCCAATTCCCTTGGGATTTTGGTTTCTAGAAGCCCTTATCCCTTCCTAGATAAGTGCCGCACCTTATCCTCCCATTCCCTTTGGATTTCTGATTTCTTTTCCTTCAAGGATTGTGTTTTATTTTCCTATGAAACTTAGGCCTTTAAAACCTTGTCCTTTGCTACCTAGGAGATGGGATTTTCAGCCTATAAATACAAGCCCTTGCCGCACCCTTTCACTCACCATCCTCTAGCAGATTTTCACTACACCATTCACCCAACATAACCTCATTGTGCCGTGAGTTTTGCAAGGAGAAGAAGGAAGAAATCTGGAGCCGTGCATGCCATTCAAGGAGCTTGGATTGTTGGAGCGATTCTAGGTGTTTTCTATCTTTATGTCAATGTTTAAATTTATTTATCTTTGTTTATTTGCAAACATGAGGAACTAATTTCTTTATAGTTAGAGGGGAATTCAAAGCCATGATCATATGTTTTATATGACTTGATTTCTTCCAGTTATGATTTCATAAATCGTGAATGTGGTTTACTTATCTATTTGATTGATAACATGTTTAGGTATGTTGATTGAGGGTCGACACTTAGTTTGCATGCATGAATTTGATGCTAGAGTATAAGGGAATTTCACTTAATCGTTATTAACTTATATTCATAAGTAGTAAAAGTCGCTAGTCACGATTGTGTTAAGTAAATCCTTGGCAAGAGTAACATGCGTATTTCATAGTTATGAATGCCTCGTCAATGCTTATGATTTCCATTGAACTTAATGATCTTTGATATGTGTCTCTATCATGCGTATTCCATAGTTAGGGTCCTTGATAAGAATAATTTGGTTGTAATGCGTATTCCGTTCAATTCAATGAATCTAGGGAAATCTGAGAATTAATTGGTGCAATCTAGTTAATTTGGGGCATTGTCATTCATGGTTTGTTGAAAGAGTAATTGGAAATCGAGTCGTATGCATATGTTTCATGTGTGGAGAAGGAACCTTCTAACTAGCCTTTCACCATCTTAATTTACCTAAAATCGTTTTTGTCAAGTTAGTTTACAAAGCTTTGTTTTGTTTTTAAATACGTCCAAAATCAATCCCCCTTTACTTGGTTGAGTCATAGTAGTTAGAAATCACTTTAGTTTGTGTTTTTAAGTGTCTTAGGTCAAGTTAAAACCAATTATCGTCCAAGTTTGTGTCTAGTGTTCAAAACTGCCCAGATTGTGGTTTTAAGGCAGTTTTGAGTGTTTCTGGGCTGTTTTGAGTCTTTTGGTTTGTTTTGGTGTTTTAAAGTTTAGTTTTGCATTCTTTGAGTCTAGTTTAGTGTTTTAAACTTGTTTTTACGTATTTGAGTCAGTTTTCAAGTGATTTTGCAATCCCTCCTAATCCCCGGTTTAGAACGATCCCTACTTACATACTTTGCTACAATTGATAAAAAGAGGGTTAATTTGAGTGTCAACATAATTTTCACATCAAGCATCGTCCGGCTGCAAGACGTTAAAGAAAGCGCTACTTGGGAGGCAACCCATGCATTCAACAAAGGGAACACTCCAATTCCAGATTTGCGTTCCTAAACCCTTCTCTTTGTTGTTTATTTCGTTTCTGCCATGTTTGTTATGTTAGTTGTTGTTTGTTTGTTTTACTTGTTATTTGTGTTAATTTATGCTTGAAACATTGAGGACAATGTTTGATTTAAGTGTGGGGGGTAACCAAAGTGTTTTGAAAAAAATTCGTAGGGTTTTGTCACCCATAATTTCAAATGTTGTTTCTTGCTGTTTTTAGGTGTTTTTAGGCTGTTTTGGTGTGTTTTAATGTGTTTTGACATAAAAAATCGAAAATCCCATAAACATTTGAAAAAATGTTTTGAAAAAACCCAAAAAGAGTCGTTTTAAAGTTGTTTTGTGTGTTTGTTTGTGTCTTAGGGTACCTTCCAACACAATGATGAGGATTCGATTTTTAAGTGCATGACTGTTAACAAGTGTTATAAACATGGATGAAAGTTTGATTTACTCTTTGGTTTATGCTTGGTTGTGGTTATAACTTATGAATTCACATGTAATCATAAAGAAAAAATTAGTTTTTGTAACATGCTTGAAGGAAGGAACTCAAACAAACGCTACAACCTTGGAAGGTTTAGGTTGTGTTTTACATGTTTTATTTCGTTTTGTTTACTTTGTTTCGTTTTGTTTTGCTCGATGACTAACAAAAGCTAAGTGTGGGGGAATTTGATAGGGGCATATTTATGCACCTTAGTTAGCTTGTTCTTATGCATTTTCGTTATGTTTTCTTAGTTAAAGTAGTCTTTTAAGCTATTTCCATGTGTTTTCAGGTTTTAAGGGCAAAGCATATAAAAATATGCAATTTGGAGCATTTTGGAGCAAAATTGAGCTAGAATGGAGTTCATGATTATGGAGCACAAAGAATGGACCAATTTGAAGGATTGAGGAAGCTAGGAATGTGTTTCAAAGTTGAAGAATTGAAGATGCAAAGTTTCCTAATTGAAGTAGGAAAGTGCCTAATTGAAGATGAAATCCTAGTCAACAATGGATTCCTAGTTAAGGATGGATTTATAGTCAAAGAAGGATTCCTAGAAGAATGAGGATTCCTACTCAAGCAAGGTTTCCTACTTGACGAAGGAGAGTTAAAGTCAAAGAATCAGCTCAAGTGAAGAAATCTTATCCAAAACATTATCCATAACCTTATCTTAGCTTATCTTATCCAAACAAACCTTATCCTACCCTATCTTATCCAAATCCAAATTCATTGATATTTTAGCTGCAAAGGGGGGTTCCTAACTAGATTAGAATGCTTAAAATTAGATTTTTAGAAGCCCTATCCCTGCACACATAAGGTGCCGCACCTATCCTCTTTCTAGAACTTGTTTTCCTTGCCTTGCAAGGCATTCTAGAAGCCCTATTGATGTGAGAATTACTTGACACACAAATTAAACCCTCTTTTTGACAATTGTAGTATAGATGTAAGTAGGGTATCGTTCTAGGCCGGGGATTAGGAGGGATTGCTAATCTATTCTAAATTAATTTAAAAATATTAAATAAGACTCAAGGACACAAAATTAGGCTAAAAACTCTAATAACTCGAAACACACTTAAAATGACTCAAAATAATGAAAACAATCAAATTAAACACTAGGAACTGAAATGGACGGAAATTGAATTAAAAGACTAACAATAATAAAAACTGACTAAATAATATAATATAATAATAAATGGGTGTTTGATTTTTATGAAAAGTAAATTAAACTTAAATAAATTACGGAAATGACAAAAACATGAAATTAAAGTGAAAAGATAAATGACGGACTAGCTAGAGGGTTATTCTCCACACATGTTATACTTGCATACAGAATGATTTCCAGTTGCTTTTCGATAAGCTATGAATACTCAATGCCCCAAGTTAATTAGGTACGCTTAAATTAACCCTCAGTTTTTCCACAAGTTATTGGGTTGGATG
This sequence comes from Malus x robusta, assembly GCA_963082935.1. NCBI lineage: Eukaryota > Viridiplantae > Streptophyta > Magnoliopsida > Rosales > Rosaceae > Malus > Malus x robusta. The sequence goes on along the minus strand of OY720340.1, from coordinate 17,608,619 downwards.
ATTGCATACGACAACCCAAAACATTCCCTACAAGTTCCCTACATGAATTGCATAATAGAGATACAAGCAAGAATCAATAAGTTCTATGAAAAACATAAGCATTGACGAGACACTCGTTACTATGAATTGCATGAAACTTATGCCAAGAATTTACTTAACGTGATTGTGACTAGCAACTTTCACTACTTATGAATATAAGTTCATAACGATTAGGTGAAACTCCCTTATATTCTAGCGTCAAATTCATGCATGAAAATTAAGCGTGCACTCTCAACCAACATACACAAATCAGTTTTTATACGAACGGATAAGTAAATTGAATTCACAACTTATAAATCACAACTGGATGTAATCAATTCATATTACAAATATAAATCATGGTTTCGAATTAACCTCTAGCCAAAATAAAATTATTTACATAATATCGAAACAGAAATAAAATGGAAGTTGGAAAGATTAAACCGAAAGAGAGAGATCTCTGTCTGCGTTTTCACTGAGCTGCATGGACTCTTATTTTATTCCCCCTTGTACTGACCTCAGGCTGCTCAAGGCAGCCTTCAGTCCACGCTGTCTCCTGCTCGTTTCTAGTTCTCTCCACGACCTCCTGCATGTCTCTCGGTCCTCACTCTCAAGCTGCCAAATGGCAGCTCTCTCCTTCGCTCTCTGCGTCACTCCTTTCCTGCGTCTCTGGGAGCTGCCCAAAAGGGCAGCGCCCTCTCTCTATTTCTGTTTCTTCCCCTGGACTCCCGTTCTCCCCTCGCTTCTTCTTCTTTTCTATCTTTATATTTTCTTCTTCCCGCATGCACTTTCTCACGTTTCCTTTTCTCTCATGCTCTTTCTCCCACTGGCAGCTGTCTTCTCTCTATCCTCACTCAGCTCCTTTTCTTATTTTATTCCATCTCTCTGTCCACTCACGTACTGCCCTCCTCACCGCCTCTATTCCATTTCTTCTCTTTTTTTTATTTTATTCTTTTCGTTTGTTGACTCCCCTTTTTCTATCCCATCGCGTTGGATCCCTTTTAATTGTCTCCTTTCCGTCTTATGCTTTCCACCTTCCAATTATCCTGCTGTCCTCATTATTATTTTTCCTTGGATCCTTCTTCTTTTCTGCACGCTGTCTTCTTCCCGTTCACACGTTTTTTTTTTCTGCTGCCAAAGGCTTATTTCTTTTTGTTTCTTTTCTTTACTCACCAACTGCAAAACACTTCAATTTTAGATATATCATATAATTTTTAATGCCATATAATTTCTAATGCATACCTAATAAATTTAGCCTAACTTCCATGACCTATAATCCGTGACAGAATGAGAACGACACAAGCAATTTTCGACGAATTTATTATTTAAAACTCATTTGTGCCATTTTTATTTTCTTTGCATAACAAATCCTATAAACACAAAAATAACGTAAATGGCTCAAAAATATAAGGAATTAACAAAGAAAAGACGAGTGAATTCGAAGTAAAAATATATATAAATATGATCCGATCACCTATCCATATCATCTAAACCTGATGCACCTTGGTGGACCTTTTCCCTTGTGGATTCTGATTTCTAAGCCTATTTCCTTGTGGATTTGGGTTATTCAAGTCCATATCTGATTCCCCTAGGGTTTTAAGTGCCTATATATACTCATATCAACCCCTAAATCAAATCACCACCTCTCATACACAACCATTCACGCCAGAAATCAGTCCTTGCTTTCTGCCGCACCTTTCCATCACCATAGTCCATAATTTCTGCCCAAAATCATCCCTAGCCGTACCCCCCATCAACCCTAAACACCATCACCCATTCCCCATCCATTCTCCACCATTTAAATAGACCAAAGAAAGTTTCCAAAGTCCAAGTGCCGTGGCAAAGAGAAGGAGGAACCTTGGAACGTGCATGCCATTCAAGTCCGAGTTGTTGCAAGTTTTAGGTGTTTCCTTTCCTTTGATTTCAATGTTTAAATTCTATACTCTTTGTTTCGTACGTATGAGGAACTAAACCCCCCCTTGGCTAGGGGGATTCGAAACCGTGATTATGCTTGCTATATGATTTGATTACTTCTAATTGCGTTTCATAAGTTGTGGATTCAATTTACTTATCTATATGAATTAAAACTGATTTGTGTATGTTGGTTGAGAGTGCACGCTTAATTTTCATGCATAAGTTTGATGCTAGAATGTAAGGGAATTTCACCTAATCGTTATGAACTTATATTCATAAGTAGTAAAAGTTGTTGATCACAATTGTGTTAAGTGAATTCTTGGCATAAGTTTCATGCGCTTTCATAGTTACGAGTGCCTCGTCAATACTTATGATTTCCATTGAACGTAATGATCTTTGATTGTATCTCTATTATGCGCTTTCATGTAGCGAACTTTTTTGAGGAATAATTTGGTTGCGATGCGCCTTTTCCGTCCAATTCATTGATATAAGGGAAATCTGAAAGTTAATTTAAGCAGACCTAATTAACTTGGAGTGTTGAGTATTCATGGTTTATTGAATTGCAATTAGAGATCGTTTTGTATGCAAGTATAACATGTGTGGAGAAGAACCCCTTAGCTAGCCTTCCATCCATTCCCTTTCACCAATTTCGTTTTAAAATCTGCTCTAGTTTACAAAGTTTTGTTTTGTTTTTAAATTCGTCCAAAATCAATCCCCCTTTACTTTGTTGAGTCATAGTAGTTAGAAATCACTTTAGTTTGTGTTTTTAAGTGTCTTGAGTCAAGTTAAACCCAATTTTCGTCCAAATTTGTGTTTGTGTTTAAAACTGCCCAGATTGTGGTTTTAAGGCAGTTTTGAGTGTTTCTGGGCTGCTTTGAGTCTTTAGGTTTGTTTTAGTGTTTTAGAGTTTAGTTTTGCTTTCTTTGAGTCTAGTTTAGTGTTTTAAACTTGTTTTTACGTATTTGAGTCAGTTTTTAAGTGATTTTGCAATCCCTCCTAATCCCCGGCCTAGAACGATCCCTACTTACATACTTGTGATTGAGATCATCAACCTTTACTACTTGTGAATATAATTCCATAACGATTAGGTGAAATTTCCTTATATCCTAGCATTCAATCTATGCATGATAATTAAGCGTGCACTCTCAACCAACATACACAAATCAATGTAATTCACATAGATAAGTAAATTGAATTCACAACTTATGAAACGCAATTAGAAGTAATCAAATCATAACGCAAGCATAAACATGTATTTCAAATCCCCCCTAGCCAAGGGGGGGTTTAGTTCCTCATACGCACAAAACAAAGAGAATTGAATTTAAACATTGAAATCAAAGGAAAAGAAACACCTAGAAATTCCAGCGGCATGAACTTCCAAGCTTCCTTCTCCTCCTCCTTGGTACGGCAAGGGGTCTAGGGACAGGTTTAGGGCCTTAGGGGTATGGATGCATGATTATGGAGGGATGTAGTAGTGTTTAGGGGAAGGGGATGGTGCGGCAGAAACTTAAAACTAGGGAGAAAGGTGTTTGGGCGAATTTATGAAATTGTGGAGTGAATGAATGTGTATGAGAGGTGGTGTATGAAAGGGTGCGGCAAAGCTTGTATTTATAGGCTGAAAATCCCCACTCCAAGGTAGCCAAGGACAAGGTTTTAAAAGCCTAAACTGCATAGGATAATAACATACAATCCTATAAGGAAAACAAGTCAAAAACCCAAAGGGAATGGGAAATAGGGTGCGGCACAAAGAGTGTGAACTAATAAGGCTTCTAGAAACCAAAATCCTAAAGGAAATAGGGTAGAAAATTCGGCACAAAGTGTGGTTTCTAGAAGGATAATACAAGGCAGATTTTTAGGGGCTTCTAGAAAGGTTCTAGGCGCCATTTATGTAGGATAAGATTAGGTCTTCTAGAAATCCCATCTTAAGCATCTTAATCTAGTTAGAAACCCTCCTAAGTGGCTGAAATGTGGATAATTTAGGATTAGGATAAGATAGGATAGGATAAGGTTGGTTTGGATAAGATAAGCTAAGATAAGGTTATGGATGAAGTTTTGGATAAGATTCCTTATCTTGAGCTGATTTTTGACTTTAACTCTTCTTCTTCACATAGGAACCCTTGCTTGAGTAGGAAACTTCATTCGTCTAGGAATCCATCTTCAATTAGGACTCCTATATTGATTAGGAATCCTTCTTCGTTTAGGAATCCTTCATGTAAGCTCTTTTCTACTTCAACTAGGAAACTTTGTATCTTCAATTCTTCAACTTTGAAACGTCTTCCTAGCTTCATCAATCCCTCAAATTCGTCCATCCCTTGTGCTTCATATGCATGAACTCCATTCTAGCCCAATTTTGCTCCAAAATGCTCCTAATTGCATCTTTTTGCTCACTTTGTCTCTTGATAGGAGCATATTTATGCTACTTAATTGGCTTGTTCTCGTGCATTTAAGTTGTGTTTTCTTAGTTAAAGTAGTCTTTTAAGCTAGTTTTATGTGTGTTCAGGTTTTAAGGCCAAAGGATGCAAGAAGATGCATTTTGGAGCTTTTTGGAGCAAAATGGAGCTTGGAATGCATGTCACATATTTGGAGCCAAGGTTTGGACGAATTTGAAGACTTGAAGATGATGATTCCTACTTGAACAAGGTTTCCTAGTTGAAGTAGGAAAGTGCTTACATGAAGAAGGATTCCTAATCGATGAAGGATTCCTAATCGACGAAGGATTCCTAATCAACGAAAGATTCTTAATTGAAGATGGATTCCTAATCACATGAGGATTCCTAGAAGAACAAGGATTCCTACTTGAAATAGGAAAGTTAAGCCAAGGTTTCCTACTTTGGTTTAACCTTTCCTAAATGTTCCTAAGTCTTATCAACTTTGAAGGCCTCCTAAGCATTTTAGGACATCAAATACACATTTCTTGCACCTTTTGAACCCTTGCCGCCCCCCCTTGGTATTTCCTCTTCCTTATTTCCTGATTCTAGGCTTTAAAACACTTTCCTTTTGTGTTTTAAACCCTAGCCGAATTTCCCTTGCTATTTCCTTTAAGTTTCTGATTTTATTTCCTAATTCTAGAATCCTTAGACTTAATTTCTGATTTCCTAATCAACCTAGGGTTTTAATTTCTGTTTTCCTTTAAATAAACCTCCTTGTTGCAGCCACAAAACATTCCACACACACCCATTCATTCCCATCCACGCCAGAATTCATCTACCATCCCTAGCCGCACCTATCCTTCACCATTCACCATATTTTCTGACCCAAAACCAACCTAGCCGTGCCATACACCCATCCTAGACATTTTTCCACCATTCTACACCATCCATAACCCCCAAAAACCATCACAAAACTAGGTGCCGCAACCAAGGAAGAGGAGGAAGGTTCTTAGGCGTACCTGCTGTGCAATTGGGATCGCTGGCACGTTTAGGTGTTTTCTTTCTTTTATTTTCAATGTATAAACTTGTTATTCCTTGTGTTGCGATCATGAGGAACTAAACCGCTCTTAGTTAGGGGGTGATTCGAAACCATGTACATGTTTGCAATATGATTTGATTACATTCAGTTGTTATTTCATAAGTTGTGGATTCAATTCGTTCATCTACTTGATTGATAACTTATTTGTGTATGTTGATTGAGAGTGCACGCTTAGTTTTCATGCATGAATATGATGCTAGATTATGAGGGAGTTTTACCTAATAGTTACAATCTTATAATCACAAGTAGTAAAGGTCGCTTGAAAACGATCGCGTTGAATGAATTCTTGGCATAAGTTTCATGCAATTCATAGTAACGAGTGCTTCGTCAATGCTTATGTTTTTCATAGAACTTAATGATTCTTGCTTGTATCTCTATTATGCAATTCGTGTAGGGGACTTGTAGGGAATGTTTTGGGTTGTCGTATGCAATCATCCAACTCAATAACTTGTGGAAAAACTGAGGGTTAATTAGTGCAATTCACGGTTAATTTGGGGCGTTGAGTATTCATAGTTTATCGAAAAGCAACTGGAAATCGTTTTGTATGCAAGTGTGACATGTGTGGAGAAGAACCTCCTAACTAGCCTTTTATCCATCCTTTTCATCCAAAAACGTTTTACAATCTGTTTTGTTTTAAAGTTTCTGTTTTGTTTTCAATTTTCGTCCAAAACAAATCCCCCTTTATTTTGAAGTCTTAGATTAGTTAGAAAGTGTTTTGATTTGTGTTTCTAAGTGTTTTGATTCAAGTTTTCATCCAATTTCGTCCAAGTTCTTGTTAGGTTCTCAAAACTGCCCAGAAAGTGGTTTTTAGGCAGTTTTGAGTCATTAGGTTGCTGTTTTGAGTTTTATGTTTGTTTAAGTGTTTTAAATTTTAGTTTTGCATTCTTTGAGTCTAGTTTAGTATTTTAAACTTTGTTTCTGAGTTTTTAAGTCAGTTTCCAAGTGTTTAGCAATCCCTCCTAATCCCAGGTTTAGAACAATCCCTACTTACATCTTTACTACAATTTGACAAAAGAGTGTTTAATTTGTGTGCTTAATATATTTCGCATCATCTCTAAAACCTGAAAACACATAAAACTAGCTTAAAAGACTACTTTACTAAAGAAAAACACTATAAATGCACAAGAACAAGCTAAACTAAGGCGCATAAATATGCTCCTCTCAGCTAGATTTAGGTGCATCAATTAATGTCATGCCATATTCTGTTTATGCATCTATGAATTTAGGCGAACTTAAAAATTATGGCGTTATTATTCAATTAGCTGATCGATCTAATGCATATCCCAAGGGAGTGTTGGAAGATGTTTTGGTGCAGGTAGACCACTTGATTTTTCCTGCAGATTTCTATGTGCTTGATATGGAGGACTCAACCCACTCTCCACCTTTACCACTCTTACTTGGACTACCATTCATGAAAACGGCTCAAACCAAGATTGACGTGGCCAAGGGAGCAGTAACTATGGCCTTTGGTGGTGATATGATTAACTTTAAGATTTCTGAATCGGTTGAGAATACTAATGATGTTCGTTCTTGTTGTGCTATTAATGTAATTGAAAATATAGGGCAGGAATGTTCAACACTAGTCAAGAAGAATGTACCACAACCCACCATCGAGGAAGGAAGTGGAGTGAACAACAAAGAGTGCACGGCCCCAACCTTGAAAACACCAAATCTGGCCGAGTGCACCCCTTGTGCATCTGTCCATAGTGCTACTACTTCTTTGCCGTACAAAGGTAAGCCACCTATTCCAATTTCAATTCCCATTTCAACTAATAGGTTGTTACCTTGTATTGTGCAGGTACCTAATCAAAGTCAACGGTGTGGGAAAGTTCGTGTTGATTTAGAGAAGCAAAACATGACAATAAGAAAGGATCATTATCCCATCCCATTCAAGGACCCAAAGAATGAAGTATTTCGTAGGACAAGTTGTGGAAACACCCCTCCATGCCGTGGGGTGCCATAAACCTTCAATGGAGCATCGTCCGGCTGTACAACGTTAAAGCAAGCGGTACTTGGGAGGCAACCCATGCATTCAACAAAGGAAGACCGAGAAAGCACTCCAATTCCAGATTTGCGTTCCTAAACTCTTCTCTTTGTTGTTGATTCGTTTCTGCCATGTTAGGTTGTTTAGATGTTGTTTTGTTTGTTTGTTATTTGTGTGAGTCTATGCTTGAAACATTGAGGACAATGTTTGCTTTAAGTGTGGGGGGGTAACCAAAGTGTTTTTGATGCAAATTCGTAGGGTTTTGTCACCCATAATTTCAAATGTTGTTTCTTGCTGTTTTTAGGCTGTTTTGGTGTGTTTTAGTATATGTTGTTCTAAAAATCCGAAAATCCCAGAAAAAAATTGAAAAAATTGTTTTGAAAACCCAAAAAGAGTTGTTTTTAAGTGTTTTAGTGTGTTTGTTTGTGTCTTAGGGTGCCTTCCAACACAATGATGAGGATTCGGTTTGTAATTGCATGACTGTTAAAGAAAATGATTAACATGGATGAAAGTTTGATTTACTCTTTGGTTTATGCTTGGTTGTGGTTATAACTTATGAATTCACATGTAATCATAAAGTAAAAATCAGTTTTTGTAACATGCTTGAAGGAAGTAACTCAAACTAACGCTACAACCTTGTGAGACTTGAGCCTAAACGTTTATTTGGAGAGTTAAAATCTGTGCATTCTTTGTTTTCTAAAGTCGTTGCATGATCTCATTATTCTTTGCTTGGTTGCTACTTAGAAGGCGTTTCATCACTTAGAACCAAACACTAGAACTCATGCCCATTTCATTCAAAACATGTCATTGATTTGCATAACACATATTCAAGATTAAGTTGTGTAGTGTCCACCATAGCCAAAAAGCCGTATATCCCTATTCCATTATGTTTTGTAGGTTTTAACCCCGTTGAGCCTTGTTTAGCCTATTTTCTTTGTTAACCACATTATCCTCACCTAGCCTAGATTAGGACCATCCACACCCTTGTTCTTAAAATGTAGTAAAGCATAACGCAAGATGAATTCCTTTTGATCAATGTATTGCGGAAAACAAGTGTGGGGGAAGGATTAGTACTATGGGGATGTGCCAAAGTCTTGAATGAGGCACGGCAAAGAAGAAAAAAAAAAGAAAAAGAAGGAAAAAAAAAATTTGTGAAAAAAAAGAAAGAAAAAAAAAAAGAAAAGTTGTGAAAAGCATGCAAAATAGTTGAAAAGAGTTCCAAAGTGTTATTTGTTGAAGAAAGGGTCCAAAGAGTTGCATTCGGCCCTAAGTGATTGTTTGAGTCTTCCCTTTGTGTTGAAAAGTTGATTTATAAGTGAATTATGCACTTTGCTTAGTATTGTTTTAAAGAACGTTTGTTTTCCATATCCATTTTTGTTAGCCAACGCCTTAAGCCCCGTTACAACCCTTGACTTTAATCTTGAGTGTTGTGTATTTCAATTTGTGGAGTTTGAAATTGGTTTGAGCATATGGTGTCATTGGTTCTCGCATCTAAGTACTAGCATTCCATTCATGAGATCATATTTATAAACATGTTATTAACTCCGGAAATTGCTTCCTTTGTCATACATATATGTGAGCATTCGTTTTTATTTTTACATCAATCTTCTCACATATAACTAGTGTAGGGTGAGTGAAAATAGAGTGCATATCTAGTAAGGAATTGAGGGTTTCTCTAAGGCTTACTACATTCAAAACATTGTTTTAATTGGTTAAATGTGAATTAGTAAGTAGTGACTATGATTAAGTATGTGCTTAAGTGTAAAGATGGCTAAAATCTGTGGGAATGATGATTTTTAACATGTCATGTGCATTGGAAATCCCTGAGGCAATTGTTGGAAGGTTTAGGTTGTGTTTTACTTGTTTTATTTCGTTTTGCTTCGTTTGTTACTTTGTTTCGTTTTGTTTTGCTCGAGGACTAGCAAAAGCTAAGTGTGGGGGATGATGCGAAATAGATAAGGACACAAATTAAACCCTCTTTTGTCAAATTGTAGTAAAGATGTAAGTAGGGATCGTTCTAAACCGGGGATTAGGAGGGATTGCTAAACTCTTGAAAACTGACTCAATAATGTAAAAACAAAGTTTAAAATACTAAACTAGACTCAAAGAATGTAAAATTAAAAATTAAAACACGGTTAGGAGGGATTGCTAAACTCATATTTATGCCACTTAGTTAGCTTGTTCTTGTGCATTTACGTTGTTAGTTCGTAGTTATTTTAGTATTTGAAGCTATTTTCATGTGTTTGTAGGTCCAATGGTTTAAAGTGGCAAAGAAGTGTATTTTGGAGCCTTTTGGAGCAGTTTTGGGCATCAAATGGATTGCATAGGCTTGGAGCTAAGAAGATGGACGAAATTGAAGATCAAATGAGCTTAGGATTGAATGAAGATGTGAAGAATTGGATTCAAGACAAATGAAGAATGAAGAGTTCAAAATTGGAAGCCAAAGTTTCTAAAGTTGGAAGTTTCTATTCTTGGAGGTTTCCATTTGTGAAGGTTTCCATCTTTGGCTCTACACTTTGCTAATCCTAAGTCACATATGTTCCAGCTACAAAAGGGGTTCCTAAATCATTTAGGACACTTAATTATATGATTTTAGGAGACCTAGACCTATCCCTAATCCTTGCCGCACATGGGATCCTCTCCTTTCCTATTTTCTGATTTTAATTCACATTCCCCTTTTGTTTCTTCCATCCTTGCTGCACCCTACCTCATCTCCTTACCTATTTTCTGACCCTAAATTACATTCCCCTTTGTTCTAAAGCCTTGCCACACAAGGGGAGAGGTTCTTACCTATTTTGTGACCCAAAACACATTCCTAAAATCTGCCCTAAAATCTTTGCCGAATTTCCCTTCTTTTTCTCTTTAATTCCTGCACTTACCTTCCCTTTTTCCTTCAAATTTCTGACCTCTATTCACTTTCCTTTTCTCTGCCACAATTATTTACCTCTTTTCCTTCAAATCTGCCATATATTTTCCTCTCCTAAATTCATTAATTTCTATTAGGTTTTCTTGGGGATTTGGAAAGCTAAATCCTTCCCTAAAACTACTTCAAATTCGTAGCCCTTCCTTGCCTTATAAATAAAGACCCTTGCAGCAGCTTTTGGGGATTCCACCCTTCACCATAACCAACCTATATCCATCCACCACCACAAATCACCACAAAAACCATCACCCATCCCTTGTGCCGCAACAAAGAAGAAGGAAGGAGACCATTGGACGTGCTTGCCATTCAAGACGTTGGATTGTTGGAGCGTTTCTAGGTGTTTTCATTCTTTGTTTTCAATATCTAAATTTATGTATCTTTGTTTTGCGAGTATGAGGAACTAAACCCCTCTTGGCTAGGGGGAATTTCGAAACCATGATTATATTTGCAATATGAATTGATTACCTTCAGTTGTGATTTCATAAGTTGTGAATTCAATTTGTTTAACTGCTTGATTGATAACTTATTCGTGTATGTTGATTAAGGAGGCCTACTTAGTTTGCATGCATGAATATGATGCTAGAGTATAAGGGAGTTTCACCTAATAGTTACAAACTTATATTCACAAGTAGTGGAGGTCGCTTATAAACGATCGCGTTAAATGAATTCTTGGCACTAGTTTCATGCTCATCATAGTAACGAAAGCCTCGTCAATACTTATAGTTTTCATGATGCTTAATGATCTTTGATTGTATCTTTATTGTGCTTTTCACGTAAAGGACTTTTGAAGAATGCTTTGAATTGTTGTATGCGCTTTCCCATCCAATTCATTAACTTAAGGAGAACTTGAAGGTTAATTTAAGCGGACCTAATTAACCTGGGGTGTTAAGTTTCATGATTTATCGAAAGAACAACTGAAAATTGGTTTATGTGCAAGTGTGTCATGTGTGGAGAAGGACCTTCTAGGTAATCCATCATCCATCCATTCATCTTAATTTCGTCCAAAATCTGTTTAGTTTTAAGTTTCTTTTTTGTTTTGCTTATTTTCGTCCAAAAACCCAATCCCCTTTACTTTGAAGTGTTAGATTAGTTAAAATCTGTTTTGGTTTGTGTTTTTAAGTGTCTTGAGTCAAGTTAAAACCAATTTTCGTCCAAATTTACTCTAGGTGGCAGATTTGAGTCAATTTCATTGTTTTGTGCTGTTTTGAGTCTTTTAAGTTTGATTTGAGTCTTGTGAGTCTTGTTAAGTGTTTTTAAGTTTATTTTTGTGTTTCTAAGTCAGTTTAGAGGTTTTAGCAAGCCCTCCTAATCCCCGGTCCAGAACGATCCCTACTTGCATCTTTACTACAATTTGACAACAAGAGGGTTTAATTTGTGTGTTTAGTTATTTTACGCATCAACTTCCGTTGCAAAACCGCGGATACATTTTCACTTACCTTCACAACTTCTTTGTTTGAAATTCTTTTCCTAGTTGTGCATAATTCTTTTAAAAACTTTGCGTACCTGGGCACTTGTTTAATAGCATCAAGTAAAGGAATGTTTACTTGGACTTTTCGAAAGGATCACTTTCCATTGCCATTCTTGGACCAAATGTTAGAAAGGTTAGCCGGTTATAAATTTTATTGCTTTCTTGATGGATATTCCGGATATAACCAAATTGTGATAGCTCCGGAGGACCAAGAAAAGACAACCTTCACGTGCCCATTTGGCACCTTTGCATATAGGCGCATGCCATTTGGTTTGTGCAATGCCCCTGCGACATTTCAACGTTGCATGGTAAGTATATTTTCTGATTATGTGGAGAAGATTATTGAGATATTCATGGATGATTTTAGCGTGTTTGGTAATTCATTCGATCATTGCTTGAATAATCTGACCTTAATTTTGAAACGTTGTGTTGAAACGAATCTTGTGCTTAATTGGGAAAAATGTCACTTCATGGTTAAGTAAGGTATTGTTCTAGGACATATTATTTCTGAAAAAGGCATTGAAGTGGATAAATCTAAGGTAGACCTTGTTCGTCACTTACCCTCTCCAACTTCGGTTAGAGAGGTTCGTTCGTTTCTTGGTCACGCAGGTTTTTATAGGTGTTTCATAAAGGATTTCTCCAAGATTGCACAGCCACTATGCCGATTGCTTCAAAAAGATGTGGCTTTCGAGTTTGATGATGCATGCTCCACGGCATTCAAGCACTTAAAGGAAGCTCTCACTTCGGCTCCCATTATCACACCTCCAGATTGGACCCTTCTATTCGAGTTGATGTGCGATGCTTCGGACTACGCGATTGGTGCTGTTTTGGGGCAGCGAAAGAACAAACAACCTCATGTTATTTATTATGTATCTAGGACACTAAATGATGCTCAATTAAATTACTCAATCACTGAAAAAGAATTACTTGTTGTGGTATTTGCATTAGACAAGTTCCGATCATACTTACTTGGTACTAAAGTTATTATCTTTACTGATCATGCAGCTCTCAAGTATTTGCTCACGAAAAAGGAGGCCAAGCCTAGACTAATTCGATGGATGTTGCTTCTACAAGAGTTTGACATTGAGATTCGAGATAAGAAGGGAGTGGAGAATGTGGTGGCTGACCACCTAAGTCGAATGGTGCATGAGGAAGCATCGCCAATTTCTGAAACCTTCCCCGATGAGCAACTAATGTCTATCCAGGTAAGTGAGCCTTGGTATGCAGATTTAGTGAACTTTTTGGTTTCTAAACATATCCCTAGCACACTTAATAGGAATCAACGTGATAAGCTTAAAAAGGATGCTAGGTTTTATGTTTGGGATGATCCATTCCTTTGGAAATTTTGTCCCGATCAGATTGTACGCCGTTGTGTGAATGAATCTGAGTTTCAATCTATTTTAACATTATGTCATTCATATGCATGTGGGGGACATTTTGGCACCCAATGCACTGCCCTTAAAGTCTTAGAATGTGGGTTTTATTGTTCAACCATTTTTAGGGATGCTAGGACATTTTGCCTTACATGTGATCGTTGTCAACGAATGGGTAATATTAGTGTTAAGGATCAAATGCCACAAAACCCTATACTTTCCGTTGAAATATTTGATGTGTGGGGCATTGATTTTCTGGGTCCTTTTCCTTCATCACATTGTTTTCTCTATATCTTGTTGGCGGTGGATTATGTTTCCAAATGGGTGGAAGCAAAAGCCACCCGGACTAACGATTCTAAAGTGGTTGCAGATTTTGTGAAGTCTAACATTTTTGCCAGGTTTGGAATGCCTTGAGTCCATATAAGTGATGGAGGTTCACATTTTTGTAATCGCACAATCGAGGTACTGCTGAAGAAGTACAACGTTACACATAAGGTTTCGACACCCTATCATCCTCAAACAAGAAGGCAACCCGAGGTGTCGAATCGGGAGATAAAACAGATTCTTGAAAAGTCAGTTGGGCCAACAAGAAAAGATTGGAGCTTGAGTTAGAAGATGCATTGTGGGCTTATAGGACCGTCTACAAACCACCCATAGGAATGTCTCCCTTTCGACTTGTATATGGTAAACCATGTCACTTACCTGTGGAGTTGGAGCACAAGGCTCATTGGGCCGTGAGGAAGTTCAACATGGATGTAGATGAGGCGGGACTTCATCGTAAGCTACAATTGAATGAACTTAAGGAAATACGGAATGAAGCTTACGAGAATGCTCGCCTTTACAAGGAAAAGACGAAGGCCTTTCATGACAAGATGATTCGCACCAAGTCCTTCGCTGTTGGACAAAAAGTGTTGTTGTTTAATTCTTGTCTTCGTCTATTTCCGGGTAAGTTACGTTCACGTTGAATTGGACCCTTTGTTATTACTAATGTTTTTCCTCATGGTGCAGTCCAAGTTCGTAGTTTCAAAACAGGTCAAGAGTTCAAGGTGAATGGGCATCGCTTGAAGCCCTACTACGAGAGCTTTGTAGAACATGATGTGGAGGAGACAACCCACTATGCCATGGGTTCCCATGAAGGTTGATCACTGTGGCCTCGTCCGGCTGCACGACGTTAAAGCAAGCGCTACTTGGGAGGCAACCCATGCATTCGACAAAGGAAGACCTAGAGAGCGCTCCAATTCCAGATTTGCGTTCCTAAACCCTTCTCTTTGTTGTTATTTCGTTTCTGCCATTTAGATTGTTTAGTTGCTGTTTTCTTTGCTTGATTGGTTAATAGTGTTAGTTTATGCTTGAAACATTGAGGACAATGTTTGATTTAAGTGTCGGGGGGGGGGGGGGTAACCAAAGTGTTTTGATACAAATTCGTAGGGTTTTATCACCCATAATTTCAAATGTTGTTCCTTGCTGTTTTTAGGTGTTTTTAGGCTGTTTTGGTGTGTTTTAGTATGTGTTGTTCTAAAAATCCGAAAATCCCAGAAAAAATTGAAAATTTGTTTTGAAAAAACCAAAAAGAGTTGTGTTTGATTTGTTTTTGTGTGTTTGTTTGTGTCTTAGGGTACCTTCCAACACAATGATGAGGATTCGGTTTGTAATTGCATGACTGTTAAAGAGAATGATTAACATGGATGAAAGTTTGATTTACTCTTTGTTTATGCTTGGTTGTGGTTATAACTTATCAATTCACATGTAATCATAAAGAAAAAACATAGTTTTTGTAACATGCTTGAAGCAAGGAACTCAAACAAACGCTACAACCTTGTGAGACTCTAGCCTAAACGTTTATTTGGAGAGTTAAAATATGTGCATTGTTGTTTTCTAAAGTCGTTGCATGATCTCATTATTCTTTGCTTGGTTATTACTTAGAAGGCGTTTCATCATTTAGTTCCAAATGCTAGAACTCATGCCAATTTCATTCAAAACATTTTATTGAATTGCATAACACATATTCAAGATGAAGTTAGTAGTTACCACCATAGCCAAAAAGCCTTCATTCCATGCATTTGTTTTTGTAGGTTTAACCCCGTTGAGCCTTGTTTAGCCTATGTTGTTTGTTAATCCACATTATCCTTACCTAGCTTAGATTAGGACCATCCATACCCTTGTTCTTAAAGCGTAGTTAAGCATGATTCAAGTGGAATTCCTTTTGATTAATGTATGGCAGAAAACAAGTGTGGGGGAAGTGTGAATTAGTGTGCCATAGGCACGGCAAAGAAAGAAGAAAGAAAAAAAAAAAAAAGAGAAGTTGTGAAAAGAATGAAGGAAAGTTGAGAAAAAAAAAAGATGTGAAAAAGAGTTCTAAGATATGTTGTTGAAGAAAGGGTCCAAAACATTGAATTCGACCCTAAATATTGCTTGAATCTTCCCTTCGTGTCTAAAAGTTGATTTCTGCAATCTAAGTGAATTCTAAGTTTCAATTTCATTACTTTGCTTGCTATTGCTTTAAGAACGTTTGGTATCCTTATCCCTCATTTGTTAGCCAACACCCCAAGCCCCATTACAACCGTTGACTTCAATCTTGAGTGTTATGTGTTTCAATTTGTGGAGTTTAAAATTGGTATGACCATATGGTGTCACTGGTTTGATAGGAGCATATTTATACGACTTAGTTAGCTTATTTTCTTGCATTTAATTAGCTAAACTATGTTAATTTGTCTCTCCTTATTTTGAGTTTGTACTTCCTGCGGTGCGGGCTGTTTTAATGAAGGGCCTCCCTAATAGAATCGGCAATGGGGTGGAATGGGGTGAATCCTCCATGTCAAGCATGTAGAAATCCGCTGGAAAAATCAAGTTACCAACCTGCACCAAAACATCTTCCAAAACACCCTTTGGATATGCATTAGAACGATCGGCTAATTGAATTATCACACCATCATTTTTAAGCTCACCTAAGTTCATAGATGCATAAATAGAGTATGACATAACATTAATTGAAGCCCCTAAGTCTAACATGCATTGTTCAAACTTAGTATTACCAATAACGCACGGAATTGTAAAACTACCCGGATCTTTGCATTTAGGGGGTAATTTCCTTTGTAACACAGCAGAGACATTTTCACTTACTTGAACCACCTCTTTGTTCGAAATCCTTCTCCTTGTTGTACAAAGTTCTTTTAAAAACTTAGCATACCTCGGGACTTGCTTAATCGCATCAAGGAGCGGGATATTGACTTGAACTTTCTGAAAGGTCTCTAGAATGTCCTTCTCGGCTTCTTCCTTCTTTGATTGCCTAAACCTGCCAGGAAAGGGCACATTTAGTGGAATAGAACTAGAAAAAGTCGAATTGGGACTTACCTTGGTGGTTTGGGACGGTTTAGGAGGGCTAGATGAATTCGGCAAGGTTTGGTCATCCTTGGCCGTGGGCTTTGCTCCCTGTGCTTCTTCTTGCAGCAACTTGTCCTCCTCGTCTTGACTTGATTTGGATGTATTTGAGTCCGTTCCAACCTGTTTACCACTTCTCAACATGATGGCCTTAGCGGTTTCAAATCCTCCCTTCGGGTTCATAACGGTTGAACTAGGCAATCTGCCTTGTTCTCTAATTTGCCCCATAAATTCGGCAATTTGACCCATTTGCTTCTCCAAATTGTCCACCCGTTTGTCTTGGATTTGTCTCTCCTTATTTTGAGTTTGTACTTCCTGCGTCAAAGTAGTAAGTAACTTAACAATTTGATCATTATCCAAAGACATACCTGAAGTTGTTGGGGCAGATTGCACTTGGTTTTGATTGGGGACGAATGGCTTTGTATAAAAGCCCGGCGGTTGCTGCCTAAATCCTCCTTGTTGTTAGGATTGTTGAGGATCCCGCCATTTGAAATTTGGATGGTCCCTCCACCCCGGATTGTAGGTATTAGAGTATGGATCATGGCGTGGTTGATTTTGGTTCCCAAAACCCACGGCATTGGCAGATTCCCAACCCCCATTCTCAATCAATTGAGGGCATTGATCGTTGGCATGTCCTTGCATAGAGCACACGCCACACACACTTGGTCCATGAATCTTCATTCCCTCGGCCAACTGAGAAACAATAGAAGTAAGGTTAGCTAATTGGGATTGAATTTCGGGCATAGAACTTACCTCATTCACTTGTGGCCGTGGGCGGTCTCTTTGTCCAACACCTTCGTATTGTTGTGCATTATGTGCTCGGTTGGCAATTAGAACTTTTGCAACCCCCGGAGTTTTATCCACCAACGCACCTCCCGCCGAGGCATCAAGCATTTGGCGTTCCATGGGAAGGAGTCCTTCGTAGAAGTATTGAATGAGCAGCTCCTCCTTCATTTGATGTTGTGGACAAGAAGCAACAAGTGATTTAAAACGTTCATAATAAGAAGGAAACGATTCACCTTGATTTTGTTGGATGCCACTAATCCGTTTCCTCAAGAGAATGACTCTTGAAGTTGGGAAAAACTTCTCCAAGAAAGCTCTTTTCATACTATCCCAAGATGTAACCGTTCCGGGTGCTAACTCGTAAAGCCAATCCTTCGCCTTTTCCAAAAGTGAGAATGGAAAAGCCTTCATCATCAAAATGTTCCCGTCGACATTTATGGGTGTCATGCTCGAACAAACAACCTCGAACTCCTTGAGATGCTTGTTGGGATCTTCCATGGAAAGCCCATGGTATTTCGGAATGTGGTGCAACAAGCTTGACTTCAACTCGAATTCATCGGTCTTGCCTTGGGCAGCCGCGGGGTATTGAATGCATAATGGTGCGACATTGGCCAACCCCGAGGCCGAAAGCTCTTTAATGGTCCGATTGTCCGCTGCCATAACTTCTTCTTCCACTTCTTCAAACTCAGATTCGGCCTCTGAACTTGAACTAGGTTCACTAGGTTCGGGATGCCTCCTCTTTCTTCTCAAATCACGTTCAAAATCGTCGTTAAAGTCCAAAATATGTGCATGCACAGTTTGAGAACTCCGCGTCATGCACTAGTACCTAAACCAAGAAAACAAAACAAAATAAGAAAACTAGGTAAATTACACTAAAAACACACGGCAAAAACACAAGGGATTAGCAATTTTGCTAATCCCCGGCAACGGCGCCAAAATTTGATGTGAGAATTACTTGACACACAAATTAAACCCTATTGATGACAATTGTAGTAATGATGCAAGTAGGGATCGTTCTAGACCGGGGATTAACTAGGGATGCTAATCAATGTGAAACTGACTCAAAAACGTAAAAACATAATGTAGAACACTAAACTAGACTCAAAGAATGCAAAACTAGAGTTTAAAACACTTAAACAAACCAAAAGACTCAAAATAACACAGAAACACTCAAAACTGCCTTAAAATCACTTTCTGGGCAGTTTTGAGCACAAACACTAGTTTGGACGAAAATATGTTGTAACTTGACTCCAGACACTTAAAAACACAAATTAACTTGATTTCTAACTATTCTAACATTTCAAAATAAATGGGGGATTGATTTTTACGAAATTGAATTTAAAACAGAGACTTGTAAACAAACTTCAAACAAAACAGATTGTGATGAAATAGAATGATGAGAAACTAGTTAGAGGGTTCCTTATCCACACATGAACATATGCATATAATTTGATTCCCACTTATGACTTCAACAAACGATGAATGACAATGCTCCAAGTTAATTAGGTCCGCTTAAATTAACTTTCAGATTTCCCTAGATTCATTGGATTGAATGGAATACGCATTACAACCAAATTATTCCTCATCAAAGTCCCTAACTATGGAATACGCATGATAGAGACATTCAACAAAGATTATTAAGTTCAACGGAAATCATAAACATCGACTAAGCATTCATAACTATGGAATACGCATGTTAATCCAGCCTAGGGTTTACTTAAACACAATCGTGACTAGCGATCTTTACTACTCATGAATATAAGTTCATAACGATTAGGTGAAATTCCCTTATATCCTAGCATCAAGTTTAGGCATGCAAATTAAGTGTCGACCCTCAACCCACATACATAAACAAGTTCTTAATCAAAACAGAAAAGTAAACCACATCTAAAGTTCATGAATTCATAACTGGAGTAAATCAAATCATAACCAACATATGTCCATGGCTTCAAATTTGCCTCTAACTAAAAAGAAATTAGTTCCACATGTTTAACATAATTGAACAGCAAGTTAAAGTAAACATGAAAACAGAACCAAAAGAAGAAAGAACTCCAAACACTCCAATAGTTGCAGATTGCATGTGCAAGGTTTCTTCCTTCCTTTGGACTGCACGGCACTACTCCTCCTCTCCTTCAATGGTGGCGGCACAAGGTGGTTATGGTGGTTGAATGGTTGCTTGGATGGAAGGTTACGGCAAAGGTGGTAAAAGTAGCTGGAATTGTGTTTCTAGGATTTTAGGATGTGTAGAGTGGTGTGGCTGGATGAATGGACGAAAATTGGGTGAATGAGTGATCCCCCTTAGTGCCTTGCTGCAAAGCCTTATTTATAGGGCTAGGAAAGGTTTAGAACTTAGTTGAAACCAAAAGGTTTTGTACCAGAAATTAGGCAGAAATTAGGCACCATGTGTGAATAGATAAAACCTTCTAGAAGGAATGCTTATATGGCTGATTTCTAGAAGAACAAGGTCTAAAAACATGTGGCACTAATGTAGCCTTCTAGAAATCAGGTTTTTTAGGCCCCCTTGCAGCTCCCTAACTGAATTCAAGCCTTTCAAATTCGTCCATCCTCATGCCTCCATGCTTGCACTATCCAATCTTGGCCCAAAAATGCTCTAGAATGCTCCAAATTGCTTCTTTTTACATACTTTGACACTAAAACCTGAAATTGCACGAAAATAACTTTAAACACTATAATTAACATAGTTTAGCTAATTAAATGCAAGAAAACAAGCTAACTAAGTCGTATAAATATGCTCCTATCATGGTTCTCGCATCTAAGTAGTAGCATTCCATTCATGAGATCATATTGAAAAACATGCGTATTAACTCCGGAAAGTGCTTTCTTTGTTATACATATATGTGAGCATTCGTTTTCATATTTACATCAATCTTCTCACTGATGTGAAAATTATGTTGACACACAAATTAAACCCTATTGATGACAATTGTAGTAATGATGCAAGTAGGGATCGTTCTAAACCGGGGATTAACTAGGGATGCTAATCAACACAAATAAGACTCAAAAACACTAAACTAGACTCTATAGACTCAAAACTAACTTAAAACACTAAAAACAGCTAATAACAATAAAAAAGACTCAATTCTAGACCTAACAAGTGATTTGGACGAAAATAAAACTTAAAAGACTCAAACAACTAAAAGAAAACAAGTTTTGACTCTACAAACAAGATTTAAAAGCAAGGGGATTGATTTTGACGAATTTAACTTTGAAAACAGAAACTTTGAAAACAAACTTGACAAAAACGATTTGATGTAAATTAAGATGGTGAAAGGCTAGTTAGAAGGTTCCTTCTCCACACATGAAACATATGCATACGACTCGATTTCCAATTACTCTTTCAACAAACCATGAATGACAATGCCTCAAATTAACTAGATTGCACCAATTAATTCTCAGATTTCCCTAGATTCATTGAATTTAATGGAATACGCATTACAACCAAATTATTCTTATCAAAGACCCTAACTATGGAATACGCATGATAGAGACACATATCAAAGATCATTAAGTTCAATGGAAATCATAAGCATTGACGAGGCATTCATAACTATGGGATACGCATGTTACTCTTGCCTAGGATTTACTTAACACAATCGTGACTAGCGACTTTTACTACTTATGAATATAAGTTAATAACGATTAGGTGAAATTCCCTTATACTCTAGCATCAAATTCATGCATGCAAACTAAGTGTCGACCCTCAATCAACATACATAAACATGTTATCAATCAAATAGATAAGTAAACCACATTCACGATTTATGAAATCATAATTGGAAGAAATCAAGTCATATAAAACATATGATCATGGCTTTGAATTCCCCTCTAACTATAAAGAAATTACTTCCTCATGTTCGCAAATAAACAAAGATAAATAAATTTAAACATTGACATAAAGATAGAAAACACCTAGAATCGTTCCAACAATCTAAGCTCCTTGAATGGCATGCACGGCTCCAAGTGTTCTTCCTTCTTCTCCTTGCAAACTCACGGCACAATGAGGTATGATTGGGTGAATGGTGTAGTGAAAATATGGTAGAGAATGGTGAGTGATAGGTGCGGCAAAAGCTTGTATTTATAGGCTGAAAATCCCATCTCCTAGGTAGCAAAGGACAAGGTTTTAAAGGCCTAATCTGCATAGGACAATAACATACAATCCTTTAAGGAAAACAAGTCAGAAATCCAAAGGGAATTGGGAGATAAGGTGCGGCACCAAACTAGGAGAGGGTAAGGCTTCTAGAAATCTGAAATTCCAAGGGAAATAAGGTATAGGGTGCGGCACAAAGCTAGGATTCTAGAAAGATAATACAAGGCAGATTTCTAGGCTTCTAGAAAGGTTCTAGGCTGCATCTTTGTAGGATAAGATTAGGTCTTCTAGAAATCTGATTTTAAGGATCCTAATCTAGTTAGAAACCCTCCTAAGTGGCTGAAATGTGGATAGTTTAGGATTAGGATAAGATAGGATAGGATAAGGTTTGTTTGGATAAGATAAGCTAAGATAAGGTTATGGATGAGGTTTTGGATAAGATTCCTTCATTTGAGCTGATTCTTTGGCTTTAACCCTTCTTCTTCATGTAGGAATACTTGCTTGAGTAGGAAACTTCATTCGTCTAGGAATCCATCTTCAATTAGGACTCCTACATTGATTAGGAATCCTTCATTTAGGAATCCTTCATTTAAGCCCTTTCCTACTTCAAGTAGGAAACTTTGTGTCTTCATTTCTTCAACTTTGAAACGCATTCCTAGCTTCATCAATCCCTCAAATTCGTCCATCCTTTGTGCTTCATATGCATGAACTCCATTCTAGCCCAATTTTGCTCCAAAATGCTCCAAATTGCATCTTTTTGCTCACTTTGTCTCTAAAACCTGAAAACACATGAAACTAGCTTAAAAGACTAACTTAACTAAGAAAACACAACATAAATGCATAAGAACTAGCTAACTAAGGTGCATAAATATGCTCCTATCAAATTCCCCCACACTTAGCTTTTGCTAGTCCTCGAGCAAAACAACGAAACAAAACATAACCTAAACCTTCCAACAATTTCCTCAGGGATTTCCAATGGTACATGACACGGCAAAGATCACCACTTACATAGATTTTAGCCATCCCTACTCTCGAGCATATACTTAATCATAGTCATCACTTACTTAGCTCACATTTAACCAATTAAAACGGTGTTTTGAATATAATAACATGCCTTAGAGAATCCCTCAATTCCTCACTAGATATGCACTCATTTTTCACTTAGATTTTCTGACTACACACCCTACACTAGTTATATGTGAGAAGATTGATGTAAATATGAAAACTAATGCTCACATATGTTATGACAATAAAAGCATTTTCTGGAATTATGAATGTATGTATATGATCTCATGAATGGAATGCTACTACTTAGACGCGAGAACCAGGGATACCATATGCTCATACCAATTCCAAACTCCACATATTGAAACACATAACAATCAAAATAGAAGCAAAGGGTTGTAAGGGGCTAAGGTATTGGCTAACAAAGAAAGGTAAGGATAAACAAACATTCTTAAAGAATAATAAGCAAAGTAATGAAATTGACACTTAGAATTCACTTTTGCATGCAAAAATCAATGTTTAAACCCAAGGGGAAGACTCATGCAACACTTAGGGTCTAATTCAACTTTTTGGACCCTTGCTTCAACAACCAACACTTAGAGCTCATTTTATGCTCTTTCAACTCCTTTTCATACTTTTCACACTTTTCTCTTTTTTTTTCTTTCTTTTTCTATGAAATTTTTTTTCTTTTTTTCTTTTCCTAACCCGTGCCCTTCTACTTATTTTGGCACACAAAATTTCCCTTCCCCCACACTTAAGTTTATGCACAATGTTGATCAAAAGGAACTCCCTCTAAGTTGATGTGAAAATTACTTGACACACAAATTAAACCCTCTTTTTGACAATTGTAGTATAGATGTAAGTAGGGTATCGTTCTAGGCCGGGGATTAGGAGGGATTGCTAAATCACTTGAAAACTAATTTAAAAACATAAGAACAAAGTTAAAAATGTAAACAAAAGATTTTAAAACAAGAAAGTAAAAGGGGGATTTGAGTTTGGTGAAGTTGAAAGTAAAAACGAATAAACTAAAAACTTAAATAGATTTTAAACAAATTTTGGGTTGAATGGATAATGGAAGGCTAGCTAAGGGGTTCTTCTCCACACATGTCTTGCTTGCATACAAAATGATTTTCAATTGCATTTCAATAACTTATTAATTCTCAACGCCCCAAATTAACCGTGAATTGCACTAATTAACCCTCAGTTTTTCCACAAGTTATTGGGTTGGATGATTGCATACGACAACCCAAAACATTCCCTACAAGTTCCCTACATGAATTGCATAATAGAGATACAAGCAAGAATCATTAAGTTCTATGAAAAACATAAGCATTGACGAGGCACTCGTTACTATGATTTGCATGAAACTTATGCCAAGGATTTACTTAACACAATCGTGACTAGCGACTTTTACTACTCATGAATATAAGTTCATAACGATTAGGTGAAATTCCCTTATACTCTAGCATCATATTTATGCATGCAAACTAAGTATGCATCCCTAATCAACATACATAAACATGTTATCAATCAAATAGATAAGTAAATCGAATTCATAACTTATGAAACGCAGTTAAAAGTAATCAAATCATATTGCAAGCATTAACATGGTTTCGAATCCCCCCCTAGCCAAGGGGGGTTTAGTTCCTCATTATTACAAAACAAAGATAAACAAATTTAAACATTGAAAAACAAAGGAAAGAAAGCACCTAAACGTTCCAACGATCCATGTTGGATAGCAAGTGCGTCTAAGGACTTTTCTCCTTCTCTTTGCCGCAACAACAAGGTTGGAATGATGTTGAAGGGTTGGTTATTTGGAGGAATGGATGGGAAGGGGTTTAGATATGTAGGAGAGGCAAGGAAAGGCTTGGAGAATGGTTAATTTCTGGATGATTTGAATGAGGTTGCTGCCATGGTATTTATAGGAAGAGGATGGACATGTTTAATGCAAAAATCTGGTGGAATGAAGTAGGTAAGGCATGGCAAGGTGGAGAATTGTTGGTGAGGGTAGGTTTTGAGTCATCCACTCACATGTCATGGTGAGTTAAGCATTGCATCATCCACTCAAATGTCATGGTGAGTTAAGCATTACATCATCCACTCAAATGTCATAGTGAGATAGGCATTGCATCATCACTAAAAAATCTGGTGGAAGTGAAACAAAGGGAAGGCCACGGCATTGATGAATTTTATTGGGTATGCATGGTTTTGAGTGAAGTTTTGGCCAATCCTTCTAGAAATTTATCCCTTCTTGCAACTTGTATTTGTTTCACCAGATTTTTAGCATGTTCCTAGCCTCTTTTGTCTTCAAATTCGTCCATCCATCTTGCTCATATCATAAGTAATCCATTCCAAGCTCAAAACTGCTCCAAAATGCACCAAAATGCACTTTCTTGCTACCTTAGCCCTTTGAACCTACCAACACACGAAAATGGCTTAAAGTACTAAAATAACTAAGAACTAATAACGTAAATGCAAGAAAACTAGTTAACTAAGTCGCATAAATATGCGTCTATCAAATTCCCCCACACTTAGCTTTTGCTAGTCCTCGAGCAAAATAAAACAAACAAAACATAACCTAACCTTCCAACATTTGCTACAGGGATTTCCAACGATACATAACATGCCAAAGATCATTATTCCCACAGATTTTAGTCATCCCTACTCTTGAGCATATACTTAATCATAGTTACCATTCACTAGCTCACAATTAATCGTTTAAAACAACATTATGGACGTAGTAACATGCCTTAGAGAATCCACTCAATTCCTTACTGGATACACTCTTATTTTCACACAGATTTTCTAACTACACTCCCTATACTAAGTATATGTGAGAAGATTGATGTAAACATGGAAACGAACACTCACACATGTTATAAAAGAAGCAATTTTCTGGAATGATTAAGCATTTATAGATATGATCTCATGAATGGAACGCTACTACTTAGATGCGAGAACCAGGGACACCATATGCTCAAACCAATCCCAAACTCCACATATTGAAATACATAACACTCAAGATAGAAGTTAAGGGTTGTAACGGGGCTTGGGGAATGGTTAACAAAGAAAGGATAGGAAAAACAAACGTTCTTCAAGCATTAGTAAGCAAAGTAGTAAATTTGAGACTTAGAATTCACTTAGATTGCAGAAATTAACTTTAAAACACAAGGGGAAGATTTAAACAACTTCTTAGGGCCGAATTCATTGTTTTGGACCCTTTCTTCAACAAACAATATTTTGGAACTTTTTTTTTTTTTTTTTTTTTTTTTTTTTACTCGTGCCTATGGCAAACAAACTCACATGATAAACACTTCCCCCACACTTATTTTCTGCCCACATTAATCAAAAGGAATTCAATTTGAATCATGCTTACTATACTTTAAGAACGAGGGTATGGATAGTCCTAATCTAGGCTAGGTGAGGATGATGTGGGTTAACAAAGAAAAGGCTAAACAAGGTTCAATGGGGTTAAACTTAAACACATAGGATACACGATAATTTGGCTTTGGTGGTGGTCACTACACAACTTCATCTTGAATATGTGTTATGCAAATCAATAGCATGCTTTGAATGAAATGGGCATGAGTTCTAGCATTTGGAACTACATGATAAAACGCCTTGTAAGTAGTAACCAATCAAAGAATAATGAGATCATGCAACGACTTTAGAAGACAACAAATGCACAGATTATTAACTCTCCAAAGAACGTTAAAAGCTCAGGTCTCTCAGGGTTGTAGCGTTAGTTTGAGTTTCTTCCTTCAAGCATGTTACAAAAACTAATTTTTCTTTTGACTACATGTGAATTCATGAACTATAATTACAACTAAGCATAAACCAAAGAGCATGTCAAACTTTCATCCATGTTTGTAACTTACTTCAACAGTTATGCAATTACAAACCGAATCCTCATCATTGTGTTGGAAGGTACCCTAAGACACAAACAAACACACAAAAACAACTCTTTTTGGGTTTTTAAAACAAATTTTCAAATTTTTATGGGATTTTCGGATTTTTGACTCAAAACACACTAAAACACACCAAAACAGCTTTAAAAGGTTTAAAAACAGTGAAAAACAACATTAGAAATTATGAGTGAGAAAACCCTACAAATTTGCATCAAAACACTTTATGAGTGAGAAAACCTTACAAATTTGCATCAAAACACTTTGGTTATCCCCCCCACACTTAAATCAAACATTGTCCTCAATGTTTCAAGCATAGACTAACACAAATAACAAACAAACAAACAAAACAACAACTAAGCAATTTATCATGGCATAAATGAAAACAACAACAAAGAGAAGGGTTTAGGAACGCAAATCTGGAATTTGGAGTGCTCTCTAGGTCTTCCTTTGTTGCATGCATGGGTTGCCTCCCAAGTAGCGCTTGCTTTAACGTCGTACAGCCGGATGAAGAACCCATTCACTCCTCAATGTCATCCACGGTATGCTCCTCAAAGTTCTCGTAGTACGGCTTCAAACGATGCCCGTTCACCTTGAATTCGTGTCC
This sequence comes from Malus x robusta, assembly GCA_963082935.1. Taxonomy (NCBI): domain Eukaryota; kingdom Viridiplantae; phylum Streptophyta; class Magnoliopsida; order Rosales; family Rosaceae; genus Malus; species Malus x robusta. Next base: position 17,581,685 of record OY720340.1, on the reverse strand, counting down.
CGTTTTCAAGCTTTGGATTTGGACTGCACCATGAACAAAAACATTAGTAATAACAAAAGGTCCAATCCACTTGGAACGTAACTTACCGGAAAACAAACGTAAACGGGAATTGAACAATAGCACTTTCTGCCCAATTGCAAACGTTTTGCCTCTAATCATCTTATCATGGAACGCCTTGGTCTTTTCCTTGTAAATGCTTGCGTTCTCGTATGCCTCATGCCGTATCTCATCAAGCTCATTCAATTGGAACTTCCGGTGACTTCCCGCTTCATCGAGGTTCATGTTAAACTTCTTGACGGCCCAATGAGCTTTGTGTTCCAACTCAACAGGGACATGGCATGGTTTGCCATAGACAAGCCGAAAGGGGGACATTCCAATGGGTGTCTTGTACGCCGTACGATACGCCCAAAGTGCATCATCTAACCGTAAACTCCAATCCTTTCTCGTTGGCCCAACGGTCTTCTCTAGGATTTGCTTGATCTCACGGTTGGAAAACTCGGCTTGGCCATTAGTTTGAGGATGATAAGGCGTAGAAACCTTATGATTGACATTGTATTTCCTCAATAACGCCTCAATGGTCCGGTTGCAAAAGTGTGACCCTCCATCACTAATGATCACTCGTGGCATGCCAAACCTTGCAAAAATGTTAGTTCTAATAAAATCTGCAACCACTTTAGAATCATTAGTCCGGGTGGCCTTTGCTTCCACCCACTTTGACACATAATCAACCGCAAGCAAAATATATATAAAACCATACGAAGAAGGAAAGGGACCCATAAAATCAATACCCCAAACATCGAAAATTTCAACATTTAGGATAGAAACTTGCGGCATTTGGTCCCTAGCACCAATGTTACCCATTCGTTGGCATTTATCACATGTTAAGCAAAAAGTTCTAGCATCCTTAAAAATATTAGGCCAATAAAACCCACATTGTAATACCTTAAGGGCAGTTCTTTGTGTGCCAAAGTGGCCACCACATGCATATGTGTGACAAAAACTTAAAATTGAACGAAATTCAGAATCATGCACACAACGACGAACAATTTGATCCGGGCAAAATTTCCACAAATATGGATCATCCCACACATAAAACCGTGCATCATGCCTAAGTTTATCACGTTGGTGCCTAGTGTAAGTGCTTGGAATTCGTTTTGTCACCAAAAAGTTCACCAAATCAGCATACCAAGGCTCACTAACCTTGATGGACATCAATTGTTCATCGGGGAATGTCTCCAAAATCGGCAAAGCTTCCTCATTATGCACCATTCGGCTCAAGTGGTCAGCCACTACGTTCTCACTTCCCTTCTTGTCACGAATCTCTATGTCGAACTCTTGAAGTAGCAACATCCACCGAATTAGCCGTGGCTTGGCCTCCTTTTTGGTGAGCAAGTACTTCAATGCTGCATGGTCAGTGAAAACAATTACTTTAGTACCAATTAGATATGATCTAAACTTATCTAAAGCAAAAACAACGGCAAGAAGTTCTTTTTCTGTAGTGGAATAGTTCAATTGTGCATCATTCAACGTCCGTGAGGCATAGTAGATGACGTGTGGCTTTTTGTCCTTCCTTTGTCCCAAAACAGCCCCTAAAGCGTAGTCGGACGCATCGCACATAAGCTCGAAAGGCAGGCTCCAATATGGTGGAACAATGATGGGTGCCGTGGTCAACAACTCCTTGAGTTGATTAAATGATGTCGTGCACTCTTTGGTGAATTCAAACGCCACTTCTTTTTGTAGGAGACGGCAAAGAGGTTGTGCTATCTTCGAAAAATCTTTGATAAACCTACGATAAAATCCTGCATGACCAAGAAACGAACGAACCTCTCTAACCGAAGTCGGAGAGGGTAAGTGACGTACTAGATCTATTTTGGACTTATCCACCTCAATGCCGTTTTTAGAGATAATATGTCCTAAAACTATGCCTTGTTTAACCATGAAATGACATTTTTCCCAATTAAGAACAAGGTTAGTTTCAACGCAACGTTTTAAGATCAAACTTAGATTATGCAAGCAACCATCAAAAGAATCACCAAAGACGCTAAAATCATCCATAAAAACTTCAATTATTTTCTCTACATAATCGGAAAATATGCTCATCATGCATCTTTGAAATGTAGCAGGTGCATTACATAAACCAAAAGGCATGCGACGATATGCAAATGTACCAAATGGACATGTAAAAGTGGTTTTTTCTTGGTCCTCGGGTGCAATGACAATTTGATTATAACCAGAATAACCATCAAGAAAACAATAGAAAGCATAACCTGCTAACCTCTCAATCATTTGGTCAATGAATGGCAATGGGAAGTGGTCCTTCCTCGTGGTGGCGTTTAGCTTCCTATAGTCGATGCACACCCTCCAACCGGTTTGAATGCGTTGAGGAACAAGCTCATTCTCGGCATTAGTTACCACTGTCACTCCGGATTTCTTTGGTACGCATTGCACGGGTGAAACCCACCTACTATCCGAGATTGGATAGATAACTCCACAATCTAGAAGCTTTATGATCTCCTTCTTCACAACTTCCATCATAGGAGGGTTAAGACGGCGTTGAGCCTCTCGAGATGTTTTAGACCCCTCCTCCAAAAGTATGCGATGCATGCACGTTGTTGGGCTAATTCCCTTGATGTCGGCCAATGTCCATCCAATGGCCGTTTTGTACTCCTTTAGCACCCTCACTAACTTGCTCTCTTCTAGTGCCGTGAGTGAGGATGAGATAATGACGGGCAATGTCTCATCTTCTCCCAAGAAAACGTATTTCAAGTGACTAGGCAACGGCTTAAGTTCAAGTGTAGGTGGCTGCACAACTGAGGGAAGCAGTTTATTAGTCGAAACTGAACTTAAAATAGGCTTCAAAAATTTACCGAATTGTGATGGCAATGACTCAAGGGCAGCCACCATCTCAATGACTTCCTCACTAGGGGGCACGGCAATAGACTCCTCATTCTTGCCGTGGGGTTCCTTGGTGGCTGTTTCAATGTTTTTCATGTCCATTCCTTGTGCAATGACTAATTCAAGTGCATCGTCCTTCAAATTGTCAAAATGGTCTTGCGCCAAAGAATCAATTACGTCAATAGCAAAACATGAATGCTTTTCATTAGGAAACTTCATAGAATCAGAGAGATTGAAATTGATAACTTCCCCATCAAATTCCATCGTCAAAGTGCCATTAAATACGTCAATCTTCGTACGAGCAGTTTTCATAAATGGCCTTCCAAGGAGGATGGGCAATGACGGGGCATGGTCCGATTCGTCCATCTCAAGTACATAGAAATCCGCCGGGAAGATCAAATGATTAACCTGCACCAAAACATCTTCCAAAACTCCCTTTGGATAGGCATTAGATCTATCGGCCAATTGTATGATTACCCCATCGTTTTTCAACTCTCCTAGGTTCATAGATGCATAAATTGAATATGGCATAACATTTATTGATGCACCTAAGTCTAGCATGGCAGATTCAAACCTAGTATTACCAATGACACAAGGAATCGTAAAGCTACCCGGATCTTTGCATTTGGGGGGCAGTTTGCGTTGCAAAATGGCCGACACATTCTCACCTACTTTCACAACTTCCTTGGTCGAAATCCTCTTTCTTGTGGTGCAAAGTTCTTTTAAGAACTTGGCGTACCTCGGGACTTGCTTGATTGCGTCCAAAAGGGGAATGTTGACTTGAACTTTCCGGAATGTCTCTAGAATGTCCTTTTCAGCTTCTTCTTTCTTTGTTTGCTTAAACCTATTTGGAAAAGGAGCATTTGAAGGAAAAACATTAGTAGGAACTGAATTGAACACGTTCTTACCTTCCTTGGACGAATTGGATAGTTTAGGCCCACTTAAAGCTTGCGGCATTGGTGTGTCCACCCTTGCCGTGGCTTTCCCTTGTTCCTCCTCTTCAATTATCAATTCCTCTACCTCGTTAGAACGTGATTTGGAAAGTTGGGGGTCAGATCCTACTTGCTTCCCACTCCGCAAAGTTATGGCTTTTGCAGATTCGAAACCACCCTTTGGATTCACTACGGTTGAGCTAGGCAACTTGCCTTGCTCACGAAACTGTCCCATAAACTCGGCCATTTGTCCCACTTGCTTCTCCAACTCATCCACCTTCTTGTCCCTAGTTTGCATGCTCTGCGCCATAGAAGTTAGTAAATTCAAAATCTGATCATTATCACTAGAAGTACCTGACTTTTGGGCAGGTTGTGCTTGGGGTTGAGTTGGTGCAAACGGCTTTTGATAGAAACCCGGGGGTTGTTGCCTAAATCCGCTTTGTTGTTAGCCTTGTTGGGGTTCTCGCCATTTGAAATTTGGATGATCACGCCAACCAGGATTGTAAGTATTGGAAAATGGGTCATTCCTTGGTTGGTATTGGTTGCCAATTCCCATTTGAAATTTGGATGATCACAATCAACGCCCCAAATTAACCGTGAATTGCACTAATTAACCCTCAGTTTTTCCACAAGTTATTGGGTTGGATGATTGCATACGACAACCCAAAACATTCCCTACAAGTTCCCTACATGAATTGCATAATAGAGATACAAGCAAGAATCATTAAGTTCTATGAAAAACATAAGCATTGACGAGGCACTCGTTACTATGATTTGCATGAAACTTATGCCAAGAATTTACTTAACGTGATTGTGACTAGCAACCTTCACTACTTGTGAATATAAGTTCATAACGATTAGGTGAAACTCCCTTATATTCTAGCATCAAATTCATGCATGAAAATTAAGCGTGCACTCTCAACCAACATACACAAATCAGTTTTTATACGAACGGATAAGTAAATTGAATTCACAACTTATGAAATCACAACCGAAGGTAATCAATTCATATTACAAATATATTCATGGCTTTGAATTAACCTCTAGCCAAAATAAAACTAGTTACACATTATTAAAACATAAATAAAATATAAGTTTGGAAAGATTTAACCGAGAGAGGAGAGTGTTTCTGTCTGTGCCTTTGAACCCCTGCGAGCTGCTCTCTGTTCTCTGTCACCAGTCTCTCCCCGTGTCCTGCCAGTCACGCTGCCAAAGGCAGCTTGTGACCTCCCACTCTGACCTCTCGCCTTCGGACTTCTGTCCGTGTGTTCTGCTCTCCCGCTGCCCAAGGGCAGCTTTCTCCTTTCTCCTGATTATTTTTCCCTCAGCTCCTCGCTTGTCCTCCCGCCTTCCTTCCCCAGCTGCGCTGGCAGCTCCCTCAAATCACGTCTGCCCTCTCCAATCTGAATTGTAAGCGTTGTAAAATATGTTGCCCCTTGATTGATTATGGCCTTGATATCCCCAAACATCTTCAATTGCAGAAAATTGAGGACTTTGATATCCTTGCCCATAGGGCACATCAAGTGTAGGGACACTTGGCATTGTGGTCCGTTCGGCATTATGAGTCAATTGAGCAGTGAGCTGTGCCAATTGAGCTTGAATGGTCGCAAGTGCCATGTCTCGCTCCATTTGTACCTAAAATCAAAGAAAGAAAAATAAATCAAATATCAAAAGTAAAATACACAAACACCAATATAAACATAAACAAAAACAAAAATAAAGGGATTAGCAATCCCTCCTAATCCCCGGCAACGGCGCCAAAAATTTGATGTGAAAATTACTTGACACACAAATTAAACCCTCTTTTTGACAATTGTAGTATAGATGTAAGTAGGGTTCGTTCTAGGCCGGGGATTAGGAAGGATTGCTAAATCACTTGAAAACTAATTTAAAAACATAAAAACAAAGTTAAAAATGTAAACAAAAGATTTTAAAACAAGAAAGTAAAAGGGGGATTTGAGTTTGGTGAAGTTGAAAGTAAAAACGAATAAACTAAAAACTTAAATAGATTTTAAACAAATTTTGGGTTGAATGGATAATGGAAGGCTAGCTAAGGGGTTCTTCTCCACACATGTCTTGCTTGCATACAAAATGATTTCCAATTGCATTTCAATAACTTATTAATTCTCAACGCCCCAAATTAACCGTGAATTGCACTAGTTAACCCTCAGTTTTTCCACAAGTTATTGGGTTGGATGATTGCATACGACAACCCAAAACATTCCCTACAAGTTCCCTACATGAATTGCATAATAGAGATACAAGCAAGAATCATTAAGTTCTATGAAAAACATAAGCATTGACGAGGCACTCGTTACTATGATTTGCATGAAACTTATGCCAAGGATTTACTTAACACAATCGTGACTAGCGACTTTTACTACTCATGAATATAAGTTCATAACGATTAGGTGAAATTCCCTTATACTCTAGCATCATATTTATGCATGCAAACTAAGTATGCATCCCTAATCAACATACATAAACATGTTATCAATCAAATAGATAAGTAAATCGAATTCATAACTTATGAAACGCAGTTAAAAGTAATCAAATCATATTGCAAGCATTAACATGGTTTCGAATCCCCCCCTAGCCAAGGGGGGTTTAGTTCCTCATTATTACAAAACAAAGATAAACAAATTTAAACATTGAAAAACAAAGGAAAGAAAGCACCTAAACGTTCCAACGATCCATGTTGGATAGCAAGTGCGTCTAAGGACTTTTCTCCTTCTCTTTGCCGCAACAACAAGGTTGGAATGATGTTGAAGGGTTGGTTATTTGGAGGAATGGATGGGAAGGGGTTTAGATATGTAGGAGAGGCAAGGAAAGGCTTGGAGAATGGTTAATTTCTGGATGATTTGAATGAGGTTGCTGCCATGGTATTTATAGGAAGAGGATGGACATGTTTAATGCAAAAATCTGGTGGAATGAAGTAGGTAAGGCATGGCAAGGTGGAGAATTGTTGGTGAGGGTAGGTTTTGAGTCATCCACTCACATGTCATGGTGAGTTAAGCATTGCATCATCCACTCAAATGTCATGGTGAGTTAAGCATTACATCATCCACTCAAATGTCATAGTGAGATAGGCATTGCATCATCACTAAAAAATCTGGTGGAAGTGAAACAAAGGGAAGGCCATGGCATTGATGAATTTTATGGGGTATGCATGGTTTTGAGTGAAGTTTTGGTCAATCCTTCTAGAAATTTATCCCTTCTTGCAACTTGTATTTGTTTCACCAGATTTTTAGCATGTTCCTAGCCTCTTTTGTCTTCAAATTCGTCCATCCATCTTGCTCATATCATAAGTAATCCATTCCAAGCTCAAAACTGCTCCAAAATGCACCAAAATGCACTTTCTTGCTACCTTAGCCCTTTGGACTTACAAACACACGAAAATGGCTTAAAGTACTAAAATAACTAAGAACTAATAACGTAAATGCAAGAAAACTAGTTAACTAAGTCGCATAAATATGCGTCTATCATAAGTCATGCTTTATTATCTTTTAAGAACATGGGTATGGATATTCCTAATCTAGGCTAGGTAAGGATAAGGTGGCTAACAACAAAAATAGGCTAAATAAGGCTCAAATGGGTTAATCCTACAAAAACAAATGCATGGGTTGAAGGCTTTTTGGCTCTGGTGGTAACTACTAAACAACTTCATCTTGTTATATGTTATGCACTCAATTTTAAGCTTTGAATGAAATGGGTATGAGTTCTAATATTTGGATCTAAAATAATGAAACGCCTTCTAAGTAGCAACCAAGCAAATAATGATGAGATCATGCAACGACTTTATAAAACAAGAATTTCACAGATTATTAACTCTCCAAAGAATGTTAAGGCTCAAGTCTCACAGGGTTGTAGCGTTAGTTTGAGTTACTTCCTTCAAGCATGTTACAAAAACTGATTTTTTTTCTTTGTGATTACATGTGAATTCGTAAACAACAACGATGACCAAGCATAAACAAAAGAGTATATCAAACTTCCATCCATGTTTGTAACTTTCTTTAACGTCATGCAATTAAAAACCAAATCCTCATCATTGTGTTGGAAGGTACTCTAAGACCCAAACACACAAAAACAACTTTAAAACGACTCTTTTTGGGTTTTTTCAAAACTTTTTTCAAATTTTTTTCTTGAATTTTCGGATTTTCTGGTAAAGCCACATAAAAACACATCAAAACATACTAAAAACACTTAAAAACAATGAAAAACAACCTTTGAAATGTTAGGTGGTAAAATCCTCCGAATTTGACACAAAAACACTTTGTTTACCCCCCCACACTTAAACCAAACATTGTCCTCAATGTTTCAAACATAGACTCACACAAAAACAAGCAAATAACACAACTAGCAAACATGACACATATGGCAAAGTAAAAGCAATAAAGAGTAGGGTTTAGGAACGCAAATCTGATTATGATGCCGGAGCTTCCTAGGTTGTCTTTATTTGCATGGGTTGCCTCCCAAGAAGCGCTTGCTTTAACGTCTTCCAGCCGGACGATGCCTCCAATCAAGCTTGAATAGGGCCCACGGGTTGGAGGGAGACTTCCTCCACGGTCTGCTCCTCAAAAGTTGTGAAATATGGCTTCAAACGATGTCCATTGACTTTGAATTCTTGTTGCGTCTTCAGACTTTGAATTTGAACTGCACCATGCGAAAAAACATTAGTAACAATAAAAGGTCCAATCCACTTAGAACGCAACTTACCTGGAAATAACCGAAGGCGAGAATTGAAAAGTAGCACTTTCTGCCCGATAGAGAACGTCTTGCTCCGAATCATCCTGTCATGGAATGCCTTCGTTTTCTCCTTGTAAATACGAGAGTTCTCGTAAGCTTCATTCCTAACTTCCTCAAGCTCGTTCAATTGAAGTTTCCTATGAAGGCCTGCGGCATCATTGTCCATATTAAAGGTTTTGATGGCCCAATGTGCTTTGTGCTCTAATTCAACCGGAAGATGGCATGGTTTCCCATAGATTAGCCGAAATGGGGACATTGCGATTGGTGTTTTGTAGGCCGTACGATACGCCCATAATGCATCATTCAAGCGCAAGCTCCAATCTTTCCGGTTTGGCCCTACGGTCTTCTCCAAAATCTGCTTGATTTCTCTATTTGACACCTCCGCTTGCCCATTTGTTTGAGGATGATAAGGTGTTGCCACCTTATGCGTGACACCATATTTCTTGAGTAGCGCTTCAATGGTGCGATTGCAGAAATGGGAGCCCCCATCACTTATAAGTACCCGCGGCATTCCAAACCTTGCAAATATGTTAGTCTTAACAAAATCTGCAACCACTTTAGAATCATTAGTACGGGTGGCTCTTGCTTCCACCCATTTCGAAACATAATCAACCGCAAGTAGAATATAAACAAAACCATGAGATGAAGGAAAAGGACCCATGAAATCTATGCCCCAAACATCAAAAATTTCAACATTAAATATGGGGTTTTGCGGCATTTGGTCCTTTGGTCCTATATTTCTAGTTCGTTGACAACGATCACATGCTATGCAAAAAGTTCTAGCATCCTTAAAAATAGTAGGCCAATAAAAACCACATTCAAGTACTTTACGTGCAATCCTTTGAGTGCCAAAGTGACCTCCACATGCATTAGTGTGACAAAAGTTTAAAATAGACTGAATTTCAGAGTCACGCACACACCTACGAATGATTTGATCAGAGCAATATTTCCATAAATAAGGATCATCCCACACATAATTTCGTGCATCATACTTAAGTTTATCACGTTGGTTTTTATTGAACTCACTTGGAAAGACTTTAGATGCTAAATAATTAACTAAATCCGCATACCATGGCATACTAACCTCAATGGACATCAATTGCTCGTCCGGGAAAGTCTCTGAGATAGGCACGACGTCTTCTTCATGCACCAAACGGCTCAAGTGATCAGCCACAACGTTCTCACTTCCTTTCTTGTCTCGGATTTCGATATCGAATTCTTGGAGAAGAAGCATCCATCGAATAATCCTTGGTTTAGCCTCCTTCTTCGTGAGCAAGTACTTCAACGAGGAATGTGAAAAGGCGTTCAAACACCTCAAAGAGATGCTAACTTTGGTCCCCATCATTCGGCCACCAGATTGGAGCATTCCCTTCGAGCTTATGTGCGATGCATCCGATTATGCTCTAGGCACTGTTTTGGGACAAAGGAAGGACAAACAGCCACACGTCATATAATTTGGGGCATTGGGAATTCATGGGTTATTGAGAAGCAATTAGAAATGTGTGGAGAAGAACCCCCTTAGCTAGCTCTCCATCCCTTCACTTAACTCAAATTCGTTCTAAAATCTGTTTAGTTTACAAAGTTTTCGTTCTGTTTTCAAATTCGTCTAAAATCAATCCCCCTTTGTTTTGTTGAGTTATATTAGTTATAATTCAGTTTAGTTTGTGTTTTAAAGAGTCTTGAGTCAAGTTAAAACCTATTTTCGTCCAAATTAGTGTTAGTGTTCAAAACTGTCCAGAAAGTGTTTTTAAGGCAGTTTTGAGTGTTTGTTTGCTGTTTTGAGTCTTTTGGTTTGTTTTGGTGTTTTAAAGTTTAGTTTTGCATTCTTTAAGTCTAGTTTAGTGTTTTAAAATTTGTTTTTTAAGTTTTGAGTCAGTTTGGAAGTGGTTTAGCAATCCCTCTTAATCCCTGGCCTAGAACGATCCCTACTTACATACTTTGCTACAATTGATAAAAAGAGGGTTCAATTTGTGTGCTTATATTTTTCGCATCATTGCGCATTCACTTGCCTCCATGGCTAAGTGACTTAACCCCGACTATGCAGTGGACACCCTCTGACAGAGTGACTTTGACATAATCAAAGATCAAGGACCTAACCACAAGACAACTATGATGCCTCAGGACAAAGGACTACTTTGCATTATCCCAACCATGAGTTCTCATGTGACATGAGTATGAGAACTCCTCGTTGATCGTGTTCAATGGACTCATTCTCTATTGAGCACTGATGTGAAATATATAAGCACACAAATTAAACCTTCTTTTTATCAATTGTAGCAAAGTATGTAAGTAAGGATTGTTCTAGGCCGGGGATTAGGAGGGATTGCCAAATCACTTGAAACTGACTCAAAACGTAAAAACAAAGTTTAAAACACTAAACTAGACTCAAAGAATGCAAAACTAAACTATAAAACACCAAAACAAACCAAAAGACTCAAAACAGCAAATAAACACTCAAAACTGCCTTACAAACACTTTCTGGGTAGTTTTGAACACCTAACACTAAATTGGACGAAATTGGGTTATGACTTGACTCAAGACACTTAAAAACACAACTAAATTGATTTCTAACTAATCTAACATTTCAAAATAATTGGGGATTGAGTTTTGACGAAAATTGAAAACAAGAACAAACTTTGTAAATTGAACAGATTCTAAAACGAACTTGATAAAAGTGAATGGATGGAAAGCTAGCTAAGGGGTTCTTCTCCACACGTGTCACACTTGCATACAAAACGATTTCCAATTGCTTCTAAATAAACCATGAATTCCCAACGCTCCAAATTAACCGTGAATTGCACTAATTAACCCTCAGATTTTCCTAAAGTTATCGAATTGGATGAATTGCATACGACAACCCAAAGCATTCCTCACAAGTTCCCTGCATGTAGATAAGTAAATTGAATTCACAACTTATGAAACGCAATTGAAAGTAATCAAATCATATAGCAAGCATAAACATGGTTTCGAATCCCTCTAGCCAAGGGGGGGGTTTAGTTCCTCATACGTACAAAACAAAGAGTATAGAATTTAAACATTGAAATCAAAAGAAAGAAAACACCTAAACGCTCCAACGATCCTAACTTGAATGGCATGCACGTCCAAGGCTTCTCCTCCTTCCTCTTTGCTGGGGCACAAGGTTTTGGGGACAGGTTTGGATGGTATTTGTATGGAGGAATGGATGGGAGATGGTATGGTGGTGTTTAGGATGGATGAGGCGTGTGGCAAAAGAGAGAAAGATGGCTGAAAATGTGTTTGTGACGTAGTGTATGAATGTGTAGATGGGTTTGGCTAAAAGAATGGATGGAGAATGGGTGGTGTGGCTGATTGTGTTTTTGATGTAGTGTAATCTCCAGTGTTCTTCCCTTCACTCCCTATTTATAGAAGCTCCAAAGCAAAGAATCACTCAAGTGGCTTCAATAAACTATACAAACAAAGACCAAAATGATGCAAAAACAGCTAGTTTTTATCATTGTGTCTTGCCTTTAACAAAAGGCAATCATTCCTCTTTTGCTAATTCAACTCTTTTGTAGCTGTCCATGTGCCTTCATTCTTCAATTTCTGATGCATTTGCCTTGTATTCCATCCCTTTTCCACATGTACTAGCTGTTAGACAACTTTCACACACATGTTTTGCATCATTTCATCTTGCAAACATCAACTTTCGGCCACTTTACACGTCTACACACATGCTATGCAACATTTCAGCTTGCAATTATGTTTGTAGTTGCTGAAAATGTGAATACATCTTGTAAAGCAATCCAACAAATGGCATTTTTCTCTTCTTTTCCTTTCAAATTGTTCCTTAAGTGTATGTATCTGCACACTTCCACACTTCAACTTCATTATTCAGATTTTTGCATGTGTTGAAACCCTTTGTAAAACACCAAAAACGTCCATCCCACTTGCTCCATATGCATGCAATCCATTTTGGCCCAAAATTGCTCCAAATTGCACCAAAATGCACTTTCTTTCCAACTTTGTTATTAGGACCTACAAACACACGAAAATAGCTTAAAACACTCTTATAAGCAATAACTAACTAAGTAAATGCAAGAAAACATGTTAACTAAGTCGCATAAATATGCTCCTATCAAATTCCCCCACACTTAGCTTTTGCTAGTCCTCGAGCAAAACGAAACAAACAAACAAAACAAAGTAAACAAAACACATTCTAATCCTACCAACATTTGCCTCATGGATTTCCAATGCACATGACATGTTAAAAATCATTATTCCCACAGATTTTAGTTATCTTCACACTTGAGCACATACTTAATCACAGTCACCACTTACTAGTTCACATTTAACCAATTAAAATGATGTTTTGAATGTAGTAACATGCCTTAGAGAATTTTCTCAATTCCTTACAAGATACTCTCTATTTTCACACATTTTCTGACTACACACCCTACACTAGTTATATGTGAGAAGATTGATGTAAACATGAAAACGAACACTCACATATATGTGTTACAAAGAAAGCAATTTCTGGAGTTATTAAGCATGTTTAGATATGATCTCATGAATGGAATGCTACTACTTAGATGCGAGAACCAGTGACACCATATGCTCATACCAAATTCAAACTCCACAAATTGAAACACATAACACTCAAGATAGAAGTCAAGGGTTGTAACGGGGCTTGAGGTAATGGTTAACAAAGGAAAGATAGGGATAACAAACGTTCTTAAAGAAATAGCAAGCAAAATAATGAAATCGAAACTTAGAATTCACTTTAGAATGCAGAAATCAACTTTTAACACAAATGGAAGATTTAAGCAACACTTAGGGCCGAATTCAATATTTTGGACCCTTTCTTCAACAAACAACACTTTAGAACTCTTTTTCATACATTTTCACAACTTTTCTTCTTTTTTTTTTGTAACACATAGGGCCGAATTGAATTTTTTTTTTTTTCGACCCGTGCCTTATTAAGGACTTTGGCACACACACACACAAGAATCACTTCCCCCACACTTGTTTTCTACAATACATTAATCAAAAGGCATTCATTTTGAGTCATACTTTACTATGCTTCAAGAACAAGGGTATGGATGGTCCTAATCTAGGCTAGGTGAGGATAGTGTGGGTTAACAAAGAACGTGGGCTAAACAAGGCTCAACGGGGTTAAACTTAAACATATAATGAATGGGATAGGCTTTTTGGCTCTTGGATCACTAAACAACTTCATCTTGAATATGTGTTATGCAAATCAATAACATGCTTTGAATGAAATAGGCATGAGTTCTAGCATTTGGAACTAAATGATGAAACGCCTTCTAAGTAGTAACTAAGCAAAGAATAATGAGATCATGCAATGACTTTAGAAAACAATGATGCACATTTTATTAACTCTCCAAATAAACGTTTAGGCTCAAGTCTCACAAGGTTGTAGTGAACATTTGAGTTCCTTCTTTCAAGCATGTTACAAAACTGATTTTTCCTTTATGATTGCATGTGAATTCATAAATTATAACCACAACCAAGCATACACCAAAGAGTAAATCAAATTTTCATCCATGTTTATAACTCTCTTTAACAGTCATGTAATGAAAAACCAACTCCTCATCATTGTGTTGTAAGGTACCCTAAGACACAAATAAACACACAAAAACAACTCTTTTTGGGTTTTTTTTTTTCAAAACAATTTTTCAAATTTTTATGAGATTTTTCGGATTTTTATTTCAAAACACACTAAAACACTTAAAAACAGTAAGGAACAACACTAGAAGTAATGGGTGATAAACTCCTACGAATTTTATACAAAACAACTTGGTTACCCTCCCATACTTAAATCAAACATTCTCCTCAATGTTTTAAGCATAAACTCACACAAAAACAAGCAAACAAACAATTAACGAATAAACATGACAAATACGGCAAAGTAAAAACTAGACAGAGTAGAGTTTAAGAACGCAAATCTGGTTTTGGAGATAGATGATCTTGTTGACTTTCCACAGCTTTGATCTCGAACTGGTTTGGAATTCTGAGCGAGAGTTGCACAGTCTGCATTTTTCTCTGCTTGTTTCTTCTGCATGGCAGGTAGTGGTGTGAAAATTAACTTGACACACAAATTAAACCCTATTTGTGACAATTGTAGTAATGATGTAAGTAGGGATCGTTCTAACCGGGGATTAACTAGGGGTGCTAATCTAATACAAATTGACTTAAAAACACAAAACACTAAACTTAAAGACTCCAGTTAGACTACTAGAGCTCAAAACAGATTTGAAACACTCAAATCTGCTCAAAACTGACTAAACAAGCTAATTGACTCAAACAGCAACTAAGACAAGATCTGACTTAAAAACTCAAAAAAACAAAGTTTAAAACACTAAACTAGACTCAAAGAACACAAAACTAAAAGTTAAAACACTTAAACAAACCTAAAACCCAAAACAGCAACTAGAAGACTCAAAACTGCCTAAAAACCACTTTCTGGGCAGTTTTGAGCACCTACACTAATTTGGACGAATTTGGGAAAACTTATGACTCAAAACACTTAAAAACACCAAAGAGGACAGATTATGAAGACTCAAACTTAACAAAATATGGGGGGATTGTGTTTGGACGAATTTGAACTAAATGCACAGATTGTAAAGTAAAACAGATTGTAAACTAAATGTGATGAATCAATGGGTGATGGAATGGCTAAGGGGTTCTTCTCCACACATGAAATTTATGCAACGTAATCGATTTCCAGTTATCAATTCAATAAGTTATGAACCTCGACACTCCAAGTTAATTAGGTCCGCTTAAATTAACTTTCAGATTTCCCTAGAATCATTGAATTGGATGAATATGCATCGCAAACAAATTATTCCTAACAAGTTCTCTATATGAACAGCATGATAAAGATACAAGTTAGAATCATTAAGTTCTTTGGAAATCATAAGCATCGACAAGGCAATTGTAACTATGAAAAGCATGATACTCTTGCCATGAATCTACTTAACACGATCGTGACTAGCGATCTTCACTACTTGTGAATATAAATTCATAACGATTAGGTGAAACAAACTTATATTCTAGCACCAAATTCCAGCATGCAAATCAAGTGTGCACTCTCAATCAACATACAAGAATAAGTTTTGAATTAAACGGTTAAGCAAATTGTAATCACGACTTATGAAACGATAACTGGAAGTAATCAACTTATTTCACATAAATAAACATGGTTTCGAATACACCCTTAGCCAAAACGAATTTAGCCAATCATACTTAATGAAAAACAAAGATTACAAGAAGTAGACATTGAAATATAAGATAGAATACACCTAAAATTGTTCAACAACTCAGATTGAAGAGCCAAACAAATTCATGAACTGTCTCCTTCTCTTCTCCTTGCGGCAGATTGGAATGGAGTGGTTTCTGGGCTGTTTGTGTGATGTAGAATGGATTATGGATGGTATAGGGGCATGGCAAGGCTTGGGGATGGTGTGTGGGTGTTGTGTGGAAGGTGTGGATATGAAGAATGGTGGTTGAATGCGGCTGAGATGAAGGAGAGGGTTTCTGAGGTTGTGGATGGGTTTTTGACGAATTTTGGGAGAGAGTATGGCTGAATGGGATGAATGGAATGTCTGTATTAGGTGTGTTTCTGAACTCCCCTCATGAATGGCTGAATGGGGATTATTTTAGTGGCTGAAAATGTCAAGCAAACATCAAGTCATGGACAATCTGCCATCC
Source organism: Malus x robusta (assembly GCA_963082935.1). Taxonomy (NCBI): domain Eukaryota; kingdom Viridiplantae; phylum Streptophyta; class Magnoliopsida; order Rosales; family Rosaceae; genus Malus; species Malus x robusta. The sequence continues at coordinate 17,565,423 of OY720340.1, read as the reverse complement.
TTGCAGAAATCCACTTCATGGTGGTCCAATTTCTGCCATTCCTTGTTGTCTCTTCACTGCCCATACTGATTCCTACACTGCCCATGCTGATTCCTTGCTGTTTTAATTATCAAAATCGTCCATCCACATGTCTCCATGTTTGCACCATCCAATCTTGGTTCAAAAATGCTCCAAAATGTTCCAAAATGCCTCTTTTTGCATACTTTGCCATATGAACCTGAAATTGCACGAAAAAGACTTTAAACACTATAATAGCTAAATAAACACAACCTAAATGCACGAGAACAAGCCAATTAAGTAGCATAAATATGCTCCTATCAGGTAGTCACGAGGTAGAGGTGGTGATCTGTTTCTTTCTTCAATCTTTCTAAGTGCCCACCTCTTGCTTTCGCTCTTCTTGTCCCTAGTTGAGGATGAATCAGAACGTTGTCTCCACATGCTTCGGGGTATCTGGTGTGAAAATTATATTGAAACACAAATTAAACCCTATTGATGACAATTGTAGTAATGATGCAAGTAGAGATCGTTCTAGACCGGGGATTAACTAGGGATGCTAATCAACACAAATAAGACTAAAAAACACTAAACTAGACTCTATAAACTCAAAACAACAAATAACAATAAAAAAGACTCAATTCTAGACCTAACAAGTGATTTGGACGAAAATAGAACTTCAAAGACTCAAAAGACTTAAAGGAAACAAGTTTTGACTCTAAAAACAAGACTTAAAAGCAAGGGGGTTGGTTTTGACGAATTTAACTTTTAAAACAGAAACTTTGAAAACGAACTTGACAAAAACGATTTCAATGTAAATTAAGATGGTGAAAGTCTAGTTAGAAGGTTCCTTCTCCACACATGAAACATATGCATACGACTCGATTTCCAGTTATTCTTTCGATAAACCATGAATGACAATGCCCCAAATTAACTAGATTGCACCAATTAATTCTCAGATTTCCCTAGATTCATTGAATTGAATGGAATACGCATTACAACCAAATTATTCTTATCAAGGACCCTAACTATGGAATACGCATGATAGAGAAACATATCAAAGATCATTAAGTTCAATGGAAATCATAAGCATTGACGAGGCATTCATAACTATGGAATACGCATGTTACTCTTGCCAAGGATTTACTTAACACAATCGTGACTAGCGACTTTTACTACTTATGAATATAAGTTAATAATGATTAGGTGAAATTCCCTTATATTCTAGCATCAAATTCATGCATGCAAACTAAGTATGCATCCTTAATCAACACACAAGAACAAGTTATCAATCAAATAGATAAGTAAACTACATTCACGATTTATGATATCATAACTGGAGGAAATCAAGTCATATAAAACATATGATCATGGCTTTGAATTCCCCTCTAACTATAAAGAAATTAGTTCCTCATGTTCGCAAATAAACAAAGATAAATAAATTTAAACATTAAAACAAAGATAGAAAACACCTAGAAACGCTCCAACAATCCAAGCTTCTTGAATGGCAAGCACGGTTCCAGATTTCTTCCTTCTTCTCCTCGCAAAACTCACGGCACAATGAGGGTGAATGGTGTAGTAAATTATGGTAGAGGATGGTGACTAAATGGTGCAGCAAAGGATGGTATTTATAGGCTGGAATTCATGTCAAAATCCCTAAGGATTTGGATACGTTTCTGAAATTAAAATGGGATAAGGATTGTGAAACCAAAACCCAAGTGGAATGGGTTAAAACAATCAAAAACCAAAGAGGATTAGGCTAATAAGGTGCGGCACTAATTCCTACAAGAAGAGGGATATATTTGGCCTAAATCAAGAGGGAAAAGGATTGACATTTCAGATTCTAGAGCCTCTAGAACAAGGGAAAAAACGCCAGATTTTTAGGTGTTTCTAGAAAAGATGTTTTAGCACCAATTTAGGGGTTCTAAAAGGATAAGGTTCTAGAATCTGAAATATATAGTTTAAATACATAATTATCCCTTAGAAATGGCTGAAATCAAGGCACAAATTCATTTGGATAAGATAGGATAAGATAAGGTTAGGTTAGGTAAGGATAACACAAGATAAGGTTGGATAAGGTTTTGGATAATGTTCCTTCTTTTGAGCTGATTTCTTATCTTCCTTGACTTGGATTTATTTCTTCACTCTTTTCAACTCATTCCTAGCCTCTTGAACTTCAAATTCGTCCATCCATCTTGCTCCATTCATAAGCTATCCATTTGGTGCCCAAAACTGCCTCAAAATGCTCCAAAATGCACTTTCTTGCCAACTTTGTCATATGAACCTACAAACCCACGAAAATAGCTTAAAACACTATAATAAACATAAACAAACTATGAAAATGCAAGAAAACAAGCTAACTAAGTCGCATAAATATGCTCCTATCAGTATCATTTTCACTTCCTTTATCTATTCCCCAGGCAGATGTGGTAGACGAAGAGGAAGCATAAGATGATGAAGATGAGTACTCGAGAGCAAGGCTAGGTAAGCAATCAGGAAGGGGTTCCAGGTAGTTGGTTCCAGATCGGAAGATTGATACCAAGTGCTGGTTGATTGCTCTCTTTCTCCTTGTCCCAAAACAACGACAAGGAGAAGGACATGAAGAAAACATGATATGATATACTTTTGCTTTCAACCTTCATGATATGAAATACTTTTGCTTTGGATGAGTTGTTTGCAGAGGTAACCCAAGGAATAAGGAACACTGAGCGACTCGAGAAGGTTTGTTGGAAAGGCATTCTCGGAGAAGAATGATGGTTATGTATGTCTGCCTTGCAATGGAGGGTGAAGGGTGACATTTATAGGAATTAATAACCGGTACTATTCTTTCACTCTTGTCAGCAACCGTTGGATGATTTAATAGTAAACTTCACGTGTTTTCTACTTCACAAGAGATCTTCGACAGATTGCCCGTAATTTCCGCAAGGCTAAGTGTGCATGTGGTTGGCGTTGACACGTCTAGAAAAGCGAGTGCCTCTTCGATATCTGGAATCGGCACTACGACAAACTGCCTGTGATTTCTGTAAAGCTGACTCTGCATGTGACAGATGTTGACACGTCTCGAAAAGTAGATGGTTGGAATCGGCGCTTCGACAAATTGCCCGTGATTTTCGCAAAGCTTACTCTACATGTGACAGATGCTGACACGTCTGGAAAAGCAGATGCTTCTCGATATCTGGAATTGCCTCTTCAATCTCTGAAATCCCGTCGAGTGCAAAGGTTGCATGTGACAAGTGCGGACAAATCTGGAAAAGAAGATTGGCCGTGGTTTCTAAGCAAGCCCAGCTTTTGAGAAAGCTAGCGCCTCTTTGATTTTTGAGTTGGCCTCTTCGATTTTTGAGCTCACCTCTTTTATCTCTGAAATCCCATCGAGTGCTAATTTTTATAGAGGTACGCAGGACGTTCAAAGCACACTTGAATATCTGCTTATAGAAACTCCCTTCTTGCATTTCTACGATCTTGACTTGTCCGACCTCTTCTTTCTTTAACACCTCTGAAAATGTCTGGCCCCTCCGACCGTCGTTTTGACTTGAACCTTGGTGAAGAGGAAGTCTCGCCTTCTCCAGACAACATATGGCGCCTATCCTTCATATCTCATACTGGTCCTCTTACGGTTAGGGATTCGGTGATGAAGAATGACATGACCGCTGCGGTGGTGGCCCGGAACCTTGTCACTCTTAAAGATAACAGACTGCTTTCTAGACGGTCTGATGAGTTGGCTGTTAAGGAGTCTCTGGCTCTTAGTGTGCAGTGTGCGGGTTCTGTGTCCAACATGGCCCAACGCCTATTTGCTTGAACTCGTCAAGTTGAATCGTTGACGGTTGAAGTGATGAGTCTCAAACAGGAGATTAGAGGGCTCAAGTATGAGAATAAACAGTTGCACAAGCTCGCACACAACTATGCCACAAACATGAAGAGGAAAATTGACCAGATGCAGGAATCTGATGGTCAGATTTTACTTGATCATTGGAGGTTTATGGGTTTGTTCCAACAACATTTGCCTTCGTCTTCTGGGGCTGTACCGCGTAGTGAAGCTCCAAATGATCAACCTCCGATACCTCCTCCTTTTGTGGCTGATAGGAGCATATTTATGCGACTTAGTGGGCTTGTTCTTGTGCATTTATGTTGTTTTCCTTTAGTTATTTCAGTGTTTAAAGTCATTTTCGTGCCATTTCAGGTTTTAGAGACGAAGTATGCAAAGAAGTGCGAAATGGAGCATTTTAGAGCAAAATTGAGCTGGAATGTTGTGTATATGGAGCACAAGAAATGGACGAGTGTGAAGGTTAAAGGAGCTTAAGAAATGAAGAAATGAAAGTGAAGAACAAAGAATTCAGATTTGGAAACCAAAGTTTCTAAAGTTTGGAGTTTCTATTCTTGGAGGTTTCCATTTTCGAGAGTTTCTATTCTTGGCTTTGGGCTTTTAGATGACCTAAACCCTAATTCCTTGTGGATCTTCACCCTTTGCCGCACCTAGGCCTCTAGAATATCTTATTTCCTTGCCTTGCAAGACATTCTAGAAGGCCCATCTCTAACATAACCCTAGCCGCACCTTAGGCCCTTTTCCCACTAAAATTCTGATTGTTTTAACCTATTTTCTGGTGGATTTGGGTTTCTAGAAACCCTAATCTGATTGCTAGGGTTTTGAAGTGCCTATATATACTCATTAAACCCTTTTGGTCGAGGAATCATCTCCCATTCACATCATTCACGCCAGAATTTGTTCCTTGCTCTCTGCCGCACCTTTTCATCACCATAATCCATAATTTCTGCCCAAAAACATCCCTAGCCGCACCACCCATCAACCCTAAACCTTTCCATACCATTCCCCATCCATTCTACACCATAAATACCACCCAAAACCTGTTCTAAAGTTCTCTGCCGCAGCAAGGAGAAAGGAGAAATCGTTGATGAGCTTGCTGCCAAGTTGGAGCCTTCTAGGTGTTTTCTTTCTTTGGATTTTAATTTCTAAATTTATGTATCTTTGCTTTGCGAGTATGAGGAACTAAACCCCCCTTGGCTAGGGGGGATTCAAAACCATGATTATATATGTGAAATAAGTTGATTACTTCCAGTTATCGTTGCATAAGTCGTGAATACAATTTGCTTAACCGTTTGATTTAGAACTTATTCTTGTATGTTGATTGAGAGTGCACGCTTAATTTGCATGCTTGAATTTAATGCTAGGATATAAGTTTGTTTCACCTAATCGTTATGAATTTATATTCGTAGTAGTGAAGGTCGCTAGTCACGATCATGTTAAGTAGATTCCTGGCAAGAGTATCATGCTTTTCATAGTTACGAATGCCTTGTCGATGCTTATGATTTCCAAAGAACGTAATGATTCTAACTTGTATCTTTATCATGCTGTTCATATAGAGAACTTGTTAGGAATAATTTGTTTGCGATGCATATTCATCCAATTCAATGATTCTAGGGAAATCTGAAGGTTAATTTAAGCGGACCTAATTAACTTGGAGTGTCGAGGTTCTGATAGGAGCATATTTATGCTACTTAATTGGCTTGTTCTCGTGCATTTAAGTTGTGTTTACTTAGCTATTTTAGTGTTTAAAGTCACTTTTGTGTGTTTTCAGGTTCCAAGGCCAAAGCATGCAAGAAGATGCATTTTGGAGCTTTTTGGAGCAAAATGGAGCTTGGAATGCGTGTCACATATTTGGAGCCAAGGTTTGGACGAATTTGAAGACTTGAAGATGATGATTCCTACTTGAACAAGGTTTCCTAGTTGAAGTAGGAAAGTGCTTACATGACGAAGAAGTCCTAATCAACGAAGGATTCCCAATTGAAGATGGATTCCTACTCCAACAAGGATTCCTACTTGAAATAGGAAAGTTAAGCCAAGGTTTCCTACTTTGGTTTAACCTTTCCTAAATGTTCCTTATCAACTTTGAAGGCCTCCTAAGCATTTTAGGACATCAAAAACACCTTCCTTGCACCATATCAACCCTTGCCGCACCTCACATACCCTTTTCCACAACTTCCTCTTCCTTGCCGTGCAAGGGAGAGGGTCCTTTCCTGATTTTGAGCATTGAAACACATTCCTAATATGTTTTCAACCCTAGCCGCATATTTCCTTGACCTTTCCTTTTATTTTCTGATTTGTTTCCTATTTCTTGAAGCTTTAGACTTAATTTCTGATTACCAAAATAATTTAGGGTTTTAATTTCCTAAACTCTTTAAATAACCTTCCTTGTTGCAGCCACAAAACATCCATTCACATCCATACAACTCCATTCACGCCCAGAACCTGTCCTAAGCTCTTGCCGTGCAAAACCTTCACCCAAATCCATATTTTCTGAACCCAAAACCCCCTAGCCGTGCCATACACCCATCCTAGACACCTTCCCACCACTCTCCATCATCCAAAACCCATCCAAACCATCTCCATACCTTGTGCCGCAGCAAGAAGGAAGAAGGAGTGCTCTTGAATGTGCTTGCTAGTCTATTGCAGATTGCTGGAACTTTTAGGTGTAATCTTTCTTATGTTTTCAATGTTTCAATTCAATAAACCTTGTGTTGTGAGTATGAGGAACTAAACTCCCTTGGTTGGGGGGTGATTCGAAACCATGTACATGCTTGCAATATGATTTGATTACATTCAGTTGTTATTTCATAAGTTGTGGATTCAATTCGTTCATCTACTTGATTGATAACTTATTTGTGTATGTTGATTGAGAGTGCACGCTTAGTTTTCATGCATGAATATGATGCTAGATTATGAGGGAGTTTCACCTAATAGTTACAATCTTATAATCACAAGTAGTGAAGGTTGCTTGAAAACGATCGCGTTGAATGAATTCTTGGCACTAGTTTCATGCTCATCATAGTAACAAATGCCTCGTCAACACTTATAGTTCTCATTGTGCTTCATGATTCTTGATTGTATCTTTATTGTGCTCATCACGTAAGGAACCTTTGAGGAATGCTTTGAATTGTTGTATGCGCTTTCCCATCCAATTCATTAACTTAAGGAGAACTTGAAGGTTAATTTAAGCGTATCTAATTAACTTGGGGTGTTGAGTTTCATAATTTATTGAAAGAACAACTGAAAATCGTTTTGTTTGCAAGTGTGACATGTGTGGAGAAGAACCTCCTAACTAGCCTTTTATCCATCCTTTTCATCCAAAAACGTTTTACAATCTGTTTTGTTTTAAAGTTTCTGTTTTGTTTTCAATTTTCGTCCAAAACGAATCCCCCTTTATTTTGAAGTCTTAGATTAGTTAGAAAGTGTTTTGATTTGTGTTTCTAAGTGTTTTGATTCAAGTTTTCATCCAACTTCGTCCAAGTTCTTGTTAGGTTCTCAAAACTGCCCAGAAAGTGGTTTTTAGGCAGTTTTGAGTCATTAGGTTGCTGTTTTGAGTTTTATGTTTGTTTAAGTGTTTTAAACTTTAGTTTTGCATTCTTTGAGTCTAGTTTAGTGTTTTAAACTTTGTTTTTATGTTTTTAAGTCAGTTTTCAAGTGTTTAGCAATCCCTCCTAATCCCCGGTCTAGAACGATCCCTACTTACATCTTTACTACAATTTGACAAAAAGAGGGTTTAATTTGTGTGTTTAGTTATTTTACGCATCAGGTTCATAACTTGTTAAATTGATAACTGGAAATCGATTTAGGTTGCATATATTTCACGTGTGGAGAAGAACCCCTTAGCTATTCCATCATGCATTGATTCATCTTAACTTTGTCTTACAATCTGTTTTTCTTTACAATCTGCCATTTAATTTAATTTCGTCCAAACACAATCCCCCCATATTTTGTTGAGTCTTAGTCATTAAAATCTGTTCTATTTTGTGTTTTTAAGCATTTGGAGTCATAAACACTTTCAAATTCGTCCAAGTCAAGTTCTAGTTTCTGTTTGAGTTAATTTGATTGTTTTAGGCAGTTTTGAGTGTTTCAAATCTGTTTTGAGTCATAGTAGTCTTGTTAGAGTCTTTAAGTTTAGTTTTTGTGTTATTAAGTCAATTTATATTAGATTAGCACCCCTAGTTAATCCCCGGTTAGAACGATCCCTACTTACATCATTACTACAATTGTCACAAATAGGGTTTAATTTGTGTGTCAACATAAATTTCAGATCAGTGGCCCCGCCGACTACTAAGACTTCTCCCAAACAGCCTTTGTGAAGGCTTCCTCTTGTATTTTTCTGCTTAATATTCATTTCTTTTTTTTTATGAATGTAAAAATACCTTGCATATCTGTCAATATTTCAAAAAAAAGAAATCCAAACCCAAAAATAATTAAATAAGCAACACCAAAAAAAAATTTAAAAAAAAAATTGACAATCAGGAAAAATGAAAATGCAGAAAATGGAAGGTTTTTAGAAACGCAAAACTGCTTGTGGAGCGATTCAAAAATCTTCCTCATTTGAATACATGGGTTGCCTCTGATATGATATTAACTAGCACTCAAATTAAACCCTCTTTTTGTCAAATTGTAGTAAAGATGTAAGTAGGGATCGTTCTAAACCGGGGATTAGGAGGGATTGCTAAACACTTGGAAACTGACTTAAAAACTCAAAAACAAAGTTTAAAACACTAAACTAAACTCAAAGAATGCAAAACTAAAGGTTAAAACACTTAAACAAACCTAAAAACCAAAACAGCAACTAGAAGGCTCAAAACTGCCTAAAAACCACTTTCTGGGCAGTTTTGAGCACCTACACTAATTTGGACGAAATTTGATGAAAACTTGAATCAAAACACCTAGAAACACAAATCAAAACACTTTCTAACTAATCTAAGACTTCAAAATAAAGGGGGATTTGTTTTGGACGAAAATTGAAAACAAAACAGAAACTTTAATTAACACAGATTGTAAAAAACGATTTTGGTGAAATAGATGGTTAAAAGGCTAGTTAGGAGGTTCTTCTCCACACATGTCACACTTGCAAACAAAACAATTTTCAGTTGTTCTTCCGATAAACTATGAATACTCAACGCCCCAAGTTAACCGTGAATTGCACTAATTAACCCTCAGTTTTTCCACAAGTTATTAAGTTGGATGATTGCATACGACAACCCAAAACATTCCCTACAAGTTCCCTACATGAATTGCATAATAGAGATACAAGCAAGAATCATTACGTTCTATGAAAAACATAAGCATTGACGAAGCATTTGTTACTATGAATTGCATGAAACTTATGCTAAGAATTCATTCAACGCGATCGTTTTCAAGCGACCTTCACTACTTGTGATTATAAGATTGTAACTATTAGGTGAAACTCCCTCATAATCTAGCATCATATTCATGCATGAAAACTAAGCGTGCACTCTCAATCAACATACACAAATAAGTGATCAATCAAATAGATGAACGAATTGAATCCATAACTTATGAAATAACAACTGAATGTAATCGAATCAAATTGCAAGCATGTACATGGTTTCGAATCACCCCCCAACCAAGGGGGTTTAGTTCCTCATACTCACAACACAAAGAATATCAAAATTAAACATGGAATTCAAAGGAAAGACAACACCTAAAACGTTCCAGCAATCCTCAATTGAATGGCATGAACGTCCCAAGCTTTTTCTCCTCCTCTTGGCTGCGGCACAAGGAGTAGGACAGGTTCTAGGGGTTATTTAGATGGTTGAGTAGGTAAGGAATGATATGGTAGTGTTTAGGGGACATGGGGGTTGCGGCAAGGTGTGAAAAGATGGCAGATTGGTGGAGGAAAGCTGCTGCAAGGGGGCTGAATATATTTGGACGAATTTCTGGAGTGAATGGATGATCTAGGAGGTGGTGGCTGCGGCAAAGAATGGAAGTGAGGGGAGAGGATTTTCTGAATTGTGTAGAGGGGAATGGTGCGGCTGGAAATGGGTTTAGGGTTGTGTAATTTCTGATTTTTTTTTGTGGAGAATGAATATATGAATGGCTGCAAGCATTAGGAGCAAATATATAGGCTTTTCAAAACCCTAATGAAATCAGATTTTTAACAATGGGCTAGGGTTAGGTGCGGCTTGGGTTTAGGAGAAATGGGCTAGGGTTTAACATGGCAGATTTTAAGTAATTAGGCCCTAGGGTTCAGCATGGGTTGAAGGTCCACAAGGAAATTTGGGTTTAGGTCATCTAAAAGCCCAACGCCGAGAATAGAAACTCTCGAAATTGGAAACCTCCAAGAATAGAAACTTCCAACTTTAGAAACTTTGGTTACCAATTCCGATTTAGGAAAGATCGGCCCAAAATGGAAACTTTTAGGCTTAGCTTTCCTACTTCAAGTAGGACACCTCGAATCTTTCAACTCTTCAATTCCGTCCCAACCTTGTGTTCCAAGCATGTCCTTTTCAATCCAAGCTCACGTTTCGCTCCAAAAGCTCCAACTTGCATCATTTCGTGTAATACGTCCTTTAACCCTGAAAACACATGAAAGTAGCTTAAAAGACTACTTTAACGACGAAAACATAACAAGAATGCATAAGAACTAGCTAACTAAGGCGCATAAATATGCTCCTATCAGCCTCCCAAGAAGCGCTTGCTTTAACGTCTTCCGGCCGGACGATACCTCCATTTAAGCTTGAACAGGGCCCATGGCATGGAGGGGTACATTCTTCACGACTTGCTCCTCAAAGGCCTCATAATAGGGCTTCAAACGATGCCCATTTACCTTGAATTCTTGTTGCGTCTTCAAACTTTGTATTTGGACAGTTTGCAATGGCAATGACTCAAGGGCAGCCACCATCTCAATGATATATTCACTAGGGGGCACGGCAATGGAATCCTCATGCATGCCGTGGGTTTCCTTGGTGGCTGTTTCAATGTTTTTCATGTTCTTTCCTTGTGCAATGACCAATTCAAGTGCATCGTCCTTCAAATTGTCAAAATGGTCTTGCGCCAAAGAGTCAATTATATCAATAGCAAAACATGAATGATTTTCACTAGGAAACTTCATAGAATCAGAAAGATTGAAATTAATCACTTCCCCATCAAATTCCATCGTTAAAGTGCCATTAAACACGTCAATCTTTGTTCGGGCCGTTTTCATGAATGGCCTTCCAAGGAGGATGGGTAATGAAGGGGCATGGTTCGATTCATCCATATCAAGTACGTAGAAATCCGTCGGAAAGATCAAATGATTAACCTGCACTAAAACATCCTCCAAAACTCCCTTTGGATAGGCATTAGATCTATCGGCCAATTGTATGATTACACCATCATTTTTTAACTCTTTTAGGTTCATAGATGCATAAATTGAATATGACATGACATTTATAGATGCACCTAAGTCTAACATGGCAGATTCAAACCTAGTATTACCAATGACACAAGGAATCGTAAAACTACCCGGATCTTTGCATTTAGGGGGTAGTTTGCGTTGCAAAATGGCTGACACGTTCTCGCCTACTTTCACAACTTCCTTGGTCGAAATCCTCTTCCTAGTGGTGCAAAGTTCCTTCAAGAACTTGGCGTACCTCGGGACTTGCTTGATTGCATCCAAAAGGGGTATGTTGACTTGAACTTTCCTAAATGTCTCTAGAATGTCATTTTCAGCTTCTTCTTTCTTTGTTTGCTTGAACCTATTTGGAAAAGGAACATTCGAAGGAAAAACATTAGTAGGAACTGGATTTGACACGTTCTTACCTCTATTGGACATATTGGATGACTTAGGATCACATAGGGCTTGCGGCAAAGGTGTGTCCACCTTTGCCGTGGGTGGTTTTTGTTCTTCCTCTTCAATCATCAACTCCTCCATCTCATTAGAATGTGATTTGGAGTGTTGGGGGTCAGATCCTACGTGCTTCCCACTTCGCAAAGTTATAGCTTTTGCAAATTCGAATCCACCTTTTGGATTGACCACAGTTGAGCTAGGCAACTTGCCTTGCTCTCGAAACTGCCCCATAAACTCGGCAATTTGCTCCACTTGCTTCTCCAACTCGTCCACCTTCTTGTCCCTAGTTTGCTGATAGGAGCATATTTATGCGACATAGTGGGCTTGTTCTTGTGCATTTATGTTGTTTTTCTTTAGTCATTTTAGTGTTTAAAGTCATTTTCGTGCAATTTCAGGTTTAGAGACAGAGTATGCAAAGAAGTGCAAAATGGAGCATTTTAGAGCAAAATTGAGCTGGAATGTTCTGTATGCTAATGGAGCACAAGAAATGGACGAGTTTGAAGGTCAAAGGAGCTTAAGAAATGAAGAAATGAAAGTGAAGAACAAAGAATTCAGATTTGGAAACCAAAGTTTCTAACTTTGGAAGTTTCTATTCTTGGAGGTTTCCATTTTCGAGAGTTTCTATTCTTGGCTTTGGGCTTTTAGATGACCTAAACCCTAATTCCTTGTGGATCTTCACCCTTCGCCGCACCTAGGCCTTCTAGAAACACTTTGCCTTGCCTTGCAAGGCTTTCTAGAAACCCTAACCTTAGCCCACTAACCCTAGCCGCACCTTAGGCCTTATTCCTACTAAAAATCTGATTGTTTTAACCTAATTTCTGGTGGATTTGTGTTTTAAAGGCCCTAATCTGATTGCCCTAGGGTTTGTAGTGCTTATATATATGTGTTTTCACATCTTGGCCGAAGTAGCACCTGCTACATTCATTCAAAATTCCAGAAACCCTAGTTCTACAATCTGCCGCACCTCTCCTCCATCCTTGCCGAGCTCTCCACCATTCTCCACTCGTCAAACACCCATCCACACTCATCCTATACCCCTTGCCGTGCATCTACACCCCCCAAATTCCATTCTACATCATCAAAATAATCCAAGGAGCACCACCATACAATCTGCCGCAAGCAACAAAGGGGACAGATTCTCTACAATTGTTTGGCTCTTCAATCTGAGTTGTTGAACGATTTTAGGTGTTTTCTATCTTATATTTCAATGTCTAATTCCAATTATCGTTTTGGTTAAGGGTGGATTCAATACCATGAATATATATGTGAAATAAGTTGATTACTTCCAGTTATCGTTGCATAAGTCGTGAATACAATTTGCTTAACCGTTTGATTTAGAACTTATTCTTGTATGTTGATTGAGAGTGCACGCTTAATTTGCATGCTTGAATTTGATGCTAGGATATAAGTTTGTTTCACCTAATCGTTATGAATTTATATTCATAAGTAGTAAAGGTCGCTAGTCACAATCGTCTTAAGTAGATTCCTGGCAAGAGTATCATGCTTTTCATAGTTACGAATGCCTTGTCGATGCTTATGATTTCCAAAGAACGTAATGATTCTAACTTGTGTCTTTATCATGCTGTTCATATAAAGAACTTGTTAGGAATAATTTGTTTGCGATGCATATTCATCCAATTCAATGATTCTAGGGAAATCTGAAGGTTAATTTAAGCGGACCTAATTAACTTGGAGTGTCGAGGTTCATAACTTGTTAAATTGATAATTGGAAATCGATTTAGGTTGCATATATTTCATGTTTGGAGAAGAACCCCTTAGCTATTCCATCATCCATTAATTCATCAAAATTTGTCTTACAATCTGTTTTCTTTACAATCTGTCCATTTAGTTTATTTTCGTCCAAATCAAATCCCCATTTATTTCGAAGTCCTAGATTAGTTAGAAAGTGTGTTGGTTTATGTTTTAAGTGTTTTGGTACAAGTTAAAACCTAAATTCGTCCAATTTGGTGCTTTGTGTTCAAAACTGCCCAGAAAGTGTTTTTAAGGCAGTTTTGAGTCTTTTGGTTGCTGTTTTGAGTTTTTGGTTTGTTTTAGTATTTTAAACATTAGTTTTGCATTCTTTGAGTCTAATCTAGTGTTTTAAACTTTGTTTTTACGTTTCTAATTCAGTTTTCAAGTGATTAGTACCCTTAGTTAATCCCCGGTTAGAACGATCCCTACTTACATCGTTACTACAATTGTCACAAATAGGGTTTAATTTGTGTGTTAACATAATTTTCACATCAAATTTTGGCGCCGTTGTCGGGGATTAGCAAAGTTGCTAATCCCTTGTCTTGAGTCTTGTTAAATTGTTTAGTTTCTGTTTTGTTTTGAATTTTGCACCGTGTGTGTGTGTTTTATGTTTGTGCCGTGTATAGGCACCTTATTTCCTTACTTGTGCCGAGTATATTAAGTTGGTTACTAACCTTGTTTACTTTTGTGTGCAGGTAGTAGTTTATGACCCGTAGCTCACAACCTGTTCGTGAGCATATCTTCGACTTTGACGGTGATTTTGAGAGGACGTTGAGAAGGAAAAAGAAAGTGCAAGAGTCTAATCCTCCTAGTCCCAAACCTGAATTAGAAGAGCAAGAAGTTGAGGTTGAAGAGGAGGCCACATCAAGAGTTGAAGAAGAAGTACCAACCATGGCAGCCGACAATCGAACCATTAAGGAGCTTTCTGCCTCGGGATTGGCCAATGCAGCCCCTCTTTGCATCCAATACCCTAGGGCAGCCCCTGATAAGACCGATGAATTTGAGTTGAAGTCAAGTTTGCTACATGATATACCCAAGTTCCATGGGTTATCAATGGAGGACCCCAATAAGCATTTAAAGGAGTTCGAAGTAGTATGCTCGAGTATGACACCGGTGAACGTGGACAGCAACATATTGAAGATGAAGGCCTTTCCCTTTTCTTTGTTGGCGAAGGCCAAGGATTGGTTGTATGAGTTGGCTCCCGGTACTGTCACATCATGGGAGAGCATGCAGCGAGCTTTCTTAGAGAAGTTCTTCCCGACATCACGAGTCATTCTTCTTCGCAAGAAGATTAGTGGAATTCAGCAAAGCCCAGGTGAATCTTTTCCATCTTATTATGAACGATTTAAATCACTTGTTGCTTCTTGTCCACAGCATCAGATGAAGGAGGAGCTACTTCTTCAATATTTTTACGAAGGTCTTTTACCACTTGAACGGCAAATGTTGGATACATCCACGGGAGGAGCTCTAGTGGACAAGACACCTAGGGATGCCAAAACTCTCATTACGAATCAAGGACTCAATGCACAACAATATGAAGGTGTTGGGCAAAGAGACACCCCACGGCCACATCATGTGAATGAGGTAAGTTCTATTTCTAAGTTACAATCCCAAATGGCTAACCTTACGTCTATGTTATCGCAGTTGGTTGAAGGCCCTAAAACGGAAGGAACTACAGTCTGTGGTGTATGCTCCATTCAAGGACACCAATCTGATCAATGCCCTCAATTAATTGAGAATGGAGGGTGGGAATCTGCCAATGCTGTGGGTTATGGGAATCAAAACCAACCAAGGGGTGATCCTTTCTCCAACACATACAATCAGGGATGGCGAGACCACCCCAATTTCAAATGGAGAGATGCATCACAATATGGCCAACAAAGTGGATTCCGACAACCCCCGGGTTTCTTTCCAAGGCCAATGGCACCACAACCACCTCCTCAAGCACAATTATCCCAAACCAACCCAGGTACGTCTATGAATGACGATAAAACATATCAGTTACTAACCACCATGGCGCAGGGAATGCAGAACCAAGCAAATGAGGTTAATGAGCTAAAGAAGCAAATGGGCCAAATGGCTGAATTTTTGGGGCAATTCCGTGAAAATGGTAAGTTACCAAGCACTACGGTGGTCAATCCCAAGGGTGGTTTCGAATCTGCAAAGGCTATCACACTACGAAGTGGAAAAGAAGTGAGAAACAAAGAAGATGAGAAGATGCAAATCGAAGAAGAGGAGCAATCCTACCCCACGGCAAGGGTAGCATCACCCATGCCGCAGCCATCTAAGACATCCCATCCGTCCACCTCAGGTAAGAATGTCCCAAATGTTGTGATTTCGAACACTAATTTGCCCAATGTTCCTTTCCCTCGCAGATTTGCACAATCGAAGAAGGAAGAAAGCGAAAAGGACATTTTAGATACCTTTCGAAAAGTCCAAGTAAACATTCCTTTACTTGATGCTATTAAGCAAGTGCCCAGGTACGCAAAGTTTTTAAAAGAGTTATGCACAACTAGGAAAAGAATTTCAAACAAAGAAGTTGTGAAAGTAAGTGAAAATGTATCCGCAGTTTTGCAACGAAAGTTACCTCCAAAGTGTAAGGATCCAGGGAGCTTTACTATCCCATGCGTAATTGGAAACACTAGATTTGAACAATGTATGTTAGATTTAGGTGCTTCTATTAATGTTATGCCATATTCCATTTATGCATCAATGAACCTTGGTGAGTTAAAACAAGATGGCGTTATAATTCAATTGGCCGATCGTTCTAACGCTTATCCCAAGGGAGTCCTTGAGGATGTTTTAGCGCAGGTAAATCATCTTATCTTTCCTGCAGATTTTTATGTCTTAGAAATGGAGGATTCGAGCCATGCTCCATCATTGCCAATCTTGCTAGGCCGACCATTCATGAAAACAGCGAGAACAAAGATAGACGTGTTTATGGGAACATTAACCATGGAGTTTGATGGAGACATTATTCATTTTAATCTTTCTGAAACCATTAAATACCCAATGGAGGACCATTCTTGTTTCGCTATTGACATTGTTGATTCTTTGGCACAGGTACACTTGGATCGAATGAACAATGATGCACTAGAAATGGCCTTAGTGCACGGCATAGGAGCAAGAAACAAGTGTGGGGGAATCCATGCAACCCACGGCATGGACTTTGACCCCATTGCCGTGCCCCCTTGTGGTGAAGTGGTTGAAATGGTCGCGGCCCTCGAGTCATTGCTATCACATTCTGGTAAGTCTCCACTCTCAATTTTAGATTCGGTTTTGGCTAACAAGTTACTTCCATCCATTGTGCAGCCACCTACACTTGAGTTGAAACCATTACCTAGTCACTTGAAGTATGTTTTCTTGGGAGAAGATCAAACACTACCCGTCATCATATCTAGCTCACTCACGGCCCAAGAAGAAGACAAGTTGATAAGGGTGTTAAAAGAGCACAAATCTGCCATTGGATGGACCTTGGCGGATATCAAAGGCATTAGTCCCACCACGTGCATGCATCGCATCCTTTTGGAGGAGGGAGCCAAACCATCTCGGGAGGCTCAACGTCGCCTTAATCCACCTATGTTGGAAGTAGTAAAAAAGGAGGTTATAAAATTGCTTGATTGTGGTGTTATATATCCTATTTCTGATAGTCGTTGGGTATCACCCGTGCAGGTTGTTCCAAAGAAGTCCGGAGTCACGGTGGTGAAGAATGACGACCAAGAGCTTGTACCCAATCGTGTTGGGACCGGTTGGCATGTTTGTATTGATTACAGGAAGTTAAATGCCATGACAAGGAAGGATCACTTTCCATTGCCATTCCTAGACCAAATGTTAGAAAGGTTAGCCGGTTATAAATTTTATTGCTTTCTTGATGGATATTCCGGATATAACCAAATTGTGATAGCTCCGGAGGACCAAGAAAATACAACCTTCACGTGCCCTTTTGGCACCTTTGCATATAGGCGCATGCCATTTGGTTTGTGCAATGCCCCTGCGACATTTCAACGATGCATGGTAAGTATATTTTCTGATTATGTGGAGAAGATTATTGAGATATTCATGGATGATTTTAGCGTGTTTGGTAATTCATTTGATCATTGCTTGAATAATCTGACCTTAATTTTGAAACGTTGTGTTGAAACGAATCTTGTGCTTAATTGGGAAAAATGTCACTTCATGGTTAATCAAGGTATTATTCTAGGACATATTATTTCTGAAAAAGGCATTGAAGTGGATAAATCTAAGGTAGACCTTGTTCGTCACTTACCCTCTCCAACTTCGGTTAGAGAGGTTCGTTCGTTTCTTGGTCACACAGGTTTTTATAGGCATTTCATAAAGGATTTTTCCAAGATTGCACAACCACTATGCCGATTGCTTCAAAAAGAGGTGGCTTTCGAGTTTGATGAGGCATGCTCCACGACATTCAAGCATTTAAAGGAAGCTCTCACTTCGGCTCCCATTATCACACCTCCAGATTGGAGCCTTCCATTCGAGTTGATGTGCGATGCTTCAGACTATGCGATTGGTGCTGTTTTGGGGCAGCGAAAGAACAAACAACCTCATGTTATTTATTATGCATCTAGGACACTAAATGATGCTCAATTAAATTACTCAACCACTGAAAAAGAATTACTTGTTGTGGTATTTGCATTAGATAAGTTCCAATCATATTTACTTGGTACTAAAGTTATTATCTTTACTGATCATGCAGCTCTCAAGTATTTGCTCACGAAAAAGGAGGCCAAGCCTAGACTAATTCGATGGATGTTGCTTCTACAAGAGTTTGACATTGAGATTCGGGATAAGAAGGGCGTGGAGAATGTGGTGGCTGACCACCTCAGTCGAATGGTGCATGAGGAAGCATCGCCAATTTCTGAAACCTTCCCCAATGAGCAACTAATGGCTATCCAGGTAAGTGAGCCTTGGTATGCAGATTTAGTGAACTTTTTGGTGTCTAAACATATCCCTAGCACACTTAATAGGAATCAATGTGATAAGCTTAAAAACGATGCTAGGTTTTATGTTTGGGATGATCCATACCTTTGGAAATTTTGTCCCGATCAGATTGTACGCCGTTGTGTGAATGAATCTGAGTTTCAATCTATTTTAACATTCTGTCATTCATATGCATGTGGGGGACATTTTGGCACCCAACGCACTGCCCTTAAAGTCTTAGAATGTGGGTTTTATTGGCCAACCATTTTTAGGGATGCTAGGACATTTTGCCTTACATGTGATCGTTGTCAACGAATGGGTAATATTAGTGCTAAGGATCAAATGCCACAAAATCCTATACTTTTTGTTGAAATATTTGATGTGTGGGGAATTGATTTTATAGGTCCTTTTCCTTCATCGCATGGTTTTCTCTATATCTTGTTGGCGGTGGATTATGTTTCCAAATGGGTGGAAGCAAAAGCCACCCGGACTAACGATTCTAAAGTGGTTGCAGATTTTGTGAAGTCTAACATTTTTGCCACGTTTGGAATGCCTCGAGTCCTTATAAGTGATGGAGGTTCACATTTTTGTAATCGCACAATCGAGGCACTGCTCAAGAAGTACAACGTTACACATAGGGTTTCGACACCCTATCATCCTCAAACAAGCGGGCAAGCCGAGGTGTCGAATCGGGAGATAAAACAGATTCTTGAGAAGGCAGTTGGGCCTACGAGAAAAGATTGGAGCTTAAGGTTAGAAGATGCATTGTGGGCTTATAGGACCGCCTACAAAACCCCCATAGTTATGTCCCCCTTTCGGCTTGTGTATGGTAAACCATGTCACTTACCTGTGGAGTTGGAGCACAAGGCTCATTGGGCCGTGAGGAAGTTCAACATGGATGTAGATGAGGCGGGACTTCATCGTAAGCTACAATTGAATGAACTTGAGGAAATCCGGAATGAAGCTTACGAGAATGCTCGCCTTTACAAGGAAAAGACGAAGGCCTTTCATGATAAGATGATTCGCACCAAGTCCTTCTCTGTTGGACAAAAAGTGTTGTTGTTTAATTCTCGTGTTCGTCTATTTCCAGGTAAGTTACGTTCACGTTTGATTGGACCCTTTGTTATTACTGATGTTTTTCCTCATGGTGCAGTCCAAGTTCGTAGTTTCAAAACAGGTCAAGAGTTCAAGGTGAACGGGCATCGCTTGAAGCCTTACTACGAGAGCTTTGTCGAACATGATGTGGAGGAGACAACCCACTATGCCGTGGGTTCCCATAAAGGTTGATCAATGTGGCATCGTCCGGCTGCACGACGTTAAAGCAAGCGCTACTTGGGAGGCAACCCATGCATTTGACAAAGGAAGACCTAGAGAGCACTCCAATTCCAGATTTGCGTTCCTAAACCCTTCTCTTTGTTGTTATTTCGTTTCTGCCATTTAGATTGTTTAGTTGCTGTCTTCTTTGCTTGTTGGTTATTTGTGTTAGTTATGCTTGAAACATTGAGGACAATGTTTGATTTAAGTGTGGGGGGGTAACCAAAGTGTTTTGATACAAATTCATAGGGTTTTATCACCCATAATTTGAAATGTTGTTCCTTGCTGTTTTTAGGTGTTTTTAGGCTGTTTTGATGTGTTTTAGTATATGTTGTTCTAAAAATCCGAAAATCCCAGAAAAAATTGAAAAAATTGTTTTGAAAACCCAAAAAGAGTTGTTTTTAAGTTGTTTTTGTGTGTTTGTTTGTGTCTTAGGATACCTTCCAACACAATGATGAGGATTCGGTTTGTAATTGCATGACTGTTAAAGAGAATGATTAACATGGATGAAAGTTTGATTTACTCTTTGTTTATGCTTGGTTGTGGTTATAACTTATGAATTCACATGTAATCATAAAGGAAAAAATTAGTTTTTGTAACATGCTTGAAGGAAGGAACTCAAACAAACGCTACAACCTTGTGAGACTTGAGCCTAAACGTTTATTTGGAGAGTTAAAATCTGTGCATTGTTGTTTTCGAAAGTCGTTGCATGATCTCATTATTCTTTGCTTGGTTATTACTTAGAAGGCGTTTCATCATTTAGTTCCAAATGCTAGAACTCATGCCCATTTCATTCAAAGCATGTTATTGATTTGCATAACACATATTCAAGATGAAGTTGTGTAGTTACCACCACCTTAGCCAAACTGCCGTGTATCCCATATCATTTTATGTTTAAGTTTAACCCCGTTGAGCCTCGTTTAGCCTATGTTGTTTGTTAACCCACATTATCCGTACCTAGCCTAGTTTAAGACCATCCATACCCTTGTTCTTAAAGCATAGTTAAGCATGATTGAATTCCTTTTGATTAATGTATGGCAGAAAATAAGTGTGGGGTAAGTGTGAATTAGTGTGCCATAGGCACGTCATGAAAAAAAAAAAAAAAAAAAAAAAAAGATGTGAAAAAGAGTTCTAAGATATGTTTGTTGAAGAAAGGGTCCAAAACATCGAATTAGGCCCTAAATATTGCTTGAATCTTCCCTTCGAGTCTAAAAGTTGATTTCTGCAATCTAAGTGAATTCTAAGTTTCAATTTCATTACTTTGCTTGCTATTGCTTTAAGAACGTTTGTTATCCTTATCCTTCATTTGTTAGCCAACACCCCAAGCCCGTTACAACCTTTGATTTCAATCTTGAGTGTTATGTGCTTCAATTTGTGGGGTTTAAAATTGGTATGAGCATATGGTGTCACTGGTTCTCGCATCTAAGTAATAGCATTCCATTCATGAGATTATATCTAAACATGCTTATTAACTCCGAAAAGTGCTTTCCTTGTTATACATATATGTGAGCATTCGTATTCATATTTACATCAATCTTCTCACATATAACTAATACAGGGTGTGTAGTCAGAAAATCTGAGTGAAAATTGAGTGCATATCTAGTAAGGAATTGAGCAAATTCTCTAAGGCATGTTACTACATTCAAAATCATGTTTTAATTGGTTAAATGTGAACGAGTACGTGGTGACTATGATTAAGTATGTGCTTAAGTGTGAAGAGGACTAAAATCTTTGGGAGTGATGATTTTTAACATGTCATGTGCATTGGAAATCCCTGAGGCAAATGTTGGAAGGTTTAGATTGTGTTTTTTTGTGTTGTTTTGTTTCTTTGTTTTGCTCGAGGGCTAGCAAAAGCTAAGTGTGGGGGAATTTGATAGGAGCATATTTATGCGACTTAGTGGGCTTGTTCTTGTGCATTTATGTTGTTTTTCTTTAGTTATTTTAGTATTTAAAGTCATTTTCGTGCAATTTCAGGTTTAGAGACAAAGTATGCAAAGAAGTGCAAAATGGAGCATTTTAGAGCAAAATTGAGCTGGAATGTTGTGTATGCTAATGGAGCACAAGAAATGGACAAGTTTGAAGGTCAAAGGAGCTTAAGAAATGAAGAAATGAAAGTGAAGAACAAAGAATTCAGATTTGGAAACCAAAGTTTCTAACGTTGGAAGTTTTTATTCTTGGAGGTTTCCATTTTCGAGAGTTTCTATTCTTGGCTTTGGGCTTTTAGATGACCTAAACCCTAATTCCTTGTGGATCTTCACCCTTCGCCGCACCTAGGCCTTCTAGAAACACTTTGCCTTGCCTTGCAAGGCTTTCTAGAAACCCTAACCTTAGCCCACTAACCCTAGCCGCACCTTAGGCCTTATTCCTACTAAAAATCTAATTGTTTTAACCTAATTTCTGGTGGATTTGTGTTTTAAAGGCCCTAATCTGATTGCCCTAGGGTTTGTAGTGCTTATATATATGTGTTTTCACATCTTGGCCGAAGTAGCACCTGCTACATTCATTCAAAATTCCAGAAACCCTAGTTCTACAATCTGCCGCACCTCTCCTCCATCCTTGCCGAGCTCTCCACCATTCTCCACTCGTCAAACACCCATCCACACTCATCCTATACCCCTTGCCGTGCATCTACACCCCCCAAATTCCATTCTACATCATCAAAATAATCCAAGAAGCACCACCATACAATCTGCCGCAAGCAACAAAAGGGACAGATTCTTTACAATTGTTTGGCTCTTCAATCTGAGTTGTTGAACGATTTTAGGTGTTTTCTATCTTATATTTCAATGTCTAATTCATGTAATCTTTGTTTTGCTTTAAGTATGATTGGCTAAATTCGTTTTGGCTAAGGGTGGATTCAAAACCATGATTATATATGTGAAATAAGTTGATTACTTTCAGTTATCGTTGCATAAGTCGTGAATACAATTTGCTTAACCGTTTGATTTAGAACTTATTCTTGTATGTTGATTGAGAGTGCACGCTTAATTTGCATGCTTGAATTTGATGCTAGGATATAAGTTTGTTTCACCTAATCGTTATGAATTTATATTCGCAAGTAGTGAAGGTCGCTAGTCACGATCGTGTTAAATAGATTCCTGGCAAGAGTATCATGCTTTTCATAGTTACGAATGCCTTGTCGATGCTTATGATTTCCAAAGAACGTAATGATTCTAACTTGTGTCTTTATCATGCTGTTCATATAGAGAACTTGTTAGGAATAATTTGTTTGCGATGCATATTCATCCAATTCAATGATTCTAGGGAAATCTGAAGGTTAATTTAAGCGGACCTAATTAACTTGGAGTGTCGAGGTTTATAACTTGTTAAATTGATAACTGGAAATCGATTTAGGTTGCATATATTTCATGTGTGGAGAAGAACCCCTTAGCTATTCCATCATCCATTAATTCATCAAAAATTTGTCTTACAATCTGTTTTCTTTACAATCTGTCCATTTAGTTTATTTTCGTCCAAATCAAATCCCCATTTATTTTGAAGTTCTAGATTAGTTAGAAAGTGTGTTGGTTTATGTTTTTAAGTGTTTTGGTACAAGTTAAAACCCAAATTCGTCCAATTTGGTGCTTTGAGTCTTTTGGTTGCTGTTTTGAGTTTTTGGTTTGTTTTAGTATTTTAAACGTTAGTTTTGCATTCTTTGAGTCTAATCTAGTGTTTTAAACTTTGTTTTTACGTTTCTAATTCAGTTTTCAAGTGATTAGTACCCCTAGTTAATCCCCGGTTAGAACGATCCCTACTTACATCGTTACTACAATTGTCACAAATAGGGTTTAATTTGTGTGTTAACATAATTTTCACATCACAACTTCATCTTGAATATGTGTTATGCAAATCAATAACATGCTTTGAATGAAATGGGCATGAGTTCTAGCATTTGGAACTAAACAATGAAACGCCTTCTAAGTAATAACCAAGCAAAGAATAATGAGATCATGCAACGACTTTAGAAAACAATAATGCACAGATTTTAACTCTCCAAATAAACGTTTAGGCTCAAGTCTCACAAGGTTGTAGCGTTTGTTTGAGTTCCTTCCTTCAAGCATGTTACAAAAACTAATTTTTTTTCTTTTATGATTACATGTGAATTTATAAGTTATAACCACAACCAAGCATAAACAAAGAGTAAATCAAACTTTCATCCATGTTAATCACTCTCTTTAACAGCCATGCAATTACAAATCAAATCCTCATCATTGTGTTGGAAGGTACCCTAAGACACAAACAAACACACAAAAACAAATCGAAAGCAACTCTTTTTGGTTTTTTCAAAACAATTTTTCAATTTTTTCTGGGATTTTCGGATTTTTATAACAACATATACTAAAACACACCAAAACTACCTAAAAACACTTAAAAACAACAAGGAACAATACTTGAAGTTATGGGTGATAAAATCCCACGAATTTGCATAAAAAACACTTCAAAAACACTTAGTTACCCCCCCCACACTTAAATCAAACATTGTCCTCAATGTTCCAAGCATAAAATCACACCAAACAAAATTAAACACACAAACAGCAACTAAACAAGTAAACTGGGCAGATTAGAAAGAATCAACAAAGATAAGGGTTTTAGGAACGCAAATCTGGAATTGGAGTGATTCTGAAGTCTTCCTTTGTTGAATGCATGGGTTGCCTCCCACGTAGCGCTTTCTTTAACGTCGTACAGCCGGACGGAGAACATCTTTACTCCTCCTTAGAACCCACGGCATGCAGTGGGATTTCCTCCACAACATGCTTAACAAAGTTCTCATACATTGCATCCTTGAACGGAAATGGATAGTGATGTTTGTTGATGGGTGCGTTGTGTTGCCTAAGGTTCATGTACATGCGCCCACCATCGAGGATTTGCTTGGGTACCTGCACCAAAGAAGGGAACCACCTATCAACTTTAATGGGAATTGGATTTGGATTAGGTGGCTTACCTATGTGATGTGATGAAGTGGCAGCAATGTGAACATTCTTCCCCATGGTGCTTTCGGCCAATTTGAGCACTGTGAGGGCAGTGGCCGTATGGTCCTTGTACTCCACTCCAATTCCCTCGTCTTGCATGGTTCTTGATGCATCCTTTGTGCTTGGTGATGAACGGTCCGGTCCTATCTTTTCAATTTTATCAATGGCACAACAAGAATGAACAACATTAGGAGTCTCAATGGATTCAGAAATTTTAAAACTAATCATGTCACCACCAAATGCCATAGTGACTAATCCATTGGCCACATCAATCTTCGTTTGAGCCGTTTTCATGAATGGCCTTCCAAGGAGGATGGGCAATGAAGGGGGCATGGTCCGATTCATCCATTTCGAAGTCATAGAAATCCGCTGGAAAGATTAAATGATCAACCTGCACTAAAACGTCTTCCAAAACTCCCTTTGGTTAAGCGTTAGATCTATCGGCCAATTGTATGATTACACCATCATGTTTAGGTGCTCCTAGAACATCTTTTTCCTCCTCTTTGTTCTTGGATTGCAAAAATCTGCTAGGAAATGGGACATTCGAAGGAAAAACATTAGTAGGAATTGAATTTAACACATTCTTAACCTTATTAGACAGATTTGAAGGTTTAGGGGCCATGGATACTTGCGGCAAAGGTACTTCCACCTTTGCCGTGGGTTGACTTGATTCCTCCTCTTCCATTTGCAACATTTCATCCTCTTTGTGACCTGTTTTTTATGAAGAACCTGCTCCAACCTCCTTACCATTTCTTAGGGTGATTGTTTTGGCTGATTCAAACCCTCCCTTTGGATTTGGAATGGTAGAACTAGGAAGCTTTCCTTGGTCTCTAATCTGCCTAACAACTTCGGCAATCTGCCCTATTTGTTTCTCTAGTTGGTCCACCCTTTTGTTTTGATTTTCTTGCCTCTGAGTCAAAGTGGTTAGTAATTTAACAAGTGTATCATTATCCAAAGCATTACCTGAAGTAGTTTGGGCAGGTTGTGGAAGAGCTTGTGTGGGTGCGTATGGCTTGGTGTAGAAGCCCGGGGGTTGTTGCCTAAAGCCTCCTTGTGGTTGGGTTTGTTGGGGCTCCCTCCACTTGAAGTTTGGATGGTCTCTCCACCCCGGATTATACGTGTTGGAGTATGGATCATTGGTGCGAATAATATAAGCACACAAATTAAACCCTCTTTTTGACAATTGTAGTATAGATGTAAGTAGGGTATCGTTCTAAACCGGGGATTAGGAGGGCTTGCTAAAACCTTTAAACTGACTCAAAAACAAAAAGAAACAAAGTTAAAAATGTAACCAAAAGACTTTAAAACAAGAAAGTAAAAAGGGGATTTGGGTTGGTGAAGTTGAAAGTAAAACAAATAAACTAAAACTTAAATAGATTTTTAGCTAGGCAGATTATAAAACGAATTTGAGAAATAAGATGATGGATGGATTAGTTAGAGGTCCGTTCTTCACACATGACACACTTGTAATTGAATCGATTTCCAATTGCTTTTCAATAAACTATGATGCTCAACACTCCAGATTGACTGTGATGCACAAATTAACCCTCAGATTTTCCTTTACTTATTGAATTGGATGAATGCATGCGACAATCCAAATTATTCTCTAAAAGTCCCCTATATGAATGCATAATAGAGATACAATCAGAGATCATTACGTTCAATGAAAATCATAAGTGTTGACGAGGCAATTGTAACTATGAATGCATGATACGTTTGCCAAGAATTCAATTAACGCGATTGTGACAAGCAACCTTCACTACTCATGAATATAAACTTGTAACAATTAGGTGAAACTCATTTATATTCTAGCATCTAATTCATGTATGAAAACTAAATATGCATCCTTAATAAACATACAAGAATTAGTTATGAAGAAAATAGATAATTGAATTGCAATCACAACTTATCAAATCACAATTGGAAGAAATTAATTCATATCACAAGCATGTTCATGGCTTCAAACTTCCCCCTAACTAAATAGGGGTTTAGTTCCTCATGTTCACAAAGCAAAGATAAATAGAATTATACATTGAAAACAAAAGAAAGAAAACACCTAAACGTTCCAACGATCCATGTTGGATAGCAAGCACGTACAAGAACTTTCCTCTTCTTCTTTGTTGAAACACAAGGTTGGAGAATGATTAATTTCTGGATGATTTTAATAAGGTTGCTGCCATGGGTATTTATAGGGAGAGAATGGACTTGTTTAATTCAATTTTCTGGTGGGAAAACAATCAAGAATGCATGGCAAGAAGTGGATGTTAGGTGTTGAATCATCCACTCAAGTCATGGTGAGTTAGGCATTGAACAATCACTCAATTTTCTGGTGGAATTGAGTCAAAACTCACGGCAAGGAGGGGTTTTTAGGGATGAATCATTTATTCAATTTCCTAGTTGGTTAGGTATTGAACAATTACTCAATTTTCTGGTGCAAGTGAGTCAAATCTCACGGCAAGAATGTGATTTTTGGTGTGAACATGGTTTTGAGTGGAATTTTGGTCAATCCTTCTAGAAACCTATCCCTTCTTGCAACTTGTATTTGTTTCACCAGATTTTTAGCATGTTCATTTGATGTTTTGACTTCAAATTCGTCCAAACTCCTTGCTCCATGCATATGTACTTCATTCCAAGCCCAATTTTGCTCCTAAAAGCTCCAAAATGCTCCTTTTTGCATACTTTGACAATAAAACCTGAAATTGCACGAAAATGACTTTAAACACTAAACTAACTAAGGAAAAACAACATAAATGCATGAGAACAAGCCAATTAAGTCGCATAAAAATGCTCCTATCAAATTCCCCCACACTTAGCTTTTGCTAGTCCTCGAGCAAAACAAAGAAATAAAACAAAACAACACCAACAAACATAACCTAAACCTTCCAACGTTTGCCTCAGGGATTTCCAAAGCACATGACATGTTAAAGATTATCATTCCACAGATTTGAGTCAATTAAACACATACTTAATCATAGTCACAACTTACTAGTTCACATTTAACCAATTAAAACCATGTTTTGAATATAGTAACATGCCTTAGAGAATTCCCTCAAACCTTACAAGATATGCACTCTATTTTCACTCATATTTTCTAACCACACACCCTATACTAGTTATATGTGAGAGAATTGATGTAGATATAAAAACGAATGCTCACATATATGTATCACAAAGAACGCAATTTCCGGAGTTAACAAGCATGTTTAGATATGATCTCATGAATGGAATGCTACTACTTAGATGCGAGAACCAGTGACACCATATGCTCATACCAAGTTCAAACTCCACAAATTGAAACACATAACACTCAAGATAGAAGTTAAGGGTTGCAACGGGGCTTGGGGTATTGGTTAACAAAGAAAGGATAGGGAACACAAACGTTCTTCAAGCATTAGTACGCAAAGTAATGAAATTAAGACTTAGAATTCACTTAGATTGCAGAAATTAACTTTAAAACACAAGGGGAAGACTTGGACAACTCCTTAGGGTCGAATTCAATGTTTTGGACCCTTACTTCAACAAACAATACTTTGGAACACTTTTTTCACATCTTTTCAACTCTTTTTTTTTTCTTTTCCCGTGCCTATGGCAACAATTGACAAAATAAAAACTTCCCCCACACTTGGTTTCTGCCACAAAGGAATTCAATTTGAATCATGCTTACTATACTTTAAGAACAAGGGTATGGATAGTCCTAATCTAGGCTAGGTGAGGGTAATGTGGGTTAACAAAGAAAAGGCTAAACAAAGCTCAATGGGGTTAACACCTACAAAAAATAATGACATAGGGATTCACGACTTTTTGGCTAAGGTGGTGGTCACTACACAACTTTATCTTGAATATGTGTTATGCTAATCAATAACATGTTTTGAATGAAATGAGCATGAGTTCTAGTGTTTGGAACTAAATGATGAAACGCCTTCTAAGTAGCAACCAAGCAAAGAATAATGAGATCATGCAACGACTTTAGAAAACAAAGAATGCACAGATTTTGACTCTCCAAATAAACGTTTAGGCTCAAGTCTCACAAGGTTGTAGCGTTAATTTGAGTTCCTTCCTTCAAGCATGTTACAAAAAAACTGATTTTTCCTTTATGATTACATGTGAATTCATAAGTTATAACCACAACCAAGCATAAACCAAAGAGTAAATAAAACTTTTATCCATGTTTATAACTTTCTTTAACCGTCATGAAATTACAAACTGAATCCTCATCATTGTGTTGGAAGGTACCCTAAGACACAAACAAACACACAAAAACAACTCTTTTTGGGTTTTTAAAACAATTTTTTTTTTTTCAAATTTTTAAGGGATTTTTGGATTTTTGACTCAAAACTTGCTAAAAACACACCAAAACAGCTTAAAAAGGCTTAAAACAGTGAAAAACAACATTAGAAATTATGAGTGAGAAAACCCTACGAATTTGCATCAAAACACTTTGGTTACCCCCCCACACTTAAATCAAACATTGTCCTCAATGTTTCAAGCATAGACTAACACAAATAACAAACAAACAAACAAAATAGCAACTAAGCAATTTAACATGGCATAAATGAAAACAACAACAAAGAGAAGGGTTTAGGAACGCAAATCTGGAATTTGGAGTGCTTTCTAGGTCTTCCTTTGTTGCATGCATGGGTTGCCTCCCAAGTAGCGCTTGCTTTAACGTCGTACAGCCGGACGAAGAACCCATTCACTCCTCAATGGAGTCTACGACATGCAAAGGAATGTCATCCACGGTATGCTCCTCAAAGTTCTCGTAGTATGGCTTCAAACGATGCCCGTTCACCTTGAATTCGTGTCCCGTTTTCAAGCTTTAGATTTGGACTGCACCATGAACAAAAACATTAGTAATAACAAAAGGTCCAATCCACTTGGAACGTAACTTACCGGGAAACAAACGTAAACGGGAATTGAATAATAGCACTTTCTGCCCAATTGCGAACGTTTTGCCTCTAATCATCTTATCATGGAACGCCTTGGTCTTTTCCTTGTAAATGCTTGCGTTCTCGTATGCCTCGTGCCGTATCTCATCAAGCTCATTCAATTGGAACTTCCGGTGACTCCCCGCTTCATCGATGTTCATGTTAAACTTCTTGACGGCCCAATGAGCTTTGTGCTCCAACTCAACGGGGAGATGGCACGGTTTGCCATAGACAAGCCGAAAGGGGGACATTCCAATGGGTGTCTTGTACGCCGTACGATACGCCCAAAGTGCATCATCTAACCGTAAACTCCAATCCTTCCTCGTTGGCCCAACGGTCTTCTCTAGGATTTGCTTGATCTCACGGTTGGAAACCTCGACTTGGCCATTAGTTTGTGGATGATAAGGCGTAGAAACCTTATGATTGACATTGTATTTCCTCAATAACGCCTCAATGGTCCGGTTGCAAAAGTGTGACCCTCCATCACTAATGATCACTCGTGGCATGCCAAACCTTGCAAAAATGTTAGTTTTAATAAAATCTGCAACCACTTTAGAATCATTAGTCCGGGTGGCCTTTGCTTCCACCCACTTTGACACATAATCAACCGCAAGTAAAATATATATAAAACCATACGAAGAAGGAAAGGGACCCATAAAATCAATACCCCAAACATCGAAAATTTCAACATTTAGGATAGAAACCTGTGGCATTTGGTCCCTAGCACCAATGTTACCCATTCGTTGGCATTTATCACATGTTAAGCAAAAAGTTCTAGCATCCTTAAAAATACTAGGCCAATAAAATCCACATTGTAATACTTTAAGGGCAGTTCTTTGTGTGCCGAAGTGGCCACCACATGCATATGTGTGACAAAAACTTAAAATTGAACGAAATTCAGAATCATGCACACAACGACGAACAATTTGATCCGGGCAAAATTTCCACAAATATGGATCATCCCACACATAAAACCGTGCATCATGCCTAAGTTTATCACGTTGGTGCTTAGTGTAAGTGCTTGGAATTCGTTTTGTCACCAAAAAGTTCACCAAATCAGCATACCAAGGCTCACTAACCTTTATGGACATCAATTGTTCATCGGGGAATGTCTCCAAAATCGGCAAAGCCTCCTCATTATGCACCATTCGGCTCAAGTGGTCAGCCACTACGTTCTCACTTCCCTTCTTGTCACGAATCTCTATGTCGAACTCTTGAAGTAGCAACATCCACCGAATTAGCCGTGGCTTGGCCTCCTTTTTGGTGAGCAAGTATTTCAATGCTGCATGGTCAGTGAAAACAATTATTTTAGTACCAATTAGATATGATCTAAACTTATCTAAAGCAAAAACAACGGCAAGAAGTTCTTTTTCTGTAGTGGAATAGTTCAATTGTGCATCATTCAACGTCCGTGAGGCATAGTAGATGACGTGTGGCTTTTTGTCCTTCCTTTGTCCCAAAACAGCCCCTAAAGCGTAGTCGGATGCATCGCACATAAGCTCGAAAGGTAGGCTCCAATCTGGTGGAACAATGATGGGTGCCGTGGTTAACAACTCCTTGAGTTGATTGAATGATGCCGTGCACTCCTTGGTGAATTCAAACGCCACTTCTTTTTGTAGGAGACGGCAAAGAGGTTGTGCTATCTTCGAAAAATCTTTGATAAACCTACGATAAAATCCTGCATGACCAAGAAACGACCGAACCTCTCTAACCGAAGTCGGAGAGGGTAAGTGACGTACTAGATCTATTTTGGATTTATCCACCTCAATGCCGTTTTCAGAGATAATATGCCCCAAAACTATGCCTTGTTTTACCATAAAGTGACACTTTTCCCAATTTAAAACGAGGTTAGTTTCCATGCATCGTTTTAAGATTAATGTGAGATTTTCCAAGCAACCATCAAACGAATCGCCAAAGACACTAAAATCATCCATAAATACCTCAATAATCTTCTCAATAAAATCTGAAAAAATACTTACCATGCATCGTTGGAACGTGGCCGGTGCATTGCATAAACCGAATGGCATGCGGCGGTAAGCAAAAGTACCAAATGGGCACGTGAAGGTGGTCTTTTCTTGGTCTTCCGGAGCTATGACAATTTGATTATATCCCGAATAACCGTCAAGAAAACAATAAAAAGAATGACCGGCTAACCTTTCTAGCATTTGATCGATGAATGGTAGTGGAAAGTGGTCCTTGCTTGTGGTGTTGTTGAGCTTCCTATAGTCAATGCATACTCTCCAACCTGTTTGAATACGGGTTGGTACAAGCTCGTCCTCGGCATTCTTCACCACAGTGACTCCGGACTTTTTTTGGACAACTTGAACCGGTGAGACCCAACGGCTATCCGAAATTGGATAAATCACCCCACAATCGAGAAGCTTTATAATCTCCTTTTTCACGACTTCCATCATTGGAGGGTTGAGTCGGCGTTGAGCCTCTCGAGTTGGTTTAGCCCCCTCCTCTAGAAAGATGCGATGCATGCACGTTGTAGGGCTAATTCCCTTAATATCGGCCAATGTCCATCCGATGGCTGTTTTGTGCTCTTTCAACACCCGAATCAACTTTTCTTCCTCTAATGCCGTGAGTGATGAAGAGACAATGATGGGCAAAGTCTCTTCCTCTCCCAAGAATGCATACTTTAAATGATCCGGCAACGGTTTAAGCTCAAGAACGGGGGCCTGCATCACAGAAGGTAACAACGTATTAGTGGAAACGGGAATTGGAATTTGGTTAGATGGCTTACCATGATGTTTTGGCAATGATTCCAAGGCAGCCACAAGCTCGGCATGTTCATCATTTGGTACGGCCATGTTGGGTTTTGTGCCAAATCCTTGTGCAATTGTCGTTTCGAGTGGATCGTCTTCCAACATATCAAGATAATCCTGCGCCAATTCATCCAATATATCAATAGAAAAACAAGAATGATCATCTTTAGGAAATTTCATAGCTTCAGAAATGTTAAAGTTAATAATCTCCCCATCAAATTCTATTGTCAACGTCCCTTTGAACACATCGATCTTGGTGCGTGCTGTTTTCATGAATGGCCTCCCAAGTAGAATCGGCAATGGGGTGACATTTGGTGAGTCCTCCATCTCTAAAACGTAGAAATCCGCTGGAAATATCAAGTTATCCACCTGCACCAATACATCCTCCAAAACTCCTTTCGGATATGCATTAGAACGATCGGCTAATTGAATTATAACACCATCGTTTTTAAGTTCTCCTAAGTTCATTGATGCATAAATTGAGTATGGCATGACGTTAATTGAGGCTCCTAGATCTAACATAGCATGTTCAAATTTGGTATTGCCTATAACACATGGAATTGTAAAACTTCCCGGATCTTTGTATTTAGGAGGTAATTTTCTTTGCAAAACAGCAGAAACATTCTCACTTACCTGGACAACCTCTTTGTTTGAAATTCTCTTTTTTGTTGTACATAGTTCCTTCAAAAACTTGGCGTACCTAGGTACTTGCTTAATTGCGTCAAGGAGAGGTATATTGACTTGCACTTTCCGGAACGTCTCTAGAATATCCTTTTCAGCTTCTTCTTTCTTTGTTTGCTTGAACCTACTAGGAAAGGGGACATTCAAAGGAAAATCATTAGTAGGAATGGAATTGGACACGGTTGTACCTTTATTTGGCAGATTGGATGGCTTAGGAGCCATGGAGACTTGCGGCAAAGGAACCTCTTTCCTTACCGTGGCCAACCCTTGTTCCTCCTCTTCAATTATCACTTCCTCCATCTTGTTTGGAGCTGATTTGGATGGTGGTGGGGCTGTTCCAACTTGTTTCCTGCTTCTTAACATGATTGCCTTGGCAGATTCAAAGCCTCCTTTTGGATTTGCAATGGTTGAGCTAGGCAACTTGCCTTGCTCTCGAAACTGTCCCATGAACTCGGCAATTTGCCCTACTTGTTTTTCCAACTCGTCCACCTTTTTGTCCCTATTTTGCATTCCCTGCGCCATAGAAGTTAGTAAATTAAAAATTTGATCATTATCAATAGACGAACCTGATTTTTGGGCAGGTTGTGCTTGGGGTTGAGTTGGTGCAAACGGCTTTTGATAGAAACCCGGGGGTTGTTGCCTAAATCCGCTTTGTTGTTGGCCTTGTTGGGGTTCTCGCCATTTGAAATTTGGATGATCACGCCAACCGGGATTGTAAGTATTGGAAAAAGGGTCATTCCTTGGTTGGTATTGGTTGCCAAATCCCACGGCATTGAGGGTCTCCCACCCTCCATTTTCTATCAACTGTGGGCACTTGTCCGTAAGGTGGCCTTGCATGGAACACACGCCACAAGTTGCCACGTTTTTCACTTTTGGACCTTCCACCACCTGAGAAAGCAAAGTAGTAAGGTTAGCCATTTGATTTTGAAGTTCGGTTATGGCACTTACCTCATTGACTTGATGTGGTCGTGGGTTACTCCTTTGTCCAACGCCTTCGTATTGTTGAGCATTCAACGCACGGTTGGAAATTAAAGTCTTTGCTGCCGTGGGGGTTTTGTCCACCAAGGCTCCTCCCGCCGAGGCATCTAGCATTTGACGTTCGATAGGTAGTAGCCCCTCGTAGAAGTATTGCAAAAGAAGTTCCTCCTTCATCTGATGCTGTGGACAAGAAGCAACAAGAGATTTAAAACGTTCATAATAAGTAGGAAAAGATTCACCTTCCTCTTGTTGAATTCCACTTATCCTTTTCCGTAGGAGGATGACTCGAGAAGTTGGGAAAAACTTCTCCAAGAAGGCCCGTTTCATGCTTTCCCATGATGTGACAGTTCCGGGCGCTAATTCGTAAAACCAATCCTTCGCTTTTTCCAAGAGAGAAAAAGGGAAGGCTTTCATCTTCAAAATACTCCCATCGACACTGACGGGGGTCATGCTCGAACACACCACCTCGAATTCTTTCAAGTGTTTGTTAGGATCTTCCATGGACAACCCATGGTACTTCGGAATGTGGTGTAACAAGCTTGACTTCAATTCAAATTCTTCTGTCTTTCCTCGGGCTGCTGCGGGGTATTGGATGCATAGAGGCACGGCATTGTCCAATCCCGAGGCTGAAAGTTCTTTGATTGTTCGATTGTCCACCTCCATGTCTTTTTCTGCCTCCTCCTTTTCTTCAAATTCGGATTCAGAACTAGAACTAGATGGACTAGGTTCTGGTACTTTCCTTTTTCTTCTCAAAGTTCGTTCAAAATTGTCGTCAAACTCCGATATATGTGCACGAACTGGTTGAGAACTACGAGTCATAAACTAGTACCTGAAATAAATAAAATCAAATAAAATTAAAACTAAAATTAAAACACACAAAAAAGAAATAAAAAGAAACAATGGGGATTTAGCAAAGTTGCTAATCCCCGGCAACGGCGCCAAAATTTGGTGCGAATAATATAAGCACACAAATTAAACCCTCTTTTTGACAATTGTAGTATAGATGTAAGTAGGGTATCGTTCTAAACCGGGGATTAGGAGGGCTTGCTAAAACCTTTAAACTGACTCAAAAACAAAAAGAAACAAAGTTAAAAATGTAACCAAAAGACTTTAAAACAAGAAAGTAAAAAGGGGATTTGGGTTGGTGAAGTTGAAAGTAAAACAAATAAACTAAAACTTAAATAGATTTTTAGCTAGGCAGATTATAAAACGAATTTGAGAAATAAGATGATGGATGGATTAGTTAGAGGTCCGTTCTTCACACATGACACACTTGTAATTGAATCGATTTCCAATTGCTTTTCAATAAACTATGATGCTCAACACTCCAGATTGACTGTGATGCACAAATTAACCCTCAGATTTTCCTTTACTTATTGAATTGGATGAATGCATGCGACAATCCAAATTATTCTCTAAAAGTCCCCTATATGAATGCATAATAGAGATACAATCAGAGATCATTACGTTCAATGAAAATCATAAGTGTTGACGAGGCAATTGTAACTATGAATGCATGATACGTTTGCCAAGAATTCAATTAACGCGATTGTGACAAGCAACCTTCACTACTCATGAATATAAACTTGTAACAATTAGGTGAAACTCATTTATATTCTAGCATCTAATTCATGTATGAAAACTAAATATGCATCCTTAATAAACATACAAGAATTAGTTATGAAGAAAATAGATAATTGAATTGCAATCACAACTTATCAAATCACAATTGGAAGAAATTAATTCATATCACAAGCATGTTCATGGCTTCAAACTTCCCCCTAACTAAATAGGGGTTTAGTTCCTCATGTTCACAAAGCAAAGATAAATAGAATTATACATTGAAAACAAAAGAAAGAAAACACCTAAACGTTCCAACGATCCATGTTGGATAGCAAGCACGTACAAGAACTTTCCTCTTCTTCTTTGTTGAAACACAAGGTTGGAGAATGATTAATTTCTGGATGATTTTAATAAGGTTGCTGCCATGGGTATTTATAGGGAGAGAATGGACTTGTTTAATTCAATTTTCTGGTGGGAAAACAATCAAGAATGCATGGCAAGAAGTGGATGTTAGGTGTTGAATCATCCACTCAAGTCATGGTGAGTTAGGCATTGAACAATCACTCAATTTTCTGGTGGAATTGAGTCAAAACTCACGGCAAGGAGGGGTTTTTAGGGATGAATCATTTATTCAATTTCCTAGTTGGTTAGGTATTGAACAATTACTCAATTTTCTGGTGCAAGTGAGTCAAATCTCACGGCAAGAATGTGATTTTTGGTGTGAACATGGTTTTGAGTGGAATTTTGGTCAATCCTTCTAGAAACCTATCCCTTCTTGCAACTTGTATTTGTTTCACCAGATTTTTAGCATGTTCATTTGATGTTTTGACTTCAAATTCGTCCAAACTCCTTGCTCCATGCATATGTACTTCATTCCAAGCCCAATTTTGCTCCTAAAAGCTCCAAAATGCTCCTTTTTGCATACTTTGACAATAAAACCTGAAATTGCACGAAAATGACTTTAAACACTAAACTAACTAAGGAAAAACAACATAAATGCATGAGAACAAGCCAATTAAGTCGCATAAAAATGCTCCTATCAAATTCCCCCACACTTAGCTTTTGCTAGTCCTCGAGCAAAACAAAGAAATAAAACAAAACAACACCAACAAACATAACCTAAACCTTCCAACGTTTGCCTCAGGGATTTCCAAAGCACATGACATGTTAAAGATTATCATTCCACAGATTTGAGTCAATTAAACACATACTTAATCATAGTCACAACTTACTAGTTCACATTTAACCAATTAAAACAATGTTTTGAATATAGTAACATGCCTTAGAGAATTCCCTCAAACCTTACAAGATATGCACTCTATTTTCACTCATATTTTCTAACCACACACCCTATACTAGTTATATGTGAGAGAATTGATGTAGATATAAAAACGAATGCTCACATATATGTATCACAAAGAACGCAATTTCCGGAGTTAACAAGCATGTTTAGATATGATCTCATGAATGGAATGCTACTACTTGGACAAAAATAGAACTTCAAAGACTCAAAAGACTAAAGGAAACACGTTTTGACTCTAAAAACAAGATTTAAAAGCAAGGGGTTTGGTTTTGACGAATTTAACTTTTAAAACAGAACCTTGAAAAAAAACTTGACAAAAACGATTTGATGTAAATTAAGATGGTGAAAGGCTAGTTAGAAGGTTCATTCTCCACACATGAAACATATGCATACAACTCGATCTCCAATTACTCTTTCAACAAACCATGAATGACAATGCCCCAAATTAACTAGATTGCACCAATTAATTCTCAGATTTCCCTAGATTCATTGAATTGAATGGAATACGCATTACAACCAAATTATTCTTATCAAGGACCCTAACTATGGAATACGCATGATAGAGACACATATCAAAGATCATTAAGTTCAATGGAAATCATAAGCATTGACGAGGCATTCATAACTATGGGATACGCATGTTACTCTTGCCTAGGATTTACTTAACACAATCGTGACTAGCGACTTTTACTACTTATGAATATAAGTTAATAACGATTAGGTGAAATTCCCTTATACTCTAGCATCAAATTCATGCATGCAAACTAAGTGTCGACCCTTAATCAACATACATAAACATGTTATCAATCAAATAGATAAGTAAACCATATTCACGATTCATGAAATCATAATTGGAAGAAATCAAGTCATATAAAACATATGATCATGGCTTTGAATTCCCCTCTAACTATAAAGAAATTAGTTCCTCATGTTCGCAAATAAACAAAGATAAATAAATTTAAACATTGACATAAAGATAGAAAACACCTAGAATCGCTCCAACAATCCAAGCTCCTTGAATGGCATGCACGGCTCCAAGTGTTCTTCCTTCTTCTCCTTGCAAACTCACGGCACAATGAGGTATGATTGGGTGAATGGTGTAGTGAAAATATGGTAGAGAATGGTGAGTGATAGGTGCGGCAAAAGCTTGTATTTATAGGCTGAAAATCCCATCTCCTAGGTAGCAAAGGACAAGGTTTTAAAGGCCTAATCTGCATAGGACAATAACATACAATCCTTTAAGGAAAACAAGTCAGAAATCCAAAGGGAATTGGGACATAAGGTGCGGCACCAAATGATGCGAAATATATTAAGCACACAAATTAAACCCTCTTTTTGTCAAATTGTAGTGAAGATGTAAGTAGGGATCGTTCTAAACCGGGGATTAGGAGGGATTGCTAAACACTTGGAAACTGACTTAAAAACTCAAAAACAAAGTTTAAAACACTAAACTACACTCAAAGAATGCAAAACTAAAGGTTAAAACACTTAAACAAACATAAAACCCAAAACAGCAACTAGAAGACTCAAAACTGCCTAAAAACCACTTTCTGGGCAGTTTTGAGCACTTACACTAATCTGGACGAAATTGGTTGAAAACTTGAATCAAAACACCTAGAAACACAAATCAAAACACTTTCTAACTAATCTAAGACTTCAAAATAAAGGGGAATTTGTTTTGGACGAAAATTGAAAACAAAACAGAAACTTTAATTAACACAGATTGTAAAAACGATTTTGGTGAAATAGATGGTTAAAACGCTAGTTAGGAGGTTCTTCTCCACACATGTCACACTTGCAAACAAAACGATTTTCAGTTGTTCTTCCGATAAACTATGAATACTCAACGCCCCAAGTTAACCGTGAATTGCACTAATTAACCCTCAGTTTTTCCACAAGTTATTAAGTTGGATGATTGCATACGACAACCCAAAACATTCCCTACAAGTTCCCTACATGAATTGCATAATAGAGATACAAGCAAGAATCATTACGTTCTATGAAAAACATAAGCATTGACGAAGCATTTGTTACTATGAATTGCATGAAACTTATGCTAAGAATTCATTCAACGCGATCGTTTTCAAGCGATCTTCACTACTTGTGATTATAAGATTGTAACTATTAGGTGAAACTTCCTCATAATCTAGCATCATATTCATGCATGAAAACTAAGCGTGCACTCTCAATCAACATACACAAATAAGTTATCAATCAAATAGATGAACGAATTGAATCCATAACTTATAAAATAACAACTGAATGTAATCGAATCAAATTGCAAGCATGTACATGGTTTCGAATCACCCCCCAACTAAGGGGGTTTAGTTCCTCATACTCACAACATAAAGTTTATTGAATTGAAACATCGAAGACATAAGAAAGATTACACCTAAAACGCCAAAGAATTCCACTTTGAATTCTGCACAGAAAGCTCCTCTTTCTTCTTCTCCTTGCTGTGGCAGAGAGGGTTTAGGGGATTTTTGGGTAGTTTTGGATGATTTTGGATGAGGGAGAATGGTGGACAAATGTTTAGGATGGGTGTAGGGCACGGCTAGGAAGGTTTGGGGTCAGAAAATATGGAGTTGGGTGAAGGTTGGGCTCGGCAAAGGTGAGGGACAGGTTCTGGCGTGAATGGAGTTTTCTGGGTGTGTTTTTGGGTTTTGAAAGGTGGATAGGATAGTATGGTGGTGCGGCAAGGTGTGGGAATGGTTTATGGAGGTGGAGAATGGTGTATGGATGTGTGGAATGGTGCTGGAATGGATGGAAGCTGCGGCAAAAGGGTATGGATGTGGCTGGAATCAATGGTGGCTGCGGCAATTAAATGGGGAACTAGGGTTGTATCAATTTCTGAATTATGGGGAGTGGGTGATGATGTGCGGCTAGGGTGTAGAAATTTATATATAGGCACTTAAAAACCCTAGCAAATCAGATTAGCGCCTCTAAAACACAAATCCATCAGAAATTAGGTTGAAACAATTAGAAAATTAGTGGGAAAAAGGGCCTAGGGTGCGGCTGGTATGTGGGCTAAGGTTAGGGTTTCTAGAAACCCTAACAAGGCAAAGCAAAGTGATTCTAAAGGGCCCAGGTGCGGCATAGGATGAAGGTCCACAAGGAATTTGGGTTTAGGTCATCTAAAAGCCCAAAGCCAAGAATAGAAACTCACGAAAATGGAAACCTCCAAGAATAGAAACTTTGGTTGCCAATTCCGATTTAGGAAAGATCAACCCAAAATGGAAACTTTTAGGCTTAGCTTTCCTACTTCACGTAGGAAACCTCAAATCTTCAACTCTTCAATTTCATCCCAACCTTGTGTTCCAAGCATGTCCTTTTCAATCCAAACTCACTTTTTCGCTCCAAAAGCTCCAAATTGCATCATTTCATGTAATATGTCCTTTAAACCTGAAAACACATGAAAGTAGCTTAAAAGACTACTTTAACGAAGAAAACATAACAAAGATGCATAAGAACTAGCTAACTAAGGCGCATAAATATGCTCCTATCAAATTCCCCCACACTTAGCTTTTGCTAGTCCTCGAGCAAAACAAACAAAAGAAAGGAAACAAAACGAAACCAACTAACCAAAACAAAACCTAAACCTTCCAACGTTTGCCTCAGGGATTTCCAATGCACATGACATGTTAAAGATTGTTATCCCCACAGATTTGAGTCATCTTTACACAAGCACATACTTAATTAAAGCCACCACTTACTAATTCACAAGTAATCAATCAAAACAATGCTTTGAATGTAGTAACATGCCTTAGAGAATTCCCTCAATTCCTTACAAGATATACACTCTATTTTCACTCAGATTTTCTAACTCCACACCTTACACTAGTCATATGCGAGAAGATTGATGTAGATATGAAAACGAATGCTCACATATATGTATCACAAAGAACGCAATTTCTAGAGTTAAGAAGCATGTTTAGATATGATCTCATGAATGGAATGCTACTACTTAGATGCGAGAACCAGTGACACCATATGCTCATACCAAATTCAAACTCCACAAATTGAAACACATAACACTCAAGATAGAAGTTAAGGGTTGTAATGGGGCTTGGGGTGTTGGTTAACAAGGAAAGGATAGGGAAAACAAACGTTCTTCGAGCAATAGTAAGCAAAGCAATGAAATTGAGACTTAGAATTCACTTAGATTACAGCAATTAACTTTAAAACACAAGGGGAAGACTTAAACAACTCCTTAGGGCCGAATTCATTGTTTTGGACCCTTACTTCAACAACCAATACTTTGGAACTCTTTTTTTTTTTTTTTTTTTTTCTTTCCACACGTGCCTATGGCACACAAAATCACAAAAGGAATACTTCCCCCACACTTGTTTTCTGCCACATAAATCAAAAGGAATTCAATTTGAATCATGCTTTACTATGCTTTAAGAACAAGGGTATGGATGGTCCTAATCTAGGCTAGGTGAGGGTAATGTGGGTTAACAAAGAAAAGGCTAAACAAGGCTCAACGGGGTTAAAAACCTACAAAACATAATAACAGAGGAGATTTACGGCTTTTTGGCTATGGTGGTGGTCACTACAGAACTTTATCTTGAATATGTGTTATGCAAATCAATAACATGCTTTGAATGAAATGGGCATAAGTTCTAGCATTTGGAACTAAATGATGAAACGCCTTCTAAGTAGCAACCAAGCAAGGAATAATGAGATCATGCAACGACTTAGAAAACAAAGAATGCACAGATTTTAACTCTCCACATAAACGTTTAGGCTCAAGTCTCACAAGGTTGTAGCGTTAGTTTGAGTTCCTTCCTTCAAGCATGTTACAAAAACTGATTTTTTCTTTTATGATTGCATGTGAATTCATAAGTTATAACCACAACTAAGCATAACAAAGAGTAAATCAAACTTTCATCCATGTTAATCACTCTCTTTAACAGCCATGTAATTACAAACCGAATCCTCATCATTGTGTTGGAAGGTACCCTAAGACACAAACAAACACACAAAAACAACTCTTTTTGGGTTTTTAAAACAAATTTTTCAAATTTTTATGTAATTTTCGGATTTTTACTTCAAAACACACTAAAACACATCAAAACTGCTAAAAAACGCTTAAAAACAGCAAGGAACAAGTCTCCAAGTTAAGGGTGATAAAATCCCACGAATTTGTATCTAAAATACTTAGTTACCCCCCCCACACTTAAATCAAACATTGTCCTCAATGTTTCAAGCATAAAATCACACTAAACAAAAAGAAACATACAAACAGCAACT
Organism: Malus x robusta; assembly: GCA_963082935.1. Lineage (NCBI taxonomy): Eukaryota > Viridiplantae > Streptophyta > Magnoliopsida > Rosales > Rosaceae > Malus > Malus x robusta. The sequence continues at coordinate 17,523,366 of OY720340.1, read as the reverse complement.
AAAACAACTAAATAGGCAGATTAGAAATAAACAACAAAGTGAAGAGTTTAGGAACGCAAATCTGGCATTGGAGTGATTCCTTGGGCTTCCTTTGTTGAATTGCATGGGTTGCCTCCCAAGTAGCGCTTTCTTTTACGTCGTACAGCCGGACGAAAAACCCCTTCACTCTCCATTTGTGCCCACGGCACCCAAAGAAATATCTTCCACGGTTTGTTCAACAAAGTTCTCGTAATATGGCTTCAAACGGTGTCCGTTCACTTGGAATTCATGACCTGTTTTGAGACTTTGAATCTGGATGGCACCATAAGAAGATATGTTAGTAATAACAAACGGTCCAATCCACTTAGAACGTAACTTACCGGGAAACAAACGTAAACGGGAATTGAACAATAGCACTTTCTGCCCAATGGAGAATGATTTCCCACGGATCATGTTGTCATGGAAAGCTTTGGTCTTTTGCTTGTAAATGCTTGCATTATCGTACGCCTCAAGCCGTATCTCCTCAAGCTCATTCAATTGCAATCTCCTTTGACTGCCTGCTTCCTCGAGGTTCATGTTAAACTTCTTGATGGCCCAAAGTGCTTTGTGCTCCAATTCAACAGGAAGATGGCATGCCTTCCCATAGACAAGTCGGAAGGGGGACATCCCAATGGGGGTTTTGTACGCAGTACGATACGCCCAAAGTGCATCATCTAACCGTAAACTCCAATCCTTCCTCGTTGGCCCAACGGTCTTCTCTAGAATTTGCTTGATCTCACGGTTGGAAACCTCGGCTTGGCCATTCGTTTGAGGATGGTAAGGTGTAGAAACCTTATGGGTGACACTGTATTTCCTCAATAACGCTTCAATGGTCCGATTGCAAAAGTGTGACCCTCCGCCACTAATGATCACTCGTGGCATTCCGAACCTTGCAAAAATGTTAGATCTAATAAAATCTTCAACCACTTTAGAATCATTAGTCCGGGTGGCCTTGGCTTCCACCCACTTCGACACATAATCAACCGCAAGCAAAATATATGTAAAACCATACGAAGAAGGAAAAGGACCCATAAAATCAATACCCCAAACATAAAAAATTTCAACATTTAGGATAGAAACATGCGGCATTTGGTCCCTTGCACTAATACCACCCATTCGTTGGCATTTATCACATGTTAAGCAAAACGTTTTAGCATCTTTAAAAATACTAGGCCAATAAAATCCACATTGTAACACCTTAAGGGCTGTGCGTTGTGTGCCAAAGTGCCCTCCACATGCATATGTGTGACAAAAACTCAAAATTGAATGACATTCAGAATCGTGCACACAACGACGTATAATCTGATCGGGGCAAAATTTCCATAAGTACGGATCATCCCACACATAAAATCGTGCATCATGCTTAAGTTTATCACGTTGGTGCCTAGTGAACTCACTTGGAATACGTTTTGACACCAAAAAATTAACAATATCAGCATACCAAGGTGCACTAACCTTAATGGACAACAATTGTTCATCGGGGAATGTCTCCAAAATCGGCAAAGACTCCTCATTATGCACCATTCGACTTAGGTGGTCAGCCACCACGTTTTCACTTCCCTTCTTGTCCCGAATCTCTATGTCGAACTCTTGAAGTAGCAATATCCATCGAATAAGCCGTGGCTTGGCCTCCTTTTTGGTGAGCAAGTACTTCAGAGCTGCATGATCAGTGAAAACAATTACTTTAGTTCCAATTAGATATGATCGAAATTTATCTAAAGCAAAAACAACGGCAAGAAGTTCTTTTTCCGTAATGGAGTAGTTCAATTGTGCATCGTTCAACGTCCGGGAGGCATAGTAAATGACATGCGGCCTCTTGTCCTTTCTTTGTCCTAAAACAGCTCCTAAAGCATAGTCAGACGCATCACACATGAGCTCGAAAGGTAGACTCCAATCCGGTGGAACAATGATGGGTGCCGTGGTCAACAACTCCTTGAGTTGTTTGAATGATTCCGTGCACTCCTTGGTGAATTCAAACGCCACTTCTTTTTGTAGGAGTCGGCACAGAGGTTGTGCTATCTTCGAGAAATCTTTGATAAACCTACGATAGAATCCTGCATGGCCAAGAAACGAACGAACCTCTCTAACCGAAGTCGGAGAGGGTAAGTGACGTACAAGATCTATTTTCGACTTATCAACCTCAATATCTTTTTCAGAGATTATATGACCTAAAACGATACCTTGTTTAACCATAAAATGACACTTTTCCCAATTAAGCACAAGGTTAGTTTCAACACAACGTTTTAGGATCACACTTAGATTATGTAAGCAACTATCAAACGAATCACCAAAGACACTAAAATCATCCATAAACACTTCAATTATCTTCTCTACATAATCAGAAAATATACTCATCATGCATCTTTGAAATGTAGCAGGTGCATTACATAAACCAAAAGGCATGCGACGATATGCAAATGTACCAAACGGGCATGTAAAAGTGGTTTTTTCTTGGTCCTCAGGTGAAATGACAATTTGATTATAACCAGAATAACCATCAAGAAAACAGTAGAAAGCATAACCCGCTAAACTCTCAACCATTTGGTCAATGAACGGCAATGGGAAGTGGTCCTTCCTCGTGGTGGTGTTTAGCTTCCTATAGTCAATGCACACCCTCCAACCGGTTTGAATACGTTGAGGGACAAGCTCATTCTCAGCATTAGCTACCACCGTCACTCCGGATTTCTTCGGTACGCATTGAACCGGCGAAACCCACCTACTATCCGAGATTGGATAGATAACCCCACAATCTAGAAGCTTTATGATCTCATTTTTCACTACTTCCATCATCGGAGGGTTGAGACGGCGTTGAGCCTCTCTAGTTGGTTTGGCCCCCTCCTCAAGAAATATGTGATGCATACAAGTCGTAGGGCTTATACCTTTAATATCGGCCAATGTCCAACCTAGGGCAGATTTGAACTCCTTCAAAACTCGAAGCAACTTCTCCTCCTCTTGTGCCGTGAGGGAGGAGGAAATGATGGCAGGTAGTGTTTCATTTTCTCCCAAGAAAATGTACTTCAGATGGCTTGGCAAAGGCTTGAGTTCAAGGATAGGTGCCTGAATGATAGATGGAAGCAATTTGTTAGTCGAAATGGGAATGGACTCACGGTTAGTATACTTACCATCAAGCTTAGGTGAGGACTCAAGGGCAGCCACAACTTCAAGTAATTCCTCACTAGGGGGCACGGCATTGGATGAATCTTGTATGCCGTGGGCATGCATGCAATCTGCTCCCTTTGTTTTGAGTTCCATGCCTCGTGTGATGACTTTTTCAAGCGCATCGTCATTTAAATCGTCAAGATATCCCTGCGCCAAAGAGTCAATTATATCAATAGAAAAGCATGAATGGTCCTCACTAGGGTATTTAATGGAATCAGAAAGATTAAAATTAACAACTTCCCCATCGAATTCCATGGACAAAGTTCCACTATACACTTCAATCTTCGTCCGGGCCGTCTTCATGAATGGCCTTCCAAGTAGAATGGGCAGCGAAGGAGCATGGTCCGATTCATCCATTTCGAGGACATAGAAATCCGCCGGGAAAACCAAATGATTAACCTGCACAAGAACATCTTCCAAAACTCCCTTTGGATAGGCGTTAGATCTATCGGCCAATTGTATTATTACCCCATCATTTTTCAATGCTCCTAAGTTCATAGATGCATAAATGGAATATGGCATAACATTTATAGAAGCACCTAAATCAAGCATGGCAGATTCAAATCTAGTATTCCCAATAACACAAGGAATGGTAAAGCTACCTGGATCTTTACATTTGGGAGGTAATTTGCGTTGCAAGATGGCGGACACATTCTCACCTACCTTGACCGCTTCCTTGGTCGACATCCTCTTCCTCGTGGTACACAACTCCTTCAAGAACTTAGCATACCTCGGAACTTGCTTGATTGCATCTAACAAAGGTATGTTAACTTGAACTTTCCTAAAGGTTTCAAGGATATCCTTTTCTGCCTCTTCTTTCTTCGTTTGCATGAACCTACTAGGAAAAGGCACATTTGAAGGGAAAACATTAGTATGAACTGAATTGGACACATTCTTACCTTTGTGGGACGAATTGGGCAGATTTGGGACATTAGGGACTTGCGGCAAAGGTGGAACCACCTTTGCCGTGGGCTGCTTTGCTTCCTCCTCTTCCAATTGCAAAAGTTCATCCTCGTTATGACCTGTTTCTGATGAAGAACCTGCCCCAACTTCCTTACCCCTTCTCAGGGTGATTGCTTTGGCACTTTCGAACCCTCCCTTCGGATTTGGAATGGTGGAACTAGGGAGTTGTCCGGGATCTCGAAACTTACCTACAAACTCGGCAATCTGCCCAATTTGTTTCTCAAGTTGATCCACCCTCTTATCTTGGTTTTGCATAGCCTTCGCTTGATCTTCCTGCCCATTAGACAACTTAGTTAGTATTTTAAGAAGTGCATCATTGTCAAGAGACGTACCTGAGGCACTTGGGCCCGATTGGGCTTGATTTTGGGATGGGCCGTAGGTTTTGGGAAAGAACCCTGGGGGTTGTTGCCTAAAGCCTCCTTGATTCTGAGGTTGCTGGGGCTCCCTCCATTTGAAGTTTGGATGGTCTTGCCACCCCGGATTATACGTGTTGGAGTATGGATCATGCCTTGACTGATTTTGGCCTTGAAACCCAATGGCATTCGCACTCTCCCATCCGCCATTCTCGATGAGTTGAGGACATTTTTCGGAGACATGTCCTTGGATAGAACATACGCCACATACCACAGGTCCTTGCATCTTCATTCCCTCGGCCATCTGTGACACAATAGAAGTAAGATTAGCCAATTGTGAATGAAGATCGGAAGTTGAACTTACCTCATGTACTTGGTGCCGTGGGGGTCCTCTTTGGCCTACACCCTCGTACTGTTGAGCGTTCAACGCTCTATTAGCAATCAAAACCTTGGCAGCCATGGGTGTTTTGTCCACCAATGCTCCCCCCGCCGAAGCATCGAGCATTTGACGTTCTAGAGGTAGGAGACCCTCGTAGAAGTATTGCAGAAGCAACTCCTCCTTCATCTGATGTTGTGGACAAGAAGCAACAAGTGATTTAAATCGTTCATAATATGTAGGAAAAGACTCACCTTCTTCTTGCTGGATTCCGCTTATCTTTTTGCGTAGGAGGATGATACGAGAAGTGGGAAAGAACTTCTCCAAGAACGCTCTCTTCATACTCTCCCATGATGTGACAGTGCCGGGAGCTAACTCATATAACCAATCCTTGGCTTTATCCATCAAAGAGAATGGAAAAGCCTTCATCTTCAATATATTTCCTTCATCTTATTTTTTCAAATGTTTGTTAGGATCTTCCATGGACAAGCCATGGTATTTAGGAATATGATGAAGCAAACTTGACTTTAATTCAAACTCATCCGTCTTACCTTGGGCAGCCCTGGGGTATTGAATGCACAAGGGTGCGGCATTATCCAAACCTGAGGCGGAAAGCTCCTTGAGTGTACGGTTGTCCACCGCCATGCCTTGGACTTCTTCAAAAATCCTAGCCGTGGCTTCCTCCTCCTGTTCTTGTACGTTTCCTTCAAGGTCAGATTCGGAGTTGGGTGGATGGTGTTCTTGCTGGCTTCTAGCTCTTCTCAACTTCCTCTCAAAATCGTCGTCAAACTCCAAGATGTTTGCACGAATCGTTTGAGAGCTTCTAGTCATACATTAGTACCTAAGAAACAAGAAACAAATTTAGGTCAGAAACTTAAACAAAGTCAGAAACAAAGTGAAATAAAAGAAACAAAAACAATCCAAGGGATTAGCAAAATTGCTAATCCCCGGCAACGGCGCCAAAAATTTGATGCGAAATATATTAAGCACACAAATTAAACCCTCTTTTTGTCAAATTGTAGTGAAGATGTAAGTAGGGATCGTTCTAAACCGGGGATTATGAGGGATTGCTAAACACTTGGAAACTGACTTAAAAACTCAAAAACAAAGTTTAAAACACTAAACTACACTCAAAGAATGCAAAACTAAAGGTTAAAACACTTAAACAAACATAAAACCCAAAACAGCAACTAGAAGACTCAAAACTGCCTAAAAACCACTTTCTGGGCAGTTTTGAGCACTTACACTAATCTGGACGAAATTGGTTGAAAACTTGAATCAAAACACCTAGAAACACAAATCAAAACACTTTCTAACTAATCTAAGACTTCAAAATAAAGGGGAATTTGTTTTGGACGAAAATTGAAAACAAAACAGAAACTTTAATTAACACAGATTGTAAAAACGATTTTGGTGAAATAGATGGTTAAAACGCTAGTTAGGAGGTTCTTCTCCACACATGTCACACTTGCAAACAAAACGATTTTCAGTTGTTCTTCCGATAAACTATGAATACTCAACGCCCCAAGTTAACCGTGAATTGCACTAATTAACCCTCAGTTTTTCCACAAGTTATTAAGTTGGATGATTGCATACAACAACCCAAAACATTCCCTACAAGTTCCCTACATGAATTGCATAATAGAGATACAAGCAAGAATCATTACGTTCTATGAAAAACATAAGCATTGACGAAGCATTTGTTACTATGAATTGCATGAAACTTATGCTAAGAATTCATTCAACGCGATCGTTTTCAAGCGATCTTCACTACTTGTGATTATAAGATTGTAACTATTAGGTGAAACTTCCTCATAATCTAGCATTATATTCATGCATGAAAACTAAGCGTGCACTCTCAATCAACATACACAAATAAGTTATCAATCAAATAGATGAACGAATTGAATCCATAACTTATGATATAACAACTGAATGTAATCGAATCAAATTGCAAGCATGTACATGGTTTCGAATCACCCCCCAACTAAGGGGGTTTAGTTCCTCATACTCACAACATAAAGTTTATTGAATTGAAACATCGAAGACATAAGAAATATTACACCTAAAACGCCAAAGAATTCCACTTTGAATTCTGCACAGAAAGCTCCTCTTTCTTCTTCTCCTTGCTGTGGCAGAGAGGGTTTAGGGGATTTTTGGATGATTTTGGATGAGGGAGAATGGTGGAAAAATGTTTAGGATGGGTGTAGGGCACGGCTAGGAAGGTTTGGGGTCAGAAAATATGGAGTTGGGTGAAGGTTGGGCTCGGCAAAGGTGAGGGACAGGTTCTGGCGTGAATGGAGTTTTCTGGATGTGTTTTTGGGTTTTGAAAGGTGGATAGGATAGTATGGTGGTGCGGCAAGGTGTGGGAATGGTTTATGGAGGTGGAGAATGGTGTATGGATGTGTGGAATGGTGCTGGAATGGATGGAAGCTGCGGCAAAAGGGTATGGATGTGGCTGGAATCAATGGTGGCTGCGGCAATTAAATGGGGAACTAGGGTTGTATCAATTTCTGAATTATGGAGAGTGGGTGATGATGTGCCGCTAGGGTGTAGAAATTTATATATAGGCACTTAAAAACCCTAGCAAATCAGATTAGGGCCTCTAAAACACAAATCCATCAGAAATTAGGTTGAAACAATTAGAAAATTAGTGGGAAAAAGGGCCTAGGGTGCGGCTGGTATGTGGGCTAAGGTTAGGGTTTCTAGAAACCCTAACAAGGCAAGGCAAAGTGATTCTAAAGGGCCCAGGTGCGGCATAGGATGAAGGTCCACAAGGAATTTGGGTTTAGGTCATCTAAAAGCCCAAAGCCAAGAATAGAAACTCACGAAAATGGAAACCTCCAAGAATAGAAACTTTGGTTGCCAATTCCGATTTAGGAAAGATCAACCCAAAATGGAAACTTTTAGGCTTAGCTTTCCTACTTCACGTAGGAAACCTCAAATCTTCAACTCTTCAATTTCATCCCAACCTTGTGTTCCAAGCATGTCCTTTTCAATCCAAACTCACTTTTTCGCTCCAAAAGCACCAAATTGCATCATTTCATGTAATATGTCCTTTAAACCTGAAAACACATGAAAGTAGCTTAAAAGACTACTTTAACGAAGAAAACATAACAAAGATGCATAAGAACTAGCTAACTAAGGCGCATAAATATGCTCCTATCACCAAACTAGGAGAGGGTAAGGCTTCTAGAAATCTGAAATTCCAAGGGAAATAAGGTATAGGGTGCGGCACAAAGCTAGGGTTCTAGAAAGATAATACAAGGCAGATTTCTAGGCTTCTAGAAAGGTTCTAGGCTCCATCTTTGTAGGATAAGATTAGGTCTTCTAGAAATCTGATTTTAAGCATCCTAATCTAGTTAGAAACCCTCCTAAGTGGCTGAAATGTGGATAGTTTAGGATTAGGATAAGATAGGATAGGATAAGGTTTGTTTGGATAAGATAAGCTAAGATAAGGTTATGGATGAGGTTTTGGATAAGATTCCTTCATTTGAGCTGATTCTTTGGCTTTAACTCTTCTTCTTCATGTAGGAATACTTGCTTGAGTAGGAAACTTCATTCGTCTAGGAATCCATCTTCAATTAGGACTCCTACATTGATTAGGAATCCTTTTTCATTTAGGAATCCTTCATTTAAGCCCTTTCCTACTTCAACTAGGAAACTTTGTGTCTTCATTTCTTCAACTTTGAAATGCATTCCTAGCTTCATCAATCCCTCAAATTCGTCCATCCTTTGTGCTTCATATGCATGAACTCCATTCTAGCCCAATTTTGCTCCAAAATGCTCCAAATTGAATCTTTTTGCTCACTTTGTCTCTAAAACCTGAAAACACATGAAACTAGCTTAAAAGACTAACTTAACTAAGAAAATACAACATAAATGCATAAGAACTAGCTAACTAAGGCGCGTAAATATGCTCCTATCAGATATTGGATACACAATGGTGCGGCATTATCCAAACCCGAGGCGGAAAGCTCCTTGAGTGTACGGTTGTCCATAGCCATGCCTTGAACTTCACCACCCACTTGTGCCGTGGGATCCTCCTCCTCTTCTACAACTTGTTCTTCAAGGTCAGGTTCCGGGCTAGGTGGGTTAGACTCTTGTTGGTTCCTCCTTCTTCTCAAAGTTCTCTCAAAATCGTCGTCAAAATCCAAAATATGCTCACGAACAGGTCGGGAACTTCGAGTCATGCACTAGTACCTAAAAACAAAGAAACAAAACAAATCAGCAACTATGATAGAAAACAAACGAAAAATAAAAAGAAATAACGAGGGATTAGCAAAGTTGCTAATCCCCGGCAACGGCGCCAAAATTTGATGCGTAAAATAACTAAACACACAAATTAACCCTCTTGTTGACAATATAGATTGATCCGAAATCTGATTCAAATCCAATATAGCACCTATGGGTACATAAGAAATGTATTGAATCGATTCTTTTTAATGAATAGATCCGATCGCAACTTCGAATATGGAATCCAAAGGGATCAAATAGGAAATGATACTTTGAATCATAGAACTATAATGAAATATACGATCAACCAACATTTATCAAATTTGAAAAAGAGTCAGAAGAAATGGTTCGATCCTCTTATTTTTATTTCTCGAACCGAGAGATCCATGAATCGGGATCCTAATGCATATAGATACAAATGGTATGGATAAGTAGGGATCGTTCTTAAACTGGGGATTAGGAGGGATTGCTAAAACACTCTAAACTGACTCAAATCTGTAAAACAAAGTTTAAAATACTAAACTAGACTCAAAGAATGGAAAACTAAACTCTAAAACACTAAAATAAACCAAAAGACTCAAAACAGCAAACAAACACTCAAAACTGCCTAAAAACCACTTTCTGGGCAGTTTTGGGACTCTAACACTACTTGGACGAATTTTGGTTTTCTAATGACCTAAAACACTTAAAAACATATTCTAAGACAAGTTCTAGTTAATATGACTCAAAGAAATAAGATGGGGTTGATTTTGGACGAAAATAAATAAAACAAAGCAAAGACAATGCAAATAGATTTTTAGACAAGATTAAGTAAATTGATGGGTGATAGACTAACTAGAGGGTTCTTCTCCACACATGATACACTTGCATTCAACTTTGATTTCCAATTGCTTCATTCAATAAACTATGAATCTCAATGCCCTAGGTTAACTGTGATAGCACTTTTTTAACCTTCAAGTTTTCCTAAAGTTAGTGAATTGGATGGGAATGCACATGCAACAACTCAAAACATTCTCTAAAAGTCCCTTACGTGAAAAGCACAATAAAGGTACAATCAAAGATCATTAAGCTTCATGAAAACTATAAGCATTGACGAGGCAATTGTCACTATGAAAAGCATGAAACGTTTGCCAAGAATTCACTTAACACGATCGTTTATAAGCGACCTCCACTACTTGCAAACATAAAGTTGTAACTATTAGGTGAAACTTCCTTATGTTTTAGCTTCAAATTCCTGCATGAAAACTAAGTTGGCCACCTTAATTAACACACAAAAATAAGTCATCAATCACACGGTTAAGCAAATTGCATTCACAGTTCATGAAATAACAATTAGACGTAATCAATTCATCTTGCAAGCATAATCATGGTATTGAATAACCCCCTAGCCAAAAAGGCTTATTTCCTCATGTTCACAAAACAAAGGAAAACAAATTTATACATTGTAAATATAAGAAAGAGAACACCTAAATATTCCAACGATTCGATGTTGAACAGCTAGAATCTTCAAGTACTTCTTCTTCCTCTCCTTTGCTGCGGCACAGGGACTTTGGGCAGGTTTTTGGGTTATTGAATGATGTAGAATGGATGGGGGATGTATGGAAGTGTTTAGGGTTGATGGGTGGTGCAGCTAGGGGTGATTTTTGGCAGAAATTTGGGTGAATGGTGGTAGAATGGTGCGGTTGAAAGTGCAGGTCAGTTTCTGGCGTGAATGGTGAGTCTATGCATGTTTTGTGGCTGCAAAAGAGGAGTTTATTTAAAGGATTTCAGGAATTAAAACCCTAGGTTATTTAGGTAATCAGAAATTAAGTCTAAGGCTTCTATAACTAGGAAACAAAATCAGAAAATTAAAGGAAAGGCAAGGGGATATGCGGCTAGGTCCTAAAACACATTAGGAATGTGTTTTAAAGCTTAGAATCAGGAAATAACCCTCTCCCTTGCACGACAAGGAAGAGGAAATACCAAGGGGGTGCGGCAAGGGTTCATAATGTGCAAGGGATGTGTATTTGATGTCCTAGAATGCTTAGGATGCCTTCAAAGTTGATAAAACTTAGGAACATTTAGGAAAGGCCAAACCAAAGTAGGAATCCTTCTTGGAGTATAGCCCATTACTTGTGCTGATTTCTCTAGGGTTTTGTGGTGCCTATAAATACATATTTTAGGGTTGAATCACCTAATTTTCGTCCATACTTCCAGCCACACCATTCTGCACATCCAAAAATCCCAAAAACACAATTTTAGCCATTTTTCTTCCTTGCCGCAACCTTCCACCCCCAAACTCCCATATTTCTGCCCTAAATTCATCCTTGCCGTGCCTTCCCACCACCATCACCACCTTGTGCAGCCACCATTGGAGGAGGACGAAGTAGTGCCGTGCAGTCCAAAGGAGGGAGAAGCTTTGCACATGCAATCTGCCATTAGTGGAGTGTTTGGAGTTCTTTCTTTCTTTGTTTTTGTTTTCATGTTTAATTTGACTTGCTTTTCAATTATGTTAAACATGTGGAACTAATTTCTTTTTAGTTAGAGGTGAATTTGAAGCCATGGACATATGTTTTATATGATTTGATTTCTTCCAATTATGATTTCAGAAATTGTGAATGTGATTTACTTATCTATTTGATTGATAACTTGTTTATGTATGTGGGTTGAGGGTCGACACTTAATTTGCATGCCTAAACTTGATACTAGAATATAAGGGAATTTCACCTAATCGTTATTAACTTATATTCATAAGTAGTGAAAGTCGCTAGTCACGATTGCGTTAAGTAAATCCTAGGCAAGAGTAACATGCGTATCCCATAGTTATGAATGCCTCGTCGATGCTTATGATGTCCATTGAACTTAATGATCTTTGATATGTGTCCCTATCATGCGTATTCCATAGTTAGGGTCCTTGATAAGAATAATTTGGTTGTAATGCGTATTCCATTCAATTCAATGAATCTAGGGAAATCTGAGAATTAATTGGTGCAATCTAGTTAATTTGGGGCATTGTCATTTATGGTTTGTTGGAAGAGTAATTGGAGATTGAGTTGTATGCATATGTTCATGTGTGGATAAGGAACCCTCTAACTAGCTTCTCACCATTCTATTTAATCACAATCTGTTTTGCTTTACATTTGTTTTTAAAGTTTGAGTTTTAAAGTTTTAATTTCGTCAAAATCATTCCCCCATTTATTTCAAAGTGTTAGATTAGTTAGAAATCCATTTAGTTGTGTTTTTAAGTGTTTTGAGTCAAGTCATAGTCCAAATTCGTCCAAACTAGTGTTAGGTACTCAAAACTGCCCAGAAAGTGGTTTTAAGGCAGTTTTGAGCCTTTTAGTTACTGTTTTGAGTTTTTAGTTTGTTTAGGTGTTTTAAACCCTAGTTTTGCATTAATTGAGTCTAGTTTAGTGTTCTACAGTATATTTTTATGTTCTTGAGTCAGTTTTACAGTGATTAGCATCCCTAGTTAATCCCCGGTTAGAACGATCCCTATTTGCTCATATACTACAATTGTCATCCATAGGGTTTAATTTGCCGCACCAAGGAGGAGGAGGAGAAGGAAGCTTGGGAGTTCATGCAATTCAAGTTCGCGTCGCTGGAATTTCTAGGTGTTTCTTTTCCTTTGATTTCAATGTTTAAATTCTATTCTCTTTGTTTTGTGCATATGAGGAACTAAACCCCCCCTTGGCTAGGGGGGATTCGAAATACATGTTTATGCTTGCGATATGATTTGATTACTTCTAATTGCGTTTCATAAGTTGTGAATTCAATTTACTTATCTATGTGAATTATATTGATTTGTGTGTGTTGGTTGAGAGTGCACGCTTAATTATCATGCATAAATTGAATGCTAGGATATAAGGAAATTTCACCTAATCGTTATGGACTTATATTCACAAGTAGTAAAGGTTGATGATCTCAATCGCGTTAAGTAAATTCTTGGCATAAGTTTCATGCAATCATAGTAACAAGTGCTTCGTCAATGCTTATGGTTTTCATAGAACTTAATGATTCTTGCTTGTATCTCTATTATGCAATCATGTAGGGGACTTGTGGGGAATGCTTTGGGTTGTCGTATGCAATCATCCAATTCAATAACGTTAGGAAAATCTGAAGGTTAATTTAAGCGGACCTAATTAACTTGGGGCGTTGAGAATTCATGGTTTATTGAAAAGCAATTGGAAATCGTTTTGAATGCAAGTATAAACCATCCATTGTTTATAGCCAAATTCGTTTTAAATTCTGTTTTGATTTACAAGTTTATGTTTTGTTTTCAATTTCGTAAAAACCAAATCCCCCTTTGTTTTCAAGTGTCAAATTAGTTAGAAAGTGTGTTAGTTTGTGTTTTTAAGTGTTTTGAGTCAAGTTAAACCCAATTTTCGTCAAAATCTTGTTTAGAGTTCAAAACTGCCCAGGAAGTGGTTTTAAGGCAGTTTTGAGTGTTTTTGTGTTATTTTGAGTCTTTTGGTTTGTTTTGGCGTTTTAAGTTATAGTTTCACATTCGTTGAGTCTAGTTAGTGTTTTTAAACTTGTTTTTACGTTTTTGAGTCAATTTCAAGTGATTTTGCAATCGCTCCTAATCCCCGTCCTAGAACGATCCCTACTTACATACTTTGCTACAATTGATAAAAAGAGGGTTAATTTGAGTGCTAGTTAATATCATATCACTAACATAATAAACATGGCAGAAACGAAATAAACAACAAAGAGAAAGGTTTAGGAACGCAAATCTGGAATTGGAGTGATTCCTTGGTCTTCCTTTGTTGCATGCATGGGTTGCCTCCGAAGTTTGCTTTAACGTCTTGCAGCCGGACGATACTTTTATTCACTCCCCATTGGAGCCCACGACATGGAATTGCTTAAAACACTAAACTAGACTCAAAGAACACAAAACTAAAAGTTAAAACACTTAAACAAACCTAAAACCCAAAACAGCAACTAGAAGACTCAAAACTGCCTAAAAACCACTTTCTGGGCAGTTTTGAGCACCTACACTAATTTGGACGAATTTGGCAAAACTTATGACTCAAAACACTTAAAAACACCAAAGAGGACAGATTATGAAGACTCAAACTTAACAAAATATGGGGGAATTGTGTTTGGACGAATTTGAACTAAATGCACAGATTGTAATTTAAAACAGATTGTAAACTAAATGTGATGAATCAATGGGTGATGGAATGGCTAAGGGGTTCTTCTCCACACATGAAATTTATGCAACGTAAATCGATTTCCAGTTATCAATTCAATAAGTTATGAACCTCGACACTCCAAGTTAATTAGGTTCGCTTAAATTAACTTTTAGATTTCCCTAGAATCATTGAATTGGATGAATATGCATCGCAAACAAATTATTCCTAACAAGTTCTCTATATGAACAGCACGATAAAGATACAAGTTAGAATCATTAAGTTCTTTGGAAATCATAAGCATCGACAAGGCATTCGTAACTATGAAAAGCATGATAATCTTGCCAGGAATCTACTTAACACGATCGTGACTAGCGACCTTCACTACTTGCGAATATAAATTCATAACGATTAGGTGAGACAAATTTATATCCTAGCACCAAATTCAAGCATGCAAATTAAGCGTGCACTCTCAATCAACATACAAGAACAAGTTTTGAATTAAACGGTTAAGCAAATTGTATTCACGACTTATGAAACGATAACTGGAAGTAATCAACTTATTTCACATAAATAAACATGGTTTCGAATACACCCTTAGCCAAAACGAATTTAGCCAATCATACTCAATGAAAAACAAAGATTACAAGAAGTAGACATTGAAATATAAGATAGAATACACCTAAAATTGTTCAACAACTCAGATTGAAGAAGCCAAACAACTTTGTGAACTGTCTCCTTCTCTTCCCCTTGCGGCAGATTGGAATGATGTGGTTTCTGGGCTGTTTTTGTGATGTAGAATGGATTATGGGTGGTATAGAGGCATGGCAAGGCTTGGGGATGGTGTGTGGATGTTGGGTGGAAGGTGTGGAGATGAAGAATGGTGGTGGAAATCGGCTGGAATGAAGGAGAAGTGGTTTCTGAGGTTGTGGATGGGTTTTGACGAATTTGGGAGAGTGTGTGGCTGAATGGGATATTTTGTGGCTGCACACACTTGTTTATTTAAAGGGATTAGGAAATTAAAAACCCTAGCTAATTAGGTAAACAGAAATTTAAGTCAAATGCTTCTAAAAATAGGAAATCAAATCAGAAAATAAAAGGAAAGGTGACGGGAAATTCGGCCAGGTTTTAAAGCAAAACAAGGAAGGTGTTTTAAATCAGATTTTTGGGAAAGAAACCCTCTCCCTTGCACGGCAAGGAAGAGGAAAGGGTGAGGGAAGTGCGGCACATGTCCTAGAGTGGTTTAGGCTTTTGTTTTGTGTCCTAGAATGCTTAGAAAATCTTCATAATTGTTGGAACTTTTAGGGACAATTAGGAAAAATCAAACCAAAGTAGGAAACCTTGGCTTAACTTTCCTACTTCAAATAGGAATCCTTGTTGGAGTAGGAATCCTTATTGGAGTAGGAATCCTTGTTCTTCTAGGACTCCTCATTTGATTAGGAATCCTTCGTTGATTAGGAATCCTTCTTCGTGTAAGCACTTTCCTACTTCAACTAGGAAACCTTGTTCAAGTAGGAATCATCATCTTCAAATCTTCAAATTCGTCCAAACCTTGGCTCCAAATATGTGACATGCATTCCAAACTCCATTTTGCTCCAAAATGCTCCAAAATGCCTCTTCTTGCATCCTTTGGCCTTAAAACCTGAAAACACATAAAACTGACTTTAAACACTAAAATAGCTAAGTAAACACATCCTAAATGCACGAGAACAAGCCAATTAAGTAGCATAAATATGCTCCTATCAGGTTGAGCTAGGCAACTTGCCTTGCTCTCTGAATTGCCCCATGAACTCCGCAATCTGCCCTACTTGCTTCTCCAACTCGTCCACCTTCTTATCCTTAATTTGCATACTCTGCGCCATAGAAGTTAGTAATTGAAAATTTTGATCATTATCAATTGAAGAACCTGATTTGTTTTCGGCAGGTTGTGCTTGGGGTTGAGTTGGTGCAAATGGCTTTTGATAGAAACCCGGGGGTTGTTGCCTAAATGCGCTCTGTTGTTGGCCTTGTTACGGTTCTCGCCATTTGAAGTTTGGATGATCCCTCCAACCGAGATTGTAAGTATTAGAAAAGGGATCACCTCTTTGTTGGTATGGCTGCCCAAAACCCACTGCATTGAGGGTCTCGTACCCTCCGTTCTCAATCAATTGTGGGCACTTGTCCGTAGGGTGTCCTTGCATGGAACATACGCCACACGCACTTACATTCTGTACTTTTGGCCCTTTTCCCTTGCAATTTCTGATTGTTTTAACCTAATTCCTTGTGGATTTGGGTTTTTCTAATCCATATCTGATTCTCCTAGGGTTTTAAGTGCCTATATATACTCATGTTAACCCATAAATCAGACCACCACTCACCACAATTCACAATTACTTCCAGAAATTCGTCCAACCCTCTCTACACTCTTGCCGCACCCACCAAACACCATTCTACACCTTTGCCGCACCATCCCCTTCCCCTAAACACTCATACATCCCTCCATAACCATTCATCCATACACATAAGGCCCTAAACCTGTCCCTAAGTCCCTTGCCGCACCAAGGAGGAGGAGAGGGATGCTTGGAAGCTCATGCAATTCAAGTTCGCGTCGCTGGAATTTCTAGGTGTTTCTTTTCCTTTGCTTTCAATGTTTAAATTCAATTCTCTTTGTTTTGTGTGTATGAGGAACTAAACCCCCCCTTGGCTAGGGGGGGATTCAAAATACATGTTTATGCTTGCGTTATGATTTGATTACTTCTAATTGCGTTTCATAAGTTGTGAATTCAATTTACTTATCTATGTGAATTACATTGATTTGTGTGTGTTGGTTGAGAGTGCACGCTTAATTATCATGCATAGATTGAATGCTAGGATATAAGGAAATTTCACCTAATCGTTATGGAATTATATTCACAAGTAGTAAAGGTTGATGATCTCAATCGCATTAAGTAAATTCTTGGCATAAGTTTCATGCAATCATAGTAACAAGTGCTTCGTCAATGCTTATGGTTTTCATAGAACTTAATGATTCTTGCTTGTATCTCTATTATGCAATCATGTAGGGGACTTGTGGGGAATGCTTTGGGTTGTCGTATGCAATCATCCAATTCAATAACGTTAGGAAAATCTGAAGGTTAATTTAAGCGGACCTAATTAACTTGGGGCATTGAGAATTCATGGCTTATTGAAAAGCAATTGGAAATCGTTTTGTATGCAAGTATAACATGTGTGGAGATGAACCCCTTAGCTAGCCTTCCATTCACCCATTTAAATCAAATTCGTTTTTACAATCTGTCCTAATTTACAAAGTTTGTTTTGTTTTTAAATTCGTCCAAAACCAATCCCCCTTTGTTTCAAAGTGTCAAATTAGTTAGTAAGTGTTTTCCTTTGTGTTTTTAAGTGTTTTGATTCAAGTTAAAACCCAAATTCGTCCAATTTGGTGCTTAGTGTCCAAAACTGCCCAGATTGTGTTTTTAAGGCAGTTTTGAGTGTTTTGGGGCAGTTTTGAGTCTTTTGGTTTGTTTTGGTGTTTTAAAGTTTAGTTTTGCATTCTTTGAGTCTAGTTAAGTGTTTTAAACTTGTTTTTACGTTTTTGAGTCAATTCCAAGTGATTTTGCAGTCCCTCCTAATCCCCGGTCTAGAACGATCCCTACTTACATTCCATACTACAATTGATAAAAAGAGGGTTAATTTGAGTGCTAGTTAAATATCATATCAGGAATCCTTCGTTGATTAGGAATCCTTCGTTGATTAGGAATCCATCGTCGATTAGGAATCCTTCGTCAATTAGGTATCCTCCTTCATGTAAGCACTTTCCTACTTCAACTAGGAAACCTTGTTCAAGTAGGAATCATCATCTTCAAGTCTTCAAATTCGTCCAAACCTTGGCTCCAAATATGTGACATGCATTCCAAGCTCCATTTTGCCCCAAAATGCTCCAAAATGCATCTTCTTGCATCCTTTGGCCTTAAAACCTGAAAACACATCAAACTAGCTTAAAAGACTACTTTAACTAAGGAAACACCATGGAAATGCATAAGAACTAGCTAACTAAGGCGCATAAATATGCTCCTATCAAATTCCCCCACACTTAGCTTTTGCTAGTCCTCGAGCAAAACAAAGAAATAAAACAAAACAAAACAACTAAAACACAACCTAAACCTTCCAACATTTGTCTCAGGGATTTCCAATGAACATGACATGTTAAAAATCGTTATCCCCACAGATTTGAGTCATCTTTACATTTAAGCACATACTTAATCATAGTCACTACTTACTTGTTCACAATTAATCAATTAAAACAATGTTTTGAATGTAGTAACATGCCTTAGAGAATTCGCTCAATTCCTTACAAGATATGCACTCAATTTTCACTCAGATTTTCTAACTACACACCCTATACTAGTTATATGTGAGAAGATTGATGTAGATATGAAAACGAACGCTCACATATATGTATCACAAAGAAAGCAATTTCTGGAGTTAATAAGCATGTTTAGATATGATCTCATGAATGGAATGCTACTACTTAGATGCGAGAACCAGTGACACCATATGCTCATACCAAATTCAAACTCCACAAATTGAAACACATAACACTCAAGATAAAAGTTAAGGGTTGTAATGGGGCTTGGGGTGTTGGTTAACAAGGAAAGGATAGGGAAAACAAACGTTCTTCAATCAATAGTAAGCAAAGCAATGAAATTGAGACTTAGAATTCACTTAGATTGCAGAAATTAACTTTAAAACACAAGGGGAAGACTTAAACAACTCCTTAGGGCCGAATTCATTGTTTTGGACCCTTACTTCAACAAAGAATACTTTGGAACTCTTTTTCTCAACTTTTCAATTCTTTTTCCACGATTTTTTTTTCTTTTCTTTTCTTTCCACACGTGCCTATGGCACACAAAATCACAAAAGAAATACTTCCCCCACACTTGTTTTCTGCCAACATAAATCAAAAGGAATTCAATTTGAATCATGCTTTACTATGCTTTAAGAACAAGGTATGGATGGTCCTAATCTAGGCTAAGTGAGGTTAATATGGTTAACAAGGAATGTAGGCTAACAAGGCTCAATGAGGTTAACTTAAACATATAATGATATGGGATACATGGCAGTTTGGCTTTGGTGGTGGTAACTACACAACTTCATCTTGAATATGTGTTATGCAAATCAATAACATGCTTTGAATGAAATGGGCATGAGTTCTAGCATTTGGAACTAAATGATGAAACGCCTTCTAAGTAGTAACCAAGCAAAGAATAATGAGATCATGCAACGACTTTAGAAAACAATAATGCACTGATTTTAACTCTCCAAATAAACGTTTAGGCTCAAGTCTCACAAGGTTGTAGCGTTTGTTTGAGTTCCTTCCTTCAAGCATGTTACAAAAACTAATTTTTATCCTTTGTGGTTGCATGTGAATTCATAAGCTATAACCACAACCAAGCATAAGCAAAGAGTAATTCAAACTTTCATCATGTTAATAACTTTCTTTAACAGCCATGCAATTACAAACCGAATCCTCATCATTGTGTTGGAAGGTACCCTAAGACACAAACACACAAAAACAACTCTTTTTGGGTTTTTCAAATCAATTTTTGAAATTTTTATGTGATTTTCGGATTTTTGCATCAAAACACACTAAAACACACCAAAACTGCTCAAAAACACTTAAAAACAGCAAGGAACAAGTCTCCAAGTTAAGGGTGATAAAATCCCACGAATTTGCATCTAAAACACTTAGTTACCCCCCCCCCACACTTAAATCAAACATTGTCCTCAATGTTTCAAGCATAAAACCACACTAAACAAAAAGAAACACACAAACAGCAAGTAAATAACAAAACTGGGCAGATTAGAAACAAGCAACAAAGTGAAGGGTTTGAGGAACGCAAATCTGGAATTGGAGTGATTCCTAGGGCTTCCTTTGTTGAATTGCATGGGTTGCCTCCCAAGTAGCGCTTTCTTTAACGTCGTAAATCCGGACGAAAAGCCTATTCACTCTCCATTTGTGCCCACGACACCCAAAGAAATATCATCCACGGTTTGTTCAACAAAGTTCTCATAATATGGCTTCAACCGGTGTCCGTTCACTTGGAATTCATGACCTGTTTTGAGACTTTGAATCTGGATGGCACCATAAGAAGATACGTTAGTAATAACAAAAGGTCCAATCCACTTAGATCGTAACTTACCGGGAAACAACCGTAAACGAGAATTAAATAGCAACACTTTCTGCCCAATTGTGAATGTTTTCCCTCTAATCATCTTGTCATGAAATGCCTTGGTCTTCTCTTTATAAATTCGAGCATTCTCATAAGCATCATGCCTAATCTCTTCAAGCTCGTTCAATTGAAGCTTTCGATGATTTCCAGCCGTGTCCACATCCATATTGAAAGTCTTGACTGCCCAATGTGCCTTGTGTTCAAGCTCCACGGGTAGATGGCATGGTTTGCCATAAACTAGCCGAAATGGGGACATGCCAATGGGCGTCTTGTAAGCCGTTCGATATGCCCATAATGCATCGTCTAACCGTAAGCTCCAATCCTTCCTTGTAGGCCCAACAGTCTTCTCAAGAACTTGTTTGATCTCACGGTTGGAAACAACGGCTTGGCCATTTGTTTGAGGATGGTAAGGTGTGGATACTTTATGATTGACATTGTACTTCCTCAACAACGCCTCAATGGTCCGGTTGCAAAAGTGAGACCCCCCATCACTAATGATCACACGTGGCATGCCAAACCTTGCAAAGATGTTAGTTCTAATAAAATCTGCAACCACTTTAGAATCATTAGTCCGGGTGGCTTTTGCTTCCACCCATTTTGACACATAATCAACCGCAAGCAATATATACATGAAACCATACGAAGAAGGAAAGGGACCCATAAAATCAATACCCCAAACATCAAAAATTTCAACATTTAGGATAGAAACTTGTGGCAATTGGTCCTTAGCACCTATATTTCCGGTTCTTTGACATTTATCACATGTCAAGCAAAAAGTTCTAGCATCTTTAAAGATACTAGGCCAATAAAATCCACATTGTAACACTTTATGAGCTGTTCTTTGCGTGCCAAAATGGCCACCACATGCATATGTGTGACAAAAACTTAAAATTGAACGAAATTCAGAATCATGCACACAATGACGAACAATTTGATCCGGGCAAAATTTCCACAGATAAGGATCATCCCACACACAAAACCGTGCATCATGCCTAAGTTTATCATGTTGGTGCCTAGTGTAAGTGCTTGGAATTCGTTTTGTCACCAAAAAGTTCACCAAATCAGCATACCAAGGCTCACTAACCTTTATGGACAACAATTGTTCATCGGGGAATGTCTCCAAAATCGGCACAGACTCTTCATTATGCACCATTCGGCTTAGGTGGTCAGCCACCACGTTCTCACTTCCTTTCTTGTCACGAATCTCGATGTCGAACTCTTGAAGTAGCAACATCCAACGAATTAGCCGTGGCTTGGCCTCCTTTTTGGTGAGTAAGTACTTCAACGCTGCATAGTCAGTGAAAACAATTACTTTAGTACCAATGAGATATGATCTAAACTTATCTAAAGCAAAAACAACGGCAAGAAGTTCTTTTTCTGTAGTGGAATAGTTCAATTGTGCATCATTCAATGTCCGTGAGGCATAGTAGATGACATGCGGCTTCTTTTCCTTCCTTTGTCCCAAAACAGCTCCTAATGCGTAGTCGGATGCATCGCACATAAGCTCGAAAGGTAGGCTCCAATCCGGTGGCACAATGATGGGTGTCGTGGTCAACAACTCCTTGAGTTGATTGAATGATGCTTTGCACTCCTTGGTGAATTCAAACGCCACATCTTTTTGTAGGAGTCGGCAAAGAGGTTGTGCTATCTTCGAGAAATCTTTGATAAACCTACGATAAAATCCTGCATGGCCAAGAAACGAACGAACCTCTCTAACCGAAGTCGGAGAGGGTAAGTGACGTACAAGATCTATTTTCGACTTATCAACCTCAATACCCTTTTTAGAGATTATATGACCTAAAACGATGCCTTGTTTAACCATAAAATGACACTTTTCCCAATTAAGAACAAGGTTAGTTTCAATGCAACATTTTAAGATCAAACTTAGATTATGCAAGCAACTATCAAACGAATCACCAAAGACGCTAAAATCATCCATAAACACTTCAATTATCTTTTCTATATAATCAGAAAATATGCTCATCATGCATCTTTGAAATGTAGCAGGTGCATTACATAAACCAAAAGGCATGCGACGATATGCAAATGTACCAAACGGGCATGTAAAAGTGGTTTTTTCTTGGTCCTCGGGTGCAATGACAATTTGATTATAACCAGAATAACCATCAAGAAAACAATAGAAAGCATAACCCGCTAACCTCTCAAGCATTTGGTCAATGAATGGCAATGGGAAGTGGTCCTTCCTCGTGGTGGCGTTTAGCTTCCTATAGTCAATGCACACCCTCCAACCGGTTTGAATGCGTTGAGGGACAAGCTCATTCTCGGCATTAGCTACCACCGTCACTCCGGATTTCTTTGGTACGCATTGAACGGGCGAAACCCACCTACTATCCGAGATTGGATAGATAACCCCACAATCTAGAAGCTTTATGATCTTCTTTTTCACAACTTCCATCATAGGAGGGTTGAGACGGCGTTGAGCCTCTCGAGCTGTTTTAGACCCCTCCTCCAAAAGTATGCGATGCATGCATGTAGTAGGGCTTATACCTTTAATGTCGGCCAATGTCCAACCTAGGGCAGATTTGAACTCTTTCAAGATGCGCACTAGTTTCTCCTCTTCTTGTGCCGTGAGGGAGGAGGAAATGATGGCCGGTAGTGTTTCATTTTCTCCCAAGAAAATGTACTTCAAATGGCTTGGCAAAGGCTTGAGTTCAAGGATATGTGCCTGAATTATGGATGGAAGCAATTTGTTAGTCGAAATGGGAATGGACTCACGGTTAGTATACTTACCATCAAGCTTAGGTGAGGACTCAAGGGCAGCCACGGCATGGGATGACTCTTGTATGCCGTGGGTTACCCTAGAATCTGCCCACTTGGTTTTGAATTCTATGCCTCTTGTAATGACTTTTTCAAGCGCATCGGCATTCAAATCTTCGAGATATCCCTGCGCCAAAGAGTCAATTATATCAATAGAGAAACATGAATGGTCCTCACTAGGGTACTTAATGGAATCGGAAAGATTAAAATTAACAACTTCCCCATCAAATTCCATGGACAAAGTTCCACTATACACATCAATCTTTGTCCGGGCCGTCTTCATGAATGGCCTTCCAAGTAGAATGGGCAGCGAAGGAGCATGGTCCGATTCATCCATTTCGAGGACATAGAAATCCGCCGGGAAGACTAAATGATTAACCTGCACAAGAACATCTTCCAAAACTCCCTTTGGATAGGCGTTAGATCTATCGGCCAATTGTATTATTACCCCATCCTTTTTCAATGCTCCTAAGTTCATAGATGCATAAATGGAATATGGCATAACATTTATAGAAGCACCTAAATCAAGCATGGCAGATTCAAATCTAGTGTTACCAATGACACACGGAATGGTAAAACTACCCGGATCTTTGCATTTGGGAGGTAGTTTGCGTTGCAAGATGGCGGACACATTCTCGCCTACCTTTACCACTTCCTTAGTCGACATCCTCTTCCTAGTGGTACACAACTCCTTCAGAAACTTGGCGTACCTCGGAACTTGCTTGATT
This sequence comes from Malus x robusta, assembly GCA_963082935.1. Classification (NCBI taxonomy): domain Eukaryota; kingdom Viridiplantae; phylum Streptophyta; class Magnoliopsida; order Rosales; family Rosaceae; genus Malus; species Malus x robusta. Next base: position 17,499,432 of record OY720340.1, on the reverse strand, counting down.
GCATCCAACAAAGGTATGTTTACTTGAACTTTCCTAAATGTTTCAAGGATGTCCTTTTCGGCTTCCTCCTTCTTCGTTTGCATAAACCTACTAGGAAAAGGAACATTCGAAGGCACAACATTAGTAGAAACCGAATTTGACACATTCTTACCTTTATTGGATGTGATGTGAAAATTGACTTGACACACAAATTAAACCCTATGGATGACAATTGTAGTATATGAGCAAATAGGGATCGTTCTAACCGAGGATTAACTAGGGATGCTAATCACTGTAAAACTGACTCAAGAACATAAAAATATACTGTAGAACACTAAACTAGACTCAATTAATGCAAAACTAGGGTTTAAAACACCTAAACAAACTAAAAACTCAAAACAGCAACTAAAAGGCTCAAAACTGCCTTAAAACCACTTTCTGGGCAGTTTTGAGTACCTAACACTAGTTTGGACGAATTTGGACTATGACTTGACTCAAAACACTTAAAAACACAACTAAATGGATTTCTAACTACTCTAACACTTTGAAATAAATGGGGGAATGACTTTGACGAAATTAAAACTTTAAAACTCAACTTTAAAAACAAATGTAAAGCAAAACAGATTGTGATTAAATAGAATGGTGAGAAGCTAGTTAGAGGGTTCCTTATCCACACATGAACATATGCATACAACTCAATCTCCAATTACTCTTCCAACAAACCATAAATGACAATGCCCCAAATTAACTAGATTGCACCAATTAATTCTCAGATTTCCCTAGATTCATTGAATTGAATGGAATACGCATTACAACCAAATTATTCTTATCAAGGACCCTAACTATGGAATACGCATGATAGAGACACATATCAAAGATCATTAAGTTCAATGGACATCATAAGCATCGACGAGGCATTCATAACTATGGGATACGCATGTTACTCTTGTCTAGGATTTACTTAACGCAATCGTGACTAGCGACTTTCACTACTTATGAATATAAGTTAATAACGATTAGGTGAAATTCCCTTATATCCTAGTATCAAGTTTAGGCATGCAAATTAAGTGTCGACCCTCAACCCACATACATAAACAAGTTATCAATCAAATAGATAAGTAAATCACATTCACAATTTCTGAAATCATAATTGGAAGAAATCAAATCATATAAAACATATGTCCATGGCTTCAAATTCACCTCTAACTAAAAAAAAATTAGTTCCACATGTTTAACATACTTGAAAAGCAAATTAAATTAAACATGAAAACAGAAACAAGAGAAGAAAGAACTCCAAACACTCCACTAATGGCAGATTGCATGTGCAAGGTTTCTCCCTTCTTTGGACTGCACGGCACTACTTCTTTCTCCTTCAATGGTGGCTGCACGAGGTGGTGATGGTGGTGGAAAGGTGCGGCTGTGATGAATTTAGGGCAGAAAGTTTGGGATTTGGAGATGGAAGGTTGCGGCAAGGATGAATTGTGGCAGAAATATGGGAGTTTGGGGGTGGAAGGTTGCGGCAAGGAGAGAACTAGGGTTTTTGGCGTGAATGAATGATATGGGGGATGGTGGTTCGGCCAAAAGGTTTAACAAGTATATATAGGCACCCAAAAACCCTAGTAAATCAGGTTAGGGTTTTTAGAAGCCCAAATCCATCATAAATTAGGTTAAACAATCAGATTTTTAATGGGAATGAGGCCTAGGGTGCAGCTGGTTTGCTAGGGTTTAATATGAGCCTTCTAGAATGCCTTGCAAGGCAAGGCAATCAAAGATTCTAGAACCCTAGGTGCGGCAAAGGCTTAGAAGTCAGAAATATTCAATGGGCTAGGGTGTAGGTGCGGCATTAAGTGAGGATCCAAGATGAATTGGGCTAGGAAGGTGCGGCCTTGTCCAAGAGGTAAGGATGGGTCATCTAGAAGCCCAAAGCCAAGAATAGAAACTCTCACAAATGGAAACCTCCGAGAATAGAAACTTCCAACTTTAGAAACTTTGGTTTCTAATTCTGAATTCTTTGTTCTTCACTTTCATTTCTTCATTTCTTAAGCTCCCTTGACCTTCAAACTCGTCCATTCCTTGTGCTCCAAGCCTGTACTTTTCAATCCAAGCTCACTTTTGCTCTAAAATGCTCCATTTTGCCATCTTTTATGTATTATGCCCCTTTGAACCTGAAAACACATGAAAGTAGCTCAAAAGACTAATTTAACGCAGAAAACATAACGAAGATGCATAAGAACTAGCTAACTAAGGCGCATAAATATGCTCCTATCAGGATGAATTGGACAGATTTGGAACACTAGGAGCTTGCGGCAAAGGTGGAACCACCTTTGCCGTGGGTGGGCATGCTTCCTCCTCCTCTTGTTGAAGTTTTTCATCCTCTTTGTGACCTGTTTTTGATGAAGAACCTGCCCCAACCTCCTTACCACTTCTTAGGGTGATTGCTTTTGCACTTTCGAACCCTCCCTTCGGATTTGGAATGGTGGAACTAGGGAGTTGTCCGGGGTCTCGAAACTTACCTACAAACTCGGCAATCTGCCCAATTTGTTTCTCAAGTTGATCCACCCTTTTGTCTTGGTTTTGCATAGCCTTAGCTTGATCTTCCTGCCCATTAGACAACTTAGTTAGTATCTTAAGAAGTGCATCATTGTCAAGAGACGTACCTGAGGCACTTGGGCCGGATTGAGCTTGATTTTGGGGTGGGCCGTAGGTTTTGGGAAAGAACCCCGGGGGTTGTTGCCTAAAGCCTCCTTGATTTTGAGGTTGTTGGGGCTCCCTCCACTTGAAATTTGGGTGGTCTCTCCAACCGGGATTATATGTGTTTGAATATGGATCGTTCCTTGGTTGGTTTTGACCTTGAAACCCAATTGCATGGGCGCTTTCCCATCCACCATTTTCAATCAACTGTGGACACTTTTCAGAGACATGTCCTTGGATGGAACATACGCCACATACAATTGGTCCTTGCATCTTCATGCCCTCGGCCATCTGAGACACAAGAGAAGTAAGATTAGCCAATTGTGAATGAATATTGGATGTAGACTTACCTCATTAACTTGTTGTCGTGAAGGTCCTCTTTGGCCTACACCCTCGTACTGTTGAGCGTTCAACGCTCTATTAGCAATCAAGATCTTGGCAGTGATGTGAAAATTGACTTAACACACAAATTAAACCCTATGGATGACAATTGTAGTATATGAGCAAATAGGGATCGTTCTAAACCGGGGATTAACTAGGGATGCTAATCAATGTGAAACTGACTCAAGATCATAAAAACATAAACTAAATCAATTTCTAACTAATCTAACACTTTAAAATAAATGGGGGATTGATTCTTACGAAATTGAAATTAAAACAGAAACTTGTAAACAACTTCAAACAAAACAGATTGTGATGAAATAGAATGATGAGAAACTTAGTTAGAGGGTTCCTTATCCACACATGAACATATGCATATAATTTGATTCCCAGTTATGACTTCAACAAACAATGAATGACAATGCTCCAAGTTAATTAGGTTCGCTTAAATTAACTTTCAGATTTCCCTAGATTCATTGGATTGAATGGAATACGCATTACAACCAAATAATTCCTCATCAAAGTCCCTAACTATGGAATACGCATGATAGAGACATTCAACAAAATCATTAAGTTCAACGGAAATCATAAACATCGACTAGGCATTCATAACTATGGAATACGCATGTTAATCCAACCTAGGGTTTACTTAAACACAATCGTGACTAGCGATCTTTACTACTCATAAATATAAGTTCATAACGATTAGGTGAAATTCCCTTATATTCTAGCATCAAGTTTAGGCATGCAAATTAAGTGTCGACCCTCAACCCACATACATAAACAAGTTCTTAATCAAAACAGAAAAGTAAACCACATCTAAAGTTCATGAATTCATAACTGGAGTAAATCAAATCATAACCAACATATGTTCATGGCTTCAAATTCGCCTCTAACTCAAAAAAAATTAGTTCCACATGTTTAACATAATTGAAGAACGAATTAAATTAAACATGAAAACAGAAACAAGAGAAGAAAGAACTCCAAACACTCCACTAATGGCAGATTGCATGTGCAAGGTTTCTCCTTTCTTTGGACTGCACGGCACTACTTCTTTCTCCTTCAATGGTGGCTGCACGAGGTGGTGATGGTGGTGGAAAGGTGCGGCAAGGATGAATTTAGGGCAGAAAGTTGGGGATTTGGAGATGGAAGGCTGCGGCAAGGAAGAAAAATGGCTAGAATTGTGTTTTTGGGATTTTTGGATGTCTAGAATGGTGTGGCTGGAAGTATGGACGAAAATTCATATATATAGGCACCTAAAACCCTAAAGAAATCAGGTTAGATAATGGGCTAGGGTTTAGGTGCGGCTAGGGTTGAAAATCCACAAGGAATTAGGTTAAACAATCAGATTTTTGCATGGGACAAGGCCTAGGGTGCGGCTGGTTTGTTAGGGTTAGAGATGGGCATTCTAGAATGCCTTACAAGGCAAGGAAATCAGGAATTTTAAAACCCTAGGTGCGGCATAGGATTAGGGAGATTAGATTTGTCAATGGGCTAGGGTTTAGGTGCGGCATAAGGTGAATATCCACAAAGAATTAGGGCCTAAGTCCACTTAGTTTTAGAAAGGGATTTGTATAACCCAAATCCACAACGAAAGGCCCTAATAAGTCAGAATTTAAGAGGGAATGGGCTAGGAAGTGCGGCTCAAGTCCAAGAGGTAAGGATAGGTCATCCAAAAGCCCAATGCCAAGAATAGAAACTCTAAAAAACGGAAACCTCCAAGAATAGAAACTTCCAACATTAGAAACTTTGGTTTCCAATTCCGAATTCTTTGTTCTTCACTTTCATTTCTTCGTTTCTTAAGCTTCTTTGACCTTCAAACTCGTCCATTTCTTGTGCTCCATTAGCATACACAACATTCCAGATCAATTTTGCTCTAAAATGCTCCATTTCGCCCTTTTTGCACACTTTGTCTCTAAAACCTGAAATGGCACGAAACAGACTTTAAACATTGAAATAACTCAAGAAAAACAACATAAATGCATGAGAACAAGCCCACTAAGTCGCATAAATATGCTCCTCTCAGGCAGCCATGGGTGTTTTGTCCACTAATGCTCCCCCCGCCGAAGCATCAAGCATTTGACGTTCTAGAGGTAGGAGACCCTCGTAGAAGTATTGCAAAAGCAACTCCTCCTTCATCTGATGCTGTGGACAAGAAGCAACAAGTGATTTAAATCGTTCATAATATGTAGGAAAAGACTCACTGATGCGAAATAGATAAGCACACAAATTAAACCCTATTTGTGACAATTGTAGTAATGATGTAAGTAGGGATCGTTCTAACCGGGGATTAACTAGGGGTACTAATCACTTGAAAAACTGAATTAGAAACGTATAAACAAAGTTTAGAATACTAGATTAGACTCAAAGAATGTAAAATTAAAATTTAAAACACCAAAACAAAGCAAAGGAACCAAAACAGCAAATAAACACTCAAAACTGCCTTAGAAGCACAATCTGGGCAGTTTTGAGTACTAACACAAATTTGGACGAATTTATGTTATAACTTGACTCAAAACACTAGAAAACATAAACTAACACACTTTCTAACTAATCTAGGACTCTAAAATAAAGGGGGATTTTGTTTTGACGAAAATTAAAATAAAGAAAACAGATTGGAAAATAGGGCAGATTGTAAAACAAAGACAGATTATAAAATAAAATTGTAATGAATTAATGGATGATGGAATAGCTAAGGGGTTCTTCTCCACACATGAAATATATGCAACCTAAATCAATTTCCAGTTATCAATTTAATAAGTTATAAACCTCGACACTCCAAGTTAATTAGGTCCGCTTAAATTAACCTTCAGATTTCCCTAGAATCATTGAATTGGATGAATATGCATCGCAAACAAATTATTCCTAACAAGTTCTCTATATGAACAGCATGATAAAGACACAAGTTAGAATCATTACGTTCTTTGGAAATCATAAGCATCGACAAGGCATTCGTAACTATGAAAAGCATGATACTCTTGCCAGGAATCTACTTAACACGATCGTGACTAGCGACCTTCACTACTTACGAATATAAATTCATAACGATTAGGTGAAACAAACTTATACCCTAGCATCAAATTCAAGCATGCAAATTAAGCGTGCACTCTCAATCAACATACAAGAATAAGTTCTAAATCAAACGGTTAAGCAAATTGTATTCACGACTTATGCAACGATAACTGGAAGTAATCAATTTATTTCACATAAATAATCATGGTTTTGAATCCCCCCTTAGCCAAGGGGGGTTTAGTTCCTCATACTCGCAAAGCAAGATCATCAACGAATTCTCCTTCCTCCTTGTTGCGGCAGAGAACTTTAGAACAGGTTTTGGGTGGTATTTAGGGTGTAGAAGGGATGGGGAATGGTAGGGAAAGGTTTAGGGTTGATGGGTGGTACGGCTAGGGTTGATTTTGGGCAGAAAATATGGAATATGGTGGTGGAAAGGTGCGGCAAAGAGAGCCTCTTTGTTTCTGACGTGAATGATGTATATGGGAGATGATGATCTGATCTAGGGGTTATAATGAGTTTACATAGGCATCCAAAACCCTAGGGTAATCAGATTAGGGTTTCTAGAAGCCCAAATCCAGCAGAAATTAGGTTAAAACAATCAGATTTTTAGTGGGAATAAAGCCTAAGGTGCGGCTAGGGTTAGGGTTTAGAGATGGGCCTTCTAGAATGCCTTGCAAGGCAAGGAAATCAGATATTCTAGAGGCCTAGGTGCGGCTAGGGTTAGGGTCCACAAGGAATTAGGGTTTAGGTCATCTAAAAGCCCAAAGCCAAGAATAGAAACTCTCGAAAATGGAAACCTCCAAGAATAGAAACTTCCAACTTTAGAAACTTTGGTTTCCAAATTTGAATTCTTTGTTCTTCACTTTCATTTCTTCATTTCTTAAGCTCCTTTGACCTTCAAACTCGTCCATTCCTTGTGCTCCATTAGCATACACTCCATTCCAGCTCAATTTTGCTCTAAAATGCTCCATTTTGCACTTCTTTGCATACTTCGTCTCTAAACCTGAAATTGCACGAAAATGACTTTAAACACTAAAATAACTAAAGAAAAACAACATAAATGCTTAAGAACAAGCCAACTAAGTCGCATAAATATGCTCCTATCACTCACCTTCTTCTTGCTGGATTCCGCTTATCTTTTTGCGTAGGAGGATGATGCGAGAAGTTGGAAAGAACTTCTCCAAGTATGCTCTCTTCATACTCTCCCAAGAAGTGACAGTGCCGGGAGCTAACTCGTATAACCAATCCTTGGCTTTATCCATCAAAGAGAATGGAAAAGCCTTCATCTTCAAAATACTTCCGTCAACGTTAACGGGAGTCATACTAGAACAAACTACTTCAAATTCCTTCAAATGTTTGTTAGGATCTTCCATGGACAAGCCATGGTATTTAGGAATATGATGAAGCAAACTTGACTTTAATTCAAATTCTTCCGTCTTACCTTGGGCAGCCGCGGGGTATTGGATGCACAAGGGTGCGGCATTATCCAATCCCGAGGCCGAGAGCTCTTTGAGTGTACGGTTGTCCACCGCCATGCCTTGGACTTCTTCAAATATCCCTGCCGTGGCCTCCTCCTCTTCTTGTACGTTTTCTTCAAGGTCAGATTCGGAATTGGGTGGATGGTGTTCTTGCTGGTTTCTAGCTCTTCTCAAATTCCTCTCAAAGTCGTCGTCAAAATCCAAGATGTTCGCACGAATCGTTTGAGAGCTTCTAGTCATACACTAGTACCTAAGAAACAAGAAACAAAATTAGGTCAGAACTTAAACAAAATCAGAAACAAAGTGAAATAAAAGAAACAAAAACAATCCAAGGGATTAGCAAAATTGTTAATCCCCGGCAACGGCGCCAAAAATTTGATGCAAAATAGATAAGCACACAAATTAAACCCTCTTTTGTCAAATTGTAGTAAAGATGTAAGTAGGGATCGTTCTAAACCGGGGATTAGGAGGGATTGCTAAACACTTGAAAACTGACTTAAAAACATAAAAACAAAGTTTAAAACACTAAACTAGACTCAAAGAATGCAAAACTAAAGTTTAAAACACTTAAACAAACATAAAACTCAAAACAGCAACCTAATGACTCAAAACTGCCTAAAAACCACTTTCTGGGCAGTTTTGAGAACCTAACAAGAACTTGGACGAATTTGGGTGAAAACTTGAATCAAAACACTTAGAAACACAAATCAAAACACTTTCTAACTAATCTAAGACTTCAAAATAAAGGGGGATTTGTTTTGGACGAAAATTGAAAACAAAACAGAAACTTAAAACAAAACAGATTGTAAAACGTTTTTGGATGAAAAAGATGGATAAAAGGCTAGTTAGGAGGTTCTTCTCCACACATGTCACACTTGCAAACAAAACGATTTTCAGTTGTTCTTCCAATAAATTATGAAAACTCAACGCCCCAAATTAACCGTGAATTACACTAATTAACCCTCAGTTTTTCCACAAGTTATTGAGTTGGATGATTGCATACGACAACCCAAAACATTCCCTACAAGTCCCCTACATGAATTGCATAATAGAGATACAAGCAAGAATCATTAAGTTCTATGAAAAACATAAGCATTGACGAAGCACTCGTTACTATGAATTGCATGAAACTTATGCCAAGAATTCATTCGACGCGATCGTTTTCAAGCGACCTTCACTACTTGTGATTATAAGATTGTAACTATTAGGTGAAACTCCCTCATAATCTAGCATCATATTCATGCATGAAAACTAAGCGTGCACTCTCAATCAACATACACAAATAAGTTATCAATCAAGTAGATGAACGAATTGAATCCACAACTTATGAAATAACAACTGAATGTAATCAAATCATATTGCAAGCATGTACATGGTTTCGAATCACCCCCTAACTAAGAGGGGTTTAGTTCCTCATGATCGTAACACAAAGAATAACAAGTTTATACATTGAAAATAAAAGAAAGAAAACACCTAAACATGCTAGCGATCCCAATTGCACAGCAGGTACGTCTAAGAACCTTCCTCCTCTTCCTTGGTTGCGGCACCAGGTTTTGTGATGGTTTTTGGGGGTTATGGATGGTGTAGAATGGTGGAAAAGTGTCTAGGATGGGTGTATGGCACGGCTAGGGTGGTTTTGGGTCAGAAAATATGGTGAATGGTGAAGGATAGGTGCGGCAGTGATGGTGGTGATGTTTCTGGCGTGAATGGGACTGAATGGGTGTGTGTGGACTATTTTGTGGCTGCAACAAGGAGGTTTATTTAAAGGAAAACAGAAATTAAAACCCTAGGTTGATTAGGAAATCAGAAATTAAGTCTAAGGCTTCAAGAATTAGGAAACAAATCAGAAAATAAAAGGAAAGGGTAAGGGAAATTCGGCTAGGGTTTAAAGCACAAAAGGAAAGTGTTTTAAACTATAAAAACAGGAAATATGGAAGAGGAAATACCAAGGGGGGTGCGGCATTAGTTCAAAAGGTGCAAGAAATGTGTATTTGATGTCCTAGAATGCTTAGGAAGTCTTCATAATTGCTGGAACTTTTAGGGTCATTTAGGAAAAATCAAACCAAAGTAGGAAACTTTGGCTTAACTTTCCTATTTCAAGTAGGAATCCTTGTTGGAGTAGGAATCCTTGTTCTTCTAGGAATCCTCATGTGATTAGGAATCCATCTTCAATTAGGAATCCTTCGTTGAGTAGGAATCCTTCGTTGATTAGGAATCCTTCGTTGATTAGGAATCCATCGTCGATTAGGAATCCTTCGTCGATTAGGAATCCTCCTTCATGTAAGCACTTTCCTACTTCAACTAGGAAACCTTGTTCAAGTAGGAATCATCATCTTCAAGTCTTCAAATTCGTCCAAACCTTGGCTCCAAATATGTGACATGCATTCCAAGCTCCATTTTGCTCCAAAATGCTCCAAAATGCATCTTCTTGCATCCTTTGGCCTTAAAACCTGAAAACACATCAAACTAGCTTAAAAGACTACTTTAACTAAGGAAACACCATGGAAATGCATAAGAACTAGCTAACTAAGGCGCATAAATATGCTCCTATCAGAAGGGATAAGGCTTCTAGAAATCAGGTTTTAGGTCTCCAAATAGGAAAAGAAATCCCTTTTGTAGCTGAAATCTTTATGCATTAGGATTAGGGAAAGATAGGATAAGATAAGCTAAGATAAGGTTATGGATAATGTTTTGGATAAGGTTTCGTCACTTGAGCTGATTCTTTGGCTTTAACTTTCCTTCTTCAAGGAGGAAACCTTGTTTGAGTAGGAGTCTTCAATCTTCTCGAAATCCAACTTCAACTAGGAATCATTCTTCAACTAGGAATCCATTGTTGACTAGGATTTCATCTTCAATTAGGCACTTTCCTACTTCAATTAGGAAACTTTGCATCTTCAATTCTTCAACTTTGAAAGACATTCCTAGCTTCTTCAATCCTTCAAATTCGTCCATTCTTTGTGCTCCATAAGCATGAACTCCATTCTAGCTCAATTTTGCTCCAAAATGCTCCAAATTGCATCTTTTTATATGCTTTGCCCTTAAAACCTGAAAACACATGGAAATAGCTTAAAATACTACTTTAACTAAGAAAACATAACGAAAATGGATAAGAACAAGCTAACTAAGGTGCATAAATATGCCCCTATCAAATTCCCCCACACTTAGCTTTTGTTAGTCCTCGAGCAAAACAAAACGAAACAAAGTAAACAAAACGAAATAAAACATGTAAAACACAACCTAAACCTTCCAACGTTGCCTCAGGGATTTCCAATGCACATGACATGTTAAAAATCATCATTCCCACAGATTTTAGCCATCTTTATACTTAAGCACATACTTAATCATAGTCACTACTGACTAGCTCACATTTAATCAATTAAAACAATGTTTTGAATGTAGTAACATGCCTTAGAGAATTGCTCAATTCCTTACTAGATATGCACTCAATTTTCATACAGATTTTCTGACTACACACCCTATACTAGTTATATGTGAGAAGATTGATGTAATTATGAAAACGAATGCTCACATATATGTCTAACAAAGAAAGCAATTTCCGGAGTTAACAACATGTTTAGATTTGATCTCATGAATGGAATGCTACTACTTAGATGCGAGAACCAGTGACACCATATGCTCATACCAATTTCAAACTCCACAACTTGAAACACATAACACTCAAGATTAAAGTCAAGGGTTGTAACGGGGCTTGGGGTATTGGCTAACAAAGAAGGGTAAAGGATAAACAAACGTTCTTAAACCAATAGCAAGCAAAGTTATGAAATTGAAACTTAGAATTCACTTTAGAGTGCAGAAATCAACTTTAAACACAAAGGGGAAAGTTCATGCAACACTTAGGATCAAATTCAATGTTTTGGACCCTTTCTTCAACAACCAACAATTGAGAGCTCATTTTTATGCTCTTCCAACTCCTTTTCATACTTTTCATAACTTTTTCTTTTTTCTTTCTATTTTGCACGAATTTTTTTTTTTTCTTTCTTTGCCGTGCCTCACTATGAACTTTGGCACACACCCATATCAAGAATCCTTCCCCCACACTTGTTTTCTGCAATACCATGATCAAAAGGAATTCATCTTGAGTCATGCTTAACTACGCTTTAAGAACAAGGGTATGGATAATTCTAATCTAGGCTAGGTAAGGATAATGTGGGTTAACAAACAACATCGGCTAAACAAGGCTCAACGGGGTTAAACCTACAAAAACAAATGCATGGAATGAAAGGCTTTTTGGCTATGGTGGTAACTACTAACTTCATCTTGAATATGTGTTATGCAATTCAATAACATGTTTTGAATGAAATTGGCATGAGTTCTAGCATTTGGAACTAAATGATGAAATGCCTTCTAAGTAGTAACCAAGCAAAGAATAATGAGATCATGCAACGACTTTAGAAAACAAGAATGCACAGATTTTAACTCTCTAAATAAACATTTAGGCTCAAGTCTCACAAGGTTGTAGCATTTGTTTGAGTTCCTTCCTTCAAGCATGTTACAAAAACTGATTTTACCTTTATGATTACATGTGAATTCATAAGTTATAACCACAACCAAGCATAAACCAAAGAGCATATCAAACTTCCACCCATGTTTGTAACTTTCTTTAATAGTCATGCAATTCAAAACCAAATCCTCATCATTGTTGATATGATATTTTACTAGCACACAAATTAACCCTCTTTTGTCAAATTGTAGTAAAGATGTAAGTAGGGATCGTTCTAAACCGGGGATTAAGAGGGATTGCTAAACACTTGGAAACTGACTTAAAAACTTAAAAACGAAGTTTAGAACACTAAACTAGACTCAAAGAATACAAAACTAAAAGTTAAAACACTTAAACAAACCTAAAAACTAAAACAGCAACTAGAAGGCTCAAAACTGCCTAAAAACCACTTTCTGGGCAGTTTTGAGCACCTACACTAATTTGGACGAAATTTGATTTCCTAATGACCTAAAACACCTAAAAACATATTCTAAGACAAGTTCTAAGTAAAATGACTCAAAGAAATAAGGTGGGATTTGATTTGGACGAAAATAGATTAAATGGCAGATTATAAAAGAAACAGATTGTAAAACAAATTTTGATGAAAAGAATGGATAAAAGGCTAGTTAGGAGGTTCTTCTCCACACATGTCACATTTGCAAGCAAAACGATTTTCAGTTGTTCTTCCGATAAACTATGAATACTCAACGCCCCAAATTAACCGTGAATTGCACTAATTAACCCTCAGTGTTTCCACAAGTTATTAAGTTGGATGATTGCATACGACAACCCAAAACATTCCCTACAAGTTCCCTACATGAATTGCATAATAGAGATACAAGCAAGAATCATTACGTTCTATGAAAAACATAAGCATTGACGAAGCATTCGTTACTATGAATTGCATGAAACTTATGCTAAGAATTCATTCAACGCGATCGGTTTCAAACGACCTTCACTACTTGTGATTATAAGATTATAACTATTAGGTGAAACTCCCTCATAATCTAGCATCATATTTATGTATGAAAACTAAGCGTGCACTCTCAATCAACATACACAAATAAATCATCAATCAAATAGATGAACGAATTGAATCCATAACTTATGAAATAACAACTGAATTTAATCGAATCAAATTGCAAGCATGTACATGGTTTCGAATCACCCCCCAACTAAGGGGGTTTAGTTCCTCATACTCACAACAATAAGTTTATTGAATTGAAACATCAAAGACATAAGAAAGATTACACCTAAAATGCCAAGAAGTCCACTTTGAATTTCTGCACAGAAAGTCCTCTTTCTTCTTCTCCTTGCTGCGGCAATGAGGGTCTAGGGCTGTTTGGGTGTGATTTTGGTTTAGGGATGGATTTGGGATGATAGGGTGGTGCGGCAAGGTTAAGGGAGGTGTATGGTGGCTCGGCAAGGTGGTGGAATGGTGCTGGAATGGATGGAAGGCTGCGGCAAGGAGGGTTTTGGGTGCTGGAATGGGTGAATGGTGGTGCGGCAAGGTGGGGAAGTGAGGGGAGATGATTTCTGATTTTTAGAATGGGAAGATGGTGCGGCTGGAATGGGTTTAGGGTTGTGTAATTTCTGATTTTTGTGGAGAATGAATATGTGTTTTTCTAGGGGATGGGGGACTAGGGTTTTAGACTAATTTCTGAATATGGAGAGTGAATTCCTCCGGCTGCAAGCATTAGGAGCATATATATAGGCCTTTCAAAACCCTAATGAAATCAGATTTTTAACAATGGGCTAGGGTTAGGTGCGGCTTGGGTTTAGGAGAAATGGGCTAGGGTTTAACATGGCAGATTTTAGGTGATTAGGCCCTAGGGTTCGGCATGGGTTGAAGGTCCACAAGGAAATTTGGGTTTAGGTCATGTAGAAGCCCAATGCCGAGAATAGAAACTCTCGAAATTGGAAACCTCCAAGAATAGAAACTTCCAACTTTAGAAACTTTGGTTGCCAATTCCGATTTAGGAAAGATCAACCCAAAAAGGAAACTTTTAGGCTTAGCTTTCCTACTTCAAGTAGGACACCTCGAATCTTTCAACTCTTCAATTCCGTCCCAACCTTGTGTTCCAAGCATGTCCTTTTCAATCCAAGCTCACATTTTGCTCCAAAAGCTCCAAATTGCATCATTTCATGTAATACGTCCTTTAACCCTGAAAACACATGAAAGTAGCTTAAAAGACTACTTTAACGACGAAAACATAACAAGAATGCATAAGAACTAGCTAACTAAGGCGCATAAATATGCTCCTATCAAATTCCCCCACACTTAGCTTTTGCTAGTCCTCGAGCAAAACAAACGAAACCATCTAACCAAAACAGAACCTAAACCTTCCAACGTTTGCCTCAGGGATTTCCAATGCACATGACATGTTAAAGATTGTTATCCCCACAGATTTGAGTCATCTTTACACAAGCACATACTTAATTAAAGCCACTACTTACTAATTCACAGGTAATCAATTAAAACAATGCTTTGAATGTAGTAACATGCCTTAGAGAATTCCCTCAATTCCTTACAAGATATACACTCTATTTTCACTCAGATTTTCTAACTCCACACCCTACACTAGTCATATGTGAGACGATTGATGTAGATATGAAAACGAATGCTCACATATATGTATCACAAAGAACGCAATTTCTAGAGTTAAGAAGCATGTTTAGATATGATCTCATGAATGGAATGCTACTACTTAGATGCGAGAACCAGTGACACCATACGCTCATACCAAATTCAAACTCCACAAATTGAAACACATAACACTCAAGATAGAAGTTAAGGGTTGTAATGGGGCTTGGGGTGTTGGTTAACAAGGAAAGGATAGGGAAAACAAACGTTCTTCGAGCAATAGTAAGCAAAGCAATGAAATTGAGACGTAGAATTCACTTAGATTGCAGCAATTAACTTTAAAACACAAGGGGAAGACTTAAATAACTCCTTAGGGCCGAATTCATTGTTTTGGACCCTTACTTCAACAAACAATGCTTTGGAACTCTTTTTTCAAACTTTTCATACTTTTTTTCTTCATATTTTTTTTTCTTTTTTTTTTTTTTTTTTTTTTTCTTTTCTTTTCTTTTCTTTGCCGTGCCTATGGCACACAATTCCTCATGAAAAATACTTCCCCCACACTTGTTTTCTACCAACATAGATCAAAAGGACTTCAATTCGAATCATGCTTTACTATGCTTTAAGAACAAGGGTATGGATGGTCCTAAGCTAGGTTAGGTGAGGAAAACATGGGTTAACAAAGAATGAAGGCTAACAAGGCTCAATGGGGTTAAAACCTACAAATCACAATGACAGAGGGCACACGGCTTTTTGGCTAAGGTGGTGGTCACTACACAACTTCATCTTGAATATGTGTTATGCAAATCAATAACATGCTTTGAATAAAATGGGCATGAGTTCTAGAATTTGGAACTAAATGATGAAACGCCTTCTAAGTAGCAACCAAGCAAAGAATAATGAGATCATGCAACGACTTTAGAAAACAAAGAATGCACAGATTTTAACTCTCCAAATAACCGTTTAGGCTCAAGTCTCACAAGGTTGTAGCGTTGGTTTGAGTTCCTTCCTTCAAGCATGTTACAAAAACTGATTTTTTCTTTTATGATTGCATGTGAATTCATAAGTTATAACCACAACTAAGCATAAACAAAGAGTAAATCAAACTTTCATCCATGTTAATCACTCTCTTTAACAGCCATGTAATTACAAACCGAATCCTCATCATTGTGTTGGAAGGTACCCTAAGACACAAACAAACACACAAAAACAACTCTTTTTGGGTTTTTAAAACAAATTTTTCAAATTTTTATGTAATTTTCGGATTTTTACTTCAAAACACACTAAAACACATCAAAACTGCTCAAAAACACTTAAAAACAGCAAGGAACAAGTCTCCAAGTTAAGGGTGATAAAATTCTACGAATTTGTATCTAAAATACTTAGTTACCCCCTCACACTTAAATCAAACATTGTCCTCAATGTTTCAAGCATAAACTAACACAAATAACCAACAAGCAAAGAAAACACACAAACAGCAAGTTAAAAACAAAACTGGCAGATTAGAAACAAGCAACAAAATGATGGGTTTTAGAAACTCAAATCTGGTTGTTAGAGCAATTCCTAGGTCCCACGGCATTGTCCTCAATCGTCCTTATTTGAATGCTTCTCTTAAAGCTCCCCTAGGTCCCACGGCATGGATTTGATCTTTGAATGGACGATGATACTTGAAATGAACCGGCATTGGTTGAAATTCTAACGTGGGTGCCTGAATCATCAACAGCATGTTAGTAGAAAACGAAATTGAATTTCGAGGAGGTGGCTTACCTGGTTGCTCCAACATGAACTCAATGACAAACACCACTTCTTTGAAAGTTTCAGGGACTTTGAATTTGGCCAGATTTACTACGATGGTTGGGATTTGTCCCGTGTCATCAAACTCAACTTCTTTGGGCTTTGTTACTTCAAATACGTCATCTTTAATGAATTCTTGACATTCTCCAGCCACTTCTTTTTCTTGACTCCTTCTTTGTGGTGAACAAGGTTCTTTGAACACTGCAACACAATCTGGTACTTGAGTGGGTGTGCAAAGAATTGGAATATCATTTTGCACCTTTGGGAAGGCTTCCACGATGTCTTTTTCACTCTCATCTTTCTTGGGAATCAAAAACCTGCGAGGAAAAGGGACATTCGGAGGAATAACATTAGAATGAAATGAAATTAGAACGTCCTTACCGTGTGTATGTCTGCTTCCTCCTCCTCAATCATCAACTGCTTATCCACTTCTAGGCTATGTTTGGACGTTTTTAGGACAGCTCCAACCTCCATAGCACTTCCCAAAGTGATAGCATCGTGGATTTCAAAATCTTCCTTCGAATTTTCAACAGTTGAGTTGGAGAGTTCACTTTGCTCTTGAATTTGTACCATGAATTCCATAATCTCTCCCATTTGACTCTTCAATTTGAAGGAAATATTTTGTGAAAACATGTTCATTTAAGCAACATCAATAGCATGCTAATAACAATTAAAAGGCGGAATCATGCTTGCATGCACTTAAAAACAAAACATAACCAAGAAATTCAAAGCCTAGTAGATTGGTGAACCAATAATCAACTCAAATACAAAGTGAGTTGAAATTAATACCTTTGTAGATTCCTCTTTGCATAAGCAAAGGCTAATCACCCAAAGAGATAGGGGCCTTCATTCCTTGCTTCTTAGATCCATGGATTTGGATGGAAGAATAGGTTCTCCAAGTTCCCAAAATTGAGAACCTCTAATTTTCGATACCAAGGTTCGATTGTAGAAGAAATGAGTGACCTTGGAGTAGTAGGATTGCTAGATGTACCCTCCAAGGTGTTGGCCTCTTTAGAGAGAAATGGAGAGACAATTCTCACCCATTTTCCCCCAAAATAAACCCTTATTTCACTTAATAACACTTAATGAATATTTAGTTATAAAGTCATTTATATAGTCACTTCTTTAAGTGACCTAAACAACCAAAAACCCTAATTCATTTCTTCATGGCTGGCCATTTAATGGGATTTGGGCTTTTGGGCTTTAATGAATCTTTATTCATTAAATTGTCATACAACTTAAGTTAATGGGCTTGACGTTCGAAGCCCATTGGGCCTTAAGGTCCAAAACTATCCCGAAGGTCTTTAACGAACTTATTCGTTTGATTAATTAACATATTAATTAATCCTTACCATAAATAAATGATTAAACCATTTAATCATTCTTACTCATTTCCGTTTAATCTCCAATCTACACCTCTTACGGTGTGCGATCCATTAGGTTCCTTTTAGCGAGGCAATGGGCGATTAAAACCATTTTACATCGATTGTGAATTGAAACAATTTTCAATTCTCCCTTTAGTGTTTACACACGTTTAGGGCTTCCACAAACCATGAGTGACACCTAGCAGCATATCATGGTTACCCAAGCTAATCAGAAGAGGTTTAGAGAACCTATTCAGTTCGGGATTACAAATGCAATACGGTCCTTCTCTAATCTAATACTCTTGACCACATTGTTTGGTTTGATAGTTTATTTTCTCATGTCTACTATCCAATGTGTGTCTTGTGCTTATATGATTACCTTGAATGTGATTTGGAACACATTCCAAAATCTCATTCATACTTTGGCCAAAGATTCTTAATCATATCATAGAGTATTCTCCCTCAAACGGTTTGAAGGTTAGAGATCCCTTGTTGCGCATTCACTTGTCTCCATAGCTAAGTCACTTGACCCCAACGATGCCGTGGACACCCTCCTGATGGAGTGACTTTGACATAATCAAAGATCAAGGTCTTAACCACAAGACAACTATGATGCCTCAGGTCAAAGGACTAATTTGCATTATCTCAACCATGAGTTCTCATGTGACATGGAATATGAAAACTCTTCGTTGATCGCGTTCAGTGAACTCATTCTCTATTGAGCACCTACCGTACTTGTCTTGATGTCACACACACCAATGACTCGAGACTAATCACTCTCCCTGAGAGAAGACATAGTACGTACCGATCTTGACGGACTGTCAATGCCCAATTGGCAATCCTATGATCAGGAACATTTAGGATGTGTCTATGAAAGAATGGTCTCATGAATCTAACTTCATTAGATTACATTCTCCCAATCACATATTCCTTGGACTTTATCGTTCAAGCATATAACATTTATATGAGACGGCTCAAACAATAATCTTTGCCCTTTATATGTAAAACTAGATTAGTTTAACATGTGAAATGTCCGTAAAGTATCATCACATGATTGGCTTTAGGGCACATTTCCAACAATCTCCCACTTGCACTAGAGCCAATCAGCTTGGTCATCTTGATGATACCTCTTCTGAAGTCATTTCATAAATGGCTGAATAGTAGTACTAGATAGTGGATATCTATATGTGTTATCCACAGAAGCAACCTTGAGAATAACAACGTCACCATTATACATGATTCTCAATCATGTGGTTCAGTCTCTCATATGTGTTCGGATCTTGATGAGACCTTGATTCCCAGGCTTGAGCTATCGCCCCATTAGTGTCATACACTTTCTGGTTGGAACCAAATAGAGAGTTCATAAATGAACTTTCCCATCCAAACAACATTGTTGTAAACTTCTATATGGCAATATATCTTGCATTCATAATGAAACACACTAAAGTCATTACTTTAATGTTTCCATCCAAATATCTCTTTAGTCATAATAAAGAGATATCTGTTTATCTCTTCATTCATAATGAAGAAACATCCAATGATGGATTAGATTCATAATCTAATACATTTACGCTTCCATTACGTTACTCTGATTCTTCCTCGATCTTTGAGGAATTTATCCTTTAGTATTTCTTAAATACTTAAGGACCCATTTGACAGTTGCCATGGTTCTGATCCTCGGCTTGCACTGATATCATCTTGTACCGTTCTAGGTACAACTCATATCAATGTTTTTCATACAATATGAAACACATAAATCACCTTTCTGCTTACGCATAAAGGATTCTATTTACGCATTATTTCTTTGGGAGTCAAAGGGTACGTTCCCTTTGAGAAGGGCAACTTGCTAGTCTCACTAGAATCGTCCTTCTATTTGAAGTTTATCATCATATGAGAAACTCCCTAGCATCCATTGTCTATTATTAGGGATTGATATAATCCAATTATATCATGAAATATATCATTATAGATTTCCATCCCATGTATATAGACTATATCTCCCATATACATTCTATCTTCATATAATGTATTAAAGTCATAACTTTAACGAAGAAGTATTCTTTTCATTTCCAAAATTAATATATCATATATATTTAAATTTTAGGAACATGATTAACTCCCACTAATCTTTTGTAAACCTAGTAAACAAAAGATTCATTTACATCTTTATGAGAAATCAAACGATTTGATCCTTTTTCCTCATAAAATGCAAATAGCTCCCACTAACTTGCTAAGATCCATGATGGATGGATCTCTACAACTTACATGTCTTGTGATTTATAATTTTAGACATATATTATCAAGACTATCTTAATAATGGTTTCGGAAACCCATATTATGTCTAAACATTGAATCACCATTTAGTTGTAGCTAGCAATCTTCGAATTAATTGAAACCAAGACTATCTCAAAGATGGTTTCTTCAAAGTCAACCATTCTCTTTGATTGTAGTCACCTTAAGCTACCGATTAGCTATGAAGGTTTCATTATTTCGAGTCAAATGGTACTTTACCATTTCCTTGAGTATATATCATATATGCACTCAATGTAGTCATAAGGATTTTCATTCTTATTTCTTTCGAATTAAGAGGTGCAACTCTATGACATAGTCATAAAGTTCAAAACCATTCAACTGAGACGGTTTATAAATCCTTATCGACTACCTTGGAGCTTGAGGTATAGGAACTAGGTTGTTATATTTGTTAATTACTTTCTTGTCTCTCAAAGAACCCATTCTTTGAGGTCTATCTCTCGTTCATTTGCTTTTAGGCAAATCACATTGTAGAATTACAATGAACTACCCAACAAAACAACATTTGTTAGTTGGTTTATAGAAGCGATATCCAAAAGTTATTTTAAGGATATCCTACAAGATTGTTATCAAACAAATATTGTTTATTAGTACACAACCCCAAATCTTAACATGCTTTAAGATTTGTCTTTCTTTCCAACTACATCTTATGGAGTTATGAAAATATTGGAAGATCTTCTCATTGACAATCATATTGTTTTAGAAGTATATATCCTATATATGGGTAATAGATAACATCTAACGAACTAAATCTTATTCGAGTTCGTTCTTCTCCTAATGGAGAAATACATTATCTTATGATGCTTATTTCCTTGATATCTTTCAAGGAAACTGTTCTAAAGTGTTACCTTATCTTGGATCAAATCTAAGGAGGTAAATACTTTAGACGTCTTACTCATCAACTTCCATTACTTGAATTCTTTGAAACATTTTGCAAAGTATTCGGACTTGTGTTTATTCAAAATAAACTATAGTCCAACCGAGAGTGATCTTCGGTGAATGTTATCCAACATGAGTAGTATTATGTTTGTGGACAAGTGCCACTAACATCTTAGTGAATTAACCTCGACAACTTTGTGATTCTTTCTTCTTTTCAAAAGAATAAAGATTCGAACATTTCGCCTCCATACAATTTTAACAAGAAGGTATTGGATCCGGATCTAACGATCCAAAGCATCCATCTTTCACCAACTCATAACTTATGTTTTTAGAGGAATCACAACTTTAGTTGGGATTAGTCACTACCTTGCAACCTTTTGGGTTTTAAGCATCATTATTTTCAAAACAGTTAACACTACCATATTATCTCTACTATAGAGATAATTAATTAGATTACCATAATCCAATCATTGATTAATAAAGAACATTGTTTTGTCAAACAAAACATTTATCCATTTCACATAGTGACGGAATTTAGTTCCTTAAAATTGGAATATAAAGACAATCTATGTTTTTCCAATTTCTTTGGTAGTTCATATGAGGAAGTAAGTACTAACTGCTTTCGCAGAAATCTATATTTTATTCACTTTCCGAATGTGAAGTACTTTCTCTTCTCTCATTAAGCTTCTACTTCTTATTAGCCACACTTTTACAACGATTGTAAAACATGGTCACTAATACGGAATCGTACATTCAAGTAGAAGAACCAACTGTTTTGAACTATTCAAGAACATTTACAACACCTTCGAAAGGTGTGTTCTTGACACTTGCAAGACATTTCTTGCAAATACCCCTTCCAATGTCCATCCTTTCATAAAGAAAGTTTGTTCCTTTGGAGTTATTTATCTTCTTTATTTGACTTTCACCTTTGACTACATTAGTCATGGTCCCTAAACTCCCACTATCTCTCTTGAAACCTTTTTCCAATTGTGTTATACGCATCAAACATTTTGGAGAGCATGTGGTTATTTTCACTACATAGTTTACAATAAACTTAGTGAACGATTAGGATAGGGAAAACAAAGGTGAAGTCCTTGCCTAGTTTCCGTCTCGTTAAGTGGTTTATCACTTCAACACTCAATGATTCAAAATCATCATAAGTCCATGTTAATAGACTATTTTTGTCAATCAACCATTATGTTCTAAACATAATTACAAACTTTAAAGAGTTGTACAAGGCAACTCTCATTTCTTTACACAACAAATTGTAAGTGAAGAATTATGGCACATAAAGTGTCCATGCCTTTGTGCTTTCTTCTCAAGTTCCTTGTTCATGTAACAAAGAAACAAGCACTAAGTGTTTGCATTGACTAAGGGTTGTTCAAAGCAACTCCTATTTCTTCATACAACAATTTGTAATTGAAGAATTATGACATCAAAAGTGTTGTCCTCTTTATGATAGACCTTTTCTAACATATTCTTCTAATGATACATTATCAATAGGAAGATTGTGAGGATGAGACTACTTAGATATATATTCAATCCTTTTAAGACATTCTTTGGGATTGTTGTACCAAGTCTGGAAACTAAAACATTCGGTTTTTATTTGTCAAGTGTTGGATAGCGTTTGCAAATATATTGGTAAACAAATACATAACGAATATAACTTGATTGATTTTAAACCATTTGATTCGGGTCTTTAAATCAAATAGTACCACCCACTATTTTTGGCAAATTCCATATCCCTCATAGGAATTCGAGAGTTTTGGATGAAACTCCTAGTAGGTTATGGGAGGCTCACTATTACCAAGCCCACCTCACGATGATACGATATCGGCTAGCATTAATAATAATGAGAGAGTACGCTTACTCATTTGCAACTAATGCAAGTACCCATCTTATTTGGCCTCTAGAGAATGTAACCTCACAATGATATGATATTGGTTCCATTGCACTTAGTTAAGTCATTCCCACCATGCTTAGTGTGTGAAGGGGTTCAAGAATAGCCTCACGATGATACGATATATAGCTATCCTCGTTGCCTACACTCACCTCATCATATGTATATGGATTCCTCCTGAGTATAAGCATGCACTTTGTACTTCCCCATGATAGGGTGAAGCCGGTGTACAAGTCATAAACGATTGGATCCCACCACGGTGGAAGGCCACGAAGAGATATTCTAAACATCTATCGCTTATCAACTTAATATTGGTTTGGTTGAGGGTTTTAGGTCTCATCACATACAAATATACATTTTAATCTCTATTAAAACAATTTTGGTCCTATTACAACTATTGGTCCATCCCATTGTTTTAGTTGTACATAATACTCCCACTATGCTTTTTAAAACGATTTTTAAAGCAAGAGTATATGATACTACTAACATAAACTTTGCATTCATTTGATGGACTACATAGTTGCCTTAGGGCCTTAGGATGATTATGAACCTTTGTTTAGATTCAACACGAGCCTTGTGTTGAATCTCGGTCTAGGGATGGTGATTGATTTTAGTTACGCGTTTAATCACATTAAGGCGTGTTGTCTTATGGGCGTTGGACCCAACTACTTCATTTTCATGCATATCGTATAAAGCAAGAAAGAAGTACTTCAAAGGAAAGGTGAGCTTATGCTCATTACAACATTTGCATATAACAAATTACTTTAAAGTAAAGAAGAGCTTAAGCCCTTTTACAACATTTGATCAAATCAAATTACAACCAAAATCTAATCTACACATTCCCATGGTTCAAACAAATTTGAAACGCCCTTCACATAGCTCAATTATATTAGGCTTAGGTTCATAATCACCCTTTAATTAATTAACACTTTAACTAATTATTGAATGCAACATTTTCATTTGGTCTTTGTATCCATAAAATTGATTTAAATGGAGCTAAACAAAATGAAAATCCAATTCTCATTTAAAGAGACAAAACAATTTTGTTCTCATCCTATTTGGGCCATTTTGCAATTAACCTCAACTTTTGGGCCATATTGCAATAACAAAAACTTTTGGGGTCACTTTGTACAATACACAAAAGTCACAACTTCATGTAAATACAACAAGAACCCAAACTTTAATCAATGCAAAAACTTCATTAAAGGATCAAAACAATTTGTCCTTTAGCGTTTTTGGACCTAAACGTAAAAACGTAAACTTTTGGGCCAAAGTGCAAATACACAAAAGTATCAAAACTTTATGTAATTGCATAAAAGTCCCAAAAGTACTCCCTTTGAGGGAGTGGCTGGTTTTAGGGAGGGATAAGGTTGGTGTGTGTGTTGATTTGTGAGTTTTGTCAAAAGCATGCAAGTGTATGTAGATAAGTTTATGAAATAATTCAATCACAATTATTTCAATCATCACTTATACAAATATTTAACACTTTAAATACATGATAAATCATTTAAAAACAAATCACATAAACTTTATGAAATAAATCAAAACTTTGAATCAAAACACCAAACCTTTTTGTTCTTGGCAAAAACAACAAGAACAAAGAAGAACATTCATGAAAAACCCAATTTTTTCCATGAACTTTTTTCACCCAAAAACATTCCAAAACCATTCTTACTTAAGGGAAATAACATCTAACCAAACTAGGGTACTTAGGGGTTCCAAAGAACACATTAAAACACTTTTAACAAGTCAAACAAGAACCCAAAAAATCACCCTTTGGTTTTGGCCGAATTTTCCCAAAAGCATGGCACCAAATTTTAGCTCCAATATTCATGCTCATATGAACAACATCTACAACATTTGAGATAGCAAATTTTCCAACAAAATTTACTTTCAAAGAAGCAAGAATAAAGCTTGTAACAATTACAACTTTTAGATCACATACTATGAACTACAAAACCCAAAAGGATTCACCAACTACTAGATGATGTGAGAATTACTTGACACACAAATTAAACCCTATTGATGACAATTGTTGTAATGATGCAAGTAGGGATCGTTCTAGACCGGGGATTAACTAGGGATGCTAATCAATGTGAAACTGACTCAAAAACGTAAAAACATAATGTAGAACACTAAACTAGACTCAAAGAATGCAAAACTAGAGTTTAAAACACTTAAACAAACCAAAAGACTCAAAACAACACAGAAACACTCAAAACTGCCTTAAAATCACTTTCTGG
Source organism: Malus x robusta (assembly GCA_963082935.1). Taxonomy (NCBI): domain Eukaryota; kingdom Viridiplantae; phylum Streptophyta; class Magnoliopsida; order Rosales; family Rosaceae; genus Malus; species Malus x robusta. The sequence continues at coordinate 17,474,319 of OY720340.1, read as the reverse complement.
GCAGTTTTGAGCACAAACACTAGTTTGGACGAAAATATGTTATAACTTGACTCAAGACTCTTAAAAACACAAATTAACTTGATTTCTAACTATTCTAACATTTCAAAATAAATGGGGGATTGATTTTGACGAAATTGAATTTAAAACAGAGACTTGTAAACACACTTCAAACAAAACAGATTGTGAGGAAATAGAATGATGAGAAACTAGTTAGAGGGTTCCTTATCCACACATGAACATATTCATATAATTTAATTCCCAGTTATGACTTCAACAAACGATGAATGACAATGCTCCAAGTTAATTAGGTCCGCTTAAATTAACTTTCAGATTTCCCTAGATTCATTGGATTGAATGGGATACGCATTACAACCAAATTATTCCTCATCAAAGTCCCTAACTATGGAATACGCATGATAGAGACATTCAACAAAGATCATTAAGTTCAACGGAAATCATAAACATCGACTAGGCATTCATAACTATGGAATACGCATGTTAATTCAGCCTAGGGTTTACTTAAACACAATCGTGACTAGCGATCTTTACTACTCATGAATATAAGTTCATAACGATTAGGTGAAATTCCCTTATATCCTAGCATCAAGTTTAGGCATGCAAATTAAGTGTCGACCCTCAACCCACATACATAAACAAGTTCTTAATCAAAACAGAAAAGTAAACCACATCTAAAGTTCATGAATTCATAACTGGGGTAAATCAAATCATAACCAACATATGTCCATGGCTTCAAATTCGCCTCTAACTAAAAAGAAATTAGTTCCACATGTTTAACATAATTGAACAGCAAGTTAAATTAAACATGAAAACAGAACCAAGAGAAGAAAGAACTCCAAACACTCCAATAGTTGCAGATTGCATGTGCAAGGTTTCTTCCTTCCTTTGGATTGCACAGCACTACTCCTCCTCTCCTTCAATGGTGGCGGCACAAGGTGGTTATGGTGGTTGAATGGTTGCTTGGATGGAAGGTTACGACAAAGGTGGTAAAAGTGGCTGGAATTGTGTTTCTAGGATTTTAGGATGTGTAGAGCGGTGTGGCTGGATGAATGGACGAAAATTGGGTGAATGAGTGATGTGAAGGGTTTGTGAAATTTCTGAATGAATTTGTGATGCTTGCAGCTGCCTTATTTATAGGGCTAGGAAGGGTTTAGAACTTAGTTGAAAACAAGAGGTTTTGTACCAGAAATTAGGTAGAAATTAGGCACCATGTGTGAAACATGTGGGTCTTAAATGGCTGGCTTCTAGAAGAACAAAGTCTAAAAACATGTGGGATTAATGTAGCCTTCTAGAAATCAGATTTTTAGGCCTCCTTGCAGCTCTCTAACTGAATTCAAGCCTTTCAAATTCGTCCATCTTCATGCCTCCATGCTTGCACTATCCAATCTTGGCCCAAAAATGCTCTAGAATGCTCCAAATTGCTTCTTTTTGCATACTTTGACACTAAAACCTGAAAACACATAAAACTAGCTTAAAAGACTACTTTAACTAAGAAAACACCATGGAAATGCATAAGAACTAGCTAACTATGGCGCATAAATATGCTCCTATCACTAGACCTAGGCTCTGATACCACTTGAAGGAAATATTTTGTGAAAACATGTTCATTTAAGCAACATCAATAGCATGCTAATAACAATTAAAAGGCGGAATCATGCTTGCATGCACTTAAAAACAAAACATAACCAAGAAATTCAAAGCCTAGTAGATTGGTGAACCAATAATCAACTCAAATACAAAGTGAGTTGAAATTAATACCTTTGTAGATTCCTCTTTGCATAAGCAAAGGCTAATCACCCAAAGAGATAGGGGCCTTCATTCCTTGCTTCTTAGATCCATGGATTTGGATGGAAGAATAGGTTCTCCAAGTTCCCAAAATTGAGAACCTCTAATTTTCGACACCAAGGTTCGATTGTAGAAGAAATGAGTGACCTTGGAGTAGTAGGATTGCTAGATGTACCCTCCAAGGTGTTGGCCTCTTTAGAGAGAAATGGAGAGACAATTCTCACCCATTTTCCACCAAAATAAACCCTTATTTCACTTAATAACACTTAATGAATATTTAGTTATAAAGTCATTTATATAGTCACTTCTTTAAGTGACCTAAACAACCAAAAACCCTAATTCATTTCTTCATGGCTGGCCATTTAATGGGATTTGGGCTTTTGGGCTTTAATGAATCTTTATTCATTAAATTGTCATACAACTTAAGTTAATGGGCTTGACGTTCGAAGCCCATTGGGCCTTAAGGTCCAAAACTATCCCGAAGGTCTTTAACGAACTTATTCGTTTGATTAATTAACATATTAATTAATCCTTACCATAAATAAATGATTAAACCATTTAATCATTCTTACTCATTTCCGTTTAATCTCCAATCTACACCTCTTACGGTGTGCGATCCATTAGGTTCCTTTTAGCGAGGCATGGGCGATTAAAACCATTTTACATCGATTGTGAATTGAAACAATTTTCAATTCTCCCTTTAGTGTTTACACACGTTTAGGGCTTCCACAAACCATGAGTGACACCTAGCAGCATATCATGGTTACCCAAGCTAATCAGAAGAGGTTTAGAGAACCTATTCAGTTCGGGATTACAAATGCAATACGGTCCGTCTCTAATCTAATACTCTTGACCACATTGTTTGGTTTGATAGTTTATTTTCTCATGTCTACTATCCAATGTGTGTCTTGTGCTTATATCACCTTGAATGTGATTTGGAACACATTCCAAAATCTCATTCATACTTTGGCCAAAGATTCTTAATCATATCATAGAGTATTCTCCCTCAAACGGTTTGAAGGTTAGAGATCCCTTGTTGCGCATTCACTTGTCTCCATAGCTAAGTCACTTGACCCCAACGATGCCGTGGACACCCTCCTGATGGAGTGACTTTGACATAATCAAAGATCAAGGTCTTAACCACAAGACAACTATGATGCCTCAGGTCAAAGGACTAATTTGCATTATCTCAACCATGAGTTCTCATGTGACATGGAATATGAAAACTCTTCGTTGATCGCGTTCAGTGAACTCATTCTCTATTGAGCACCTACCGTACTTGTCTTGATGTCACACACACCAATGACTCGAGACTAATCACTCTCCCTGAGAGAAGACATAGTACGTACCGATCTTGACGGACTGTCAATGCCCAATTGGCAATCCTATGATCAGGAACATTTAGGATGTGTCTACGAAAGAATGGTCTCATGAATCTAACTTCATTAGATTACATTCTCCCAATCACATATTCCTTGGACTTTATCGTTCAAGCATATAACATTTATATGAGACGGCTCAAACAATAATCTTTGCCCTTTATATGTAAAACTAGATTAGTTTAACATGTGAAATGTCCGTAAAGTATCATCACATGATTGGCTTTAGGGCACATTTCCAACACAATTTATCCAACTTCTTGTCTTGATTTTGTTGGTCCTGCGTCAAAGAGGTTAGTACTTGAAGAATTTGATCACTATCCATGGACATACTTGAATTTGATTGGAATTGTTGTGGGGTATGCGGTGGTGGCTGTATAGGTGTGGTGTAGAACTCCTCATATGGCTGCCAATATGCATCTTGTTGAGCCTCCTTGGCTTGATTTTGTGAGCCCTGCACCAAACAATTTAATTCATTAAGAATTTGATTATAATTTATTGACGAACCTGAGTTTGATTGAGCATATTGCATAGGTCTTGAATAGAACTCCTCCTCTTGCTGCCAATATCCATCTTGTTGGAATTGTTGAGGTTCCCCCCACATATAATTTGAATGATCTCTCCAAGCCGAATTGTAAGCGTTGGAAAACATGTTGTTGCTTGGTTGATCATAGCCTTGATAACCCCAAGCATCTTCGTTCACAATGAATTGAGGATGTTGATGAGTTTGATATCCGTGCCCATAAGACACACCAAATGTAGGGACATTTTGCATTGTAGTCCTTCTGGCAATCTGTGACGATTGAGAAGTAAGATTCGCCAATTGAGCTTGAATGTTAGCAAAATCCATGTCTTACTTCTCTAGAACCTGAAATCAAAGAAAGAAAACTAAATCAAATATCAAAAGTAAAATAAACGAAACAAAATCAGAAACGAAAAACAAAAGACACGAAAAAGAAAGAAAGGCGGATTAGCAATTTTGCTAATCCCCGGCAACGGCGCCAAAATTTGATTTGAAAATTATATTGACACACAAATTAAACCCTATTGATGACAATTGTAGTAATGATGCAAGTAGGGATCGTTCTAAACCGGGGATTAACTAGGGATGCTAATCAACACAAATAAGACTCAAACACACTAAACTAGACTCTATAGACTCAAAACTAACTTAAAACACTAAAAACAACAAGAAACAATAAAAAAGACTCAATTCTAGACCTAACAAGTGATTTGGACGAAAATAGAACTTCAAAGACTCAAAAGACTAAAAGGAAACAAGTTTTGACTCTAAAAATAAGACTTAAAAGCAAGGGGTTTGGTTTTGACGAAATTGAACTTTTAAAACATAAACTTTGTAAACAAACTTAAAGACTCACGAAATTGATGAAATAGAATGGTGAAAGCCTAGTTAGAGGGTTCATTCTCCACACATGAAACATATGCATACGACTCGATTTCCAGTTACTCTTTCAACAAACCATGAATGACAATGCCCCAAATTAACTAGATTGCACCAATTAATTCTCAGATTTCCCTAGATTCATTGAATTGAATGGAATACGCATTACAACCAAATTATTCTTATCAAGGACCCTAACTATGGAATACGCATGATAGAGACACATATCAAAGATCATTAAGTTCAATGGAAATCATAAGCATTGACGAGGCATTCATAACTATGGAATACGCATGTTACTCTTGCCAAGGATTTACTTAACACAATCATGACTAGCGACTTTTACTACTTATGAATATAAGTTAATAACGATTAGGTGAAATTCCCTTATATTCTAGCATCAAATTCATGCATGCAAACTCAGTATGCATCCTTAATCAACACACAAGAACAAGTTATCAATCAAATAGATAAGTAAACCACATTCTTGATTTATGAAATCATAACTGGAGGAAATCAAGTCCTATAAAACATATGATCATAGCTTCGAGTTCCCCTCTAACTATAAAGAAATTAGTTCCTCATGTTCGCAAATAAACAAAGATAAATAAATTTAAACATTAAAACAAAGATAGAAAACACCCAGAAACGCTCCAACAATCCAAGCTTCTTGAATGGCAAGCACGACTCCAGATTTCTTCCTTCTTCTCCTCGCAAAACTCACGGCACAATGAGGGTGAATGGTGTAGTAAATTATGGTAGGGGATGGTGACTAAATGGTGCAGCAAAGGGTGGTATTTATAGGCTGAAATTCGCAGCCCCTATGTAGCAAAGGAAAAGGATTTAAAAGCCTAATTTGTATAGGATAATAACACACAATCCTTGAAGGAAAAGGCTAAGGCTTTTAGAAACAAAAGGGGAAAGGAATAATCAGGATTCTAGAAGTCCTAGAAAGGTTTGGGGCGTCACCTTTGTAGGACAAGGGATAAGGCCTTCTAGAAAGGTTGTTTTGTGGCTGATTTCAAGAGAAACAAGGGATAAGGTGTGGAACCTTTGTAGGAAGGGATAAGGCTTCTAGAAATCAGGTTTTAGCTCTCCAAATAGGAAAAGAAATCCCTTTTGTAGTTGAAATCTTTATGCATTAGGATTAGGGAAAGATAGGATAAGATAAGCTAAGATAAGGTTATGGATAATGTTTTGGATAAGGTTTCTTCACTTGAGCTGATTCTTTGGCTTTAACTTTCCTTCTTCAAGGAGGAAACCTTGTTTGAGTAGGAGTCTTTAATCTTCTAGAAATCCAACTTCAACTAGGAATCATTCTTCAACTAGGAATCCATTGTTGACTAGGATTTCATCTTTAATTAGGTACTTTCCTACTTCAATTAGGAAACTTTGCATCTTCAATTCTTCAACTTTGAAACACATTCCTAGCTTCTTCAATCCTTCAAATTCGTGCATTCTTTGTGCTCCATAAGCATGAACTCCATTCTAGCTCAATTTTGCTCCAAAATGCTCCAAATTGCATCTTTTTATATGCTTTGCCCTTAAAACCTGAAAACACAAGGAAATAGCTTAAAAGACTACTTTAACTAAGAAAACATAACGAAAATGCATAAGAACAAGCTAACTAAGGTGCATAAATATGCCCCTATCAAGGCTGCGGCAAGGGTAGTGGAGCAAGGGTAGGTTGCGGCAAGGGTGGTTCTTCCCTTGCCGTGGCCTTGTCATCCTCTTCTTCTTCGAACAATAGCTGTTCATCCATGTTTTGGATTGGTTTGGACCTTTTTGGGCTTGTTCCAACCTCCATGCCACTTTCCAAAGTGATAGCATCATGGATTTCAAAATTTTCCTTCAAATTTTCTATAGTTGAGTTGGAAAGTTCACTTTGCTCTTGAATTTGTGCCATGAACTCCATAATCTGCCCAATTTGCTCCTCCAATTTGCCCGTCTTCGTGGCTTGATTTTGCATCTCTTTGTTTTGATTTTCTACTTCCTGATTCAAAGAGGTGAGTAACTTATTCAACATATCATTATCCAGAGACGTACCTAAATTGAATTGGGCAGATTGTTGTGCTGGCTGTGATGGTGCATATGGCCATTGATAGAACTCTTCTTGCTGCCAATATCCACCATGTTGGAATGGTTGAGGTTCTCCCCGCATATAATCTGAATAATCTCTCCAATCCGAATTGTAAGCGTTGGAAAACATGTTGTCCCATGATTGGCTATGGCATTGATAACCCCAAGCATCTTCATTTGCAGCGAATTGAGAACATTGATGAGTTGGATATCCTTGCCCATAGGACACACCACATGTAGGGACACTTTGCATTGTGGTCCTTCCGGCAATCTGTGACAATTGAGAAGTAAGATTCGCCAATTGAGCTTGAATGTTAGCAAAATCCATGTCTTACTTCTCTAGTACCTGAAATCAAAGAAAAAAACTAAATCAAATATCAAAAGTAAATAAAACAAAGCAAAACAAAATCAGTAACTAAAACAAAAGACATAAAAAGGAAGTAAAAAGAAACAACGGGGGATTAGCAAAGTTGCTAATCCGCGGCAAAGGCGCCAAAATTTGATGCGTAAAATAACTAAACACACAAATTAACCCTCTTGTTGACAATTGTAGTATATGTATAAGTAGGGATCGTTCTGGACCGGGGATTAGGAGGGCTTGCTAAAACCTCTAAACTGACTTAGAAACACAAAAATAAACTTAAAAACACTTAACAAGACTCACAACAAAGTCACAAGACTCAAAACAGATTATAGAGACTCAAAACTGCCTAAAAACAACTCTAAGGTATTTTCTGCTACTAACACAAAGTGTGGACGAAAATTGATTTTATCTTGACTTAAAACACTTAAAAACACAATCTAAAACAAGTTCTAACTAATATGGCTCAATAAAGTGAAGGGGGGTTGGTTTTGGACGAAATTAAGTGAAACAAAACAAGAAAGACTTTAAACAAATTCTTGGACGAAATTGGGAAATTGGATGGATGATGGGCTAGCTAGAAGGTTCTTCTCCACACATGACACGTATGCAAACGACTCGATTTCCAGTTATTCCTTCATAGAATTATGAACGACATTGCCCCAAATTAACCGTGACATCACTAGCTAACTCTCAGATTTCCCTTGTATTATTGGATTGGATGGCATCATTCGACAACCCAAAGCATTCTTCAAAGGTCCCCTACATGACATCATAATAGAGATATGATCAAAGATCATTACGTTCAATGAAAACCATAAGCAATGACAAAGCACTTGCAACTATGACATCATGTCACTCATGCTAGGAATTGAACTTAACGCGATTGTGACTAGCAACCTTCACTACATATGAACATAAGTTTGTAACGATTATGTGAAACATCCTTATACTCTAGCATCAGATTCATGCATGCCAATTAAGTGTCAACCCCTAATTAACAAACACAAATAAGTTATTAATCAAATAGTTAAGCCAATTGCATTCACGATTCAAGAATTCATAACTAGAATTTATCAAATCCAATTGCACACATAGTCATGGTTTCGAATCACCCCCTAACTAATAGGGTTTAGTTCCTCATAATCGCAACACAAAGATTATTAAACTTAAACATTGAAAACAAAAGAAAGATTACACCTAGAAATGTTCCAACAATCCAACGTCTTGAACGGCAAGCACGTCCAAGGGTCTCCTTCTTTCTCTTTTGCTACGGCACAAGGGTGTTTGGTGATGATTTGTGGTGGTGGATGGATGTAGGTAGGTTATGGTGAAGGGTGGAGTGCTTAGAATGGTCAGAAAGGGGTCTTATTTATAGGGAAAGGAAGGGCTACAAATTTATTAAATTTGGAATCAGAAATCAATGGAAAATAGGCAAGAAAGGTGTAGGAATTAAAGAGAATAGGAAAGGAAATTCGGAAGAGAGTGTAGGGCAGATTTTAGGAATGTGTTTTGGGTCAGAAAATAGGCAAGAAAGGATATAAGGTGCGGCATAGGTTAAGGGAGAAAGGGAAAGGAGATTTGGGACACAAAATAGGGAAGAAAACAATCCCCTTGCACGGCAAGGCATTGGACAAAAATAGGAATGTGTTTAATTGCAGGAACTAGGAAAACAAGAAAGGGAAACAAGGAAGGTAAAGTAGGAAAATAGGAAGGTGGGTGCGGCAAAGATATTTAGGTCATCTAAGAGCATTTATTTAGTGTCCTAAGATGTTTAGGAAACTCCTTTGTAGCTGAAATATAGGTGAATTAGGATTAGGAAAGTTTAGAGCCAAAGATGGAAACCTTCACAAATGGAAACTTCCAAGAATAGAAACTTCCAACTTTTAGAAACTTTGGCTTCCAATTCTGAACTCTTTGTTCTTCATTTCATTATTCATTCCTAGCCTCCTTTGATCTTCAATTTCGTCCATCCACCTTGCTCCAAGCATAAGCTATCCATTCCATGCCCAAAACTTCTCCAAAAGGCTCCAAAATGCACATGTTTGCATACTTTGTCCTTAAAACCTGAAATTGCACGAAAATAGCTTAAAATACTAAAATTACTAAGTACTAGCAACGTAAATGCAAGGAAACAAGCTAATTAAGTCGCATAAATATGCTCCTATCACAATTCGGGGAGCTGGCTTACCTATGTGTTCCAATATGAACTCAAGAACAAACACCACTTCTGAAAGTTTCAGGAATGTTAGACTTGGCCAGATTTAATGTGATGGTTGCGACTTGTCCTGTGTCATAAAACTCAACTTCTTTGGGCTTTGTTATCTCACATACATCCTCTTTGATGCATTCTACATTTTCCCTAGCGACTTCTTTATCTTGAATCATTGGAAAGGTTTCGAAGATGCCTTCCTCACCCTCTTCTTCCTTGGATTGCATGAATCTGCGAGGGAAAGGTACATTGGGTGGATTAGGGTTATTGATAGGAGCATATTTATGCGACTTAGTTAACATGTTTTCTTGCATTTACTTAGTTAGTTATTGCTTATAAGAGTGTTTTAAGCTATTTTCGCGTGTTTGTAGGTCCTAATAACACAGTTGGAAAGAAAGTGCATTTTGGTGCAATTTGGAGCAATTTTGAGCCAAAATGGATTGCATGCATATGGAGCAAGTGGGATGGACGTTTTTGGTGTTTTAAAAAGGGTTTCAACACATGCAAAAATCTGAATAATGAAGTTGAAGTGTGGAAGTGTGCAGATACATACACTTAAGGAACAATTTGAAAGGAAAAGAAGTGAAAGATGCCATTTGTTGGATTGCTTTACAAGATGTATTCACATTTTCAGCAACTGCAAGCATAATTGCAAGCGGAAATGATGCATAGCATGTGTGTAGAGGTGTAAAGTGGCTGAAAGTTGATGTTTGCAAGATGAAATGATCCAAAACATGTGGGTGAAAGTTGTCTAACAGCTAGTACATGTGGAAAAGGGATGGAATACAAGGCAAATGCATCAGAAATTGAAGAATGAAGGCACATGGACAACTACAAAGGAGTTGAATTAGCAAAAGAGGAATGATTGGCTTTTGTTAAAGGCAAGACACAATGATAAAAGAGCATGTAAACTAGCTGTTTTTGCATCATTTTGGTCTTTCTTTGTATTGTTTATTGAAGCCACTTGAGTGATTCTTTGCTTTGGAGCTTCTATAAATAGGGAGTGAAGGGAAGAACACTAAAGAAGACACACTACATCAAAAATACCCCCTTTCATCTCAGAAATTCGTCCAGCCACATTCCACACCATTCTACACTCCCAAATCACCATACATCCATAATTCCTTACCTTTGCCGCACCCTCCAAATATCCTAAACACTACCATACCATCTCACATCCATTCCTCCATAAAAATATCACCCAAAACCTGTCCCCAAGTCTTGTGCCGCAGCAAAGAGGAAGGAGGACAGTCCATAGGCGTGCTTGTTGTTCAAAGTGGATCATTGGAGCGTCTAGGTGTTTTCTTTCTTTTGTTTTCAATGTCTAAATTTGTTTATCTTTGCTTTGTGAGTACGAGAAACTAAACCCCCCTTGGCTAGGGGGGAATTCGAAACCATGTTTATGCTTGCAATATGATTTGATTACTTCTAATTGCGTTTCATAAGCTGTGAATTCAATTTACTTATCCGTTCGTATAAAAACTGATTTGTGTATGTTGGTTGAGAGTGCACGCTTAATTTTCATGCATGAATTTGATGCTAGAATATAAGGGAGTTTCACCTAATCGTTATGAACTTGTATTCGCAAGTAGTGAAGGTTGCTAGTCACAATCGCGTTAAGTAATTTCTTGGCATAAGTTTCATGCAATTCATAGTAACGAGTGCCTCGTCAATGCTTATGTTTTTCATAGAACTTAATGATTCTTGCTTCTATCTCTATTATGCAATTCATGTAGGGAACTTGTAGGGAATGTTTTGGGTTGTCGTATGCAATCATCCAACTCAATAACTTGTATAAAAAAACTGAGGTTTAATTAGTGCAATTCACGGTTAATCTGGGGCGTTGAGTATTCATAGTTTATCGAAAAGCAATTGGAGATCGTTTTGTATGCAAGTGTGACATGTGTGGAGAAGAACCTCCTAGCTAGCCTTCCATCCATAAGTTTCATTCAAATTCGTTCTACAATCTGTTTTAATTACAAAGTTTTGTCTTGTTTTCAATTTCGTCAAAACCAAATCCCCCTTTATTTTAAAGTGTTAGATTAGTTAGAAATCCATTTAGTTTGTGTTTTTAAGTGTTTTGATTCAAGTTGTGACCCAATTTCGTCCAAATTTGTGTTTGTGCTCTAAACTGCCCATAAAGTGTTTTTAAGGCAGTTTTGAGTCTTTTGGTTGCTGTTTTGAGTCTTTTGCATTGTTTTAGTGTTTTAAATTTTAGTTTTGCATTCTTTGAGTCTAGTTTAGTGTTTTAAACTTTGTTTTTACGTTTCTAAGTCAGTTTTCAAGTGTTTAGCAATCCCTCCTAATCCCCGGTTCAGAACGATCCCTACTTACATACTTTACTACATTTGATAAAAAGAGGGTTTAATTTGTGTGTTAAGTTAATTTTCGCATCAGATCCTAACTTGAATGGCATGCACATCCAAGGCTTATCCTCCTTCCTCTTTGCTGCGGCACAAGGTTTTGGGGACAGGTTTGGATGGTATTAGAATGGAGGAATGGATGGGAGATGGTATGGTGGTGTTTAGGATGGATGGGGCGTGTGGCAAAAGAGAGAAAGATGGCTGAAAATGTGTTTGTGACGTAGTGTATGAATGTGTAGATGGGTTTGGCTAAAAGAATGGATGGAGAATGGGTGGTGTGGCTGATTGTGTTTTTGATGTAGTGTAATCTGTAGTGTTCTTCCCTTCACTCCCTATTTATAGAAGCTCCAAAGCAAAGAATCACTCAAGTGGCTTCAATAAACAATACAAACAAAGACCAAAATGATGCAAAAACAGCTAGTTTACATGCTCTTTTATCATTGTGTCTTGCCTTTAACAAAAGGCAATCATTCCTCTTTTGCTAATTCAACTCCTTTGTAGCTGTCCATGTGCCTTCATTCTTCAATTTCTGATGCATTTGCCTTGTATTCTGATAGGAGCATATTTATGCGACTTAATTAGCTTGTTCTCGTGCATTTACGTTGTGTTTCCTTAGTTATTTTAGTGTTTAAAGTCACTTTTGTGTGTTTTCAGATTCTAAGGGCAAATTGGTGCCTTTTGGAGCAAAATTGGGCTTGGAATGATGATCACATGCTTGGAGCTCAAGGAATGAACGTAATTAAAGAAATGAAGAAATGAAAATGAAGAACAAAGAGTTTAGAGTTGGAGGTTTCCATTCTTGAAAGTTTCTATTCTTGGCTTGGAAGTTTCCTAATCTTTCCTCACCTATATTCCAGCCACAAAAGGGTTACAAAACATGTTAGGTTGCCTAATTACATGTTTCTAGAAGTCCTAGAACTTGCCCTAGATATTGCCGCACCATCCCTTTAATTTCTAGTTCTTTGCTGCACAAGACACAACCTTTCTTTCCTATTTTCTACATCTAAACCACATTCCTGTTTTGTTCCATCCCTTGCCGCACAAGGGAGAGATTCTCCTTCCTATTTTATGTCCTAAAACATATTTCCTTTTCCCTAAAACCCTATGCCGCACCCAACATCCTTTCTTACCTATTTTGTGCTTCAAAACACATTCCTAAATCTGTCCTACAATTTCTGCCGAATTTCCCTTTCCTTTTCTCTTTAATTCCTGCACCTTTCTTGCCTATTTTCTGACCCAAAATCACATTCCTTTTCCTACATAAATCCTTCCTTAAAATCACTTCAAATTCGTAGCCCTTCATTCCCCTATAAATAAAGGCCCTTGCTGACCATTCTAAGCACTCCACCCTTCACGATAACCAACCTATATCCATCCACCACCACAAATCACCACAAAAACCTTCAACCATCCCTTGTGCCGCAGCAAAGAAGAAGGAAGGAGACCCTTGGACGTGCTTGCCATTCAAGACGTTGGATTGTTGGAGCGTTTCTAGGTGTTTTCATTCTTTGTTTTCAATGTCTAAATTTATGTATCTTTGTTTTGCGTTTATGAGGAACTAAGCCCTTCTTGGCTAGGGGGCTATTCAATACCATGATTATACTTGCATTATGAATTGATTACCTTCAGTTGTTATTTCATAAGTTGTGAATTCAATTTGCTTAACCATTTGATTGATAACTTATTCTTGTATGTTTATTAAGAGTGCACACTTAGTTTTCATGCAAGGATTTGAAGCTAAAATATAAGGGAGTTTCACCTAATAGTTACAAACTTATATTTGTAGTGGAGGTCGCTTATAAACGATCGTGTTAAGTGAATTCTTGGCAAAAGTTTCATGCTTTTCATAGTTACAATTGCCTTGTCAATGCTTATAGTTTTCATGAAACTTAATGATCATTGATTGTACCTTTATTGTGCTTTTCACGTAGGGAACTTTTAGAGAATGCTTTGAATTGTTGTATGTGCTTTCCCATCCAATTCATTAACTTAAGGAGAACTTGAAGGTTAAAAAAGTGCTGTCACAGTTAACCGGGAGTATTGAGTTTCATGACTTATTGAGAGAAGCAATTGGAAATCAATTTGAATGCAAGTGTGTCATGTGTGGAGAAGAACCCTCTAGTTACCCCATATCTCATCAATTCACCTAAATTTGCTTAAGAATCTGTTTAAATTGTTCTTGTTTTAATTTACTTATTTTCGTCCAAAATCAACCCCACCTTATTTCTTTGAGTCATATTAATTAGAACTAGTCTTAGAATATGTTTTTAAGTGTTTTCGGTCATTAGAAAACCAAATTTCGTCCAAGTTTGTGTTAGAGTCCCAAAACTGCCCAGAAAGTGTTTTAAGGCAGTTTTGAGTGTTTTTGTGCTGTTTTGAGTCTTTTGGTTTGTTTTAGTGTTTTAGAGTTTAGTTTTGCATTCTTCAAGTCTAGTTTAGTGTTTTAAACTTTGTTTTACAGATTTGAGTCAGTTTAGAGTGTTTTAGCAATCCCTCATAATCCCCGGTTTAAGAACGATCCCTACTTATCCATACTACAATTGTCAACAAGAGGGTTTAATTTGTGTGTTTATTTATTTTACGCATCATATTCCATCCCTTTTCCACATGTACTAGCTGTTAGACAACTTTCACACACATGTTTTGCATCATTCATCTTGCAAACATCAACTTTCGGCCACTTTACACCCTTACACACAAGCTATGCATCATTTCAGCTTGCAATTATGTTTGTAGTTGCTGAAAATATGAATACATCTTGTAAAGCAATCCAACAAATGGCATCTTTCACTTCTTTTCCTTTCAAATTGTTCCTTAAGTGTATGTATCTGCACACTTCCACACTTCAACTTCATTATTCAGATTTTTGCATGTGTTGAAACCCTTTTTAAAACACCACAAACGTCCATCCCACTTGCTCCATATGCATGCAATCCATTTTGGCCCAAAATTGCTCCAAATTGCACCAAAATGCACTTTCTTTCCAACTTTGTTATTAGGATCTACAAACACACGAAAATAGCTTAAAACACTCTTATAAGCAATAACTAACTAAGTAAATGCAAGAAAACATGTTAACTAAGTCGTATAAATATGCTCCTATTAGGTTGGGGGTGAGTTTAAGGAGTTATGGATGATGTAGAAGGATGGAATTAAGGTTAGGATGAATGTAGGGGACGGCTAGGGTTGTTTCTGGGCAGAAAATATGATGAATGGTGAAGTATGGATGTGGTAAGGGATGGTGGATGATTTCTTGCATGAATGGTAGTGAATGGATCCCCTTTGGCTGCAAAAAGGGAGTTTATTTAACGGGTTTAGGAAATTAAAACCCTAGGTTATTTAGGGTAACAGAAATTAAGTCTAAGGCTTCTAGAAATAGGAAACAAAATCAGAAAATTAAAGGAAAAGGCAAGGTATATGCGGCAAGGCATTAAAACACATTAGGAATGTGTTTTAATGCATAGAATTAGGAAAGAACCTTCTCCCTTGCACGGCAAGGAAGGGGAAAGAGTGAGGAAGTGCGGCAAAGGTTGATATTATGCAAGGAATGTGTGTTTGATGTCCTAGAGTGCTTAGGAAGCCTTCAAAGTTGATAACACTTAGGGACACTTAGGAAAGGTCAAACCAAAGTAGGAAACCTTGGCTTAACTTTCCTACTTCAAGTAGGAATCCTTGTTGGAGTAGGAATCCTTGTTCTTCTAGGGATCCTCATGTGAGTAGGAATCCATCTTCAATTAGGAATCCTTCGTTGATTAGGAATCCAAACTTCTTCAAATCTTCAATTACGTTCATTCCTTGAGCTCCAAGCATGTGACCATCATTCCAAGCCCAATTTTTCTCCAAAAGGCACCAATTTGCATAATTTGCCCTTAGAATCTGAAAACACGCAAAAGTGACTTTAAACACTAAAATAACTAAGGAAACACAACGTAAATGCACGAGAACAAGCCAATTAAGTCGCATAAATATGCTCCTATCATTGTTGTGGCTCTCTCCATTTGAAATTTGGATGATCTCTCCAACCCGGATTGTATGTGTTGGAGTATGGATCGTTGCGTGGCTGATTTTGGCTCCCAAAACCTACGGCATTGGCAGATTGCCACCCTCCATTCTCAATCAATTGAGGGCATTGGTCATTATGATGTCCTTGCATGGAACACAATGGAAGTGAGGTTAGTTAATTGTGATTGAATGTCGGACATAGAACTTACCTCATTAACTTGCTCGATTGTTGTGCATTCAATGCTCGATTGGCAATTAGGGTCTTTGCGGCGATTGGTGTTTTGTCAACCAATGCACCTCCAGCCGAAGCATCAAGCATTTCGCTCAATTGGAAGAAGTCCTTCGTAAAAGTATTGAAGTAGAAGTTCTTCTTTCATTTGATGTTGAGGGCACGAGGCGACAAGAGCCTTAAAACGCTCATAGTATGCGGGAAAGGATTCTCCTTGGCTTTGTTGAATGCCACTAATCTTCTTCCTCAAGAGAATGACTCTCGAAGTGGGGAAGAACTTCTCTAAAAACGCCATCTTCATGCTTTCCCAAGACGTGACCGTTCAGGGTGCCAATTCATATAGCCAATCCTTAGCCTTTTCCAAGAGTGAGAATGGAAAGGCTTTCATCTTTAGAATGTTCCCATCGACATTAATGGGTGTCATGCTCGAACAAACCACCTCGAACTCCTTAAGATGCTTGTTTGGATCTTCCATGGGCAGCCCATGGTATTTAGGAATGTGATGAAACAAGCTTGACTTCAATTCAAACTCATCGGTGTTGCCTTGGGCAGCCCCGGGATATTGAATGCAAAGGTGATGCGATGTAATTTAAGCACTCAAATTAAACCCTCTTTTGACAATTGTAGGGATCGTTCTGGACCGGGGATTAGGAGGGCTTGCTAAAAGCTTTAAATTGACTCAAAAACATAAAAACAAAATTAAAAACGTTTGAATAGGCTCAAGGGACTCAAAACAGATTCTAAAGATTCAAAACAACTTAAAAACACTCAAAACTGCCTAAAAACACAAACTGGGCAGATTTGGACACTAAATCACTATGGACGAATTTAGTGTTTTGGCTTGAATCAAAACACTCAAAAACACAAACAAAACAGAAATTTAACACTTTGAAACAAGAAAGTAAAAAGGGGATTTTGGTTTGGATGAATTTGAAATAAACAAGCAAGTTATAAAACTAGGTAGATTCTAAGATGAATTTGAGAAATAAAATGATGGATGGATTAGTTAGAGGTCCGTTCTTCACACATGACACTCTTGTACATGAATCGATTTCCAATTGCTTTTCAATAAACAATTATGCTCAACACCCCAGATTAACCGTGATGCACAAATTAACCCTCAGATTTTCCTTTACTCATTGAATTGGATGAATGCATGCGACAACCCAAATCATTCTCTAAAAGTCCCCTATATGAATGCATAATTGATAGGAGCATATTTATGCGCCTTAGTTAGCTAGTTCTTATGCATTTCCATGGTGTTTTCTTAGTTAAAGTAGTCTTTTAAGCTAGTTTTATGTGTTTTCAGGTTTTAAGGCCAAAGGATGCAAGAAGATGCATTTTAGAGCTTTTTGGAGCAAAATTGGGCTTGGAATGATTATCACATAATTGAAGCCAAGGTTTGGACGAATTTGAGGACTTGAAGATGATGATTCCTACTTGAACAAGGTTTCCTAGTTGAAGTAGGAAAGTGCTTACATGAAGGACGATTCCTAATCAACGAAGGATTCCTAATCACATGAGGATTCCTAATTGAAGATGGATTCCTAATCACATGAGGATTCCTACTCCAACAAGGATTCCTACTTGAAATAGGAAAGTTAAGCCAAAGTTTCCTACTTTGGTTTGATTTTTCCTAAATGTCCCTAAAAGTTCCAACAATTATGAAGACTTCCTAAGCATTCTAGGACATCAAATACACATCTCTTGCACCTTTTGAAACCTTGGTGCACTCCCCTTGTGATAGGAGCATATTTATGCGACTTAGTTAGCTTGTTCTTGTGCATTTATGTTGTTTTTCTTTAGTTATTTTAGTGTTTAAAGTCATTTTCGTGCAATTTCAGGTTTAGAGACGAAGTATGCAAAGAAGTGCAAAATGGAGCATTTTAGAGCAAAATTGAGCTGGAATGGAGTGTATGCTAATGGAGCACAAGGAATGGACGAGTTTGAAGGTCAAAGGAGCTTAAGAAATGAAGAAATGAAAGTGAAGAACAAAGAATTTAGATTTGGAAACCAAAGTTTCTAAAGTTGGAAGTTTCTATTCTTGGAGGTTTCCATTTTCGAGAGTTTCTATTCTTGGCTTTGGGCTTTTAGATGACCTAAACCCTAATTCCTTGTGGACCCTAACCCTAGCCGCACCTAGGCCTCTAGAATATCTGATTTCCTTGCCTTGCAAGGCATTCTAGAAGGCCCATCTCTAAACCCTAACCCTAGCCGCACCTTAGGCCTTATTCCCACTAAAAATCTGATTGTTTTAACCTAATTTTTGGTGGATTTGGGCTTCTAGAAACCCTAATCTGATTACCCTAGGGTTTTGGATGCCTATATATACTCATTATAACCCCTAGATCAGATCACCTCCCATATACATCATTCACGTCAGAAACAAAGAGGCTCTCTTTGCCGCACCTTTCCACCACCATATTCCATAGTTTCTGCCCAAAATCAACCCTAGCCGTACCACCCATCAACCCTAAACCTTTCCCTACCATTCCCCATCCATTCTACACCCTAAATACCACCCAAAACCTGTTCTAAAGTTCTCTGCCGCAGCAAGGAGGAAGGAGAATTCGTTGATGATCTTGCTGCCAAGTTGGAGCCTTCTAGGTGTTTTCTTCTTTGGATTTTAATTTCTAAATTTATGTATCTTTGCTTTGCGAATATGAGGAACTAAACCCCCCTTGGCTAGGGGGGATTCAAAACCATGATTATATATGTGAAATAAGTTGATTACTTCCAGTTATCGTTGCATAAGTCGTGAATACAATTTGCTTAACCGTTTGATTTAGAACTTATTCTTGTATGTTGATTGAGAGTGCACGCTTAATTTGCATGCTTGAATTTGATGCTAGGATATAAGTTTGTTTCACCTAATCGTTATGAATTTATATTCGTAAGTAGTGAAGGTCGCTAATCACGATCGTGTTAAGTTGATTCCTGGCAAGAGTATCATGCTTTTCATAGTTACGAATGCCTTGTCGATGCTTATGATTTCCAAAGAACGTAATGATTCTAACTTGTGTCTTTATCATGCTGTTCATATAGAGAACTTGTTAGGAATAATTTGTTTGCGATGCATATTCATCCAATTCAATGATTCTAGATAAATCTGAAGGTTAATTTAAGCGGACCTAATTAACTTGGAGTGTCGAGGTTCATAACTTGTTAAATTGATAACTGGAAATCGATTTAGGTTGCATATATTTCATGTGTGGAGAAGAACCCCTTAGCTATTCCATCATCCATTAATTCATCAAAATTTATCTTGCAATCTGTTTTTGTTTCACAATCAGCCCATTTAGTTATTTTCGTCCAAATCAAATCCCCATTTGTTTTGAAGTCCTAGATTAATTAGAAAGTGTGTTGGTTTATGTTTTTAAGTGTTTTGGTACAAGTTAAAACCCAAATTCGTCCAATTTGGTGCTTTGTGTTCAAAATTGCCCAGAAAGTGTTTTTAAGGCAGTTTTGAGTCTTTTGGTTGCTGTTTTGAGTTTTTGGTCTGTTTTAGTATTTTAACCATTAGTTTTGCATTCTTTGAGTCTAATCTAGTGTTCTAAACTTTGTTTTTACGTTTCTAATTCAGCTTTCAAGTGATTAGTACCCCTAGTTAATCCCCGGTTAGAACGATCCCTACTTACATCGTTACTACAATTGTCACAAATAGGGTTTAATTTGTATGTCAACATATTTCTCACATCACCTTGGTATTTCCTTTTCCTTATTTCCTGATTCTAAGCTTTAAAACACTTTCCTTTTGTGTTTTAAGCCCTAGCCGAATTTCCCTTGCCCTTTCCTTTAATTTTCTGATTTGTTTCCTTAATTCTAGAACTTTAGACTTAATTTCTGATTTCCTAATCAACCTAGGGTTTTAATTTCTGTTTTCCTTTAAATAAACCTCTTTGTTGCAGCCACAAAACATTCCACACACACCCATACAACTCCATTCACGCCAGATTTCATCCTCACCCCTTGCCGTGCCCATCCTTCACCCAAATCCATATTTTCTGAACCCAAACCCCCCTAGCCATGCCATACATCCATCCTAGACACTTTTCCACCATTCTACATCATCCAAAACCCCCAAAAACCATCACAAAACCTGGTGCCGCAACAAGAAGGAAGAAGGAGTGCTCTTGAATGTGCTTGCTAGTCTATTGCAGATTGCTGGAACTTTTATGTGTAATCTTTCTTATGTTTTCAATGTTTCAATTCAATAAACTTTGTGTTGTGAGTATGAGGAACTAAACCCCCTTAGTTGGGGGGTGATTCGAAACCATGTACATGCTTGCAATATGATTTGATTACATTCAGTTGTTATTTCATAAGTTGTGGATTCAATTCGTTCATCTACTTGATTGATAACTTATTTGTGTATGTTGATTGAGAGTGCACGCTTAGTTTTCATGCATGAATATGATGCTAGATTATGAGGGAGTTTCACCTAATAGTTACAATCTTATAATCACAAGTAGTGAAGGTCGCTTGAAAACGATCGCGTTGAATGAATTCTTGGCATAAGTTTCATGCAGTTCATAGTAACGAGTGCTTCGTCAATGCTTATGTTTTTCATAGAACTTAATGATTCTTTGATGCGAAATATATAAGCACACAAATTAAACCCTCTTTTTGTCAAATTATAGCAAAGATGTAAGTAGGGATCGTTCTAGACCGAGGATTAGGAGGGATCGCTAAACACTTGGAAACTGACTTAAAAACTCAAAAACAAGGTTTAAAACACTAAACTAGACTCAAAGAATGCAAAACTAAAGGGTAAAACACTTAAACAAACCTAAAACTCAAAACAGCAACCTAATGACTCAAAACTTCCTAAAAACCACTTTCTGGGCAGTTTTGAGAACCTAACAAGAACTTGGACGAATTTGGGTGAGAACTTGACTCAAAACACTTAGAAACACAAATCAACACACTTTCTAACTAATCTAAGACTTCAAAATAAAGGGGGATTTGTTTTGGACGAAAATTGAAAACAAAACAGAAACTTCAAACAAAACAGATTGTAAAACGTTTTTGGATGAAAAGGATGGATAAAAGGCTAGTTAGGAGGTTCTTCTCCACACATGTCACACTTGCAAACAAAACGATTTTCAGTTGTTCTTCCAATGAATTATGAATACTCAACGCCCCAAATTAACCGTGAATTGCACTAATTAATCCTCAGTTTTTCCACAAGTTATTAAGTTGGATGATTGCATACGACAACCCAAAACATTCCCTACAAGTTCCCTACATGAATTGCATAATAGAGATACACGCAAGAATCATTACGTTCTATGAAAAACATAAGCATTGACGAAGCATTTGTTACTATGAATTGCATGAAACTTATGCTAAGAATTCATTCAACGCGATCGTTTTCAAGCGATCTTCACTACTTGTGATTATAAGATTGTAACTATTAGGTGAAACTCCCTCATAATCTAGCATCATATTCATGCATGAAAACTAAGCGTGTACTCTCAATCAACATACACAAATAAGTTATCAATCAAATAGATGAACGAATTGAATCCACAACTTATGAAATAACAACTGAATGTAATCAAATCATATTGCAAGCATGTACATGGTTTCGAATTCCCCCCTAACCAAGGGGGGTTTAGTTCCTCATACTCACAACACAAATAATATCAAAATTAAACATGGAATTCAAAGGAAAGACAACACCTAAAACGTTCCAGCAACCCTCAATTGAATGGCATGAACGCAGCAACCCTCAATTGAATGGCATGAACGTCCCAAGCTTTCTCTCCTCCTCTTGGCTGCGACACAAGGACTAGAGGCAGGTTCTAGGGGTTATTTGGATGGATGAATAGGTAAGGAATGATATGGTAGTGTGTTAGGGACATGGGGGTTGCGGCAAGGGGTGTAAATATGGCAGATGGGTGAAGGAAGGTTGCGGCAAGGTGGGGGAAAATATTTGGACGAATTTCTGAATTGTGGAGGAGGTGCTCTGTGCGGCAAGGCTTAGAACACATATATATAGGCATCACAAACCCTAGGGAAATCAGGTTTAAACAATGGGCTAGGGTTTAGGTGCGGCAATGGGTTGGAAATCCACCAGAAAATAAGGGTTCTAGAACATTAGGTGCGGCCCAAACCCTAGGGGAGATAGATTAGGGTTTAACTTGGCAGAAATTAAATGATTAGGCCCTAGGGTGCGGCATGGGCTTAGGGTCCACAAGGAATTAGGGTTTAGGTCATCTAAAAGCCCAAAGCCAAGAATAGAAACTCACGAAAATGGAAACCTCCAAGAATAGAAACTTCCAACTTTAGAAACTTTGGTTGCCAATTCCGACTTCTTTGTTCTTCACTTTCATTTCTTCATTTCTTAAGCTCCTTTGACCTTCAAACTCGTCCATTCCTCGTGCTCCATTAGCATTCACAACATTCCAGCTCAATTTTGCTCTAAAATGCTCAATTTCGCACTTATTTGCATCCTTTGTCTCTAAACCTAAAATTGCACGAAAATGACTTTAAACATTGAAATAACTCAAGAAAAACAACATAAATGCATGAGAACAAGCCCCCTAAGTCGCATAAAAATGCTCCTATCAAATTCCCCCGCACTTAGCTTTTGCTAGTCCTCGAGCAAATCAAACAAAATAAAGAAAACAAAACGAAACAAACTAACCAAAACAAAACCTAAACCTTCCAACGTTTGCCTCAGGGATTTCCAATGCACATGACGTATTAAAGATTGTTATCCCCACATATTTGAGTCATTTTTACACATAAGCACATACTTAATTAAAGCCACAACTTACTAGTTCACAAGTAATCAATTAAAACAATGCTTTGAATGTAGTAGCATGCCTTAGAGAATTCCCTCAATTCCTTACAAGATATACACTATATTTTCCCTCAGATTTTCTAACTACACACCCTACACTAGTCATATGTGAGAAGATTGATGTAGATATGAAAACGAATGCTCACATATATGTATCACAAAGAACGCAATTTCTAGAGTTAAGAAGCATGTTTAGATATGCTCTCATGAATGGAATGCAACTACTTAGATGCGAGAACCAGTGACACCATATGCTCATACCAAATTCAAACTCCACAAATTGAAACACATAACACTCAAGATAGAAGTTAAGGGTTGTAATGGGGCTTGGGGTGTTGGTTAACAAGGAAAGGATAGGGGAAAACAAACGTTCTTCAAGCGATAGTAAGCAAAACAATGGAATTGAGACTTAGAATTCACTTAGATTGCAGAAATTAACTTTAACACACAAGGGGGAGACTTAAACAACTCCTTAATTCATTGTTTTGGACCCTTACTTCAACAAACCAAAGTTTGGAACTCTTTTTCACATCTTTTCAAATCTTTTTTTTTTCAAACTTTTCATACTTTTTTTTCTTCATTTTTTTTTTTCTTTTTCCAAACGTGCCTATGGCACACAAAATCACAAAAGAAATACTTCCCTCACACTTGTTTTCTGCCAACCTAAATCAAAAGGAATTCAATTCGAATCATGCTTTACTATGCTTTAAGAACAAGGGTATGGATGGTCCTAAACTAGGCTAGGTGAGGAAAACATGGGTTAACAAATAACGAAGGCTAACAAGGCTCAATGGGGTTAAAAACCTACAAAACATAATGACATAGGGCACACGGCTTTTTAGCTAAGGTGGTGGTCACTACACAACTTCATCTTGAATGTGTGTTATGCAAATCAATAACATGCTTTGAATGAAATGGGCATGAGTTCTAGCATTTGGAACTAAATGATGAAACGCCTTCTAAGTAGCAACCAAGCAAAAAATAATGAGATCATGCAACGACTTTAGAAAACAAAGAATGCACAGATTTTAACTCTCCAAATAAACGTTTAGGCTCAAGTCTCACAAGGTTGTAGCGTTAGTTTGAGTTCCTTCCTTCAAGCATGTTACAAAAACTGATTTTTTTCTTTATGATTGCATGTGAATTCATAAGTTATAACCACAACTAAGCATAAACAAAGAGTAAATCAAACTTTCATCCATGTTAATCACTCTCTTTAACAGCCATGTAATTACAAACCGAATCCTCATCATTGTGTTGGAAGGTACCCTAAGACACAAACAAACACACAAAAACAACTCTTTTTGGGTTTTTAAAACAAATTTTTCAAATTTTTATGTGATTTTCGGATTTTTGCATCAAAACACACTAAAACACACCAAAATTGCTCAAAAACACTTAAAAACAGCAAGGAACAAGTCTCCAAGTTAAGGGTGATAAAATCCCACGAATTTGCATCTAAAACACTTAGTTACCCCCCCACACTTAAATCAAACATTGTCCTCAATGTTTCAAGCATAAAACCACACTAAACAAAAAGAAACACACAAACAGCAAGTAAAATAACTAAATAGGCAGATTTGAAATAAACAACAAAGTGAAGAGTTTAGGAACGCAAATCTGGAATTGGAGTGATTCCGTGGTCTTCCTTTGTTGAATTGCATGGGTTGCCTCCCAAGTAGCGCTTTCTTTTACGTCATACAGCCGGACGAAGAGCTCAGTCACTCCTCAATGGAGCCCACGGCACCCAAAGAAATATCCTCCACGGTTTGTTCAACAAAGTTCTCATAATATGGCTTCAAACGGTGTCCGTTCACTTGGAATTCATGACCTGTTTTGAGACTTTGAATCTGGATGGCACCATAAGAAGATATGTTAGTAATAACAAACGGTCCAATCCACTTAGAACGTAACTTACCGGGAAACAAACGTAAACGGGAATTGAACAATAGCACTTTCTGCCCAATTGAGAATGATTTCCTACGGATCATGTTGTCATGGAAAGCTTTGGTCTTTTGCTTGTAAATGCTTGCATTATCGTACGCCTCGTGCCGTATCTCATCAAGCTCATTCAATTGCAATCTCCTTTGACTTCCTGCTTCCTCGAGGTTCATGTTAAACTTCTTGATGGCCCAAAGTGCTTTGTGCTCCAATTCAATAGGAAGATGGCACGCCTTGCCATAGACAAGTCGGAAGGGGGACATCCCAATGGGGGTTTTGTACGCCGTACGATACGCCCAAAGTGCATCATCTAACCGTAAGCTCCAATCCTTCCGTGTTGGCCCCACAGTCTTCTCAAGTATTTGCTTGATCTCTCGGTTGGAAACCTCGGCTTGGCCATTCGTTTGAGGATGGTAAGGTGTAGAAACCTTATGGGTGACACTGTATTTCCTCAATAACGCTTCAATGGTCCGATTGCAAAAGTGTGACCCTCCGTCACTAATGATCACTCGTGGCATTCCGAACCTTGCAAAAATGTTAGTTCTAATAAAATCTGCAACCACTTTAGAATCATTAGTCCGGGTGGCCTTGGCTTCCACCCATTTCGACACATAATCAACCGCAAGCAAAATATATGTAAAACCATACGAAGAAGGAAAAGGACCCATAAAATCAATACCCCAAACATCAAAAATTTCAACATTTAGGATAGAAACCTGCGGCATTTGGTCCTTTGCACTAATACCACCCATTCGTTGGCATTTATCACATGTTAAGCAAAAAGTTTTAGCATCTTTGAAAATACTAGGCCAATAAAATCCACATTGTAACACCTTAAGGGCTGTGCGTTGTGTGCCAAAGTGCCCTCCACATGCATATGTGTGACAAAAACTCAAAATTGAATGACATTCAGAATCGTGCACACAACGACGTATAATCTGATCGGGGCAAAATTTCCATAAGTACGGATCATCCCACACATAAAACCGTGCATCATGCCTAAGTTTATCACGTTGGTGCCTAGTGAACTCACTTGGAATATGTTTTGACACCAAAAAATTAACAATATCGGCATACCAAGGTGCACTAACCTTAATGGACAGCAATTGTTCATCGGGGAATGTCTCCAAAATCGGCAAAGACTCCTCATTATGCACCATTCGGCTTAGGTGGTCAGCCACCACGTTTTCACTTCCCTTCTTGTCCCGAATCTCTATGTCGAACTCTTGAAGTAGCAATATCCATCGAATAAGCCGTGGCTTGGCCTCCTTTTTGGTGAGCAAGTACTTCAGAGCTGCATGATCAGTGAAAACAATTACTTTAGTTCCAATAAGATATGATCGAAATTTATCTAAAGCAAAGACAACGGCAAGGAGTTCTTTTTCCGTAGTGGAGTAGTTCAATTGTGCATCGTTCAACGTCCGGGAGGCGTAGTAAATGACATGCGGCCTCTTGTCCTTTCTTTGTCCTAAAACAGCTCCTAAAGCATAGTCGGATGCATCACACATGAGCTCGAAAGGTAGACTCCAATCCGGTGGAACAATGATGGGTGCCGTGGTCAACAACTCCTTGAGTTGGTTGAATGATTCCGTGCACTCCTTAGTGAATTCAAACGCCACTTCTTTTTGTAGGAGTCGGCAAAGAGGTTGTGCTATCTTCGAGAAATCTTTGATAAACCTACGATAAAATCCTGCATGGCCAAGGAACGAACGAACCTCTCTAACCGAAGTCGGAGAGGGTAAGTGACGTACAAGATCTATTTTCGACTTATCAACTTCAATACCCTTTTTAGAGATTATATGACCTAAAACGATGCCTTGTTTAACCATAAAATGACACTTTTCCCAATTAAGAACAAGGTTAGTTTCAACGCAACGTTTTAAGATCAAACTTGGATTATGCAAGCAACTATCAAACGAATCACCAAATACGCTAAAATCATCCATAAACACTTGAATTATCTTTTCTACGTAATCAGAAAATATGCTCATCATGCATCTTTGAAATGTAGCAGGTGCATTACATAAACCAAAAGGCATGCGACGATATGCAAATGTACCAAACGGGCATGTAAAAGTGGTTTTTTCTTGGTCCTCGGGTGAAATGACAATTTGATTATAACCAGAATAACCATCAAGAAAACAATAGAAAGCATAACCCGCTAACCTCTCAAGCATTTGGTCAATGAACGGCAATGGGAAGTGGTCCTTCCTCGTGGTGGCGTTTAGCTTCCTATAATCAATGCACACCCTCCAACCGGTTTGAATACGTTGAGGGACAAGCTCATTCTCGGCATTAGCTACCACCGTCACTCCGGATTTCTTTGGTACGCATTGAACGGGCGAAACCCACTTACTATCCGAGATTGGATAGATAACCCCACAATCTAGAAGCTTAATGATCTCCTTTTTCACTACTTCCATCATCGGAGGGTTGAGACGGCGTTGAGCCTCTCTAGTTGGTTTGGCCCCCTCCTCAAGAAATATGTGATGCATACAAGTCGTAGGGCTTATACCTTTAATATCGGCCAATGTCCAACCTAGGGAATATTTGAACTCCTTCAAAACTCGAAGCAATTTCTCCTCCTCTTGTGCCGTGAGGGAGGAGGAAATGATGGCAGGTAGTGTTTCATTTTCTCCCAAGAAAATGTACTTCAAATCGCTTGGCAAAGGCTTGAGTTCAAGGATAGGTGCCTGAATTATGGATGGAAGCAATTTGTTAGTCGAAATGGGAATGGACTCACGGTTAGTATACTTACCATCAAGCTTAGGTGAGGACTCCAGGACAGCCACAACTTCAATTAGTTCTTCACTAGGGTGCACGGCATGGCCTAGTCCATGTATGCCGTGGGTTACACTAGAATCTGTCCCCTTGGTTTTGAGTTCCATGCCTCGTGTAATGACTTTCTCAAGCGCATCGTCATTCAAATCGTCGAGTGATAGGAGCATATTTATACGCCTTAGTTAGTTAGTTCTTATGCATTTATGTTGTGTTTTCTTAGTTAAGTTAGTCTTTTAAGCTATTTTCATGTGTTTTCAGGTTTTAGAGACAAAGTGAGCAAAAGGATGCAATTTGGAGCATTTTGGAGTGAAATTGGGCTAAAATGGAGTTCATGCACATGAAGCACAAGGGATGGACGAATTTGAGGGATTGATGAAGCTAGGAATGTGTTTTGAAGTTGAAGAATTGAAGATACAAAGTTTCCTAGTTGAGGTAGGAAAGGGCTTACATGAAGGATTCCTAAACAAAGAAGGATTCCTAATCAATAAAGGAGTCCTAATTGAAGATGGATTCCTAGACGAATGAAGTTTCCTACTCAAGCAAGTATTCCTACATGAAGAAGGAGAATTAAAGCCAAAGAATCAGCTCAAGATAAGGAATCTTATCCAAAACCTCATCCATAACCTTATCTTAGCTTATCTTATCCAAACAAACCTTATCCTATCCTATCTTATCCTAATCCTAAACTATCCACATTTCAGCCACTTAGGAGGGTTTCTAACTAGATTAGGACACATTAAAATTGGTTTCTAGAAGCCCTTATCCACTCCTACAAAGGTGCCATACCTTATCCCTTGTTTTTCTAGAGATCAACCACAAAACAACCTTTCTAGAAGACCTTATCCCTTGTCCTACAAAAGTGACGCCCCAAACCTTTCTAGAACTCCTAGAAACCTGATTATTCCTTTCCCCCTTGGTTTCTAAAAGCCTTAGCCTTTTCCTTCAAGGATTGTGTGTTATTATCCTATACAAATTAGGCTTTTAAATCCTTTTCCTTTGCTATATAGGGGCTGCGAATTTCAGCCTATAAATACCACCCTTGGCTGCACCATTTAGTCACCATCCTCTACCATATTTTCACTACACCATTCACCCAAATATACCTCTTGTGCCGTGAGTTTTGCAAGGAGAAGAAGGAAGAAATCTGGAGCCGTGCATGCCATTCAAGGAGCTTGGATTGTGGAGCGTTTCTAGGTGTTTTCTATCTTTGTTTTAATGTTTAAATTTATTTATCTTTGTTTATTTGCGAGTATGAGGAACTAAACCCCCCTTGGCTAGGGGGGGATTTGAAACCATGTTTATGCTTGCTATATGATTTGATTACTTCTAATTGCGTTTCATAAGTTGTGATTTCAATTTGCTTATCTATGTGAATTGATTACTTCTAATTGCGTTTCATAAGTTGTGATTTCAATTTGCTTATCTATGTGAATTAAAACTTATTCTTGTATGTTGATTGAGGGTCGACACTTAGTTTGCATGCATGAATTTGATGCTAGGATATAAGGGAATTTCACCTAATCGTTATGAACTTATATTCACAAGTAGTAAAGGTTGATGATCTCAATCGCGTTAAGTAAATTCTTGGCATAAGTTTCATGCAATCATAGTAACAAGTGCTTCGTCAATGCTTATGATTTTCATAGAACTTAATGATTCTTGCTTGTATCTCTATTATGCAATCATGTAGGGGACTTGTGGGGAATGCTTTGGGTTGTCGTATGCAATCATCCAATTCAATAACTTAAGGAAAATCTGAGGGTTAATTTAAGCGGACCTAATTAACTTGGGGCGTTGAGAATTCATGGTTTATTGAAAAGCAATTGGAAATCGTTTTATATGCAAGTGTGACATGTGTGGAGATGAACCCCTTAGCTAGCCTTCCATCCATTCAATTCAATCAAATTCGTTTTAAAATCTGTTCTAGTTTACAAAGTTTTGTTTTGTTCTTAAATTCGTCCAAAATCAATCCCCCTTTACTTTGTTGAGTCATATTAGTTAGAAATCAATTTAGTTTGTGTTTTTAAGTGTCTTGAGTCAAGTTAAAACCAATTTTCGTCCAAATTCTTTCTTAGTGTTCAAAACTGCCCAGAAAGTGTTTTTAAGACAGTTTTGAGTGTTTATTTGCTGTTTTGAGTCTTTTGGTTTGTTTTAGTGTTTTAAAGTTTAGTTTTGCATTCTTTGAGTCTAGTTTAGTGTTTTAAACTTGTTTTTACGTATTTGAGTCAGTTTTCAAGTGATTTAGCAATCCCTCCTAATCCCCGGCCTAGAACGATCCCTACTTACATACTTACTACAATTGATAAAAAGAGGGTTAATTTGAGTGTCAACATAAATATCACATCAAATTTTGGCGCCGTTGCCGGGGATTAGCAAAATTGCTAATCTCCCTTTGTTTCTATTCATGTGTTTTACTTTTGATATTTGATTTAGTTTTCTTTCTTTGATTTTAGGTACTAGAGAAGCAAGATATGGCAATTGCTAACATTCAAGCTCAAATAGCGAATCTTACTTCTCAATTGTCGCAGTATGCCGAAAGGACCACAAGGCAAAGTGTCCCTACATTTGGTGCGTCTTATAGGCAAGAATATCAAGCAACTCAACGTTCACAAAGAGATTGGAGTGGTCATTCAAACTATATGTGGTGGGAATCTCAACAAGTTCAACACGAAGGATATTGGCAGCCGTATGAGGAGTTCTATTCAAGTCCTACGCAGCCACCACAACCTCATATACAATATGCCCAACCGAACTCAGGTTCATCAATCGATTATAATCAAATTCTTGAGGATTTAATTTCTTTGGCGCAAGGTTCACAAAATCAAGCCAAAGAGGCTCAACAAGGAGAATATTGGCAGCCATATGAAGGGTTCTATACAACGCCATATGCACCACTACAACCTCCCCCACAATCTTCCCAAACAAATTCAGGTACGTCAATAGATAATGACCAAATTGTTCAATTACTCACCTCTTTGACACAGGAAGTAGAAAATCAAACCAAGAGGATGCAAAATCAAGCCAAAAAGATGGATGAATTAGAGAAGCAAGTTGGGCAGATTGTGGAGTTCATGGCACAAATTCAAGAGCAAAGTGAATTCTCCAACGCAAATATTGTAAATTCAATGGAAGAATTTGAAATTACTAAAGCCATCACTATGAGAAGTGCCATGGAGGTGGGAGCTGAACCAAAGGCGTCCAAACAAAGCCAAGAGGAGGACGAACAATTGCTAATTGAGGAGGAGGAAGAAGAAACACCCACGACAAGGGAAGAGCACTCTATGCCGCAACCTTTTAAGGCTCCTACGCCACCCAATTCGAGTAAGGTTGCTTCAAATTCAATTATTTTTTACCCTATTCCACCAAATGTGCCTTTCCCTAGCAGGTTTAAGCAATCCACAAAAGATTTGGGAAAGAAAGACATCTTGGAAACCTTTCCAAAGATTCAAGAGGAAAAAGTGGCTGGGGAGTATATAGAATTCATCAAAGAGCATGTACTTGAGACAACCATCCCCAAAGAAGTTGAATTTGATGACACGGGACAAATCACTGCCTTAAAGCCCACTCTGGCCGAGAGCAAGCCTAGTGAAATTGTTGAATATGTTGCTACTTTCGAGTCCTCATTGCAGCACATTGGTGAGCCACCTCCTCCAATTCCAATTCCCATTTCAATTAATAGGTTGTTACCTTCTTTGGCGCTGGTGCCCAATCGAATCCAAATTGGTGGGAGAATTTACACGGACTTTAGGAAGCTCAATGCCATAATCAGGAAGGATCACTATCCCCCTCCATTCATAGATCCAATGCATGGAAGTTTTGAGGACCATGTTGTGGAGGATGTACTCGTGTTCTTGTCGCAACACACAGGTAAGTCACCTCCTCAAATTTCAAGTTCGTTTTATACTAACATGTTGTTGAGTTCAATGATCCAGGCACCCATTTTGGAATTTAAACCATTACCGGATCATTTCAAGTATCACCTTCCATTCAAAGATCAATTCCATGGTGTGGGGACCAATGAAGTTTGAAGGAAAGCATCGTCCGGCTGGAAGACGTTAAAGCAAGCGCTTCTTGGGAGGCAACCCATGCCAATAAAGAGGACCTAGGAAGCTCCGGCATCATAATCAGATTTGCGTTTCTAAACCCTACTCTTTATTGCTTTTACTTTGCCATATTTATCATGTTAGCTAGTTGTGTTATTTGCTTGTTTTTATGCGAGTCTATGTTTGAAACATTGAGGACAATGTTTGGTTTAAGTGTGGGGGGGTAAACAAAGTGTTTTTGTGTCAAATTCGTAGGATTTTACCACCTAACATTTCAAAGGTTGTTTTTCATTGTTTTTAAGTATTTTTAGAATGTTTTGATGTGTTTTTATGTGGCTTTACCAGAAAATCCGAAAATTCAAGAAAAAATTTGAAAAAAGTTTTGAAAAAACCCAAAAAGAGTCATTTTAAAGTTGTTTTTGTGTGTTTGTGTCTTATAGTACCTTCCAACACAATGATGAAGATTTGGTTTTTAATTGCATGACGGTTAAAGAAAGTTACAAACATGGATGGAAGTTTGATATGCTCTTTTGTTTATGCTTGGTCATCGTTGTTGTTTACAAATTCACATGTAATCACAAAGAAAAAAAAATCAGTTTTTGTAACATGCTTGAAGGAAGTAACTCAAACTAACGCTACAAACCTTGTGAGACTTGAGCCTTAACATTCTTTGGAGAGTTAAAATCTGTGAAATTGTTGTTTTCTAAAGTCGTTGCATGATCTCATCATTCTTTGCTTGGTTGCTACTTAGAAGGCGTTTCATCATTATAGATCCAAATATTAGAACTCATGCCCATTTCATTCAAAGCTTAAAATTGAGTGCATAACATATAACAAGATGAAGTTGTTTAGTAGTTATCACCAGAGCCAAAAAGCCTTCAACCCATGCATATTGTTTTTGTAGGATTAACCCCTTTGAGCCTTATTTAGCCTATTTGTGTTGTTAGCCACATTATCCTTACCTAGCCTAGAGTAGGACTATCCATACCCTTGTTCTTAAAGGATAATAAAGCATGACTTAGAGGGAATTCCTTTTGATCAATGTTGTGCAGAAAACTAAGTGTGGGGGAAGGGAAAGTTTGTGTGCCAAAAGAAGTAAGGAGGGCACGGGTTAGAGAAAGAAAGAAAAAAGAAAAAAAAAGAAAAAAAAAAGAAAATTCGTAGAAAAAGAAAGAAAAAAAAGAGAAAAGTGTGAAAAGTATGAAAAGGAGTTGAAAGAGCATAAAATGAGCTCTAAGTTGTTGGTTGTTGAAGCAAGGGTTCAAAAAGTTCAATTAGACCCTAAGTGTTGCATGAGTCTTTCCCTTGGGTTTAAACATTGATTTTTGCATGCAAAAGTGAATTCTAAGTGTCAATTTCATAACTTGCTTATTATTCTTTAAGAATGTTTGTTTATCCTTACCTTTCTTTGTTAGCCAATACCTTAGCCCCGTTACAACCCTGTGCTTCTATCTTGATTGTTATATGTTTCAATATGTGGAGTTTGGATGGTATGAGCATATGATATCCCTGGTTCTCGCGTCTAAGTAGTAGCATTCCATTCATGAGATCATATACATACATTCATAATTCCAGAAAATGCTTTTATTGTTATAACATATGTGAGCATTAGTTTTCATATTTACATCAATCTTCTCACATATAACTAGTGTAGGGTGTGTAGTCAGAAAATCTAAGTGAAAAATGAGTGCATATCTAGTGAGGAATTGAGGGATTCTATAAGGCATGTTACTACATTCAAAATATTGTTTTAATTGATTAAATGTGAGCTAGTAAGTGATGACTATGATTAAGTATGTGCTCGAGAGTATGGAGGGCTAAAATCTATGTAAGTAGTGATCTTTGGTGTGTCATGTACCATTGGAAATCCCTGAGGCGATTGTTGGAAGGTTTAGGTTATGTTTTGTTTCGTTGTTTTGCTCGAGGACTAGCAAAAGCTAAGTGTGGGGGAATTTGATAGGAGCATATTTATACGCCTTAGTTAGTTAGTTCTTATGCATTTATGTTGTGTTTTCTTAGTTAAGTTAGTCTTTTAAGCTATTTTCATGTGTTTTCAGGTTTTAGAGACAAAGTGAGCAAAAGGATGCAATTTGGAGCATTTTGGAGCGAAATTGGGCTAAAATGGAGTTCATGCACATGAAGCACAAGGGATGGACGAATTTGAGGGATTGATGAAGCTAGGAATGTGTTTTGAAGTTGAAGAATTGAAGATACAAAGTTTCCTAGTTGAGGTAGGAAAGGGCTTACATGAAGGATTCCTAAACAAAGAAGGATTCCTAATCAATAAAGGAGTCCTAATTGAAGATGGATTCCTAGACGAATGAAGTTTCCTACTCAAGCAAGTATTCCTACATGAAGAAGGAGAATTAAAGCCAAAGAATCAGCTCAAGATAAGGAATCTTATCCAAAACCTCATCCATAACCTTATCTTAGCTTATCTTATCCAAACAAACCTTATCCTATCCTATCTTATCTTAATCCTAAACTATCCACATTTCAGCCACTTAGGAGGGTTTCTAACTAGATTAGGACACATTAAAATTGGTTTCTAGAAGCCTGGTGTGAAAATTAACTTGACACACAAATTAAACCCTATTTGTGACAATTGTAGTAATGATGTAAGTAGGGATCGTTCTAACCGGGGATTAACTAGGGGTGCTAATCTAATACAAATCGACTTAGAAACACAAAAACTAAACTTAAAGACTCTAATTAGACTACTAAGATTCAAAACAGATTTGAAACACTCAAATCTGCCCAAAACTAACTAAACAAGCTAATTGACTCAAACAGCAACTAAGACAAGATCTGACTTAAAAACTCAAAAACAAAGTTTAAAACACTAAACTAGACTCAAAGAACACAAAACTAAAAGTTAAAACACTTAAACAAACCTAAAACCCAAAACAGCAACTAGAAGACTCAAAACTGCCTAAAAACCACTTTCTGGGCAGTTTTGAGCACCTACACTAATTTGGACGAATTTGGCAAAACTTATGACTCAAAACACTTAAAAACACCAAAGAGGACAGATTATGAAGACTCAAACTTAACAAAATATGGGGGAATTGTGTTTGGACGAATTTGAACTAAATGCACAGATTGTAATTTAAAACAGATTGTAAACTAAATGTGATGAATCAATGGGTGATGGAATGGCTAAGGGGTTGGTGTGGTTTCTGGGCTGTTTTTGTGATGTAGAATGGATTATGGATGGTATAGAGGCACGGCAAGGCTTGGGGTTGGTGTGTGGGTGTTGTGTGGAAGGTGTGGATATGAAGAATGGTGGTGGAAATCGGCTGGAATGAAGGAGAAGTGGTTTCTGAGGTTGTGGATGGGTTTTGACGAATTTGGGAGAGTGTGTGGCTGAATGGGATCTTTTGTGGCTGCACACACTTGTTTATTTAAAGGGATTACGAAATTAAAAACCCTAGCTAATTAGGTAAACAGAAATTTAAGTCAAATGCTTCTAAAAATAGGAAATCAAATCAGAAAATAAAAGGAAAGGTGAAGGGAAATTCGGCCAGGTTTTAAAGCAAAACAAGGAAGGTGTTTTAAATCAGATTTTTGGGAAAGAAACCCTCTCCCTTGCACGGCAAGGAAGAGGAAAGGGTGAGGGAAGTGCGGCACATGTCCTAGAGTGGTTTAGGCTTTTGTTTTGTGTCCTAGAATGCTTAGAAAATCTTCATAATTGTTGGAACTTTTAGGGACAATTAGGAAAAATCAAACCAAAGTAGGAAACCTTGGCTTAACTTTCCTACTTCAAATAGGAATCCTTGTTGGAGTAGGAATCCTTATTGGAGTAGGAATCCTTGTTCTTCTAGGACTCCTCATTTGATTAGGAATCCTTCTTCGATTAGGAATCCCCTTCATGTAAGCACTTTCCTACTTCAACTAGGAAACCTTGTTCAAGTAGGAATCATCATCTTCAAGTCTTCAAATTCGTCCAAACCTTGGCTCCAAATATGTGACATGCATTCCAAACTCCATTTTGCTCCAAAATGCTCCAAAATGCCTCTTCTTGCATCCTTTGGCCATAAAACCTGAAAACACATAAAACTGACTTTAAACACTAAAATAGCTAAGTAAACACATCCTAAATGCACGAGAACAAGCCAATTAAGTAGCATAAATATGCTCCTATCAAAGCTCTTATCCACTCCTACAAAGGTGCCATACCTTATCCCTTGTTTTTCTAGAGATCAACCACAAAACAACCTTTCTAGAAGACCTTATCCCTTGTCCTACAAAAGTGACACCCCAAACCTTTCTAGAACTCCTAGAAACCTGATTATTCCTTTCCCCCTTGGTTTCTAAAAGCCTTAGCCTTTTCCTTCAAGGATTGTGTGTTATTATCCTATACAAATTAGGCTTTTAAATCTTTTTCCTTTGCTACATAGGAGCTGCGAATTTCAGCCTATAAATACCACCCTTGGCTGCACCATTTAGTCACCATCCTCTACCATATTTTCACTACACCATTCACCCAAATATACCTCTTGTGCCGTGAGTTTTGCAAGGAGAAGAAGGAAGAAATCTGGAGCCGTGCATGCCATTCAAGGAGCTTGGATTGTGGAGCGTTTCTAGGTGTTTTCTATCTTTGTTTTAATGTTTAAATTTATTTATCTTTGTTTATTTGCGAGTATGAGGAACTAAACCCCCTTGGCTAGGGGAGGATTTGAAACCATGTTTATGCTTGCTATATGATTTGATTACTTCTAATTGCGTTTCATAAGTTGTGATTTCAATTTGCTTATCTATGTGAATTAAAACTTATTCTTGTATGTTGATTGAGGGTCGACACTTAGTTTGCATGCATGAATTTGATGCTAGGATATAAGGAAATTTCACCTAATCGTTATGAACTTATATTCACAAGTAGTAAAGGTTGATGATCTCAATCGCGTTAAGTAAATTCTTGGCATAAGTTTCATGCAATCATAGTAACAAGTGCTTCGTCAATGCTTATGATTTTCATAGAACTTAATGATTCTTGCTTGTATCTCTATTATGCAATCATGTAGGGGACTTGTGGGGAATGCTTTGGGTTGTCGTATGCAATCATCCAATTCAATAACTTAAGGAAAATCTGAGGGTTAATTTAAGCGGACCTAATTAACTTGGGGCGTTGAGAATTCATGGTTTATTGAAAAGCAATTGGAAATCGTTTTATATGCAAGTGTGACATGTGTGGAGATGAACCCCTTAGCTAGCCTTCCATCCATTCAATTCAATCAAATTCGTTTTAAAATCTGTTCTAGTTTACAAAGTTTTGTTTTGTTCTTAAATTCGTCCAAAATCAATCCCCCTTTACTTTGTTGAGTCATATTAGTTAGAAATCAATTTAGTTTGTGTTTTTAAGTGTCTTGAGTCAAGTTAAAACCAATTTTCGTCCAAATTCTTTCTTAGTGTTCAAAACTGCCCAGAAAGTGTTTTTAAGACAGGTTTGAGTGTTTATTTGCTGTTTTGAGTCTTTTGGTTTGTTTTAGTGTTTTAAAGTTTAGTTTTGCATTCTTTGAGTCTAGTTTAGTGTTTTAAACTTGTTTTTACGTATTTGAGTCAGTTTTCAAGTGATTTAGCAATCCCTCCTAATCCCTGGCCTAGAACGATCCCTACTTACATACTTACTACAATTGATAAAAAGAGGGTTAATTTGAGTGTCAACATAAATATCACATCATCGAGATATCCCTGCGCCAAAGAGTCAATTATATCAATAGAAAAGCATGAATGGTCCTCACTAGGGTATTTAATGGAATCAGAAAGATTAAAATTAACAACTTCCCCATCGAATTCCATGGACAAAGTTCCACTATATACGTCAATCTTCGTCCGGGCCGTCTTCATGAATGGCCTTCCAAGTAGAATGGGCAGCGAAGGAGCATGGTCCGATTCATCCATTTCGAGGACATAGAAATCCGCCGGGAAGACTAAATGATTAACCTGCACAAGAACATCTTCCAAAACTCCCTTTGGATAGGCGTTAGATCTATCGGCCAATTGTATTATTACCCCATCATTTTTCAATGCTCCTAAGTTCATAGATGCATAAATGGAGTATGGCATAACATTTATAGAAGCACCTAAATCAAGCATGGTAGATTCAAATCTAGTATTCCCAATGACACAAGGAATGGTAAAGCTACCTGGATCTTTGCATTTGGGAGGTAGTTTGCGTTGCAAGATGGCGGACACATTCTCACCTACCTTTACCACTTCCTTAGTCGACATCCTCTTCCTAGTGGTACACAACTCCTTCAAAAACTTAGCATACCTCGGAACTTGCTTGATTGCATCTAACAAAGGTATGTTAACTTGAACTTTCCTAAAGGTTTCAAGGATATCCTTTTCTGCCTCTTCTTTCTTCGTTTGCATGAACCTACTAGGAAAAGGCACATTTGAAGGGAAAACATTAGTATGAACCGAATTTGACACATTCTTACCTTTGTGGGACAAATTGGGCAGATTTGGGATACTAGGAGCTTGCGGCAAAGGTGGAACCACCTTTGCCGTGGGCAACCTTGATTCCTCCTCTTCCATTTGCAAAATTTCATCCTCGTTATGACCTGTTTTTGATGAAGAACTGATAGGAGCATATTTATGCGCCTTAGTTTAGCTTGTTCTTGTGCATTTATAGTGTTTTTCCTTAGTAAAGTAGTCTTTTAAGCTAGTTTTATGTGTTTTCAGGTTCTAAGGGCAAAGTATGCAAAATGATGCATTTTGGAGCATTTTGGAGCAAAATTGGGCTAGAATGGAATTCATGCATATGAAGCACAAGGGATGGACGAATTTGAGGGATTGATGAAGCTAGGAAGACGTTTCAAAGTTGAAGAATTGAAGATACAAAGTTTCCTAGTTGAAGTAGGAAAGGGCTTAAACGAAGGATTCCTAAATGAAGAAGGATTCCTAATCAATGTAGGAGTCCTAATTGAAGATGGATTCCTAGACACATGAAGTTTCCTACTCAAGCAAGGTTTCCTACATGAAGAAGAAGATTTAAAGCCAAAGAATCAGCTCAAGATAAGGAATCTTATCCAAAACCTCATCCATAACCTTATCTTAGCTTATCTTATCCACACAAACCTTATCCTATCCTATCTTATCCTAATCCTAAACTATCCACATTCCAGCCATTTAGGAGGGTTTCTAACTAGATTAAGATGCTTAATATGGGATTTCTAGAAGACCTAATCTTATCCTACATAAATGGCGCCTAGAACCTTTCTAGAAGCCCCTAAAAATCTGCCTTGTATTATCCTTCTAGAAACCACACTTTGTGCCGAATTTTCTACCCTATTTCCCTTGGGATTTTGGTTTCTAGAAGCCTTATCTTTTCACACTCTTTGTGCTGCACCTTATCTCCCATTCCTTTTGGGTTTTTGACTTGTTTTCCTTGTAGGATTTTATGTTATTATCCTATGCAGTTTAGGCCTTTAATACCTTGTCCTTTGCTACCTAGGAGAGGAGATTTTCTGCCTATATATACAACCCATTGCCGCACCCTTTCATTGACGACCTCTCATACACATTCATTAATCCCATAAATTCAGAAATTCGTCCAAACACTTCTCCACACCTTTGCCGCACCATTCCCTTCCCCTAAACACTACTACATCCATCCATAACCATTCTCCACCATCCATAACCCCAAAGAACCTGTCCCTAGACCTTTGCCGCACCAAGGAGGAGGAGAAGGAAGCTCGGAAGTTCATGCAATTCAAGTTCGTGTCGCTGGAATTTCTAGGTTTTCTTTTCCTTTGCTTTCAATGTTTAAATTCAATTCTCTTTGTTTTGTGCGTATGAGGAACTAAACCCCCCCCTTGGCTAGGGGGGGATTCGAAATACATGTTTATGCTTGCGTTATGATTTGATTACTTCTAATTGCGTTTCATAAGTTGTGAATTGAATTTACTTATCTATGTGAATTACATTGATTTGTGTGTGTTGGTTGAGAGTGCACGCTTAATTATCATGCATAAATTGAATGCTAGGATATAAGGAAATTTCACCTAATCGTTATGAACTTATATTCACAAGTAGTAAAGGTTGATGATCTCAATCGCGTTAAGTAAATTCTTGGCATAAGTTTCATGCAATCATAGTAACAAGTGCTTCGTCAATGCTTATGGTTTTCATAGAACTTAATGATTCTTGCTTGTATCTCTATTATGCAATCATGTAGGGGACTTGTGGGGAATGCTTTGGGTTGTCGTATGCAATCATCCAATTCAATAACTTAAGGAAAATCTGAGGGTTAATTTAAGCGGACCTAATTAACTTGGGGCGTTGAGAATTCATGGTTTATGGAAAAGCAATTGGAAATCGTTTTATATGCAAGTATAACATGTGTGGAGATGAACCCGTTAGCTAGCCTTCCATCCATTCATTTAAATCAATTTCGTTTTTAAAATCTGTCTAGTTTACAAAGTTTGTTTTGTTTTTAATTTCGTCCAAAATCAATCCCCCTTTACTTTGTTGAGTCATAATAGTTAGAAATCACTTTAGTTTGTGTTTTTAAGTGTTTTGAGTCAAGTTAAAACCTATTTTCGTCAAAATCTTGTTTAGAGTTCAAAACTGCCCAGAAAGTGGTTTTAAGGCAGGTTTGAGTGTTTTTGTGTTATTTGGAGTCTTTTGGTTTGTTTTGGTGTTTTAAGTTATAGTTTCACATTCTTTGAGTCTAGTTTAGTGTTTTAAACTTGTTTTTACGTTTTTGAGTCAATTCCAAGTGATTTTGCAATCCCTCCTAATCCCCGGCCTAGAACGATCCCTAGTTACATTCCATACTACAATTGATAAAAAGAGGGTTAATTTGAGTGCTAGTTAATATCACATCAAATTTTGGCGCCGTTGCCGGGGATTAGCAACTTTGCTAATCCCTTGGATTATTTTGTTTCTGTTTTAATTCGTTCCAGATTCTGAGTTTGTTTTGTTTTCTTGTTTTAGGTACTAGTTTATGACTCGGAGTTCTCATCCGGTTCGTGAACACATTTTGGAGTTTGACGACGATTTTGAACGAGAGTTGAGACGAAAGAGGAAGAACCCGGAACCTAGTGAATCAAGTGCAAGTTCCGAGTTCGTTTCTGAATTTGAAGAGGAAGTGGAAGACATGGCAGCGGACGACCGAACGATCAAGGAGCTTTCTGCTTCAGGATTGGATAACGCCGCACCTCTATGTATCCAATACCCTAGGGCAGCTCCGGACAAAACTGCCGAGTTCGAATTGAAGTCAAGTTTACTACACCATATTCCGAAGTACCATGGGTTGTCCATGGAGGAGCCTAACAAGCACTTGAAAGAGTTCGAGGTGGTGTGTTCAAGCATGACTCCAATCAATGTCGACGGGAGTATATTGAAGATGAAGGCCTTTCCCTTTTCTCTCATGGACAAGGCGAAAGATTGGTTATATGAATTAGCTCCCGGAACGGTCACATCTTGGGAGAGCATGAAACGAGCTTTCTTGGAGAAGTTTTTCCCAACTTCTCGAGTCATCCTCCTACGAAAAAGGATAAGTGGAATTCAACAAGAAGAAGGTGAGTCTTTTCCTACATATTATGAACGTTTTGAATCTCTTATTGCTTCTTGTCCACAGCATCAAATGAAGGAGGAGCTTCTTCTACAATACTTCTACGAGGGACTTCTACCAATCGAAAGACAAACGCTAGATGCCTCGGCGGGAGGAGCTTTGGTGGACAAGACTCCCACGGCAGCAAAGACTTTGATTGCTAATCGAGTGTTGAACGCTCAACAATACGAAGGTGTTGGCCAAAGAGGCACCCCACGACAACACCAAGTGAATGAGGTAAGTGCCATAACCGAACTTCAAAATCAAATGGCTAACCTTACTACGTTGCTTTCTCAGGTGGTTGAAGGTCCAAAAGTCAAACCCGTAGCTTCTTGTGGCGTATGCTCCATGCAAAACCACCCTACGGACAAGTGCCCACAATTGATTGAGAATGGAGGGTGGGAGACACTCAATGCCGTGGGATATGGCAACCAATACCAATCACGTGGTGATCCGTTTTCCAATACTTACAATCCCGGTTGGCGTGATCATCCGAATTTCAATTGGCGAGACCCCCAACAAGGCCAACAACAAAGCGGATTTAGGCAACAACCCCCGGGTTTCTATCAAAAGCCGATGGCACCACCACAAGCCCAAGCACAACCTGCCCAAAGCAATGTAGGTAATTCAAGTGATAATGATAAGATTTTTCAATTACTTACTACTTTGACGCAGGAAGTCCAAACTCAAAACAAAGATAGGCAAATCCAAGACAAGAGGGTGGACAACTTGGAGAAGCAAGTGGGACAAATTGCCGAGTTCATGGGGCAATTTCGTGAGCAAGGAAGGTTGCCTAGCTCAACTGTTGTCAATCCGAGGGGAGGAGTCGAAACTGCCAAGGCTATCACGCTAAGAAGTGGGAAAGAAGTAGGAACTGAGCCACAACCATTCAAATCTGCCCTCAAGGAGGATGAGAAGTTACAAATAGAAGAGGAGGAGCAAGCAAAGGCCACGGCAAGGATTGAACAATCCTTGCCGCACCCACCTAATGTATCCAATCCATCCACCATAGGTAAGAAAGGTTCTATTCCAATTAATTCTAATATCATTCCTCCGAATGTACCGTTTCCTAGCAGATTTTTGCACGCCAAGAACGAAGAAGAGGAGAAAGACGTTCTTGAGACGTTTAGAAAGGTGCATGTCAATATCCCTCTCCTCGATGCTATAAAGCAAATCCCGAAGTATGCTAAGTTTTTGAAGAAGCTTTGTACAACAAGGAAACGGATACGGGAGAAAGAGGTGGTACACGTAAGTGAGAATGTATCTGCATTGTTGCAAAGAAAGTTACCACCTAAATGCAAAGATCCAGGTAGTTTCACTATCCCTTGTGTTATTGGCAATACGAGGTTTGATCATGCTATGTTAGATTTAGGTGCATCTATAAATGTCATGCCATATTCTGTTTATGCATCTATGAATCTAGGAAAGCTTAAAAATGATGGTGTTATTATTCAATTAGCCGATCGATCTAATGCATATCCCAAAGGAGTGTTGGAAGATGTTTTGGTGCAGGTAGAC
This sequence comes from Malus x robusta, assembly GCA_963082935.1. Taxonomy (NCBI): domain Eukaryota; kingdom Viridiplantae; phylum Streptophyta; class Magnoliopsida; order Rosales; family Rosaceae; genus Malus; species Malus x robusta. The sequence goes on along the minus strand of OY720340.1, from coordinate 17,431,833 downwards.
CACTTGATTTTTCCTGCAGATTTCTATGTGCTTGATATGGAGGACTCAACCCACTCTCAACCATCACAACTCTTACTTGGACGACCATTCATGAAAACGGCTCAAACCAAGATTGATGTGGCCAAGGGAGCAGTAACTATGGCCTTTGGTGGTGATATGATTAACTTTAAGATTTCTGAATCGGTTGAGAATACTAATGATGTTCGTTCTTGTTGTGCAATTAATGTAATTGAACGTATAGGGCAGGAATGTTCAACACTAGTCAAGAAGCATGTACCACAACCCACCATCAAGGAAGGAATTGGAGTGAACAACAAAGAGTGCATGGCCCCAACCTTGAAATCACCAAATCTGGCCGAGTGCACCCCTTGTGCATCTGTCCATAGTGCTATCACTTCTTTGCCGTACAAAGGTAAGCCACCTATTCCAATTTCGATTCCCATTTCAACTAATAGGTTGTTACCTTGTATGGTGCAGGTACCTAATCGAAGACAACGTGGTGGGAGAGTTCGTGTTGATTTAGAGAAGCAAAACACGACAGTAAGAAAGGATCATTATCCCATCCCATTCAAGGACCCAAAGAATGAAGGATTTCGTAGGACAGGTTGTGGAAAAACCACTTCATGCCGTGGGGTTCCATAAACCTTCAATGGAGCATCGTCCGGCTGTACGACGTTAAAGCAAGCGCTACTTGGGAGGCAACCCATGCATTCAACAAAGGAAGACCGAGAAAGCACTCCAATTCCAGATTTGCGTTCCTAAACTCTTCTCTTTGTTGTTGATTTCGTTTCTGCCATGTTAGGTTGTTTAGATGTTGTTTTGTTTGTTTGTTTATTATTTGTGTGAGTCTATGCTTGAAACATTGAGGACAATGTTTGATTTAAGTGTGGGGGGGGTAACCAAAGTGTTTTGATGCAAATTGGTAGGGTTTTGTCACCCATAATTTCAAATGTTGTTTCTTGCTGTTTTTAGGTGTTTTTAGGCTGTTTTGATGTGTTTCAGTATATGTTGTTCTAAAAATCCGAAAATCCCATAAAAATTTGAAAAATTTGTTTTAAAAACCCAAAAAGAGTCGTTTTTGTGTTTTTGTTGTGTCTTAGGGTACCTTCCAACACAATGTTGAGGATTCGGTTTGTAATTGCATGACTGTTAAAAAGAATGATTAACATGGATGAAAGTTTGATTTACTCTTTGTTTATGCTTGGTTGTGGTTATAACTTATGAATTCACATGTAATCATAAAGAAAAGAAAAAAAAATTAGTTTTTGTAACATGCTTGAAGGAAGGAACTCAAACAAACGCTACAACCTTGTGAGACTTGAGCCTAAACGTTTATTTGGAGAGTTAAAATCTGTGCATTCTTGTTTTCTAAAGTCGTTGCATGATCTCATTATTCTTTGCTTGGTTGCTACTTAGAAGGCGTTTCATCACTTAGAACCAAACACTAGAACTCATGCCCATTTCATTCAAAACATGTCATTGATTTGCATAACACATATTCAAGATTAAGTTGTGTAGTGTCCACCATAACCAAAAAGCCGTATATCCCTATTCCATTATGTTTTGTAGGTTTTAACCCCGTTGAGCCTGGTTTAGCCTATTTTCTTTGTTAAACACATTCTCCTCACCTAGCCTAGATTAGGACCATCCACACCCTTGTTCTTAAAACATAGTTAAGCATGACTCAAGATGAATTCCTTTTGATCATGGCATTGCAGAAACATAAGTGTGGGGGAAGGAACTTTTGTGTGTCAAAAAGAAATGTTGAGGCACGGGTTAGGAGAAAAGGAAAAAAAGAAAAAAAAAACAAAAGAAAAATTCGTGCAAAATAGAAAGGAAAAAAGAAAAAGTTGTGAAAAGTATGAAAAAGAGTTGGAAGAGCATAAAATGAGCTCTAAGTTGTTGGTTGTTGAAGAAGGGGTCCAAAAAGTTGCATTTGACCCTAAGTATGCATGCGTATTCCCTTTTGTGTTTAAAGTTGTTTTCTGCACTCTAAAGTGAATTCTAAGTATCAAGTTCATTGTTTTGCTTACTATTGTTTTAAGAACGTTTGTCTATCCTTTACCCTTCTTTGTTAGCCAATACCCCAAGCCCCGTTATAACCCTTTACTTTAATCTTGAGTGTTATGTGTTTCAATTTGTGGAGTTTAAAATTGGTATGAGCATATGGTGTCATTGGTTCTCGCATCTAAGTAGTAGCATTCCATTCATGAGATCATATTGATAAACATGCTTATTAACTCCAAAAAGTGTTTTCTTTGTCATACATATATGTGAGCATTCGTTTTCATATTTACATCTATCTTCTCACATATAACTAGTAGAGGGTGTGTAGTCAGAAAATCTGTGTGAAAATTGAGTGCATATCTCGTAAGGAATTGAGGGATTCTCTAAGGCATGTTACTACATTCAAAATCATGTTTTAATTGGTTATTTGTGAACTAATGAGTAGTGACTATGATTAAGTATGTGCTTAAGCATAAAGATGGCTAAAATCTGCGGGAATGATGATTTTTAACATGTCATGTGCATTGGAAATCCCTGAGGCGATTGTTGGAAGGTTTAGGTTGTGTTTTATTCGTTTTGCTTCGTTTGTTTACTTTGTTTCGTTTTGTTTTGCTCGAGGACTAGCAAAAGCTAAGTGTGGGGGAATTTGATAGGAGCATATTTATGCGCCTTAGTTTAGCTTGTTCTTGTGCATTTATAGTGTTTTTCCTTAGTAAAGTAGTCTTTTAAGCTAGTTTTATGTGTTTTCAGGTTCTAAGGGCAAAGTATGCAAAATGATGCATTTTGGAGCAAAATTGGGCTAGAATGGAATTCATGCATATGAAGCACAAGGGATGGACGAATTTGAGGGATTGATGAAGCTAGGAAGACGTTTCAAAGTTGAAGAATTGAAGATACAAAGTTTCCTAGTCGAAGTAGGAAAGGGCTTAAACGAAGGATTCCTAAATGAAGAAGGATTCCTAATCAATGTAGGAGTCCTAATTGAAGATGGATTCCTAGACACATGAAGTTTCCTACTCAAGCAAGGTTTCCTACATGAAGAAGAAGATTTAAAGCCAAAGAATCAGCTCAAGATAAGGAATCTTATCCAAAACCTCATCCATAACCTTATCTTAGCTTATCTTATCCACACAAACCTTATCCTAATCCTAAACTATCCACATTCCAGCCATTTAGGAGGGTTTCTAACTAGATTAAGATGCTTAATATGGGATTTCTAGAAGACCTAATCTTATCCTACATAAATGGCGCCTAGAACCTTTCTAGAAGCCCCTAAAAATCTGCCTTGTATTATCCTTCTAGAAACCACACTTTGTGCCGAATTTTCTACCCTATTTCCCTTGGGATTTTGGTTTCTAGAAGCCTTATCTTTTCACACTCTTTGTGCTGCACCTTATCTCCCATTCCTTTTGGGTTTTTGACTTGTTTTCCTTGTAGGATTGTATGTTATTATCCTATGCAGTTTAGGCCTTTAAAACCTTGTCCTTTGCTACCTAGGAGAGGAGATTTTCTTCCTATATATACAACCCATTGCCGCACCCTTTCATTGACGACCTCTCATACACATTCATTAATCCCATAAATTCATAAATTCGTCCAAACACTTCTCCACACCTTTGCCGCACCATTCCCTTCCCCTAAACACTACTACATCCATCCATAACCATTCTCCACCATCCATAACCCCAAAGAACCTGTCCCTACACCTTTGCCGCACCAAGGAGGAGGAGAAGGAAGCTCGGAAGTTCATGCAATTCAAGTTCGTGTCGCTGGAATTTGTAGGTGTTTCTTTTCCTTTGCTTTCAATGTTTAAATTCAATTCTCTTTGTTTTGTGCGTATGAGGAACTAAACCCCCCCTTGGCTAGGGGGGGATTCGAAATACATGTTTATGCTTGCGTTATGATTTGATTACTTCTAATTGCGTTTCATAAGTTGTGAATTCAATTTACTTATCCATGTGAATTACATTGATTTGTGTGTGTTGGTTGAGAGTGCACGCTTAATTATCATGCATAAATTGAATGCTAGGATATAAGGAAATTTCACCTAATCGTTATGAACTTATATTCACAAGTAGTAAAGGTTGATGATCTCAATCGCGTTAAGTAAATTCTTGGCATAAGTTTCATGCAATCATAGTAACAAGTGCTTCAACAATGCTTATGGTTTTCATAGAACTTAATGATTCTTGCTTGTATCTCTATTATGCAATCATGTAGGGGACTTGTGGGGAATGCTTTGGGTTGTCGTATGCAATCATCCAATTCAATAACTTAAGGAAAATCTGAGGGTTAATTTAAGCGGACCTAATTAACTTGGGGCGTTGAGAATTCATGGTTTATTGAAAAGCAATTGGAAATCGTTTTATATGCAAGTATAACATGTGTGGAGATGAACCCGTTAGCTAGCCTTCCATCCATTCATTTAAATCAATTTCGTTTTTAAAATCTGTCTAGTTTACAAAGTTTGTTTTGTTTTTAATTTCGTCCAAAATCAATCCCCCTTTACTTTGTTGAGTCATAATAGTTAGAAATCACTTTAGTTTGTGTTTTTAAGTGTTTTGAGTCAAGTTAAAACCTATTTTCGTCAAAATCTTGTTTAGAGTTCAAAACTGCCCAGAAAGTGGTTTTAAGGCAGGTTTGAGTGTTTTTGTGTTATTTTGAGTCTTTTGGTTTGTTTTGGTGTTTTAAGTTATAGTTTCATATTCTTTGAGTCTAGTTTAGTGTTTTAAACTTGTTTTTACGTTTTTGAGTCAATTCCAAGTGATTTTGCAATCCCTCCTAATCCCCGGCCTAGAACGATCCCTACTTACATTCCATACTACAATTGATAAAAAGAGGGTTAATTTGAGTGCTAGTTAATATGACATCAAGAACCTGCCCCAACCTCCTTACCACTTCTTAGGGTGATTGCTTTTGCACTTTCGAAACCTCCCTGCAGATTTGGAATGGTGGAACTAGGAAGTTGTCCGGGATCTCGAAACTTACCTACAAACTCGGCAATCTGCCCAATTTGTTTCTCAAGTTGATCCACCCTTTTATCTTGGTTTTGCATAGCCTTAGCTTGATCTTCCTGCCCATTAGACAACTTAGTTAGTATCTTAAGAAGTGCATCATTGTCAAGAGACGTACCTGAGGCACTTGGGCCGGATTGGGCTTGATTTTGGGGTGGGCCGTAGGTTTTGGGAAAGAACCCCGGGGGTTGTTGCCTAAAGCCTCCTTGGTTTTGAGGTTGTTGGGGATCCCTCCACTTGAAATTTGGGTGGTCTCGCCACCCTGGATTATACGTGTTGGAGTATGGATCATGTCTTGACTGATTTTGGCTTGGAAACCCAATGGCATTCGCACTCTCCCATCCGCCATTCTCGATGAGTTGAGGACATTTTTCGGAGACATGTCCTTGGATAGAACATACGCCACATACCACAGGTCCTTGCATCTTCATTCCCTTGGCCATCTGTGAAACAATAGAAGTAAGATTAGCCAATTGTGAATGAAGATCGGAAGTTGAACTTACCTCATGTACTTGGTGCCGTGGCGGTCCTCTTTGGCCTACACCTTCGTACTGTTGAGCGTTCAACGCTCTATTAGCAATCAAGACCTTGGCAGCCATGGGTGTTTTGTCCACCAATGTTCCCCCCGCCGAAGCATCAAGCATTTGGCGTTCTAGAGGTAGGAGACCCTCGTAGAAATATTGCAAGAGCAACTCCTCCTTCATCTGATGCTGTGGACAAGAAGCAACAAGTGATTTAAATCGTTCATAATATGTAGGAAAAGACTCACCTTCTTCTTGCTGAATTCCGCTTATCTTTTTGCGTAGGAGGATGATGCGAGACGTTGGATTGTCGGAGCGTTTCTAGGTGTTTTCTATCTTTATGTCAATGTTTATATTTATTTATCTTTGTTTATTTGCGAACATGAGGAACTAATTTCTTTATAGTTAGAGGGGAATTCAAAGCCATGATCATATGTTTTATATAACTTGATTTCTTCCAATTATGATTTTATGAATCGTGAATGTGGTTTACTTATCTATTTGATTGATAACATGTTTATGTATGTTGATTGAGGGTCGACACTTAGTTTGCATGCATGAATTTGATGCTAGAGTATAAGGGAATTTCACCTAATCGTTATTAACTTATATTCATAAGTAGTAAAAGTCGCTAGTCACGATTGCGTTAAGTAAATCCTAGGCAAGAGTAACATGCGTATCCCATAGTTATGAATGCCTCGTCAATGCTTATGATTTCCATTGAACTTAATGATCTTTGATATGTGTCTCTATCATGCGTATTCCATAGTTAGGGTCCTTGATAAGAATAATTTGGTTGTAATGCGTATCCCATTCAATTCAATGAATCTAGGGAAATCTGAGAATTAATTGGTCGATCTAGTTAATTTGGGGCATTGTCATTCATGGTTTGTTGAAAGAGTAATTGGAAATCGAGTCGTATGCATATGTTTCATGTGTGGAGAAGGAACCTTCTAACTAGCCTTTCACCATTTTATTTCATCAATTTCGTGAGTCTTTAAAGTTTGTTTTCAAAGTTTTTGTTTTTAAAGTTAGTTTCGTCCAAATCAACCCCCTTGCTTTTAAATCTTGTTTTTAGAGTCAAAACTTGTTTCCTTTAAGTCTTTTGAGTCTTTGAAGTTCTATTTTCGTCCAAATCACTTGTTAGGTCTAGAATTGAGTCTTTTTGATTGTTTCTTGCTGTTTTTAGTGTTTTAAGTTAGTTTTGAGTCTATAGAGTCCAGTTTAGTATTTTTGAGTCTTATTTGTGTTGATTAGCATCCCTTCTAATCCCCGGCAAGAACGATCCCTACTTACATATACTACAATCATAGGGTTTTAATTTGAGTGTCAACATAATTTTCACACCAGAAATCCACCAGAAAATAAGGGTTCTAGAACATTAGGTGCGGCCCAAACCCTAGGGGAGATAGATTAGGGTTTAACTTGGCAGAAATTAAATGATTAGGCCCTAGGGTGCGGCATGGGCTTAGGGTCCACAAGGAATTAGGGTTTAGGTCATCTAAAAGCCCAAAGCCAAGAATAGAAACTCACGAAAATGGAAACCTCCAAGAATAGAAACTTCCAACTTTAGAAACTTTGGTTGCCAATTCCGACTTCTTTGTTCTTCACTTTCATTTCTTCATTTCTTAAGCTCTTTTGACCTTCAAACTCGTCCATTCCTCGTGCTCCATTAGCATTCACAACATTCCAGCTCAATTTTGCTCTAAAATGCTCCATTTCGCACTTATTTGCATCATTTGTCTCTAAACCTGAAATTGCACGAAAATGACTTTAAACATTGAAATAACTCAAGAAAAACAACATAAATGCATGAGAACAAGCCCCCTAAGTCGCATAAAAATGCTCCTATCATTCTTGCTTGTATCTCTATTATGCAATTCATGTAGGGAACTTGTAGGGAATGTTTTGGGTTGTCGTATGCAATCATCCAACTCAATAACTTGTGGAAAAACTGAGGGTTAATTAGTGCAATTCACGGTTAATTTGGGGCGTTGAGTATTCATAGTTTATCGAAAAGCAACTGGAAATCGTTTTGTTTGCAAGTGTGTCATGTGTGGAGAAGAACCTCCTAACTAGCCTTCTACCCATCTATTTCACCAAAATCGTTTTTACAATCTGCCCTATTTCCAATTTGTTTTCTTTATTTTAATTTTCGTCAAAACAAAATCCCCCTTTATTTTAGAGTCCTAGATTAGTTAGAAAGGGTGTTAGTTTATGTTTTCTAGTGTTTTGAGTCAAGTTATAACATAAATTCGTCCAAATTTGTGTTAGTACTCAAAACTGCCCAGATTGTGCTTCTAAGGCAGTTTTGAGTGTTTATTTGCTGTTTTGGTTCCTTTGCTTTGTTTTAGTGTTTTAAACTTTGTTTTTACATTATTGAGTCAGTTTTCAAGAGTTTAGCAATCCCTCCTAATCCCCGGTTTAGAACGATCCCTACTTACATCTTTACTACAATTTGACAAAAGAGGGTTTAATTTGTGTGCTTATCTATTTCGCATCAAATTTTTGGCGCCGTTGCCGGGGATTAGCAACTTTGCTAATCCCTTCGATTGTTTTTGTTTCTTTTATTTCACTTTGTTTCTGATTTTGTTTAAGTTTCTGACCTAATTTTGTTTCTTGTTTCTTAGGTACTAGTGTATGACTAGAAGCTCTCAAACGATTCGTGCGAACATCTTGGATTTTGACGACGACTTTGAGAGGAATTTGAGAAGAGCTAGAAACCAGCAAGAACACCATCCACCCAATTCCGAATCTGACCTTGAAGAAAACGTACAAGAAGAGGAGGAGGCCACGGCAGGGATATTTGAAGAAGTCCAAGGCATGGCTGATAGGAGCATATTTATGCGCCTTAGTTAGCTAGTTCTTATGCATTCTTGTTATGTTTTCGTCGTTAAAGTAGTCTTTTAAGCTACTTTCATGTGTTTTCAGGGTTAAAGGACGTATTACACGAAATGATGCAAGTTGGAGCTTTTGGAGCGGAACGTGAGCTTGGATTGAAAAGGACATGCTTGGAACACAAGGTTGGGACGGAATTGAAGAGTTGAAAGATTCGAGGTGTCCTACTTGAAGTAGGAAAGCTAAGCCTAAAAGTTTCCATTTTGGGCCGATCTTTCCTAAATCGGAATTGGTAACCAAAGTTTCTAAAGTTGGAAGTTTCTATTCTTGGAGGTTTCCAATTTCGAGAGTTTCTATTCTCGGCGTTGGGCTTTTAGATGACCTAAACCCAAATTTCCTTGTGGACCTTCAACCCATGCTGAACCCTAGGGCCTAATTACTTAAAATCTGCCATGTTAAACCCTAGCCCATTTCTCCTAAACCCAAGCCGCACCTAACCCTAGCCCATTGTTAAAAATCTGATTTCATTAGGGTTTTAAAAGGCCTATATATTTGCTCCTAATGCTTGCAGCCATTCACATATTCATTCTCCACAAAAATCAGAAATTACACAACCCTAAACCCATTTCCAGCCGCACCATTCCTCTCTACACAATTCAGAAAATCCTCTCCCCTCACTTCCATTCTTTGCCGCAGCCACCATCTCCCTTTTCTCCCTTTTTCCGCAGCTTCCATCAATTCCAGCAGCCATTCACCCATTCCAGCCACTTCCCATCCTTGCCGCACCACCATACACCTCCCCTACCCTTTGCCGAACCACCACATCATCCTAAATCCATCCCTAAACCGAAATCACATCAAAACAGACCCTAAACCCTCACTGCCGCAGCAAGGAGAAGAAGAAAGAGGAGCTACTGTGCAGAAATTCAAAGTGGACTTCTTTGGCATTTTAGGTGTAATCTTTCTTATGTCTTTGATGTTTCAATTCAATAAATTTTGTGTTGTGAGTATGAGGAACTAAACCCCCTTAGTTGGGGGGTGATTCGAAACCATGAAGATGCTTGCAATTTGATTCGATTAAATTCAGTTGTTATTTCATAAGTTATGGATTCAATTCGTTCATCTATTTGATTGATGATTTATTTGTGTATGTTGATTGAGAGTGCACGCTTAGTTTTCATACATAAATATGATGCTAGATTATGAGGGAGTTTCACCTAATAGTTATAATCTTATAATCACAAGTAGTGAAGGTCGTTTGAAACCGATCGCGTTGAATGAATTCTTAGCATAAGTTTCGTGCAATTCATAGTAACGAATGCTTCGTCAATGCTTATGTTTTTCATAGAACGTAATGATTCTTGCTTGTATCTCTATTATGCAATTCATGTAGGGAACTTGTAGGGAATGTTTTGGGTTGTCGTATGCAATCATCCAACTTAATAACTTGTGGAAAAACTGAGGGTTAATTAGTGCAATTCACGGTTAATTTGGGGCATTGAGTATTCATAGTTTATCGGAAGAACAACTGAAAATCGTTTCGTTTGCAAGTGTGACATGTGTGGAGAAGAACCTCCTAACTAGCCTTTTATCCATTCTTTTCATAAAAATTTGTTTTACAATCTGTTTCTTTTATAATCTGCCATTTAATCTATTTTCGTCCAAATCAAATCCCACCTTATTTCTTTGAGTCATTTTACTTAGAACTTGTCTTAGAATATGTTTTTAGGTGTTTTAGGTCATTAGGAAATCAAATTTCGTCCAAATTAGTGTAGGTGCTCAAAACTGCCCAGAAAGTGGTTTTTAGGCAGTTTTGAGCCTTCTAGTTGCTGTTTTAGTTTTTAGGTTTGTTTAAGTGTTTTAACTTTTAGTTTTGTATTCTTGGAGTCTAGTTTAGTGTTTTAAACTGTGTTTTTGAGTTTTTGAGTCAATTAGCTTGTTTAGTCAGTTTTGGGCAGATTTGAGTGTTTCAAATCTGTTTTGAATCTTAGTAGTCTAATTAGAGTCTTTAAGTTTAGTTTTTGTGTTTTTAAGTCAGTTTCCAAGTGTTTAGCAATCCCTCCTAATCCCCGGTCTAGAACGATCCCTACTTACATCTTCACTACAATTTGACAAAAAGAGGGTTTAATTTGTGTGCTAGTAAAATATCATACCAAATTTTGGCGCCGTTGCCGGGGATTAGCAATTTTGCTAATCCCTTGGATTGTTTTTGTTTCTTTTATTTCACTTTGTTTCTGACTTTATTGAAGTTTCTGACCTAATTTTGTTTCTTGTGTCTTAGGTACTAATGTATGACTAGAAGCTCTCAAACGATTCGTGCAAACATCTTGGAGTTTGACGACGATTTTGAGAGGAAGTTGAGAAGAGCTAGAAGCCAGCAAGAACACCATCCACCAACTTCCGAATCTGACCTTGAAGAGAACGTACAAGAAGAGGAGGAAGAAGCCACGGCAGGGATATTTGAAGAAGTCCAAGGCATGGCGGTGGACAATCGTACACTCAAAGAGCTTTCCGCCTCAGGTTTGGATAATGCCACACCCTTGTGCATTCAATACCCCAGAGCTGCCCAAGGTAAGACGGATGAGTTTGAATTAAAGTCAAGTTTGCTTCATCATATTCCTAAATACCATGGCTTGTCCATGGAAGATCCTAACAAACATTTGAAAGAATTTGAAGTAGTTTGCTCTAGTATGACTCCCGTCAATGTTGACGGAAATATATTGAAGATGAAGGCTTTTCCATTCTCTTTGATGGATAAAGCCAAGGATTGGTTATATGAGTTAGCTCCCGGCACTGTCACATCATGGGAGAGTATGAAGAGAGCGTTCTTGGAGAAGTTCTTTCCAACTTCTCGTATCATCCTCCTACGCAAAAAGATAAGCGGAATCCAGCAGGAAGAAGGTGAGTCTTTTCCTACATATTATGAACGATTTAAATCACTTGTTGCTTCTTGTCCACAGCATCAGATGAAGGAGGAGTTGCTTTTGCAATATTTCTACGAGGGTCTCTTACCTCTAGAACGTCAAATGCTCGATGCTTCGGCGGGAGGAGCATTGGTAGACAAGACACCCATGGCGGCCAAGGTTTTGATTGCGAATAGAGCGTTGAACGCTCAACAGTACGAGGGTGTAGGTCAAAGAGGACCCCCACGGCACCAAGTACATGAGGTAAGTTCAACTTCCGATATTCATTCACAATTGGCTAATCTTACTTCTATTGTTTCACAGATGGCCGAGGGAATGAAGATACAAGGACCCGTGGTGTGTGGCGTATGTTCTATTCAAGGACATGCGTCTGAAAAGTGTCCTCAACTTATCGAGAATGGCGGATGGGAGAGCGCAAATGCCATTGGGTTTCAGAGCCAAAATCAGTCACGACATGACCCATACTCCAACACATATAATCCGGGGTGGCGAGACCATCCAAACTTCAAATGGAGAGAGCCACAACAACATCAAAACCAAGGAGGCTTTAGGCAACAACCCCCGGGGTTCTTTCCCAAACCCTACGGCCCACCCCAAAATCAAGCCCAATCTGGCCCAAGTGCCTCAGGTACGTCTCTTGACAATGATGCACTTCTTAAAATACTAACTAAGTTGTCTAATGGGCAGGAAGATCAAGCTAAGGCTATGCAGAACCAAGATAAGAGGGTGGATCAACTTGAGAAACAAATTGGGCAGATTGCCGAGTTTGTAGGTAAGTTTCGAGATCCCGGACAACTCCCTAGTTCCACCATTCCAAATCCGAAGGGAGGTTTCGAAAGTGCCAAAGCTATCACCCTAAGAAGTGGTAAGGAAGTTGGGGCAGGTTCTTCATCAAAAACAGATCATAACGAGGATGAACTTTTGCAAATGGAAGAGGAGGAGCCAAAGCAGCCCACGGCAAAGGTGGTTCCACCTTTGCCGCAAGTCCCTAATGTCCCAAATCTGCCCAATTTGTCCCCCAAAGGTAAAAATGTGTCAAATTCGGTTCATACTAATGTTTTCCCTTCAAATGTGCCTTTTCCTAGTAGGTTCATGCAAACGAAGAAAGAAGAGGCAGAAAAGGATATCCTTGAAACCTTTAGGAAAGTGCAAGTTAACATACCTTTGTTAGATGCAATCAAACAAGTTCCGAGGTATGCTAAGTTCTTGAAGGAGTTGTGTACCACGAGGAAGAGGATGTCGACCAAGGAAGTGGTCAAGGTAGGTGAGAATGTGTCTGCCATTTTGCAACGCAAATTACCTCCCAAATGTAAAGATCCAGGTAGCTTTACCATTCCTTGTGTTATTGGGAATACTAGATTTGAATCTGCCATGCTTGATTTAGGTGCTTCTATAAATGTTATGCCATATTCCATTTATGCATCTATGAACTTAGGAGCATTGAAAAATGATGGGGTAATAATACAATTGGCCGATAGATCCAACGCCTATCCAAAGGGAGTTTTGGAAGATGTTCTTGTGCAGGTTAATAATTTGGTTTTCCCGGCGGATTTCTATGTCCTCGAAATGGATGAATCGGACCATGCTCCTTCGCTGCCCATTCTACTTGGAAGGCCATTCATGAAGACGGCCCGGACGAAGATTGACGTGTATAGTGGAACTTTGTCCATGGAATTCGATGGGGACGTTGTTAATTTTAATCTTTCTGATTCCATTAAATACCCTAGTGATGACCATTCATGCTTTTCTATTGATATAATTGACTCTTTGGCGCAGGGATATCTCGACGATTTGAATGACGATGCGCTTGAAAAAGTCATTACACGAGGCATGGAACTCAAAACAAAGGGAGCAGATTGCATGCATGCCCACGGCATACAAGATTCATTGCATGCCGTGCCCCCTAGTGAGGAATTACTTGAAGTTGTGGCTGCCCTTGAGTCCTCACCTAAGCTTGATGGTAAGTATACTAACCGTGAGTCCATTCCCATTTCGACTAACAAAGTGCTTGCATCTATAGTTCAGGCACCTGTCCTTGAACTCAAACCGTTGCCAAGCCATTTGAAGTACATTTTCTTGGGAGAAAATGAAACACTACCTGCGATCATTTCCTCCTCCCTCACGGCACAAGAGGAAGAGAAGTTGCTTCGAGTTTTGAAGGAGTTCAAATCTGCCCTAGGTTGGACATTGGCCGACATCAAAGGTATAAGCCCTACGACTTGTATGCATCACATATTTCTTGAGGAAGGGGCCAAACCAACTAGAGAGGCTCAACGCCGTCTCAACCCTCCTATGATGGAAGTAGTGAAGAAGGAGATCATAAAGCTTCTAGATTGTGGGGTTATCTATCCAATCTCGGATAGTAGGTGGGTTTCGCCGGTTCAATGCGTACCAAAGAAATCCGGAGTGACGGTGGTAGCTAACGCCGAGAATGAGCTTGTCCCTCAACGTATTCAAACTGGTTGGAGGGTGTGCATTGACTATAGGAAGCTAAACACCACCACGAGGAAGGACCACTTCCCATTGCCGTTCATCGACCAAATGCTTGAGAGGTTAGCGGGTTATGCTTTTTATTGTTTTCTGGATGGTTATTCTGGGTATAATCAAATTGTCATTTCACCTGAAGACCAAGAAAAAACCACTTTTACATGCCCGTTTGGTACATTTGCATATCGTCGCATGCCTTTTGGGTTATGTAATGCACCTGCTACATTTCAAAGATGCATGATGAGTATATTTTCTGATTATGTAGAGAAGATAATTGAAGTGTTTATGGATGATTTTAGCGTATTTGGTGATTCGTTTGATAGCTGCTTACATAATCTAAGTGTGATCCTAAAACGTTGTGTTGAAACTAACCTTGTGCTTAATTGGGAAAAGTGTCATTTTATGGTTAAACAAGGCATCGTTTTAGGTCATATAATTTCTGAAAAGGGTATTGAGGTTGATAAGTCGAAAATAGATCTTGTACGTCACTTACCCTCTCCGACTTCGGTTAGAGAGGTTCGTTCGTTTCTTGGCCATGCAGGATTTTATCGCAGGTTTATCAAAGATTTTTCAAAGGTTGCACAACCTCTTTGCCGACTCCTACAAAAAGAAGTGGCGTTTGAATTCACCAAGGAGTGCACAGAATCATTCAAACAACTCAAGGAGTTGTTGACCACGGCACCCATCATTGTTCCACCGGACTGGAGTCTACTTTTCGAGCTCATGTGCGATGCATCCGATTATGCTTTAGGAGCTGTTTTAGGACAAAGAAAGGACAAGAGGCCGCATGTCATTTACTACGCCTCCCGGACGTTGAACGATGCACAATTGAACTACTCCACTACGGAAAAAGAACTTCTTGCCGTTGTCTTTGCTTTAGATAAATTTCGATCATATCTTATTGGAACTAAAGTAATTGTTTTTACTGATCATGCAGCTCTGAAGTACTTGCTCACCAAAAAGGAGGCCAAGCCACGGCTAATTCGATGGATATTGCTACTTCAAGAGTTTGACATTGAGATTCGGGACAAGAAGGGAAGTGAGAACGTGGTGGCGGACCACCTAAGCCGAATGGTGCATAATGAGGAGTCTTTGCCGATTTTGGAGACATTCCCGGATGAACAATTGCTGTCCATTAAGGTTAGTGCACCTTGGTATGCCGATATTGTTAATTTTTTGGTGTCAAAACGTATTCCGGGTGAGTTCACTAGACACCAACGTGATAAACTTAGGCATGATGCACAGTTTTATGTGTGGGATGATCCGTACTTGTGGAAATTTTGCCCCGATCAGATTATACGTCGTTGTGTGCATGATTCTGAATGTCATTCAATTTTGAGTTTTTGCCACACATATGCATGTGGAGGGCACTTTGGTACACAACGCACAGCCCTTAAGGTGTTACAATGTGGATTTTATTGGCCTAGTATTTTTAAAGATGCTAAAACTTTTTGCTTAACATGTGATAAATGCCAACGGATGGGTGGTATTAGTGCAAAGGACCAAATGCCGCAGGTTTCTATTCTAAATGTTGAAATTTTTTATGTTTGGGGTATTGATTTTATGGGTCCTTTTCCTTCTTCGTATGGTTTTACTTATATTTTGCTTGCGGTTGATTATGTGTCGAAGTGGGTGGAAGCCAAGGCCACCCGGACTAATGATTCTAAAGTGGTTGCAGATTTTATTAGATCTAACATTTTTGCAAGGTTCGGAATGCCACGAGTGATCATTAGTGACGGCGGGTCACACTTTTGCAATCGGACCATTGACGCGTTATTGAGGAAATACAGTGTCACCCATAAGGTTTCTACACCTTATCATCCTCAAACGAACGGCCAAGCCGAGGTTTCCAACCGGGAGATCAAGCAAATCCTAGAGAAGACCGTTGGGCCAACGAGAAAGGATTGGAGCTTACGGTTAGATGATGCACTTTGGGCGTATCGTACGGCGTACAAAACCCCCATTGGGATGTCCCCCTTCCGACTTGTCTATGGCAAGGCGTGCCATCTTCCGGTTGAATTGGAGCACAAAGCACTTTGGGCCATCAAGAAGTTTAACATGAACCTCGAGGAAGCAGGTAGTCAAAGGAGATTGCAATTGAATGAGCTTGATGAGATACGGCGCGAGGCGTACGATAATGCAAGCATTTACAAGCAAAAGACCAAAGCTTTCCACGACAACATGATCCGTGGGAAATCATTCTCAATTGGGCAGAAAGTGCTATTGTTCAATTCCCGTTTACGGTTGTTTCCCGGTAAGTTACGTTCTAAGTGGATTGGACCGTTTGTTATTACTAACATATCTTCTTATGGTGCCATCCAGATTCAAAGTCTCAAAACAGGTCATGAATTCCAAGTGAACGGACACCGTTTGAAGCCATATTATGAGAACTTTGTTGAACAAACCGTGGAGGACATTTCTTTGGGTGCCGTGGGCATAAATGGAGAATGAATGGGCTTTTCGTCCGGCTATACGACGTTAAAGAAAGCGCTACTTGGGAGGCAACCCATGCAATTCAACAAAGGAAGACCAAGGAATCACTCCAATTCCAGATTTGCGTTCCTAAACTCTTCACTTTGTTATTTATTTCGAATCTGCCTATATAGTGTTTTAGTTGCTGTTTGTGTGTTTCTTTTTGTTTAGTGCGATTTTATGCTTGAAACATTGAGGACAATGTTTGATTTAAGTGTGGGGGGGGTAACTAAGTGTTTTAGATGCAAATTCGTGGGATTTTATCACCCTTAACTTGGAGACTTGTTCCTTGCTGTTTTTAAGTGTTTTTGAGCAGTTTTGATGTGTTTTAGTGTGTTTTGAAGTAAAAATCCGAAAATTACATAAAAATTTGAAAAATTTGTTTTAAAAACCCAAAAAGAGTTGTTTTTGTGTGTTTGTTTGTGTCTTAGGGTACCTTCCAACACAATGATGAGGATTCGGTTTGTAATTACATGGCTGTTAAAGAGAGTGATTAACATGGATGAAAGTTTGATTTACTCTTTGTTTATGCTTAGTTGTGGTTATAACTTATGAATTCACAGGCAATCATAAAGAAAAAAAAAAAATCAGTTTTTGTAACATGCTTGAAGGAAGGAACTCAAACTAACGCTACAACCTTGTGAGACTTGAGCCTAAACGTTTATTTGGAGAGTTCAAATCTGTGCATTGTTGGTTTCTAAATTCGTTGCATGATCTCATTATTCTTGCTTGGTTATTACTTAGAAGGCGTTTCATCATTTAGTTCCAAATGCTAGAACTCATGCCCATTTCATTCAAAGCATGTTATTGATTTGCATAACACATATTCAAGATGAAGTTGTGTAGTTACCACCACCTTAGCCAAAAAGCCGTGTGCCCTATGTCATTGTGATTTGTAGGTTGTAACCCCGTTGAGCCTTGTTAGCCTATTCTTTGTTAACCCATGTTTTCCTCACCTAGCCTAGTTTAGGACCATCCATACCCTTGTTCTTAAAGCATAGTAAAGCATGATTCGTATTGAATTCTTTTTTTTATCTATGTTGGCAGAAAACAAGTGTGGGGGAAGTATTTTTCATGAGGAATTGTGTGCCATAGGCACGGCAAAAAAAAAGAAAAGAAAAAGAAAAAAAATATGAAGAAAAAAAAGTATGAAAAGTTTGAAAAAAAAAAAAATAAAGTTTCAAAGTATTGTTTGTTGAAGTGAGGGTCCAAAACAATGAATTCGGCCCTAAGGAGTTGTTTAAATCTTTCCCTTGTGTGTCAAAGATAAATTCTGCAATCTAAAGGAATTCTAAGCATTAATTTCATTACTTTGCTTATTATGCTTTAAGAATGTTTGTTTTCCTTACCTTCCATTGTTAGCCAATCACCCCTAGCCCCATTACAACCCTTAACTTCTATCTTGAGTGTTATGTGTTTCAATTTGTGGAGTTTGAATTTGGTATGAGCATATGGTGTCACTGGTTCTCGCATCTAAGTAGTAGCATTCCATTCATGAGATCATATCTAAACATGCTTCTTAACTCTAGAAATTGCGTTCTTTGTGATACATATATGTGAGCATTCGTTTTCATATCTACATCAATCTTCTCACATATGACTAGTGTAGGGTGTGGAGTTAGAAAATCTGAGTGAAAATAGAGTGTATATCTTGTAAGGAATTGAGGGAATTCTCTAAGGCATGTTACTACATTCAAAGCGTTGTTTTAATTGATTACTTGTGAATTAGTAAGTAGTGGCTTTAATTAAGTATGTGCTTGTGTAATGATGACTCAAATTTGTGGGGATAACAATCTTTAACATGTCATGTGCATTGGAAATCCCTGAGGCAAACGTTGGAAGGTCTAGGTTCTGTTTTGGTTAGATTGTTTCGTTTTGTTTTCTTTGTTTTGTTTGTTTTGCTCGAGGACTAGCAAAAGCTAAGTGTGGGGGAATTTGATAGGAGCATATTTATGCGCCTTAGTTAGCTAGTTCTTATGCATTCTTGTTATGTTTTCGTCGTTAAAGTAGTCTTTTAAGCTACTTTCATGTGTTTTCAGGGTTAAAGGACGTATTACACGAAATGATGCAAGTTGGAGCTTTTGGAGCGGAACGTGAGCTTGGATTGAAAAGGACATGCTTGGAACACAAGGTTGGGACGGAATTGAAGAGTTGAAAGATTCGAGGTGTCCTACTTGAAGTAGGAAAGCTAAGCCTAAAAGTTTCCATTTTGGGCCGATCTTTCCTAAATCGGAATTGGTAACCAAAGTTTCTAAAGTTGGAAGTTTCTATTCTTGGAGGTTTCCAATTTCGAGAGTTTCTATTCTCGGCGTTGGGCTTTTAGATGACCTAAACCCAAATTTCCTTGTGGACCTTCAACCCATGCTGAACCCTAGGGCCTAATTACTTAAAATCTGCCATGTTAAACCCTAGCCCATTTCTCCTAAACCCAAGCCGCACCTAACCCTAGCCCATTGTTAAAAATCTGATTTCATTAGGGTTTTAAAAGGCCTATATATTTGCTCCTAATGCTTGCAGCCATTCACATATTCATTCTCCACAAAAATCAGAAATTACACAACCCTAAACCCATTTCCAGCCGCACCATTCCTCTCTACACAATTCAGAAAATCCTCTCCCCTCACTTCCATTCTTTGCCGCAGCCACCATCTCCCTTTTCTCCCTTTTTCCGCAGCTTCCATCAATTCCAGCAGCCATTCACCCATTCCAGCCACTTCCCATCCTTGCCGCACCACCATACACCTCCCCTACCCTTTGCCGAACCACCACATCATCCTAAATCCATCCCTAAACCGAAATCACATCAAAACAGACCCTAAACCCTCACTGCCGCAGCAAGGAGAAGAAGAAAGAGGAGCTACTGTGCAGAAATTCAAAGTGGACTTCTTTGGCATTTTAGGTGTAATCTTTCTTATGTCTTTGATGTTTCAATTCAATAAATTTTGTGTTGTGAGTATGAGGAACTAAACCCCCTTAGTTGGGGGGTGATTCGAAACCATGAAGATGCTTGCAATTTGATTCGATTAAATTCAGTTGTTATTTCATAAGTTATGGATTCAATTCGTTCATCTATTTGATTGATGATTTATTTGTGTATGTTGATTGAGAGTGCACGCTTAGTTTTCATACATAAATATGATGCTAGATTATGAGGGAGTTTCACCTAATAGTTATAATCTTATAATCACAAGTAGTGAAGGTCGTTTGAAACCGATCGCGTTGAATGAATTCTTAGCATAAGTTTCGTGCAATTCATAGTAACGAATGCTTCGTCAATGCTTATGTTTTTCATAGAACGTAATGATTCTTGCTTGTATCTCTATTATGCAATTCATGTAGGGAACTTGTAGGGAATGTTTTGGGTTGTCGTATGCAATCATCCAACTTAATAACTTGTGGAAAAACTGAGGGTTAATTAGTGCAATTCACGGTTAATTTGGGGCATTGAGTATTCATAGTTTATCGGAAGAACAACTGAAAATCGTTTCGTTTGCAAGTGTGACATGTGTGGAGAAGAACCTCCTAACTAGCCTTTTATCCATTCTTTTCATAAAAATTTGTTTTACAATCTGTTTCTTTTATAATCTGCCATTTAATCTATTTTCGTCCAAATCAAATCCCACCTTATTTCTTTGAGTCATTTTACTTAGAACTTGTCTTAGAATATGTTTTTAGGTGTTTTAGGTCATTAGGAAATCAAATTTCGTCCAAATTAGTGTAGGTGCTCAAAACTGCCCAGAAAGTGGTTTTTAGGCAGTTTTGAGCCTTCTAGTTGCTGTTTTAGTTTTTAGGTTTGTTTAAGTGTTTTAACTTTTAGTTTTGTATTCTTGGAGTCTAGTTTAGTGTTTTAAACTGTGTTTTTGAGTTTTTGAGTCAATTAGCTTGTTTAGTCAGTTTTGGGCAGATTTGAGTGTTTCAAATCTGTTTTGAATCTTAGTAGTCTAATTAGAGTCTTTAAGTTTAGTTTTTGTGTTTTTAAGTCAGTTTCCAAGTGTTTAGCAATCCCTCCTAATCCCCGGTCTAGAACGATCCCTACTTACATCTTCACTACAATTTGACAAAAAGAGGGTTTAATTTGTGTGCTAGTAAAATATCATACCAATGGCGGTGGACAACCGTACACTCAAAGAGCTCTCAGCCTCGGGATTGGATAATGCCGCACCCTTGTGCATCCAATACCCCATGGCTGCCCAAGGTAAGACGGAAGAATTTGAATTAAAGTCAAGTTTGCTTCATCATATTCCTAAATACCATGGCTTGTCCATGGAAGATCCTAACAAACATTTGAAAGAATTTGAAGTAGTTTGTTCTAGTATGACTCCCGTTAACGTTGACGGAAGTATTTTGAAGATGAAGGCTTTTCCATTCTCTTTGATGGATAAAGCCAAGGATTGGTTATACGAGTTAGCTCCCGGCACTGTCACTTCTTGGGAGAGTATGAAGAGAGCGTACTTGGAGAAGTTCTTTCCAACTTCTCGCATCATCCTCCTACGCAAAAAGATAAGCGGAATCCAGCAAGAAGAAGGTGAGTCTTTTCCTACATATTATGAACGATTTAAATCACTTGTTGCTTCTTGTCCACAGCATCAGATGAAGGAGGAGTTGCTTTTGCAATACTTCTACGAGGGTCTCCTACCCCTAGAACGTCAAATGCTTGATGCTTCGGCGGGGGGAGCATTGGTGGACAAAACACCCATGGCTGCCAAGATCTTGATTGCTAATAGAGCGTTGAACGCTCAACAGTACGAGGGTGTAGGCCAAAGAGGACCTTCACGACAACAAGTTAATGAGGTAAGTTCTACATCCAATATTCATTCACAATTGGCTAATCTTACTTCTCTTGTGTCTCAGATGGCCGAGGGCATGAAGATGCAAGGACTAATTGTATGTGGCGTATGTTCCATCCAAGGACATGTCTCTGAAAAGTGTCCACAGTTGATTGAAAATGGTGGATGGGAAAGCGCCCATGCAATTGGGTTTCATGGTCAAAACCAACCAAGGAACGATCCATATTCAAACACATATAATCCCGGTTGGAGAGACCACCCAAATTTCAAGTGGAGGGAGCCCCAACAACCTCAAAACCAAGGAGGCTTTAGGCAACAACCCCCGGGGTTCTTCACCAAGCCGTACACACCCAATCAAAACCAACCACAATCTGACCCAAATGCTTCAGGTACGTCCCTAGATAATGATGCACTTCTTAAGATACTAACCAAGTTGACTCATGGGCAGGAAAAGCAAACCCAAGCAATGCAAAGCACGAACATTAGGGTAGATCAATTGGAGAAACAAATTGGGCAGATTGCGGAGTTTGTTGGGTAGCTTAGAGAACAAGGAAAGCTTCCTAGTTCAACCATTGCAAATCCAAAAGGAGGCTTTGAAACCGCAAATGCAATCATGCTAAGGAGTGGAAAAGAAGTTGGGGCAGGTCCTACACCACCAAAATCAGGTCCCAAAGAGGATGAAACGTTGAAATCTGAAGAGGAGACACCAAGTCCACTCACGGCAAAGGTAGCACCACCTTTGCCACAAGCACCCATGGCCCCTAAGCCATCCAATCCGTCCACCCTAGGTAAGATGAGTCCAAGTTTGGTTAATTCTAACATTATTCCACCCAATGTGCCCTTTCCTAGCAGATTTTTGCAATCCAACAATGAAGAGGAGGAAAAAGATATTGTAGAGACATTTGGGAAGGTTCAAGTTAACATACCTCTCTTGGATGCAATCAAGCAAATCCCGAAGTACGCCAAGTGTTTGAAGAAGCTTTGTACAACAAAGAAACGTTTTCGGGAGAAAGAAGTGGTACAGGTAAGTGAGAATGTGTCTGCCATGATACAACGTAAACTACCTCCTAAATGCAAAGATCCGGGTAGTTTCACCATTCCTTGTGTCATTGGTAATACTAGGTTCAAATCTGCCATGTTAGACTTAGGTGCATCCATAAATGTTATGCCATATTCAATTTATGCATCTATGAACCTAGGCAAGTTAAAAAATGATGGTGTAATCATACAATTGGCCGATAGATCTAATGCCTATCCAAAAGGAGTTGTGGAAGATGTTTTGGTGCAGGTTAATCATTTGATCTTTCCGGCGGATTTCTATGTTCTTGAGATGGATGAATCGGATCATGCTCCTTCATTGCCCATTCTCCTTGGACGGCCTTTCATGAAAACGGCTCAAACCAAGATTGATGTAGCCAAAGGAGAAGTAACTATGGCATTTGGTGGTGATATGATTTGTTTTAAAATTTCTGAATCCATTGAGACTCATAACGTTGTTCGTTCTTGTTGCGTTATTGATACAATAGAAAAGATAGGGACGGATCATTCAGCCCCTAACACAAAGGTTGCTTCAAGAACCATGCAAGATGAGGGAATTGGAGTGGAGCATAAAGGACCCCACGGCCACTGCCCTTAAGATACCCAATGTGGCCGAGAACACCATGAGGAAAAAAGTTCATGTTGCTGCCACTTCATCACAACACCAAGGTAAGGCACCTAGTCCAAATCCAATTCCCATTAAAATTAAGAGGTGGTTTCCTTCTTGGGTGCAGGTACCCGCGCAGATCCCCGATGGTGGCCTAATTCACATGGATTGTAGGATGCTCAACGCCCCAATCAAGGAGGATTACTATCCTCTTCCATTCATAGAGTTAGAGGATGAGATCCCACTAGATGCCGTGGCCTCCAATCGGGCATGATCATGTTTTTCGTCCGGCTGCAAGACGTTAAAGAAAGCGCTACTTGGGAGGCAACCCATGCAATTCAACAAAGGAAGCCCTAGGAATCACTCCAATTCCAGATTTGTGTTCCTAAAACCCTTCACTTTGTTGCTTGTTTCTAATCTGCCCAGTTTTGTTATTTACTTGTTGTTTGTGTGTTTCTTTTTGTTTAGTGTGGTTTTATGCTTGAAACATTGAGGACAATGTTTGATTTAAGTGTGGGGGGGGGGTAACTAAGTGTTTTAGATGCAAATTCGTGGGATTTTATCACCCTTAACTTAGAGACTTGTTCCTTGCTGTTTTTCAGTGTTTTTGGGCAGTTTTGGTGTGTTTTAGTGTGTTTTGAAGTAAAAATCCGAAAATCACATAAAAATTTGAAAATTTTGTTTTAAAAACCCAAAAAGAGTTGTTTTTGTGTGTTTGTTTGTGTCTTAGGGTACCTTCCAACACAATGATGAGGATTCGGTTTGTAATTACATGGCTGTTAAAGAGAGTGATTAACATGGATGAAAGTTTGATTTACTCTTTGTTTATGCTTAGTTGTGGTTATAACTTATGAATTCACATACAATCATAAAGAAAACAAAATCAGTTTTTGTAACATGCTTGAAGGAAGGAACTCAAACTAACGCTACAACCTTGTGAGACTTGAGCCTAAACGTTTATTTGGAGAGTTAAAATCTGTGCATTCTTTGTTTTCTAAAGTCGTTGCATGATCTCATTATTCTTTGCTTGGTTGATACTTAGAAGGCGTTTCATCATTTCGTTCCAAATGCTAGAACTCATGCCCATTTCATTCAAAGCATGTTATTGATTTGCATAACACACATTCAAGATGAAGTTGTGTAGTGACCACCACCTTAGCCAAAAAGCCGTGTGCCCTATGTCATTGTGATTTGTAGGTTTTAACCCCATTGAGCCTTGTTAGCCTTTTCTTTGTTAACCCACATTACCCTCACCTAGCCTAGATTAGGACTATCCATACCCTTGTTCTTGAAGCATAGTAAAACATGATTCAAATTGAATTCCTTTTGATTTATGTTGGCAGAAAACAAGTGTGGGGGAAGTGTTTTTCATGAGGAAATGTGTGCCATAGGCACGGCAAAGAAAGAAAAAAAAAATTCGTGGAAAAAGAAAAAATGAAGAAAAAAGTATGAAAAAAGAGTTGAAAAGTTGAGAAAAAGAGTTCCAAAGTATTGTTTGTTGAACTAAGGGTCCAAAACAATGAATTTGACCCTAAGGAGTTGTTTAAGTCTCCCCCTTGTGTGTTAAAGTTAATTTCTGCAATCTAAGTGAATTCTAAGTTTCAATTCCATTACTTTGCTTACTATCGCTTGAAGAACGTTTGTTTTCCCTCTCCTTTCCTTGTTAGCCAATACCCCAAGCCCCATTACAACCCTTAACTTCTATCTTGAGTGTTATGTGTTTCAATTTGTGGAGTTTGAATTTGGTATGAGCATATGGTGTCACTGGTTCTCGCATCTAAGTAGTAGCATTCCATTCATGAGATCATATCTAAACATGCTTCTTAACTCTAGAAATTGCGTTCTTTGTGAAACATATATGTGAGCATTCGTTTTCATATCTACATCAATCTTCTCACATATGACTAGTGTAGGGTGTGTAGTTAGAAAATCTGAGTGAAAATAGAGTGTATATCTTGTAAGGAATTGAGGGAATTCTCTAAGGCATGTTACTACATTCAAAGCATTGTTTTAATTGATTACTTGTGAACTAGTAAGTAGTGGCTTTAATTAAGTATGTGCTTGTGTAAAGATGACTCAAATCTGTGGGGATAACAATCTTTAATACGTCATGTGCATTAGAAATCCCTGAGGCAAACGTTGGAAGGTTTAGGTTTTGTTTTGGTTAGTTTGTTTCGTTTTGTTTTCTTTCTTTTGTTTGTTTTGCTCGAGGACTAGCAAAAGCTAAGTGTGGGGGAATTTGATAGGAGCATATTTATACGCCTTAGTTAGCTAGTTCTTATGCATTTCCATGGTGTTTTCTTAGTTAAAGTAGTCTTTTAAGCTAGTTTTATGTGTTTTCAGGTTTTAAGGCCAAAGGATGCAAGAAGATGCCTTTTGGAGCTTTTTCGAACAAAATTGGGCTTGGAATGATTATCACATAATTGGAGCCAAGGTTTGGACGAATTTGAGGACTTGAAGATGATGATTCCTACTTGAACAAGGTTTCCTAGTTGAAGTAGGAAAGTGCTTACATGAAGGAGGATTCCTAATCGACGAAGGATTCCTAATCAACGAAGGATTCCTAATCACATGAGGATTCCTAATTGAAGATGGATTCCTAATCATATGAGGATTCCTACTCCAACAAGGATTCCTACTTGAAATAGGAAAGTTAAGCCAAAGTTTCCTACTTTGGTTTGATTTTTCCTAAATGTCCCTAAAAGTTCCAACAATTATGAAGACTTCCTAAGCATTCTAGGACATCAAATACACATCTCTTGCACCTTTTGAACCCTTGGTGCACTCCCCTTGGTATTTCCTCTTCCTTATTTCCTGATTCTAAGCTTTAAAACACTTTCCTTTTGTGTTTTATGCCCTAGCCGACTTTCCCTTGCCCTTTCCTTTAATTTTCTGATTTGTTTCCTTAATTCTAGAACTTTAGACTTAATTTCTGATTTCCTAATCAACCTAGGGTTTTAATTTCTGTTTTCCTTTAAATAAACCTCTTTGTTGCAGCCACAAAACATTCCACACACACCCATACAACTCCATTCACGCCAGATTTCATCCTCACCACTTGCCGTGCCCATCCTTCACCCAAATCCATATTTTCTGAACCCAAACCCCCCTAGCCGTGCCATACATCCATCCTAGACACTTTTCCACCATTCTACATCATCCAAAACCCCAAAAAACCATCACAAAACCTGGTGCCGCAACAAGAAGGAAGAAGGAGTGCTCTTGAATGTGCTTACTAGTCTATTGCAGATTGCTGGAACTTTTAGGTGTAATCTTTCTTATGTTTTCAATGTTTCAATTCAATAAACTTTGTGTTGTGAGTATGAGGAACTAAACCCCCTTAGTTGGGGGGTGATTCGAAACCATGTACATGCTTGCAATATGATTTGATTACATTCAGTTGTTATTTCATAAGTTGTGGATTCAATTCGTTCATCTACTTGATTGATAACTTATTTGTGTATGTTGATTGAGAGTGCACGCTTAGTTTTCATGCATGAATATGATGCTAGATTATGAGGGAGTTTCACCTAATAGTTACAATCTTATAATCACAAGTAGTGAAGGTCGCTTGAAAACGATCGCGTTGAATGAATTCTTGGCATAAGTTTCATGCAGTTCATAGTAACGAGTGCTTCGTCAATGCTTATGTTTTTCATAGAACTTAATGATTCTTGCTTGTATCTCTATTATGCAATTCATGTAGGGAACTTGTAGGGAATGTTTTGCGTTGTCGTATGCAATCATCCAACTCAATAACTTGTGGAAAAACTGAGGGTTAATTAGTGCAATTCACGGTTAATTTGGGGCGTTGAGTATTCATAGTTTATCGAAAAGCAACTGGAAATCGTTTTGTTTGCAAGTGTGTCATGTGTGGAGAAGAACCTCCTAACTAGCCTTCTACCCATCTATTTCACCAAAATCGTTTTTAGAATCTGCCCTATTTCCAATCTGTTTTCTTTATTTTAATTTTCGTCAAAACAAAATCCCCCTTTATTTTAGAGTCCTAGATTAGTTAGAAAGGGTGTTAGTTTATGTTTTCTAGTGTTTTGAGTCAAGTTATAACATAAATTCGTCCAAATTTGTGTTAGTACTCAAAACTGCCCAGATTGTGCTTCTAAGGCAGTTTTGAGTGTTTATTTGCTGTTTTGGTTCCTTTGCTTTGTTTGAGTGTTTTAAACTTTGTTTTTACATTATTGAGTCAGTTTTCAAGAGTTTAGCAATCCCTCCTAATCCCCGGTTTAGAACGATCCCTACTTACATCTTTACTACAATTTGACAAAAGAGGGTTTAATTTGTGTGCTTATCTATTTCGCATCAATAATAGAGATACAATCAGAGATCATTACTTTCAATGAAAATCATAAGTGTTGACGAGACAATTATAACTATGAATGCATGATACAATTGCCAAGAATTCAATTAATGCGATTGTGATAAACAATCTTCACTACTCATGAATATAAACTTGTAACGATTAGGTGAAACTCATTGATAGGAGCATATTTATGCCACTTAGTTGGCTTGTTCTTGTGCATTTACATTGTTATTTCATAGTTATTTTAGTCTTTTAAGTCATTTTCGTGTGTTTGTAGGTCTAATGGGTTAAAATGGCAAAGAAGTGCATTTTGGAGCCTTTTGGGGCAGTTTTGGGCATCAAATGGATTGCATATGCTTGGAGCTAAGAAGATGGACGAAATTGAAGATCAAATGAGCGTAGGATTGAATGAAGATGTGAAGAATTGGATTCAAGACAAATAAAGAACGAAGAGTTCAAAATTGGAAGCCAAAGTTTCTAAAGTTGGAAGTTTCTATTCTTGGAGGTTTCCATTCTTGATAGTTTCTATTCGTGGCTTGGAAGTTTCCTAATCTTTCCTCACCTATGTTCCAGCCAAAAAGGGATTCCAAAACATATTAGGGCACTTAATTGGTTGTTCTAGAAGCCCTAAACCTTCCCTAAAGTCCTTGCCGCACAAGAGCATCCTTTCTTTCCTATTTTCTGATCTTAAAACCACATTCCCTTTTATTCAAGCAACCAGCCGCACCATACATCCTCTTTCCCTTTTAAATTCTGACCTTAAGTACCTTTCCTATATTGTGCCACATCTTTGTTACCTATTTCTCTTTAATTTCTGATTCTTTCTTACCTATTTCTGACCCAAAATTACATTCCCCTTAGTTCTAAAGCCTTGCCATACAAGGGGAAAGGATTCTTACCTATTTTATGCCCCAAAACACATTCCCAAATCTGTCCTACATTCTTTGCCGAATTTCCTTTCCTATTCTCTTTAAATTCTTGCACTTTAGTTGCCTATTTTCCATTGATTTCTGATTCCAAATCTAACAAATCCGTAGCCCTTCTTTCCCCTAAAAATAAAACCCTTTCTGACCATTCAAAGCACTCCACCCTTCACCATAACCAACCTGTATCCATCCACCACCACAAATCACCACAAAAACCTTCACCCATCCCTTGTGCCGCAACAAAGAAGAAGGAAGGAGACCCTTGGACGTGCTTGCCATTCAAGACGTTGGATTGTTGGAGCGTTTCTAGGTGTTTTCATTCTTTGTTTTTAATGTCTAAATTTATGTATCTTTGTTTTGTGCACATGAGGAACTAAGCCCTTCTTGGCTAGGAGGCTATTCAAAACCATGATTATATTTGCATTATGAATTGATTACCTTCAGTTGTTATTTCATAAGTTGTGAATTCAATTTGCTTAACCGTTTGATTGATAACTTATTCTTGTATGTTTATTAAGAGTGCACACTTAGTTTTTATGCAAGGATTTGAAGCTAAAATATAAGGGAGTTTCACCTAATAGTTACAAACTTATATTTGCAAGTAGTGGAGGTCGCTTATAAACGATCGTGTTAAGCGAATTCTTGGCAAAAGTTTCATGCTTTTCATAGTAACAATTGCCTCGTCAATGCTTATAGTTTTCATGAAACTTAATGATCTTTGATTGTACCTTTATTGTGCTTTTCACGTAGGGGACTTTTAGAGAATGTTTTGAATTGTTGTATGTGCTTTCCCATCCAATTCATTAACTTAAAGAGAACTTGAAGCTTAAAAAAGTGTTGTCAAAGTTAACCTGGAGTATTGAGTTTCATGACTTATTGAGAGAAGCAATTGGAAATCAATTTGAATGCAAGTGTGTCATGTGTGGAGAAGAACCCTCTAGTTACCCCATATCTCATCAATTCACCTAATTTTGTCTAAGAATCTGTTTACATTGTTCTTGTTTTAATTTACTTATTTTCGTCCAAAATCAACCCCACCTTATTTCTTTGAGTCATATTAGTTAGAACTTATCTTAGATTATGTTTTTAAGTGTTTTGAGTCATTAGAAAATCAAATTTCGTCCAAGTTGGTGTTAGAGTCCCAAAACTGCCCAGAAAGTGTTTTTAAGGTAGTTTTGAGTGTTTTTAGCTTGTTTTGAGTCTTTTGAGTCTAGTTAAGTGTTTTAAAGCTTAGTTTTATCTATTTGAGTCAGTTTAGAGTAGATTAGCAATCCCTCCTAATCCCCGGTCCAGAACGATCCCTACTTATCCATACTACAATTGTCAACAAGAGGGTTAATTTGTGTGTTTCGTTAGTTTACGCATCACTCATTTATATTCTAGCATCTAATTCATGCATGAAAATTAAGTATGCATCCTTAATAAACATACAAGAATTAGTTATGAATAAAATAGATAATTGAATTGCAATCACAACTTATCAAATCACAATTGGAAGAAATCAATTCATATCTCAAGCATGTTCATGGCTTCAAACTTCCCCCTAACTAAATGGGGGTTTAGCCACTCATAATTGCAACAAAATCAGAAAATGAATTTAACATTGGAAACAAAAGAAAGAAAACACCTAAACGCTCCAACGATCCAAGTTGACAGCACGCACGTCCAAGCATTTTCCTTTCCTTCCTTTGCTACGGCACAAGGTGTTGGTGAGTGTTTGAAGGTTTGTTTGTATGGAGGAATGGATGCAAATATGAATGGATGTGTTTGGATAAAGGTTGTATTGAAATGGGAGTGAATGATCTAAAAAAATATATGAACTAAATTTATGTTACACACACTTCCTTTTATAGAGGAAGTGCAAGGCAATGGAGGGGGACATGGAGTGGTGTTCAAATGATTCAAAGGTGAAAGTGAAGTAATGATGCAAAGGTGAAAGTGAAAGTGAAGTAATGATGCAAAACATGGGTAAAATGGAGTGGTGTTGAAATGATTCAAAGGTGAAAGTGAAGTAATGATGCAAAGCATGGGGGTAAAATGGAGTGGTGTTGAAATAATTCAAAGGTGAAAGTGAAATAATGATGCAAAGCATGAGGGGTAAAATGGAGTGTTGCAACAATGAATGCAAGTAGGGAACATGAATGATTGTGCACATGGTAGAGAAAGGAAAGAGAGGTGGAATGGTGTAGAAATGAGTCAAGGGTTAAGGTGGAGTGATGATTGATGCAAGAAATTTGGAATGATGGAGGGAACAAGGGTGGTGCTAGGCAATGAGTGAATGAAATAGACAAGGAATGTTGTTGGAACTTAGGGACATTGAGGATTAGGAAAGGTTAAATCAAAATAAGGTAATCTTGACTCATGTTTCTTCTTTGGTTGCTGAGCTCTTTGTCATTAATTATTCTTTCTTTTTAACACATTCCAAGCCTCTTTAGTCTTCAATTTCGTCCATCCACCTTACTCCATGCATGTGCTATCCATTCCAAGCCCAAAACTGCTCCAAAATGCAACAAAATGCACGTTATTGCTTTATAAGGCCTATCGACTTGCAAACACACGAAAATAGCTTAAAATACATAATTAACAAAGAAATAACAACATAAATGCATGAGAACAAGCTAACTCAGTCGCATAAATATGCTCCTATCAAAAGGGGTGTGGCATTGGCTAACCCTGATGTGAAAATTAGGTGGACACACAAATTAAACCCTATTGATGACAATTGTAGTATTTAAGCAAGTAGGGATCGTTCTAGACCGGGGATTAACTCGGGATGCTAATCAACACAAGTAAGACTCAAAAACACTAAACTAGACTCTATAAACTCAAAACTAACTTAAAACACTCAAAAATAGAAAATAACAATAAAAAAAAGACTCAATTCTAGACCTAATAAGTGATTTGGACGAAAATAGAACTTCAAAGACTCAAAAGACTTAAAGGAAACAAGTTTTGACTCTAAAAACAAGACTTAAAAGCAAGGGGTTTGGTTTTGACGAATTTAAACTTTTAAAACAGAAACTTTTAAAACAAACTTTAAAAATACGAAGTTGATGTAAATTAAGATGGTGAAAGGCTAGTTAGAAGGTTCCTTCTCCACACATGAAACATATGCATACGACTCGATTTCCAGTTATTCCTTCGACAAACCATGAATGACAATGCCCCAAATTAACTAGATTGCACCAATTAATTTTCAGATTTCCCTAGATTCATTGAATTGAATGGAAGACGCATTACAACCAAATTATTCTTATCAAGGACCCTAACTATGGAATACGCATGATAGAGACACATATCAAAGATCATTAAGTTTAATGGAAATCATAAGCATTGACGAGGCATTCATAACTATGGAATACGCATGTTACTCTTGCCAAGGATTTACTTAACACAATCGTGACTAGCGACTTTTACTACTTATGAATATAAGTTAATAACGATTAGGTGAAATTCCCTTATATTCTAGCATCAAATTCATGCATGCAAACTAAGTATGCATCCTTAATCAACACACAAGAACAAGTTATCAATCACATAGATAAGTAAACCACATTCACGATTTATGAAATCATAACTGGAGGAAATCAAGTCATATAAAACATATGATCATGGCTTCGAGTTCCCCTCTAACTATAAAGAAATTAGTTCCTCATGTTCGCAAATAAACAAAGATAAATAAATTTAAACATTAAAACAAAGATAGAAAACACCTAGAAACGCTCCAACAATCCAAGCTTCTTGAATGGCAAGCACGACTCCAGATTTCTTCCTTTTTTTCCTCGCAAAACTCACGGCACAATGAGGGTGAATGGTAGTAAATTATGGTAGAGGATGGTGACTAAATGCTGCAGCAAAGGATGGTATTTATAGGCTGAAATTCGCAGCCCCTATGTAGCAAAGGAAAAGGATTTAAAGGCCTAATTTGTATAGGATAATAACACACAATCCCTGAAGGAAAAGGCTAAGGCTTTTAGAAACCAAGGGGGAAAGGAATAATCAGGTTTCTAGAAGTTCTAGAAAGGTTTGGGGTGTCACTTTTGTAGGACAAGGGATAAGGTCTTCTAGAAAAGTTGTTTTGTGGCTGATTTCTAGAAAAATAAGGGATAAGGTGTGGCACCTTTGTAGGAGTGGATAAGGGCTTCTAGAAACAAATTTTAATGTGTCCTAATCTGAAAATAAATCCCCCATGCAGCTGGAATTAAATTAGGATAAGATTAGGATAGGATAAGATAAGATAAGGTTGGATAAG
Source organism: Malus x robusta (assembly GCA_963082935.1). Lineage (NCBI taxonomy): Eukaryota > Viridiplantae > Streptophyta > Magnoliopsida > Rosales > Rosaceae > Malus > Malus x robusta. Next base: position 17,399,642 of record OY720340.1, on the reverse strand, counting down.
GTTTTGGATACTGTTCCTTCTTTTGAGCTGATTTCTTATCTTCCTTGACTTGGATTTATTTCTTCACTCTTTTCAGCACATTCCTAGCCTCTTGAACTTCAAATTCGTCCATCCATCTTGCTCCATTCATAAGCTATCCATTTGGTGCCCAAAAATCCCACAAAATGCTCCAAAATGCACTTTCTTGCCAACTTTGTCATATGAACCTACAAACCCACGAAAATAGCTTAAAACACTATAATAAACATAAACAAACTATGAAAATACAAGAAAACAAGCTAACTAAGTCGCATAAATATGCTCCTATCAAATTCCACCACACCTAGCTTTTGCTAGTCCTCGAGCAAAACAAAACAAACAAAACAAAACATAACATAACCTAAACCTTCCAACGTTTGTCTCAGGGATTTTCAACGAAACATGACACATTAAAAATACCTACTTACATAGATTTTAGTGATCCTCACCCTCAAGCACATACTTAATCATAGTCACCATTCACTAGCTCGCATTTAATCAATTTAAAACATGGTTTTGATGATGGTAACATGCCTTAGAGAATTCCCTCAATTCCTCACAGGATATACTCTCCATTTTCACACAGATTTTCTGACTACACACCCTACACTAGTTATATGTGAGAAGATTGATGTAAACATGAAAACGAACACTCACATATATGTATAACAAAGAAAGCATTTTCTGAAGTTATTAAACATGCTAGATATGATCTCATGAATGGAATGCTACTACTTAGACGCGAGAACCAGGGATACCATATGCTCATACCAATCCCAAACTCCACATATTGAAATACACAACAACCAAGATTAAAGTCTAAGGGTTGTAATTGGGCTAAGGGTGTTGGCTAACAAAGAAAGGTAAGGATAAACAAACATTCTTAAAGAAATAGTAAGCAAAATAATGAAATTGACACTTAGAATTGTTGCATGCAGAAATCAACTTTTAAACACAAGGGAAAAGATTCATGCAATACTTAGGGTCAAATTCAACTTTTTGGACCCTTTCTTCAACAACCAACACATTCGAGTACATTCTCACTTATTTTCAACTCTTTTTCTTTTCTTTTCACACTTTTCTCTTTTTTCTTTCTTTTTCTACGAATTTTCTCTTTTTTTTTCTTTTTCTAACCCGTGCCCTCCTTATTTCTTTTTGCACACCAAAACGCAAAAATTCCTTTCCCCCACACTTGTTTTTCTGCACAATGTTGATCAAAAGGAATTCCCTCTAAGTCATGCTTTATTATCCTTTAAGAACAAGGGTATGGATATTCCTAATCTAGGCTAGGTAAGGGTAATGTGGCTAACAACAAAAATAGGCTAAATAAGGCTCAAGCGGGTTAAACCTACAAAACAAATGCATGGGATGAAGGCTTTTTGGCTCTGATGGTAACTACTAAACAACTTCATCTTGTTATATGTTATGCACTCAATTTTAAGCTTTGAATGAAACGGGCATGAGTTCTAGTATTTGGAACTAAAGTGATAAAACGCATTCTAGGTAGCAACCAAGCAAAGAATAATGAGATCATGCAACGAGTTTAGAAAACAACAAATCACAGATTATTAACTCTCCAAATAAACGTTTAGGCTCAAGTCTCTCAAGGTTGTAGCGTTAGTTTGAGTTCATTCCTTCAAGCATGTTACAAAAACTGATTTTTTTTCCTTTATGATTACATGTGAATTCGTAAACTATAACTATAACCAAGCATAAACCAAAGAGTATATCAAACTTCCATCCATGTTTGTAACTTTCTTTAACAGTCATGCAATTAAAAACCAAATCCTCATCATTGTGTTGGAAGGTACCCTAAGACACAAACAAACACACAAAAACGACTCTTTTTGGGTTTTTCAAAACTTTTTCGAATTTTTTTCTTGAATTTTCGTATTTTCTGGTAAAGCCACATAAAAACACGTCAAAACATTCTAAAAACACTCAAAAACAATGAAAAACAACCTTTGAAATGTTAGGTGGTAAAATCCTACGAATTTTGCAACAAAAACACTTTGTTCACCCCCCCCACACTTAAACCAAACATTGTCCTCAATGTTTCAAACATAGACTCACACAAAAACAAGCAAATAACACAACTAGCAAACATGACAAACATGGCAAAGTAAAAGCAATAAAGAGTAGGGTTTAGGAACGCAAATCTGAGTATAATGTCGGAGCTTCCTAGGTCTTCCTTATTTGCATGGGTTGCCTCCCAAGAAGCGCTTGCTTTAACGTCTTGCACCCGGACGATACCTCCAATTAAGCTTGAATAGGGCCCACTGATGTGAAAATTAACTTGACACACAAATTAAACCCTATTTGTGACAATTGTAGTAATGATGTAAGTAGGGATCGTTCTAACCGGGGATTAACTAGGGGTGCTAATCTAATACAAATCGACTTAGAAACACAAAAACTAAACTTAAAGACTCTAATTAGACTACTAAGATTCAAAACAGATTTGAAACACTCAAATCTGCCCAAAACTGACTAAACAAGCTAATTGACTCAAACAGCAACTAAGACAAGATCTGACTTAAAAACTCAAAAAACAAAGTTTAAAACACTAAACTAGACTCAAAGAACACAAAACTAAAAGTTAAAACACTTAAACAAACCTAAAACCCAAAACAGCAACTAGAAGACTCAAAACTGCCTAAAAACCACTTTCTGGGCAGTTTTGAGCACCTACACTAATTTGGACGAATTTGGCAAAACTTATGACTCAAAACACTTAAAAACACCAAAGAGGACAGATTATGAAGACTCAAACTTAACAAAATATGGGGGAATTGTGTTTGGACGAATTTGAACTAAATGCACAGATTGTAATTTAAAACAGATTGTAAACTAAATGTGATGAATCAATGGGTGATGGAATGGCTAAGGGGTTCTTCTCCACACATGAAATTTATGCAACGTAAATCGATTTCCAGTTATCAATTCAATAAGTTATGAACCTCGACACTCCAAGTTAATTAGGTTCGCTTAAATTAACTTTCAGATTTCCCTAGAATCATTGAATTGGATGAATATGCATCGCAAACAAATTATTCCTAACAAGTTGTCTATATGAACAGCACGATAAAGATACAAGTTAGAATCATTAAGTTCTTTGGAAATCATAAGCATCGACAAGGCATTCGTAACTATGAAAAACATGATACTCTTGCCAGGAATCTACTTAACACGATCGTGACTAGCGACCTTCACTACTTGCGAATATAAATTCATAACGATTAGGTGAGACAAATTTATATCCTAGCACCAAATTCAAGCATGCAAATTAAGCGTGCACTCTCAATCAACATACAAGAACAAGTTTTGAATTAAACGGTTAAGCAAATTGTATTCACGACTTATGAAACGATAACTGGAAGTAATCAACTTATTTCACATAAATAAACATGGTTTCGAATACACCCTTAGCCAAAACGAATTTAGCCAATCATACTCAATGAAAAACAAAGATTACAAGAAGTAGACATTGAAATATAAGATAGAATACACCTAAAATTGTTCAACAACTCAGATTGAAGAACCAAACAACTTTGTGAACTGTCTCCTTCTCTTCCCCTTGCGGCAGATTGGGATGGTGTGGTTTCTGGGCTGTTTTTGTGATGTAGAATGGATTATGGATGGTATAGAGGCACGGCAAGGCTTGGGGGTAGTGTATGGGTGTTGTGTGGAAGGTGTGGAGATGAAGAATGGTGGTGGAAATCGGCAGAGATGGAGGAGGAATGGTTTCTGAGGTTGTGGATGGGTTTTGACGAATTTGGGAGAGTGTGTGGCTGAATGGGCTCTTTTGTGGCTGCACACACTTGTTTATTTAAAGGGATTAGGAAATTAAAAACCCTAGCTAATTAGGTAAACAGAAATTTAAGTCAAATGCTTCTAAAAATAGGAAATCAAATCAGAAAATAAAAGGAAAGGTGAAGGGAAATTCGGCCAGGTTTTAAAGCAAAACAAGGAAGGTGTTTTAAATCAGATTTTTGGGAAAGAAACCCTCTCCCTTGCACGGCAAGGAAGAGGAAAGGGTGAGGGAAGTGCGGCACATGTCCTAGAGTGGTTTAGGCTTTTGTTTTGTGTCCTAGAATGCTTAGAAAATCTTCATAATTGTTGGAACTTTTAGGGACAATTAGGAAAAATCAAACCAAAGTAGGAAACCTTGGCTTAACTTTCCTACTTCAAATAGGAATCCTTGTTGGAGTAGGAATCCTTATTGGAGTAGGAATCCTTGTTGGAGTAGGAATCCTTATTGGAGTAGGAATCCTTGTTCTTCTAGGACTCCTTATTTGATTAGGAATCCTTCGTTGATTAGGAATCCTTCTTCGATTAGGAATCCCCTTCATGTAAGCACTTTCCTACTTCAACTAGGAAACCTTGTTCAAGTAGGAATCATCATCTTCAAGTCTTCAAATTCGTCCAAACCTTGGCTCCAAATATGTGACATGCATTCCAAACTCCATTTTGCTCCAAAATGCTCCAAAATGCCTCTTCTTGCATCCTTTGGCCTTAAAACCTGAAAACACATAAAACTGACTTTAAACACTAAAATAGCTAAGTAAACACATCCTAAATGCACGAGAACAAGCCAATTAAGTAGCATAAATATGCTCCTATCACCCACGTCATGGAGGGATACATCCTCCACGTCATGCTCCTCAAAATACTCATACATTGGCTCTATGAATGGAAGGGGATAGTAATCCCTCCTGATTGGGGCCTTGTGCTTCCAAAAATCAATGTAAACTTCCCCACCACCTTGCATTCGATTAGGTACCTGCACCAAAGAAGGTAACAACCTATTAGTTGAAATGGGAATCGAAATCGAAATAGGTGGCTTACCAATGTTCGGCAAGGACGCGGCAGCACAATCAACAAATGCATGTGGGGTGCTCTCGGCCAGATTTGGGGGTTTGAGGGTTGTGGCCGTGTAATCCTTGTGTTTTACTCCAATTCCCTCTTTATTGATAGTTTGAAATGCAATCTTCTTGACTGGTGTTGAACGTTCCTGCATTTTACTTTTAATTACATCAATGGCACAACAAGAACGAACATCATTAGTATTCTCAGTAGATTCGGAAACTTTGAAATTAATCATATCACCACCAAACGCCATAGTGACTGCTCCTTTGGCCACATCAATCTTGGTTTGAGCTGTTTTCATGAAAGGACGTCCAAGTAAGAGTGGTGATGATGGAGAGTGTACCGAATCTTCCATGTCAAGCACATAGAAATCTGCAGGAAAAATCAAATGGTCTACCTGCACCAATACATCCTCCAAAACTCCTTTCGGATATGCATTAGATCGATCGGCTAATTGAATAATAACACCATCATTTTTAAGCTCTCCTAGATTCATCGATGCATAAACAGAATATGGCATGACATTGATTGATGCACCTAAATCTAGCATAGCATGATCAAACCTCGTATTACCAATAACACAAGGGATATTGAAACTACCTGGATCTTTGCATTTAGGTGGTAACTTTCTTTGCAACAACGCAGATACATTCTCACTTACGTGTACCACCTCTTTCTCCCGAATCCGATTCCTTGTTGTGCAAAGCTTCTTCAAGAACTTAGCATATTTCGGGATTTGCTTTATTGCATCGAGGAGTGGGATGTTGACATGCACCTTCCTAAACGTCTCCAGAATGTCTTTTTCCTCCTCGTCGTTCTTGGCTTGCATAAACCTGCTAGGAAAGGGCACGTTTAGTGGAATAGAACTTCATTGGGTCGAATTATGACTTACCTTAGGTGTAGGACACGACAAAGGTGCAATAGGAGGCTGCGTCATTGTTTTCTCCTTCCTTGTCGTGGCTTCCTCATCCTTTTCTTCTTCTTGCATCAGTTTGTTATCCTCTTGGTGGCCTTGGTTGGAGACTTTTGAATGGTCTCCAAGTTCCTTACCACTTCTCAATGTAATGGCCTTGGCAGTTTCAAAACCTCATTTTGGATTGACAATGGTTGAACTTGGAAGTCTCCCTTGCTCTCTAATCTGCCCCAAAAACTCAGAAATCTGCCCTAATTGATTCTTCATCTCACCCATCTCCTTTTGATGATTCGCCACTACTTGTGCTTGTTCAATTCCACTAATTCTCTTTCTTAAAAGAATAACTCTCGAAGTGGGGAAGAATTTCTCTAAAAATGCCCTCTTCATACTTTCCCACGAAGTGACTGTTCCGGGTGCTAATTCATAAAGCCAATCTTTAGCCTTTTCCAAAAGAGAGAATGGAAAAGCTTTCATCTTCAGAATACTTTCATCTACGTTGATGGGTGTCATGCTTGAGCATACTACTTCAAACTCTTTAAGATGCTTGTTTGGATCTTCCATGGATAGCCCATGGTACTTCAGAATATGGTGCAACAAGCTTGACTTTAATTCGAACTCATCGGTCTTTCCTTGGGCAGCCGTGGGGTATTGAATGCAAAGGGGTGCGACATTGGCCAACCCCGAGGCTGAAAGTTCTTTGATTGTCCGATTGTCCGCTGCCATGACTTCTTCTTCTCCTTCAAATTCAGATTCGGCCTTTAAACTTGAACTAGGTTCACTAGGTTATGGATGCCTCCTCTTTCTTCTCAAATCTCGTTCAAAATTGTCGTTAAAGTCCAAGATATGTTCACAAACCGGATGAGAACTCCGAGTCATAAACTAGTACCTAAAAAAACAAAACAAAACAAAATAAGAAAACAAAGTAAAAGAACCCAAAACACACGGCAAACCAAGGGATTAGAAATTTTTGCTAATCCCCGGCAACGGCGCCAAAATTTGATGTGAAAATTAGGTTGACACACAAATTAAACCCTATTGATGACAATTGTAGTATTTAAGCAAGTAGGGATCGTTCTAGACCGGGGATTAACTAGGGATGCTAATCAACACAAATAAGACTCAAAAACACTAAACTAGACTCTATAAACTCAAAACAGAAAATAACAATAAAAAAAGACTCAATTCTAGACCTAATAAGTGATTTGTACGAAAATAGAACTTCAAAGACTCAAAAGACTTAAAGGAAACAAGTTTTGACTCTAAACACAAGACTTAAAAGCAAGGGGTTTGGTTTTGACGAATTTAAACTTTTAAAACAGAAACTTTGAAAACAAACTTTAAAAATACGAAGTTGATGTAAATTAAGATGGTGAAAGGCTAGTTAGAAGGTTCCTTCTCCACACATGAAACATATGCATACGACTCGATTTCCAGTTATTCTTTCGACAAACCATGAATGACAATGCCCCAAATTAATTAGATTGCACTACTTAATTTTCAGATTTCCCTAGATTCATTGAATTGAATGGAAGACGCATTACAACCAAATTATTCTTATCAAGGACCCTAACTATGGAATACGCATGATAGAGACACATATCAAAGATCATTAAGTTTAATGGAAATCATAAGCATTGACGAGGCATTCATAACTATGGAATACGCATGTTACTCTTGCCAAGGATTTACTTAACACAATCGTGACTAGCGACTTTTACTACTTATGAATATAAGTTAATAACGATTAGGTGAAATTCCCTTATATTCTAGCATCAAATTCATGCATGCAAACTAAGTATGCATCCTTAATCAACACACAAGAACAAGTTATCAATCAAATAGATAAGTAAACCACATTCACGATTTATGAAATCATAACTGGAGGAAATCAAGTCATATAAAACATATGATCATGGCTTCGAGTTCCCCTCTAACTATAAAGAAATTAGTTCCTCATGTTCGCAAATAAACAAAGATAAATAAGGTTGGATAAGGTTTTGGATAATGTTCCTTCTTTTGAGCTGATTTCTTATCTTCCTTGGCTTGGATTTATTTCTTCACTCTTTTCAGCACATTCCTAGCCTCTTGAACTTCAAATTCGTCCATCCATCTTGCTCCATTCATAAGCTATCCATTTGGTGCCCAAAACTGCCTCAAAATGCTCCAAAATGCACTTTCTTGCCAACTTTGTCATATGAACCTACAAACCCACGAAAATAGCTTAAAACACTATAATAAACATAAACAAACTATGAAAATACAAGAAAACAAGCTAACTAAGTCGCATAGTAGAGATACAACTTGTTTTCCACTTCTCAACAATATGGCTTTTGCACTTTCGAAACCTCCTTTTGGATTTGGAATGGTAGAACTAGGAAGTTGGCCTTGGTCTCGAAACTTCCCTACAAAATCTGCAATCTGCCCAATTTGTTTCTCCAAATGATCCACCCTCTTGTCTTGGTTTTGCATCGCTTTGGCTTGATTTTCTTGCCCCTGAGACAAGTTAGTTAGTAACTTAAGAAGTGTATCATTGTCTAGAGATGTACCTAAAGCATTTGGGGCAGATTGTTGTGGAACATGTGGGGGTGCGCATGGCTTGGTGAAAAACCCCGAGGGTTGTTGCCTAAAGCCTCCTTCTTGTTGGGGTTGTTGGGCCTCCCTCCACTTGAAGTTTGGATGGTCTTCCCAACCTGGATTATATGTGTTTGAATATGGATCGTTCCTCGGTGCGTTAAGTTAATTTTCTAATCAAATATTTGGCGCCGTTGTCGAGGCTCCTATCAAGGCCTCTGAACTTGAACTCGGTTCACTAGGTTCTAGATGCCTCCTCTTTCTTCTTCTCAAATCTCGTTCAAAATCGTCGTTAAAGTCCAAAATATGTTCACGAACCGGTTGAGAACTCCGAGTCTAAACTAATACCTAAACAAAGAAAACAAAACAAAATCAGAAAACTAGTAACACACAAATAAAACACACAACAAACACAAGGGATTAGCAAGTTTGCTAATGATAGGAGCATATTTATGCGACTTAGTTGGCTTGTTCTTATGCATTTATATTGTTTTTCTTTAGTTATTTTAGTGTTTAAAGTCATTTTCGTGCAATTTCAGGTTTAGAGACAAAGTATGCAAAGAAGTGCAAAATGGAGCATTTTAGAGCAAAATTGAGCTGGAATGTTGTGTATGCTTATGGAGCACAAGGAATGGACGAGTTTGAAGGTCAAAGGAGCTTAAGAAATGAAGAAATGAAAGTGAAGAACAAAGAATTCGGAATTGGAAACCAAAGTTTCTAAAGTTGGAAGTTTCTATTCTTGGAGGTTTCCATTTTTTAGAGTTTCTATTAAATGCTTTGGGCTTTTAGATGACCTAAACCCTAATTCCTTGTGGATCTTCACCCTTTGCCGCACCTAGGCCTTCTAGAAACACCTTGCCTTGCCTTGCAAGACTTTCTAGAAACCCTAACCTTAGCCCACTAACCAGCCGCACCCTAGGCCCTTTTCCCACTAAAATTCTGATTGTTTTAACCTATTTTCTGGTGGATTTGGGTTTCTAGAGACCCTAATCTGATTGCTAGGGTTTTGAAGTGCCTATATATACTCATTAAACCCTTTTGGCCGATCTATCATCTCCCATTCACATCATTCACGCCAGAATTTGTTCCTTGCTCTCTGCCGCAACTTTCCATCACCATAGTCCATACTTTCTGCCCAAAAGAACCCTAGCCGCACCACCCATCAACCCTAAACCGTTCCCTACCATTCCCCATCCATTCTACACCCTAAATACCACCCAAAACCTGTTCTAAACTTCTCTGCCGCAGCAAGGAGGAAGGAGAAATCATTGATGATCTTGCTGCCAAGTTGGAGCCTTCTAGGTGTTTTCTTTCTTTGGATTTTAATTTCTAAATTTATGTATCTTTGCTTTGCGAGTATGAGGAACTAAACCCCCCTTGGCTAGGGGGGGATTCAAAACCATGATTATATATGTGAAATAAGTTGATTACTTTCAGTTATCGTTGCATAAGTCATGAATACAATTTGCTTAACCGTTTGATTTAGAACTTATTCTTGTATGTTGATTGAGAGTGCACGCTTAATTTGCATGCTTGAATTTGGTGCTAGGATATAAGTTTGTTTCACCTAATCGTTATGAATTTATATTCGCAAGTAGTGAAGGTCGCTAGTCACGATCGTGTTAAGTAGATTCCTGGCAAGAGTATCATGCTTTTCATAGTTACGAATGCCTTGTCGATGCTTATGATTTCCAAAGAACGTAATGATTCTAACTTGTGTCTTTATCATGCTGTTCATATAGAGAACTTGTTAGGAATAATTTGTTTGCGATGCATATTCATCCAATTCAATGATTCTAGGGAAATCTGAAGGTTAATTTAAGCGGACCTAATTAACTTGGAGTGTCGAGGTTCATAACTTGTTAAATTGATAACTAGAAATCGATTTAGGTTGCATATATTTCATGTGTGGAGAAGAACCCCTTAGTGATGCGAAATAGATAAGCACACAAATTAAACCCTCTTTTTGTCAATTTGTAGTAAAGATGTAAGTAGGGATCGTTCTAGACCGGGGATTAGGAGGGATTGCTAAACACTTGAAAATTGACTTAAAAACATAAAAACAAAGTTTAAACACTAAACTAGACTCAAAGAATGCAAAACTAAAGGTTAAAACACTTAAACAACCCTAAAACTCAAAACAGCAACCTAATGACTCAAAACTGCCTAAAAACCACTTTCTGGGCAGTTTTGAGAACCTAACAAGAACTTGGACGAATTTGGGTGAAAACTTGAATCAAAACACTTAGAAACACAAATCAAAACACTTTCTAACTAATCTAAGACTTCAAAATAAAGGGGGATTTGTTTTGGACGAAAATTGAAAACAAAACAGAAACTTGAAACAAAACAGATTGTAAAACGTTTTTGGATGAAAAGGATGGATAAAAGGCTAGTTAGGAGGTTCTTCTCCACACATGTCACACTTGCAAACAAAACGATTTTCAGTTGTTCTTCCAATAAATTATAAATACTCAACGCCCCAAATTAACCGTGAATTACACTAATTAACCCTCAGTTTTTCCACAAGTTATTGAGTTGGATGATTGCATACGACAACCCAAAACATTCCCTACAAGTTCCCTACATGAATTGCATAATAGAGATACAAGCAAGAATCATTAAGTTCTATGAAAAACATAAGCATTGAGGAAGCATTTGTTACTATGAATTGCATGAAACTTATGCCAATAATTCATTTAACGCGATCGTTTTCAAGCGACCTTCACTACTTGTGATTATAAGATTGTAACTATTAGGTGAAACTCCCTCATAATCTAGCATCATATTCATGCATGAAAACTAAGCGTGCACTCTCAATCAACATACACAAATAAGTTATCAATCAAATAGACGAACGAATTGAATCCACAACTTATGAAATAACAACTGAATGTAATCAAATCATATTGCAAGCATGTACATGGTTTCGAATTACCCCCCCAACTAAGGGGGTTTAGTTCCTCATACTCACAACACAAAGTTTATTGAATTGAAACATCGAAGACATAAGAAAGATTACACCTAAAACGCCCAACAATTCCACTTTGAATTTCTGCACGTCAAGCTCCTCTTTTCTTCTTCTCCTTGCTGCGGCAGAGAGGGTTTAGGGGATTTTTGGATGTGATTTTGGTTTAGGAAGGGAGTTAGGATGATATGGTGGTGCGGCAAGGGGTATGGGTAGTGTATCGAGGTGTAGAATGGTTGCGGCAAGGATGGAAAGTTGCTGGAATGGATGGAGAAGTGGCGGCTAAAAGGTATTAGGGTGATGGTGGCTGCGGCAAGGGGTGGGAATGGCTGGTTTTTACTTTCTGAATTGTGGAGGAATGATATCCGGCCAAAGGGTGTAAAAACACATATAAATAGGCACCTAAAACCCTAAAGAAATCAGGTTAGACAATGGGCTAGGGTTTAGGTGCGGCTAGGGTTAGAAAATCCACAAGGAATTAGGTTAAACAATCAGATTTTTGCATGGGAAAAGGCCTAGGGTGCGGCTGATTAAGTGGGCTAGGGTTAGGGCTTCTTGAAAGCCTTGCAAGGCAAGGAAATAGGTGTTCTAGAAGGGGAAAGGTGCGGCTGGTTAGTGGGAATGTGGATAGGGCTTCTAGAAAGCCCAAAACCAAGAAGAAATAAGCCCAACCCACGGCAAGGATGAGAAAATGTTCTAGAACCACTCTTCGTGTCTTTCAACGCTTAGGAACCTTCTAATGTTGCTAAAACGCAAGGCCATTTAGGTTTAGGAAAGTTCAACCCAAAATGGAAACTTTTAGGCTTAGATTTCCTACTTCAAGTAGGAAACCTCGTTTGAGTAGGAATCTTCGTTCTTCTCGGAATCCATCTTCAACTAGGACTCTTCCTCGGACTAGGAATCCTTCTTGTACTAGGAATCCTCAAATCCTCAAATCTTCAATTTCATCCAAACCTTGTGTTCCAAGCATGTACTCTTCAATCCAAGCTCACTTCTTGCTCCAAAAAGCTCCAAATTGCATCATTTCATGTGATATGTCCTTTAAACCTGAAAACACATGAAAGTAGCTTAAAAGACTACTTTAACGAAGAAAAATAACGAAAATGCATAAGAACTAGCTAACTAAGGCGCATAAATATGCTCCTATCACTTAGCTATTCCATCATCCATTAATTCATCAGAACTTTGTTTTACAATCTGTTTCTTTTATAATCTACCATTTAATTTATTTTCGTCCAAATCAAATCCCCATTTATTTTGAAGTCCTAGATTAGTTAGAAAGTGTGTTGGTTTATGTTTTTAAGCGTTTTGGTACAAGTTAAAACCCAAATTCGTCCAATTTGGTGCTTTGTGTTCAAAACTGCCCAGAAAGTGTTTTTAAGGCAGTTTTGAGTCTTTTGGTTGCTGTTTTGAGTTTATGCGACTTAATTGGCTTGTTCTCGTGCATTTACATTGTGTTTCCTTAGTTATTTTAGTGTTTAAAGTCACTTTTGTGTGTTTTCAGATTCCAAAGCCGAAGTGTGCAAAATGATGTAATTTGGAGCCTTTTGGAGCAAAAGGAGTGGATGAATTGAAGACTTGAAGAAAGAAGGATTCCTAATCGAAGAAGGATTCCTAATCAACGAAGGATTCCTAATCGAAGAAGGATTCCTAATCGAAGATGGATTCCTAATCACATGAGGATTCCTAGAAGAACAAGGATTCCTACTTGAAGTAGGAAAGTTAAGCCAAGGTTTCCTACTTTGGTTTGACCTTTCCTAAGTGTCGCTAAGTGTTATCAACTTTGAAGGCCTCCTAAGTATTCTAGGACATCAAGCACACATTTCTTGCATGGTCTACATCAATGCTGCACCTCACATGCTTTTTCCACAATTCCATCTTCCTTGCCGTGCAAGGGAACCTTTTCCCTTCAATTTTAGGACATTTAAACCTTCCCCTAAACCTTTCCTACATCACAGCCTCATCCCTTGACCTTTCCTCTTCCTTGCCGTGCAAGGGAGAGTGATTCTTTCCTATTTTCTGAATTAAAACACATTCCTTTTGTGTTTCATACCCTAGCCGCACCTCTTAGTCAATTTACCTTAAGTTTCTGATTTTGTTTCCTATTTCTAGAAACCTTAGACTTAATTTCTGATTACCTAAATAACTTAGGGTTTTAATTTCCTAAACCCTTTAAATAAACTTCTTTTGTGCAGCAACAAGAGGACATTCACTCCCATTCACGCAGAAACCATTCCACCTCCCTTTGCCGCACCCATCCTTCACCATTCTCCATAGTTTTTGACCCCAAACACTCCTAGCCGCACCATCCTAAACACCTTTCCACCCTTCTACACCATCCCTAATCCCCAAAAACTTACCCACTTGTGCGTTGCAGCAAGGAGGAAGAAGGAAGGATCCTTGGATGTCCAAGCTGCATTGTTGGGGCATTCTAGGTGTAATTCGTTTCATGATTTCAATGTGTAATTTCTTTCCTTTTCGTTTTGCTATGAACATGAGTGGCTAAAACCCCTATTGGTTAGGGGTGATTTCAAAGCCATGACTATGTGTGCAATTTAATTTGATAAATTCCAGTTATGAATTCTTGAATCGTGAATACAATTGGCTTAACTACTTGATTAATAACTTATTTGTGTTTGTTAATTAGGGGTCGACACTTAATTGGCATGCATAAATATGATGCTAGAGTATAAAGATGTTTCACATAATCGTTACAAACTTATATTCATAAGTAGTGAAGGTTGCTAGTCACAATCGCGTTAAGTTCAATTCCTAGCATGAGTGACATGATGTCATAGTTGCAAGTGCTTTGTCATTGCTTATGGTTTTCATTGAACGTAATGATCTTTGATCGTATCTCTATTATGATGTCATGTAGGGGACCTTTGAAGAATGCTTTGGGTTGTCGAATGATGCCATCCAATCCAATAATAAAACGGAAATCTGAGAATTAGCTAGTGATGTCACGGTTAATTTGGGGCAATGTCGTTCATAATTCTATGAAGGAATAACTGGAAATCGAGTCGGTTGCATACGTGTCATGTGTGAAGAAAGAGCCTCTAACTAATCCATCATCCATTTAAACTCACAATTCGTTTTACAATCTGTTTTAATTACAAAGTTTGTGTTTTGTTTTCAATTTCGTCAAAACCAATCTCCCCTTTATTTTGAAGTCCTAGATTAGTTAGAAAGTGTTTTAGTTTGTGTTTTTAAGTGTTTTGATACAAGTTATAACCCAATTTCGTTCAGATTTGTGTTAGAGTTCAAAACTGCCCAGAAAGTGTTTTTAAGGCAGTTTTGAGTCTTTTGGTTGCTGTTTTGAGTCTTTTGGTTTGTTTTAGTGTTTTAAATTTTAGTTTTGCATTCTTTGAGTCTAGTTTAGTGTTTTAAACTTTGTTTTTACGTTTTTAAGTCAGTTTTCAAGTGTTTAGCAATCCCTCCTAATCCCTGGTTTAGAACGATCCATACTTACATACTTTGCTACAATTGATAGAAAGAGGGTTTAATTTGTGTATTTAGTTATTTTACGCATCAAATTTTTGGCGCCGTTGCCGGGGATTAGCAACTTTGCTAATCCCTTGGATTGTTTTCTTTCGATTTATTGTATTTTGTTTAAGTTTCTGTTTAAGTTTCTGACCTTGTTTTATTTTCTTGTTTTAGGTACTAGTTTATGACTCGGAGTTCTCGTCCGATTCGTGAGCATATTTTAGACTTTGACGACGACTTTAAAAGGACGTTGAGAAGAACGAGGAACCAGCAAGAACATACCCCACCTAGCCCAGAACCCGACCTTGAAGAACAAGTTCTAGAAGAGGAGGAGGAACCCACGGCACAAGTGGGTGGAGAAGTTCAAAGCATGGCCATGGACAACCGTACACTCAAGGAGCTTTCCGCCTCGGGGTTGGATAATGCCGCACCATTGTGTATCCAATATCCCACGGCTGCTCAAGGTAAAACCGAAGAGTTCGAGTTAAAGTCAAGTTTGCTCCACCACATTCCAAAGTTCCATAGGCTGTCCATGGAGGACCCTAACAAGCATTTGAAAGAGTTTAAGGTGGTTTGCTCAAGTATGACTCCGGTTAATGTTGACGGAAGTATTTTGAAGATGAAGGCTTTTCCATTCTCTTTGATGGATAAGGCCAAGGATTGGTTATACGAGTTGGCTCCCGGAACAGTTACGTCATGCGAGAGTATGAAGAGGGCATTTTTGGAGAAGTTCTTCCCAACTTCTCGAATCATCCTTCTTCGGAAGAAGATAAGCGGTATTCAGCAAGAGGAAGGTGAGTCTTTTCCCACTTATTATGAACGTTTTAAATGTTGCTTCTTGTCCACAGCATCAGATGAAGGAGGAACTACTCCTACAATACTTTTACGAGGGGCTCCTACCACTTGAACGTCAAATGCTCGATGCTTCGGCTGGTGGAGCATTGGTGGACAAAACGCCCATGGTTGCAAAAATCTTGATTGCTAATCAAGCATTGAACGCTCAACAATACGAGGGTGTAGGCCAAAGAGGACCCCCACGGCAACAAGTGCATGAGGTAAGTTCCACATCCAATATTCAATCTCAGTTAGCTAATCTTACTTCTATTGTTTCACAGATGGCCGAGGGAATGAAGATTCAAGGACCCATGGTGTGTGGCGTATGTTCTATCCAAGGACATGCCTCCGAAAAGTTTCCTCAACTCATTGAGAATGATGGATGGGAGAGCGCGAATGCCATGGGATTTCAAAGCCAAAATCAACCAAGAAACGATCCATATTCCAATACCTACAATCCCGGTTGGAGAGACCACCCAAATTTCAAATGGAGGGAGCCACAACAATCCCAACCACAAGGAGGCTTTAGGCAACAACCCCCGGGTTTCTACACCAAACCATACGCACCCCCTCAAGTCCAACCACAATCTATCCCAAATGCTTCCGGTACATCTCTTGATAATGATGCACTTCTTAAGATACTAACCAAGTTATCTCAGGGACAAGACGATCACACCCAAGCAATGCAAAACCAAAACAAAATGGTCGATCACTTGGAGAAACAAATTGGACAGATTACAGATTTTGTAGGTAAGTTTCGAGACCAAGGCTAACTTCCTAGTTCTACCATTCCAAATCCAAAAGGAGGTTTCAAAAGTGCAAAAGCCATATTGTTGAGAAGTGGAAAAGAAGTTGGGGAAGGTCCTAAACCATCTACATCAGGTCTCAAAGAGGATGAAAAACTACAATTTGAAGAGGAAGAAACAAGCCTACCCACGGCAAAGGGTGGAAACACCTTTGCCGCAAGCTTCTAGTACCCCAAATCTGTCCAAATCATCCAATAAGGGTAAGAATGTGTCAAATTCAGTTCCTACTAATGTTTTTCCTTCGAATGTTCCTTTTCCTAGTAGGTTTATGCAGTCGAAGAAGGAAGAAGCTGAAAAGGACATCCTTGAGACATTTAGGAAAGTTCAAGTTAACATACCCCTTTTGGATGCAATCAAGCAAGTCCCGAGATATGCCAAGTTTTTAAAGGAGTTGTGCACCACTAGGAAGAGGATTCCGACCAAGGAGGTTGTAAAGGTAGGTGAGAATGTCTCCGCCATCTTGCAACGCAAACTACCCCCCAAATGCAAAGATCCGGGTAGTTTTACAATTCCTTGTGTCATTGGTAACACTTGCTTTAAATCTGCCATGTTAGACTTAGGTGCTTCTATAAATGTTATGCCATACTCAATTTATGCATCTATGAATTTAGGAGTGTTGAAAAATGATTGTGTAATCATACAATTGGCCGATAGATCTAACGCCTATCCAAAGGGAGTTTTGGAAGATGTTTTAGTGCAGGTTAATCACTTAATCTTCCCGGCGAATTTCTATGTTCTCGAAATGGATGAATCGGACCATGCCTCTTCACTACCCATCCTCCTTGGTAGAACTTTCATGAAAATGGCTCGTACAAAGATTGATGTGTATAATGGAACTTTGTCCATGGAATTTGATGGAGAAGTTGTTAATTTTAATCTTTCTGATTCTATTAAGTACCCTAGTGAAGATCATTCATGTTTCTCTATTGATATAATTGATTCTTTGGCGCAGGGATATCTTGAAGATTTGAATGACGACGCCCTTGAAAAAGTCATTACAAGAGGCATGCAACTCAAAACCAAGGAGGCAGCCCCTATGTTAAGCCACGGCACACATGAATCACTTCATGCCGTGCCTCCTAGTGAGGAAATCAGTGAGATGGTTGCTGCCCTTGAGTTGTTGCCTACGCATGATGGTTAGTTTCCTAATCGTGAGTCAATTCCTATTTCGACTAACAAGTTGCTTCCGTCAATAATTCAGCCACCTGTCCTTGAACTCAACCCTTACCAAGCCATTTGAAGTATATTTTCTTGGGAGAAAATGAGACCCTACCCGCCATCATCTCCTCATTCCTCACGGTACAAGAAGAAGAGAAATTAGTTCGCGTTTTGAAGGAGTTTAAATCTGCCCTAGGATGGACATTGGCCGATATCAAAGGTATAAGTCCCACAACATGTATGTATCACATATTTCTTGAGGAGGGGGCCAAACCAACTAGAGAGGCTCAACGCCGTCTTAACCCTCCAATGATGGAAGTTGTGAAAAAGGAGATAATTGATAGGGGCAGATTTATGCACCTTAGTTAGCCTGTTTTTGTGCATTTAAGTTGTTTTTCCTTAGTTAAGTAGTCTTTTAAGCTAGTTTTATGTGTTTTCAGGTTTTATGGGTAAAGTATACAAAAAGATGTATTTTGGAGCCTTTTGGAGCAAAATGGAGCTTGGAATGAATGTCACATATTTGGAGCCAAAGGTTTGGACGAATTTGAAGACTTAAAGATGATGATTCCTACTTGAACAAGGTTTCCTAGTTGAAGTAGGAAATGGCTTAAATGAAGGATTCCTAAATAAAGTAGGATTCCTAATCAGTGAAGGAGTCTTAGTTGAAGATGGATTCCTAGAAGAATGAAGATTCCTACTCAAGCAAGGTTTCCTACTTGAAGAAGGAAAGTTAAAGTCAAAGAATCAGCTCAAGTGAAGAAATCTTATCCAAAACATCATCCATAACCTTATCTTAGCTTATCTTATCCAAACAAACCTTATCCTATCCTATCTTATCCTAATCATAATCTACCTATATTTCAACTGCAAGGGAGGGTTTCTAACTATATTAGGATGCTTAAAATCAGATTTCTAGAAGACCTAATCCTGTCCTACAAAGGTGGCGCCTAGAACCTTTCTAGAAGACCCTTGCCTTGCATGACAATTCAGCCACTTTCCCTCCAATTCTTGCCGTGAGTTTTCACCTAATTCCCTTGGGATTTTGGTTTCTAGAAGCCCTTATCCTTTCCTAGTTTAATGCCGCACCTTAGCCTCCTATTCCCTTTGGATTTCTGACTTGTTTTCCCTCTAGGATTGTGTGTTATTTTCCTATGCAAATTAGGCCTTTAAATCATTTTCCTTTGCTACCTAGGGGCTGTGATTTTCAGCCTATAAATACACCCCTTTGCCGCACCATTCAAGGACCACCTTCTACCATATTTTCCTACATTCATACATCCCCCAAACACATTCATCTCTCTTGTGCCGTGACTATTGCAAGGAAGGAAGGAGAAGGAACAACCTTGTGTCGTGCCTATGCCCTAGCATTGGGAGTGTTGGAGCGTTTCTAGGTGTTTTCTATCTTTGATGCTAGGATATAAGGGAATTTCAATTAATTGTTATGAACTTATATTCACAAGTAGTAAAGGTTGTTGATCACAATCGCATTAAGTAAATTCTTGGCATAAGTATCATGCGCTTTCATAGTTACGAGTGCCTCGTCAATGCTTATGATTTTCATAGAACTTAATGATCCTTGCTTGAATCTCTATTATGCGCTTTAATGTAGGGAACTTGTGGGGAATGCTTTGGGTTGTCGTATGCAATTCATCCAATTCAACAACTTAAGGAAAATCTGAGGGTTAATTTAAGCGGACCTAATTACCTTGGGGCGTTGAGAATTCATGGTCTACATCAATCTTCTCACATATAACTAGTATAGGTTGTGTAGTTAGAAAATCTGAGTGAAAATTGAGTGCATATCTTGTAAGGAATTGAGCGAATTCTCTAAGGCATGTTACTACATTCAAAACATCGTTTTAATTGGTTAATTGTGAACTAGTAAGTGGTGACTGTGATTAAGTATGTGCTCAAGTGTGAAGATGACTCAAATCTATGGGAATGATGATTTTTAACATGTCATGTGCATTGGAAATCCTTAAGACAATTGTTGGAAGGTCTAGGTTGTGTTTTGTTTTGTTTTGTTTTGCTCGAGGACTAGCAAAAGCTAAGTGTGGGGGAATTTGATAGGAGCATATTTATGCGACTTAGTTAGCTTGTTTCTTGGCATTTATGTGATTAGTTTGTAGTTATTTTAGTATTTTAAGCTATTTTCGTGTGTTTGTAGGTCCAAAGGGTTAAAGTAGCAAGAAAGTGCATTTTGGAGCCTTTTGGAGCAGTTTTGGGCATCAAATGGATTGCACATGCTTGGAGCTAAGAAGATGGACGAAATTGAAGATCAAATGAGCGTAGGATTGAATGAAGATGTGAAGAATTGGATTCAAGACAAATAAAGAATGAAGAGTTCAAAATTGGAAGCCAAAGTTTCTAAAGTTGGAAGTTTCTATTCTTGGAGGTTTCCATTCTTGATAGTTTCTATTCTTGGCTTGGAAGTTTCCTAATCTTTCCTCATCTATGTTCCAGCCACAAAGGGATTCCAAAACATGTTAGGGCACTTAATTGGTTGTTCTAGAAGCCCTAAACCTTCCCTAAAGTCCTTGCCGCACAAGAGCATCCTTTCTTTCCTATTTTCTGATCTTAAAACCACATTCCCTTCTCTTCAAGCAACCAGTCGCACCTTTCCCCTCTTTCTTACCTATTTTCTGACCCAAAATTACATTCCCCTTTGTTTTAAAGCCTTGCCATGCAAGGGGAGAGGTTTCTTACCTATGCCGCACCTAGGGAGATTAGATTGGTCAATGGGCTAGGGTTTAGGTGCGGCATAAGGTGAATGGGCTAGGGTTTAGGTGCACCTAGGGAGATTAGATTGGTCAATGGGCTAGGGTTTAGGTGCGGCATAAGGTGAATATCCACAAAGAATTAGGGCCTAAGTCCACTTAGTTTTAGAAAGGGATTTGTATAACCCAAATCCACAACGAAAGGCCTTAATAAATCAGAATTTAAGAGGGAATGGGCTAGGAAGTGCGGCTCAAGTCCAAGAGGTAAGGATAGGTCATCCAAAAGCCCACTACCAAGAATAGAAACTCTCAAAAACGGAAACCTCCAAGAATAGAAACTTCCAACATTAGAAACTTTGGTTTCCAATTCCGAATTCTTTGTTCTTCACTTTAATTTTTTCGTTTCTTAAGCTTCTTTGACCTTCAAACTCGTCCATTTCTTGTGCTCCATTAGCATACACAACATTCCAGCTCAATTTTGCTCTAAAATGCTCCATTTCGCCCTTTTTGCACACTTTGTCTCTAAAACCTGAAATGGAACGAAACAGACTTTAAACATTGAAATAACTCAAGAAAAACAACATAAATGCATGAGAACAAGCCCACTAAGTCGCATAAATATGCTCCTATCACCTTGTCCTTTGCTACCTAGGAATGTGAATTTTCAGCCTATATATACAACCCATTACCGCACCTATTCATTCACCATCCTCTACCATATTTTCTCTACATCATTCATCCATCACACCCTCATTGTGCCGTGAGTTTGCAAGGAGAAGAAGGAAGACAACTTGGAGCCGTGCATGCCATTCGAGACGTTGGATTGTCGGAGCGTTTCTAGGTGTTTTCTATCTTTATGTCAATGTTTATATTTATTTATCTTTGTTTATTTGCGAACATGAGGAACTAATTTCTTTATAGTTAGAGGGGAATTCAAAGCCATGATCATATGTTTTATATGACTTGATTTCGTCCAATTATGATTTCATGAATCGTGAATGTGGTTTACTTATCTATTTGATTGATAACATGTTTGTGTATGTTGATTGAGGGTCGACACTTAGTTTGCATGCATGAATTTGATGCTAGAGTATAAGGGAATTTCACCTAATCGTTATTAACTTATATTCATAAGTAGTAAAAGTCGCTAGTCACGATTGCGTTAAGTAAATCCTAGGCAAGAGTAACATGCGTATCCCATAGTTATGAATGCCTCGTCAATGCTTATGATTTCCATTGAACTTAATGATCTTTGATATGTGTCTCTATCATGCGTATTCCATAGTTAGGGTCCTTGATAAGAATAATTTGGTTGTAATGCGTATCCCATTCAATTCAATGAATCTAGGGAAATCTGAGAATTAATTGGTCGATCTAGTTAATTTGGGGCATTGTCATTCATGGTTTGTTGAAAGAGTAATTGGAGATCGAGTCTGATAGGAGCATATTTATGCGCCTTAGTTAGCTAGTTCTTATGCATCTTTGTTATGTTTTCTTCGTTAAAGTAGTCTTTTAAGCTACTTTCATGTGTTTTCAGGTTTAAAGGACATATGACATGAAATGATGCAATTTGGAGCTTTTGGAGCAAAATGTGAGATTGGATTAAAAAGGACATGCTTGGAACAAAAGGTTGGGATGGAATTGAAGAGTTGAAGATTTGAGGTTTCCTACTTGAAGTAGGAAAGCTAAGCCTAAAAGTTTCCATTTTGGGTTGATCTTTCCTAAATCGGAATTGGCAACCAAAGTTTCTAAAGTTGAAAGTTTCTATTCTTGGAGGTTTCCATTTTCGTGAGTTTCTATTCTCGGTTTTGGGCTTTTGGATGACCCATCCTTACCTCTTGGACCTATGCCGCACCTAAACCCTAACCCTAGCCCATTGTTTCAGCCGCACCTAGGCCTTGTTCACATGCAAAAATCTGATTATAAACCCTAAGCCCATGCCGCACCTTTCCATCCTAACCCTAACCCTAGTCCATTTAGGTAGCCACACCTAACCCTAGCCCAATCTGATTTAATTAGGGTTTTAGATGCCTATATATTTGTGTTCTACACCCTAGCCGCACAACATCCATCCCCCTACACAAATCAGAAATTCGTCAAAACCCTAGTCACCACCTTGCCGCAGCCTTCATCCATTCCAGCCACCATTCTCCACCTCTAGACACCATTATAAACCTCCATACACCATTCCCACACCTTGCCGCACCACCATACTATTCTATCTACCTTTCAAAACCCAAAAACACATCCAGAAAACTCCATTCACGCCAGAATCTGTCCCTCACCTTTGCCGAGCCCAACCTTCACCCAACTCCATATTTTCTGACCCCAAACCTTCCTAGCCGTGCCCTACACCCATCCTAAACATTTTTCCACCATTCTCCCTCATCCAAAATCATCCAAAACTACCCAAAAATCCCCTAAACCCTCTCTGCCACAGCAAGGAGAAGAAGAAAGAGGAGCTTTCTGTGCAGATTTCAAAGTGGAATTCTTGGGCATTTTAGGTGTAATCTTTCTTATGTCTTTGATGTTTCAATTCAATAAACTTTATGTTGTGAGTATGAGGAACTAAAACCCCTTAGTTGGGGGGTGATTCGAAACCATGTACATGCTTGCCTTTTGATTCGATTACATTCAGTTGTTATTTCATAAGTTATGGATTCGATTCGTTCATCTATTTGATTGATAACTTATTTGTGTATGTTGATTGAGAGTGCACGCTTAGTTTTCATGCATGAATATGATGCTAGATTATGAGGGAGTTTCACCTAATAGTTACAATCTTATAATCACAAGTAGTGAAGGTCGCTTGAAACCGATCGCGTTGAATGAATTCTTAGCATAAGTTTCATGCAATTCATAGTAACGAATGCTTCGTCAATGCTTATGTTTTTCATAGAACGTAATGATTCTTGCTTGTATCTCTATTATGCAATTCATGTAGGGAACTTGTAGGGAATGTTTTGGGTTGTCGTATGCAATCATCCAACTTAATAACTTGTGGAAAAACTGAGGGTTAATTAGTGCAATTCACGGTTAATTTGGGGCGTTGAGTATTCATAGTTTATCGGAAGAACAACTGAAAATCGTTTTGCTTGCAAGTGTGACATGTGTGGAGAAGAACCTCCTAACTAGCCTTTTATCCATTCTTTTCACCAAAATCGTTTTACAATCTGTTTTAATTTAAGTTTCTGTTTTGTTTTAAATTTTCGTCCAAAACAAATCCCCCTTTATTTTGAAGTCTTAGATTAGTTAGAAAGTGTTTTGATTTGTGTTTCTAGGTGTTTTGATTCAAGTTTTCAACCAATTTCGTCCAAATTAGTGTAGGTGCTCAAAACTGCCCAGAAAGTGGTTTTTAGGCAGTTTTGAGCCTTCTAGTTGCTGTTTTGATTTTTAGGTTTGTTTAAGTGTTTTAACTTTTAGTTTTGCATTCTTTGAGTCTAGTTTAGTGTTTTAAACTTTGTTTTTGAGTTTTTAAGTCAGTTTCCAAGTGTTTAGCAATCCCTCCTAATCCCCGGTCTAGAACGATCCCTACTTACATTCCATACTACAATTTGACAAAAAGAGGGTTTAATTTGAGTGCAGTTAATATCATATCAGAGTCGTATGCATATGTTTCATGTGTGGAGAAGGAACCTTCTAACTAGCCTTTCCCCGTTCTATTTCATCAAAATCGTTTTCATTCAAGTTTGTTTTTGAAGTTTATGTTTTAAAGTCCAATTTCGTCAAAATCAATCCCCATTTACTTAGTTGAGTCATAGTAGTTAGAAATCACTTTAGTTTGTGTTTTTAAGTGTCTTAGGTCAAGATAAAATCAATTTTGGTCCAAGTTTGAGTCTAGTGTTCAAAACTGCCCAGATTGTGGTTTTAAGGCAGTTTTGAGTGTTTTTGGGCTGTTTTGAGTCTTTTGGTTTGTTTTGGTGTTTTAAAGTTTAGTTTTTCATTCTTTGAGTCTAGTTTAGTGTTTTAAACTTGTTTTTACGTATTTGAGTCAGTTTTCAAGTGATTTTGCAATCCCTCCTAATCCCCGGCCTAGAACAATCCCTACTTACTTACTTACTACGATTGATAAAAAGAGGGTTAATTTGAGTGTCAACATAATTTTCACATCACGTTGCCGCAAGGAGGAAGAAGGAAGGATCCTTGGATGTTCAAGCTTCATCGTTGGTGCATTCTAGGTGTAATTCGTTTCATAATTTCAATGTGTAATTTCTTTCTCTTTCGTTTTGCTATGAACATGAGTGGCTAAACCCCTATTGGTTAGTGGTGATTTCGAAGCCATGACTATGTGTGCAATTTGATTTGATAAATTCCAGTTATGAATTCTTGAATCGTGAATGCAATTGGCTTAACTGTGCAAGTAATAACTTATTTGTGTTTGTTAATTAGGGGTCGACACTTAATTGGCTTGCATGAATATGATGCTAGAATATAAGGTTGTTTCACATAATCGTCACGCACTTATATTCATATGTAGTGAAGGTCGCTAGTCATGATCGCGTTAAGTCCAATTCCTAGCATGAGTGACATGATGTCATAGTTGCAAGTGCTTTGTCAATGCTTATAGTTTTCATTGAACGTAATGATCTTTGATCGTATCTTTATTATGATGTCATATAGGGAACTTTTAAGGAATGCTTCGGGTTGTCGAATGATGTCATCCAATCCGATAACACAAGGAAAACTTGAGAATTAACTAGTGATGTCACGGTTAATTTGGGGCATTGTCATTCGTAATTCTATGAAGGAATAACTGGAAATCGAGTCGGTTGCATACTTGTCATGTGTGGAGAAAGAGCCTCTAACAAATCCATCATCCATTTAAAACCCCAAAATCGTTTTCAAATCTGTTTTTACTTTGCAATCTGTTTTGTTGTTTTATTTTCGTCCAAATCAAATCCCCATTTATTTTGAAGTCTTAGATTAGTTAGAAAGTGTTTTGGTTTATGTTTTTAAGTGTTTTGGTACAAGTTAAAACCCAAATTCGTCCAATTTGGTGCTTTGTGCTCAAAACTGCCCAGAAAGTGTTTTTAAGGCAGTTTTGAGTCTTTTGGTTGCTGTTTTGAGTTTTTGGTTTGTTTTAGTGTTTTAAACTTTAGTTTTGCATTCTTTGAGTCTAATCTAGTGTTTTAAACTTTGTTTTTATGTTTCTAAGTCAATTTTCAAGTGTTTAGCAATCCCTCCTAATCCCCGGTCTAGAACGATCCCTACTTACATACTTTGCTACAATTGATAAAAAGAGGGTTTAATTTGTGTGTTTAGTTATTTTACGCATCACTTCTCGCATCATTCTTCTTCGTAAAAAAATAAGTGGAATTCAACAAGATGAAGGTGAGTCTTTTCCTACATATTATGAACGATTTAAATCACTTGTTGCTTCTTGTCCACATCATCAGATGAAGGAGGAGTTGCTTTTGCAATACTTCTACGAAGAACGTCAAATGCTCGATGCCTCGGCGGGTGGAGCACTGGTAGACAAAACGCCCATGGCTGCAAAAATCTTGATTGCTAATCGAGCGTTGAACGCTCAACAATACGAGGGTGTAGGCCAAAGAGGACCCCCACGGCAACAAGTTCATGAGGTAAGTTCCACATCCAATATTCAATCTCAGTTAGCTAATCTTACTTCTATTGTTTCACAGATGGCCGAGGGAATGAAGATGCAAGGACCCATGGTGTGTGGCGTATGTTCTATCCAAGGACATGCCTCCGAAAAGTGTCCTCAACTCATCGAGAATGGTGGATGCGAGAGCGCGAATGCCATTGGGTTTCAAAGCCAAAATCAGCCAAGACATGATCCATACTCCAACACGTATAATTCGGGGTGGAGAGACCATCCAAACTTCAAATGGAGAGAGCCACAACAATCCCAACTACAAGGAGGTTTTAGGCAACAACCCCCGGGTTTCTACACCAAGCCATACGCACCCACACAAGTTCTTCCACAACCTGCCCAAACTACTTCAGGTAATGCTTTGGATAATGATACACTTGTTGAGTTACTAACAACTTTGACTCAGGGACAAGAAAATCAAAACAAAAGGGCGGACCAACTAGAGATACAAATGGGGCAGATTGCCGAAGTTGTTGGACAGATTAGAGACCAAGGCAAGCTTCCTAGTTCTACCATTCCAAATCCAAAGGGAGGGTTTGAATCAGCTAAAGTAATCACCCTAAGAAGTGGTAAGGAGGTTGGAGTAGGTTCTTCATCAAAAACAGGTCACAAAGAGGATGAAATGTTGCAAATAGAAGAGGAGGAATCACATTAAACCACGGCAAAGGTGGAAGTACCTTTGCCGCAAGTGTCCATGGCCCCTAAACCTTCAAATCTGTCCAATAAGGGTAAGAATGTGTTAAATTAAGTTCCTACTAATTTTTTTCCTTTGAATGTCCCTTTTCCTAGCAGATTTTTGCAATCAAAGAACGAAGAGGAGGAAAAAGATGTTCTAGAGACGTTTAGAAAGGTGCATGTCAATATTCCCCTCCTTGATGCCATAAAGCAAATCCCGAAGTATCCCAAGTGTTTAAAGAAGCTTTGTACAACAAAGAAACGTGTCCGGGAGAAAGAAGTGGTACAGGTAAGCGAGACTGTCTCCGCCATCTTGCAACGCAAACTACCCCCCAAATGCAAAGATCCGGGGAGTTTTACAATTCCGTGTGTCATTGGTAATACCCGTTTCAAATCTGCCATGCTAGATTTAGGAGCATCTATAAATGTTATGCCATATTCTGTTTATGCATCTATGAATCTAGGATGGTGTAATCATACAATTGGTCGATAGATCTAACGCTTATCCAAAGGGAGTTTTGGAAGACGTTTTAGTGCAGGTTGATCATTTAGTCTTCCCAGCGGATTTCTATGTCCTCGAAATGGATGAATCGGACCATGCCCCTTCATTGCCCATCCTCCTTGGAAGGCCATTTATGAAAACGGCTCAAACGAAGATTGATGTGGCCAAATGATTAGTAACTATGGCATTTGGTGGTGACATGATTAGTTTTAAAATTTCTGAATCCATTGAGACTCCTAATGTTGTTCATTCTTGTTGTGCCATTGATAAATTTGAAAAGATAGGACCGGACCGTTTAGCACCAAGCACAAAGGATGCATCAAGAACCATGCAAGACGAGGGAATTGGAGTGGAGAACAAGGACCATACGGCCACTGCCCTCAAAGTGCTCAAATTGGCCGAAAGCACCATGGGGAAGAATGTTCACATTGCTGCCACTTCATCACATCACATAGGTAAGCCACCTAATCCAAATCCAATTCCCATTAAAGTTGATAGGTGGTTCCCTTCTTTGGTGCAGATACCCGAGCAAAGCCCCAATTGTGGGTGCATGTACATGAACCTTAGGCACCACAACGCACCCATCAACAAACATCACTATCCATTTCCGTTCAAGGATGCAATGTATGAGAACTTTGTGGAGCATGTTGTGGAGGAGATCCCACTGCGCATGCCGTGGGTTTCAAGGAGTAGTAAAGGTGTTCTTCGTCCGGCTGCAAGACGTAAAAGAAAGCGCTTCGTGGGAGGCAACCCATGCAATCAACAAAGGAATCTCTTGGAATCACTCCAATTCCAGATTTGAATTTCTCAAACCCTTCTCTTTGTTGTTTACAATCTGCCATGATTAGTGTATTTAGTTGCTGTTTGTTTGTTTGATTGCTGTTTATGTTAGTTTATGCTTGAAACATTGAGGACAATGTTTGTTTTAAGTGTGGGGGGGTAACTAAGTGTGTTAGATCCAAATTCGTGGGATTTTATCACCCTTAACTTGGAGACTTGTTCCTTGCTGTTTTTAAGTGTTTTTGAGCAGTTTTGATGTGTTTTAGTGTGTTTTGAAGTAAAAATCCGAAAATTACATAAAAATTTGAAAAATTTGTTTTAAAAACCCAAAAAGAGTTGTTTTTGTGTGTTTGTTTGTGTCTTAGGGTACCTTCCAACACAATGATGAGGATTCGGTTTGTAATTACATGGTTGTTAAAGAGAGTGATTAACATGGACGAAAGTTTGATTTACTCTTTGTGTATGCTTAGTTGTGGTTATAACTTATGAATTCACATGCAATCATAAAAGAAAAAATCAGTTTTTGTAACATGCTTGAAGGAAGGAACTCAAACTAACGCTACAACCTTGTAAGACTTGAGCCTAAACGTTTATTTGGAGAGTTAAAATCTGTGCATTCTTTGTTTTCTAAAGTCGTTGCATGATCTCATTATTCTTTGCTTGGTTGCTACTTAGAAGGCGTTTCATCATTTAGTTCGAAATGCTAGAACTCATGCCCATTTCATTCAAAGCATGTTATCGATTTGCATAACACATATTCAAGATGAAGTTGTGTAGTGACCACCACCTTAGCCAAAAAGCCGTGTGCCCTATGTCATTGTGATTTGTAGGTTTTAACCCCATTGAGCCTATTTAGCCTTCGTTATTTGTTAACCCATGTTTTCCTCACCTAGCCTAGTTTAGGACCATCCATACCTTGTGATTAAAAGCATAGTAAAGCATGATTCAAATTAAATTCCTTTTGATTTATGTTGGCAGAAAACAAGTGTGGGGGAAATATTTCTTTTGTGATTTTGTGTGCCATAGGCACGTGTGAAAAGAAAAGAAAAGAAAAAAAAAAAAAATTCGTGGAAAAAGAAAAAATGAAGAAAAAAGTATGAAAAGTATGAAAAAAGAGTTGAAAAGTTGATAAAAAGAGTTCCAAAGTATTGTTTGTTGAAGTGAGGGTCCAAAACAATGAATTCGGCCCTAAGGAGTTGTTTAAGTCTTCCCCTTGTGTTTTAAAGTTAATTTCTGCAATCTAAGTGAATTCTAAGTCTCAATTTTATTGCTTTGCTTACTATTGCTTTAAGAGCGTTTGTTTTCCCTATCCTTTCCTTGTTAACCAACACCCCAAGCCCCATTACAACCTTTAACTTCTATCTTGAGTGTTATGTGTTTCAATTTGTGGAGTTTGAATTTGGTATGAGCATATGGTGTCACTGGTTCTCGCATCTAAGTTGTAGCATTCCATTCATAAGATCATATCTAAACATGCTTCTTAACTCTAGAAATTGCGTTCTTTGTGATACATATATGTGAGCATTCGTTTTCATATCTACATCAATCTTCTCACATATGACTAGTGTAGGGTGTGGAGTTAGAAAATCTGAGTGAAAATAGAGTGTATATCTTGTAAGGAATTGAGGGAATTCTCTAAGGCATGTTACTACATTTAAAGCATTGTTTTAATTGATTACTTGTGAACTAGTAAGTAGTGGCTTTAATTAAGTATGTGCTTGTGTAAAGATGACTCAAATCTGTGGGGATAACAATCTTTAACATGTCATGTGCATTGGAAATCCCTGAGGCAAACGTTGGAAGGTTTAGGTTTTGTTTTGGTTAGTTTGTTTCGTTTTGTTTCCTTTCTTTTGTTTGTTTTGCTCGAGGACTAGCAAAAGCTAAGTGTGGGGGAATTTGATAGGAGCGTATTTATGCTACTTAATTGGCTTGTTCTCGTGCATTTAGGTTGTGTTTATTTAGCTATTATAGTGTTTAAAGTCATTTTCGTGCAATTTCAGGTTCATATGGCAAAGTATGCAAAAAGAGGCATTTTGGAACATTTTGGAGCATTTTTGGACCAAGATTGGATGGTGCAAACATGGAGACATGTGGATGGACGATTTTGATAATTAAAACAGCAAGGAATCAGCATGGGCAGTTTTGGGGCTTTCTAGAAGCCCTATCCCTAATCCCTACATTGGTGCCACACCCTAGCTTCTAGATACCCTAATTCCTTGCCTTGCAAGGCATTCTAGAAGGCCTATCTAATCCCTACATTCCTGCCGCACCATTATTCCTTATCCCTTAGGATTTCTAATTGTTTTAACCTAATTCCTTGTGGATTTGGGTTATTCAAGTCCATATCTGATTCCCCTAGGGTTTTAAGTGCCTATATATACTCATATTCACCCCTAGGTCAGATCACCACCTCTCATACACATTCATTCATTCTACAAAATTCAGAAATTCGTCCAACTTCACCACACCCTTGCCGCAGCCACCAAACACCTTTCTCCCTAGTTTTTAAGTCTTGCCGCACCATCCACATCCCCTAAACACTACTACATCCCTCCATAACCATTCATCCATACACCTAAGGCCTTAAACCTGTCCCTAGAACCTTTGCCGCACCAAGGAGGAGGAGAGGGATGCTTGGAAGTTGATGCAATTCAAGTTCACGCCGCTGGAATTTCTAGGTGTTTCTTTTCCTTTGATTTCAATGTTTAAATTCAATTCTCTTTGTTTTGTGTGTATGAGGAACTAAAGCCCCTTGGCTAGGGGGGGATTCGAAATACATGTTTATGCTTGCGATATGATTTGATTACTTCTAATTGCGTTTCATAAGTTGTGAATTCAATTTACTTATCTATGTGAATTACATTGATTTGTGTGTGTTGGTTGAGAGTGCACGGTTAATTATCATGCATAAATTGAATGCTAGGATATAAGGAAATTTCACCTAATCGTTATGGACTTATATTCACAAGTAGTAAAGGTTGATGATCTCAATCGCGTTAAGTAAATTCTTGGCATAAGTTTCATGCAATCATAGTAACAAGTGCTTCGTCAATGCTTATGGTTTTCATAGAACTTAATTATTCTTGCTTGTATCTCTATTATGCAATCATGTAGGGGACTTGTGGGGAATGCTTTGGGTTGTCGTATGCAATCATCCAATTCAATAACGTTAGGAAAATCTGAAGGTTAATTTAAGCGGACCTAATTAACTTGGGGCATTGAGAATTCGTGGTTTATTGAAAAGCAATTGGAAATCGTTTTGAATGCAAGTATAACATGTGTGGAGATGAACCCCTTAGCTAGCCTTCCATCCATTCCATTCAATCAAATTCGTTTTTAAATCTGTTCTAGTTTACAAAGTTTGTTTTGTTTTTAAAATTCGTCCAAAATCAATCCCCCTTTACTTTGTTGAGTCATAATAGTTAGAAATCACTTTAGTTTGTGTTTTTAAGTGTCTTAGGTCAAGTTAAAACCAATTTTCGTCCAAGTTTGTGTCTAGTGTTCAAAACTGCCCAGATTGTGTTTTTAAGGCAGTTTTGAGTGTTTTGGTGCTGTTTTGAGTATTTTGGTTTGTTTTGGTGTTTTAAAGTTTAGTTTTGCATTCTTTGAGTCTAGTTTAGTGTTTTAAACTTGTTTTTACGTATTTGAGTCAGTTTTCAAGTGATTTTGCAATCCCTCCTAATCCCCGGCCTAGAACGATCCCTACTTACATACTTACTACAATTGATAAAAAGAGCGTTAATTTGAGTGCTAGTTAATATCATATCAGTTAGCCAACACCCCCCGTTACAACCCTTAACTTCTATCTTGAGTGTTATGTGTTTCAATTTGTGGAGTTTGAATTTGGTATGAGTGATAGGAGCATATTTATGCTACTTAATTGGCTTGTTCTCGTGCATTTAGGTTGTGTTTATTTAGCTATTATAGTGTTTAAAGTCATTTTCGTGCAATTTCAGATTCATATGGCAAAGTATGCAAAAAGAGGCATTTTGGAACATTTTGGAGCATTTTTGGACCAAGATTGGATGGTGCAAACATGGAGACATGTGGATGGACGATTTTGATAATTAAAACAGCAAAGAATCAGCATGGGCAGTGTAGGAATC
Organism: Malus x robusta; assembly: GCA_963082935.1. NCBI lineage: Eukaryota > Viridiplantae > Streptophyta > Magnoliopsida > Rosales > Rosaceae > Malus > Malus x robusta. The sequence goes on along the minus strand of OY720340.1, from coordinate 17,367,625 downwards.
AGCATGGGCAGTGAAGAGACAACAAGGAATGGCAGAAATTGGACCACCATGAAGTGGATTTCTGCAAGGATGGCAGATTGTCCATGACTTGATGTTTGCTTGACATTTTCAGCCACTAAAATAATCCCCATTCAGCCATTCTTGAGGGAGTTCAGAAACACACCTAATACACAGATTGCATTCATCCCATTCAGCCATACTCTCTCCCAAAATTCGTCAAAAACCCATCCACAACCTCAGAAACCCTCTCCTTCATCTCAGCCGCATTCAACCACCATTCTTCATATCCACACCTTCCACACAACACCCACACACCATCCCCAAGCCTTGCCATGCCCCTATACCATCCATAATCCATTCTACATCACACAAACAGCCCAGAAACCACTCCATTCCAATCTGCCGCAAGGAGAAGAGAAGGAGACAGTTCATGAATTTGTTTGGCTCTTCAATCTGAGTTGTTGAACAATTTTAGGTGTATTCTATCTTATATTTCAATGTCTACTGATATGATATTTTACTAGCACACAAATTAAACCCTCTTTTTGTCAAATTGTAGTGAAGATGTAAGTAGGGATCGTTCTAGACCGGGGATTAGGAGGGATTGCTAAGCACTTGGAAACTGACTTAAAAACACAAAAACTAAACTTAAAGACTCAAATTAGACTACTAAGATTCAAAACAGGTTTGAAACACTCAAATCTGCCCAAAACAAGCTAATTGACTCAAACAGCAACTAAGACAAAATCTGACTTAAAAACTCAAAAACGAAGTTTAAAACACTAAACTAGACTCAAAGAATGCAAAACTAAAAGTTAAAACACTTAAACAAACCTAAAGATCAAAACAGCAACTAGAAGGCTCAAAACTGCCTAAAAACCACTTTCTGGGCAGTTTTGAGCACCTACACAAATTTGGACGAATTTGAATGAAGACTTGAATCAAAACACCTAGAAACACAAATCAAAACACTTTCTAACTAATCTAAGACTCTAACCTAAAGGGGGATTTATTTTGGGACGAAAATTTAGAACAAAACAGAAACTTAAATTCAAACAGATTGTAAAACAAATTTTGGTGAAAAGAATGGATAAAAGGCTAGTTAGGAGGTTCTTCTCCACACATGCCACACTTGCAAACAAAACGATTTTCAGTTGTTCTTCCAATAAATTACGAATACTCAACGCCCCAAATTAACCGTGAATTGCACTAATTAACCCTCAGTTTTTCCACAAGTTATTAAGTTGGATGATTGCATACGACAACCTAAAACATTCCCTACAAGTTCCCTACATGAATTGCATAATAGAGATACAAGCAAGAATCATTACGTTCTATGAAAAACATAAGCATTGACGAAGCATTCGTTACTATGAATTGCATGAAACTTATGCTAAGAATTCATTCAACGCGATCGGTTTCAAACGACCTTCACTACTTGTGATTATAAGATTGCAACTATTAGGTGAAACTCCCTCATAATCTAGCATCATATTCATGCATGAAAACTAAGCGTGCACTCTCAATCAACATACACAAATAAATTATCAATCAAATAGATGAACGAATTGAATCCATAACTTATGAAATAACAACTGAATGTAATCGAATCAAATTGCAAGCATGTACATGGTTTCGAATCACCCCCCAACTAAGGGGGTTTAAGTCCTCATACTCACAACAATAAGTTTATTTAATTGAAACATCAAAGACGTAAGAAAGATTACACCTAAAATGCCCAAGAATTCCACTTTGAAATCTGCCCAGAAACTTGCTTCTTCTCCTTGCTGCGGCAGTGAGGATTTAAGGGGTTTTTGGATGGTTTTGGATGACTTTGGATGAGGGGGAATGGTGGAAAACTATCTAGGATAGGTGTATGGCATGGCTAGGAGGGTTTTAGGTCAGAAACTATGGAATTGGGTGAAGGTTTGGCTCGGCAAAAGAGGGGGGCAGGTTCTGGCGTGAATGGAGGATGGCTGGATGAGTTTTTGGATTTTTAGAAGGGAATTAGGAGGGTGGGTGGTGCGGCAAGGTGTGGGAATGGTTTATGGAGGTGGAGAATGGTGTAGGGATGTGTGGAATGGTGCTGGAATGGATGAAGGCTGCTGCAAGAGGTGGTTTTGGGTGATGGACGAATTTCTGAGTATGGAGAGGGTGATGGACGAATTTCTGAGTATGGAGAGGGTGATAGGTGCGGCTAGGGTGTAAAACATAAATATATAAGCACCTAAAAACCCTAGCAAATCAGATTTGGGCCTCTAAAACATAAATCCATCAGAAAAATAGGTTAAGCAATCAGATTTTTAATGAGCAAAGGGCCTAGGGTTCGGCTGGTTTAGTGGGCTAGGGTTTAACATAGCAGAAATTAAATGATTAGGGCTTAGGGTCCACAAGGAATTAGGGTTTAGGTCATCTAAAAGCCCAAAGCCAAGAATAGCAACTCTCGAAATTGGAAACCTCCAAGAATAGAAACTTCCAACTTTAGAAACTTTGGTTGCCAATTCCGATTTAGGAAAGATCAACCCAAAAAGGAAACTTTTAGGCTTAGCTCTCCTACTTCAAGTAGGAAACCTCGAATCTTTCAACTCTTCAATTCCGTCCCAACCTTGTGTTCCAAGCATGTCCTTTTCAATCCAAGCTCACGTTTCGCTCCAAAAGCTCCAACTTGCATCATTTCGTGTAATACGTCCTTTAACCCTGAAAACACATGAAAGTAGCTTAAAAGACTACTTTAACGAAGAAAACATAACAAGAATGCATAAGAACTAGCTAACTAAGGCGCATAAATATGCTCCTATCAAATTCCCCCACACTTAGCTTTTGCTAGTCCTCGAGCAAAACAAACAAAACAAAGAAAACAAAACGAAACAATCTAACCAAAACAGAACCTACACCTTCCAACGTTTGCCTCAGGGATTTCCAATGCACATGACATGTTAAAGATTGTTGTCCCCACAGATTTGAGTCATCATTACACAAGCACATACTTACTTAAAGCCACTACTTACTAATTCATAAGTAATCAATTAAAATAATGCTTTGAATGTAGTAACATGCCTTAGAGAATTCCCTCAATTCCTTACAAGATATACACTCTATTTTCACTCAGATTTTCTAACTCCACACCCTAAACTAGTCATATGTGAGAAGATTGATGTAGAAATGAAAACGAATGCTCACATATACGTATCACAAAGAACGCAATTTCTAGAGTTAAGAAGCATGTTTAGATATGATCTCATGAATGGAATGCTACTACTTAGATGCGAGAACCAGTGACACCATATGCTCATACCAAATTCAAACTCCACAAATTGAAACACATAACACTCAAGATAGAAGTTAAGGGTTGTAATGAGGCTAGGGGTGATTGGCTAACAATGGAAGGTAAGGAAGACAAACATTCTTAAAGCATAATAAGCAAAGTAATGAAATTAATGCTTAGAATTCCTTTAGATTGCAGAACTTATCTTTGACACACAAGGGAAAGATTTAAACAACTCCTTAGGGCCGAATTCATTGTTTTGGACCCTCACTTCAACAAACACTACTTTGAAACTTTATTTTTTTTTTTTTTTTTTTTTTTTCATATTCTTTTCTTTTTCTTTTTTTTTTCTTTCTACACATGCCTATGGCACACAAAATCACAAAAGAAATACTTCCCCCACGCTTGTTTTCTGCCAACATAGATCAAAAGGAATTCAATACGGATCATGCTTTACTATGCTTTAAGAACAAGGGTATGGATGGTCCTAAACTAGGCTAGGTGAGGAAAACATGGGTTAACAAAGAATAGGCTAACAAGGCTCAACGGGGTTACAACCTACAAAACACAATGACATAGGGCACACGGCTTTTTGGCTATGGTGGTGGTCACTACACAACTTTATCTTGAATATGTGTTATGCAATTCAATGACACGCTTTGAATGAAATGGGCATGAGTTCTAGCATTTGGAACTAAGTGATGAAACGCCTTCTAAGTAATAACCAAGCAAGAATAATGAGATCATGCAACGAATTTAGAAAACAATAATGCACAGATTTTAACTCTCCAAATAAACGTTTAGGCTCAAGTCTCACAAGGTTGTAGCGTTAGTTTGAGTTCCTTCCTTCAAGCATGTTACAAAAACTGATTTTTTCTCTTTATGATTGCATGTGAATTCATAAGTTATAACCACAACTAAGCATAAACAAAGAGTAAAACAAACTTTCATCCATGTTAATCACTCTCTTTAACAGCCATGTAATTACAAACCGAATCCTCATCATTGTGTTGGAAGGTACCCTAAGACACAAACAAACACACAAAAACAACTCTTTTTGGGTTTTTAAAACAAATTTTTCAATTTTTTTATGGAATTTTCGGATTTTTAGAACAACCTATACTAAAACACACCAAAACTGCTCAAAAACACTTAAAAACAGCAAAGAACAAATCTCCAAGTTAAGGGTGATAAAATCCCACAAATTTGCATCTAAAACACTTAGTTACCCCCCCCACACTTAATTCAAACATTGTCCTCAATGTTTCAAGCATTAAATCACACTAAACACAAAGAAACGCATAAACAGCAACTAAAACACTATATAGGCAGAATTTGTAATAAATAACAAAGTGAAGAGTTTAGGAACGCAAATCTGGAATTGGAGTGATTCCTTGGTCTTCCTTTGTCGAATTGCATGGGTTGCCTCCCAAGTAGCGCTTTCTTTAACGTCGTACAGCCGGACGAAACTCAGTCACTCCCCATTGGGACCCACGGCAAGGAGTGGGATCTCCTCCACAACCTGCCCCACGACACTCTCATACTTTGCATCTTTGAACGGTAATGGATAGTGATGTTTGTTGATGGGTGCGTTGTGTTGCCTATGGTTCATGCACATGTGCCCACCATCGGGGATTTTCTTGGGTACCTGCACCATAGAAGGAAACCACCTATCAACTTTAATGGGAATTGGATTTGGATTAGGTGGCTTACCTATGTGATGTGATGAAGTGGCAGCAAGGTAAACGTTCTTCCCCATGGTGCTTTCGGCCAATTTGAGCACCTTGAGGGCAGTGGCCGTATGGTCCTTGTTCTCCACTCCAATTCCCTCATCTTGCATGGTTCTTGAAGCAACCTTTGTGCTAGGGGCTGAATGATCCGTCCCTATCTTTTCTATTATATCAATAACACAACAAGAACGAACAACGTTAGGAGTTTCAATGGATTCAGGAATTTTAAAACAAATCATATCACCACCAAATGCCATAGTTACTTCTCCTTTGGCTACATCAATCTTCGTTTGAGCCGTTTTCATAAATGGCCTTCCAAGGAGGATGGGCAATGAAGGGGCATGGTCTGATTCATCCATTTCGAGAACATAAAAATCCGCCGGGAAGACCAAATGATTAACCTGCACAAGAACATCTTCCAAAACTCCCTTTGGATAGGCGTTAGATCTATCTGCCAATTGTATTATTACCCCATCATTTTTAAGTGCTCCTAGATTCATAGATGCATAAACAGAATATGGCATAACATTAATAGATGCTCCTAAATCTAACATGGCAGATTTGAAACGGGTATTACCAATGACACATGGAATTGTAAAGCTACCTGGATCTTTGCATTTGGGGGGTAGTTTACGTTGCAAGATGGCGGAGACATTCTCGCTTACATGTACCACTTCTTTCTCCCGGGCACGTTTCTTTGTCGTACAAAGCTTCTTTAAACACTTGGCATACTTCGGGATTTGCTTTATGGCATCAAGGAGGGGAATGTTGACATGCACCTTTCTAAACGTCTCTAGAACATCTTTTTCCTCCTCTTCGTTCTTGGATTGCAAAAATCTACTAGGAAAGGGGACATTCAAAGGAAAAACATTAGTAGGACTTGAATTTAACACATTCTTACCCTTATTGGACAGATTTGAAGGTTTAGGGGCATTGGAGACTTGCGGCAAAGGTTGCTCCACCTTTGCCGTGGGTTGCTTTGATTCCTCATCTTCCAATTTCAAAAGTTCATCCTCATTATGACCTGTTTTTGATGTAGGACCTGCCCCAACTTCTTTTCCACTCCTTAGCATGATTGCATTTGCGGTTTCAAAGCCTCCTTTTGGGTTTGCAATGGTTGAACTAGGAAGTTTTCCTTGTTCTCTAAACTGCCCAACAAACTCCGCAATCTGCCCAATTTGTTTCTCAAGTTGATCCACCCTTTTGTCTTGGCGTTGCATAGCCTTAGCTTGATCTTCCTGCCCATTAGACAACTTAGTTAGTATCTTAAGAAGTGCATCATTGTCAAGAGACGTACCTAAGGCACTTGGGCCTGATTGGGGTTGATTTTGGGGTGGGCCGTAGGTTTTGGGAAAGAACCCCGGGGGTTGTTGCCTAAAACCTCCTTGGTTTTGATGTTGTTGTGGCTCTCTCCATTTGAAGTTTGGATGGTCTCGCCACCCCGGATTATATGTGTTGGAGTATGGGTCATGTCGTGACTGATTTTGGCTTTGAAACCCAATGGCATTCGCACTCTCCCATCCGCCATTCTCGATGAGTTGAGGACACTTTTCGGAGACATGTCCTTGGATAGAACATACGCCACACACCACAGGTCCTTGTATCTTCATTCCCTCGGCCATCTGCGAAACAATAGAAGTGAGATTAGCCAATTGTGAATGAAGATCGGAAGTTGCACTTACCTCATGTACTTGGTGCCGTGGGGGTCCTCTTTGGCCTACACCCTCGTACTGTTGAGCGTTCAACGCTCTATTAGCAATCAAGACCTTGGCAGCCATGGGTGTTTTGTCCACCAATGCTCCCCCCGCCGAAGCATCAAGCATTTGACGTTCTAGAGGTAATAGACCCTCGTAGAAATATTGCAAAAGCAACTCCTCCTTCATCTGATGCTGTGGACAAGAAGCAACAAGTGATTTAAATCGTTCATAATATGTAGGAAAAGACTCACCTTCTTCTTGCTGGATTCCGCTTATCTTTTTGCGTAGGAGGATGATGCGAGAAGTTGGAAAGAACTTCTCCAAGAACGCTCTCTTCATACTCTCCCAAGAAGTGACAGTGCCGGGAGCTAACTCATATAACCAATCCTTGGCTTTATCCATCAAAGAGAACGGAAAAGCCTTCATCTTCAATATATTTCCGTCAACATTGACGGGAGTCATACTAGAGCAAACTACTTCAAATTCTTTCAAATGTTTGTTAGGATCTTCCATGGACAAGCCATGGTATTTAGGAATATGATGAAGCAAACTTGACTTTAATTCAAACTCATCCGTCTTACCTTGGGCAGCCCTGGGGTATTGAATGCACAAGGGTGTGGCATTATCCAAACCTGAGGCGGAAAGCTCCTTGAGTGTACGGTTATCCACCGCCATGCCTTGGACTTCTTCAAATATCCCAGCCGTGGCTTCCTCCTCCACTTCTTGTACGTTTTCTTCAAGGTGAGATTCGGAGTTGGGTGGATAGTGTTCTTGCTGACTTCTAGCTCTTCTCAACTTCCTCTCAAAATCGTCGTCAAACTCCAAGATGTTTGCACGAATCGTTTGAGAGCTTCTAGTCATACATTAGTACCTAAGAAACAAGCAACAAAATTAGGTCAGAACTTAAACAAAATCAGCAACAAAGTGAAATACAAGAAACAAAAACAATCCAAGGGATTAGCAAAATTGCTAATCCCCGGCAACGGCGCCAAAATTTGATATGATATTTTACTAGCACACAAATTAAACCCTCTTTTTGTCAAATTGTAGTGAAGATGTAAGTAGGGATCGTTCTAGACCGGGGATTAGGAGGGATTGCTAAGCACTTGGAAACTGACTTAAAAACACAAAAACTAAACTTAAAGACTCAAATTAGACTACTAAGATTCAAAACAGGTTTGAAACACTCAAATCTGCCCAAAACAAGCTAATTGACTCAAACAGCAACTAAGACAAAATCTGACTTAAAAACTCAAAAACGAAGTTTAAAACACTAAACTAGACTCAAAGAATGCAAAACTAAAAGTTAAAACACTTAAACAAACCTAAAGATCAAAACAGCAACTAGAAGGCTCAAAACTGCCTAAAAACCACTTTCTGGGCAGTTTTGAGCACCTACACAAATTTGGACGAATTTGAATGAAGACTTGAATCAAAACACCTAGAAACACAAATCAAAACACTTTCTAACTAATCTAAGACTCTAACCTAAAGGGGGATTTATTTTGGGACGAAAATTTAGAACAAAACAGAAACTTAAATTCAAACAGATTGTAAAACAAATTTTGGTGAAAAGAATGGATAAAAGGCTAGTTAGGAGGTTCTTCTCCACACATGCCACACTTGCAAACAAAACGATTTTCAGTTGTTCTTCCAATAAATTACGAATACTCAACGCCCCAAATTAACCGTGAATTGCACTAATTAACCCTCAGTTTTTCCACAAGTTATTAAGTTGGATGATTGCATACGACAACCTAAAACATTCCCTACAAGTTCCCTACATGAATTGCATAATAGAGATACAAGCAAGAATCATTACGTTCTATGAAAAACATAAGCATTGACGAAGCATTCGTTACTATGAATTGCATGAAACTTATGCTAAGAATTCATTCAACGCGATCGGTTTCAAACGACCTTCACTACTTGTGATTATAAGATTGCAACTATTAGGTGAAACTCCCTCATAATCTAGCATCATATTCATGCATGAAAACTAAGCGTGCACTCTCAATCAACATACACAAATAAATTATCAATCAAATAGATGAACGAATTGAATCCATAACTTATGAAATAACAACTGAATGTAATCGAATCAAATTGCAAGCATGTACATGGTTTCGAATCACCCCCCAACTAAGGGGGTTTAAGTCCTCATACTCACAACAATAAGTTTATTTAATTGAAACATCAAAGACGTAAGAAAGATTACACCTAAAATGCCCAAGAATTCCACTTTGAAATCTGCCCAGAAACTTGCTTCTTCTCCTTGCTGCGGCAGTGAGGATTTAAGGGGTTTTTGGATGGTTTTGGATGACTTTGGATGAGGGGGAATGGTGGAAAACTATCTAGGATAGGTGTATGGCATGGCTAGGAGGGTTTTAGGTCAGAAACTATGGAATTGGGTGAAGGTTTGGCTCGGCAAAAGAGGGGGGCAGGTTCTGGCGTGAATGGAGGATGGCTGGATGAGTTTTTGGATTTTTAGAAGGGAATTAGGAGGGTGGGTGGTGCGGCAAGGTGTGGGAATGGTTTATGGAGGTGGAGAATGGTGTAGGGATGTGTGGAATGGTGCTGGAATGGATGAAGGCTGCTGCAAGAGGTGGTTTTGGGTGATGGACGAATTTCTGAGTATGGAGAGGGTGATGGACGAATTTCTGAGTATGGAGAGGGTGATAGGTGCGGCTAGGGTGTAAAACATAAATATATAAGCACCTAAAAACCCTAGCAAATCAGATTTGGGCCTCTAAAACATAAATCCATCAGAAAAATAGGTTAAGCAATCAGATTTTTAATGAGCAAAGGGCCTAGGGTTCGGCTGGTTTAGTGGGCTAGGGTTTAACATAGCAGAAATTAAATGATTAGGGCTTAGGGTCCACAAGGAATTAGGGTTTAGGTCATCTAAAAGCCCAAAGCCAAGAATAGCAACTCTCGAAATTGGAAACCTCCAAGAATAGAAACTTCCAACTTTAGAAACTTTGGTTGCCAATTCCGATTTAGGAAAGATCAACCCAAAAAGGAAACTTTTAGGCTTAGCTCTCCTACTTCAAGTAGGAAACCTCGAATCTTTCAACTCTTCAATTCCGTCCCAACCTTGTGTTCCAAGCATGTCCTTTTCAATCCAAGCTCACGTTTCGCTCCAAAAGCTCCAACTTGCATCATTTCGTGTAATACGTCCTTTAACCCTGAAAACACATGAAAGTAGCTTAAAAGACTACTTTAACGAAGAAAACATAACAAGAATGCATAAGAACTAGCTAACTAAGGCGCATAAATATGCTCCTATCATCTACTTCTTGTAATCTTTGTTTTTCATTAAGTATGATTGGCTAAATTTGTTTTGGCTAAGGGTGTATTCGAAACCATGTTTATTTATGTGAAATAAGTTGATTACTTCCAGTTATCGTTTCATAAGTCGTGATTACAATTTGCTTAACCGTTTAATTCAAAACTTATTCTTGTATGTTGATTGAGAGTGCACACTTGATTTGCATGCTGGAATTTGGTGCTAGAATATAAGTTTGTTTCACCTAATCGTTATGAATTTATATTCACAAGTAGTGAAGATCGCTAGTCACGATCGTGTTAAGTAGATTCATGGCAAGAGTATCATGCTTTTCATAGTTACAATTGCCTTGTCGATGCTTATGATTTCCAAAGAACTTAATGATTCTAACTTGTATCTTTATCATGTTGTTCATATAGAGAACTTGTTAGGAATAATTTGTTTGCGATGCATATTCATCCAATTCAATGATTCTAGGGAAATCTGAAAGTTAATTTAAGCGGACCTAATTAACTTGGAGTGTCGAGGTTCATAACTTATTGAATTGATAACTGGAAATCGATTACGTTGCATAAATTTCATGTGTGGAGAAGAACCCCTTAGCCATTCCATCACCCATTGATTCATCACATTTAGTTTACAATCTGTTTTACTTTACAATCTGTGCATTTAGTTCAAATTCGTCCAAACACAATCCCCCCATATTTTGTTAAGTTTGAGTCTTCATAATCTGTCCTCTTTGGTGTTTTTAAGTGTTTTGAGTCATAAGTTTTCCCAAATTCGTCCAAATTAGTGTAGGTGCTCAAAACTGCCCAGAAAGTGGTTTTTAGGCAGTTTTGAGTCTTCTAGTTGCTGTTTTGGGTTTTAGGTTTGTTTAAGTGTTTTAACTTTTAGTTTTGTGTTCTTTGAGTCTAGTTTAGTGTTTTAAACTTTGTTTTTTTGAGTTTTTAAGTCAGATCTTGTCTTAGTTGCTGTTTGAGTCAATTAGCTTGTTTAGTCAGTTTTGAGCAGATTTGAGTGTTTCAAATCTGTTTTGAGCTCTAGTAGTCTAACTGGAGTCTTTAAGTTTAGTGTTTTGTGTTTTTAAGTCAATTTGTATTAGATTAGCACCCCTAGTTAATCCCCGGTTAGAACGATCCCTACTTACATCATTACTACAATTGTCACAAATAGGGTTTAATTTGTGTGTCAAGTTAATTTTCACACCAAATTTTGGCGCCGTTGCCGGGGATTAGCAAAGTTGCTAATCCCTCGTTATTTCTTTTTTTTGTTTTATTTTTGTTGTTTTAATTTTAGTTTCTGACTTGGTTTTTGTTTTCTTGTTTTAGGTACGAGTGTATGACTCGAAGTTCCAAATCTGTCCAAGCAAACATTTTGGAGTTCGACGACGATTTTGAGCGAACTTTGAGAAGAACAAGAAGGCAGCAAGCATCCAATCCACCTAACCCTGAACCTCAGTGTGAAGAAAACGAATTTGAAGAGGAAGAAGAGCCCACGGCTAGAGTTGTAGAGGAGAACCAAGAGATGGCAGCGGATAACCGAACCATCAAGGAGCTTTCTGCCTCGGGTTTGGATAATGCAGCCCCTCTTTGCATCCAATACCCCGCGGCAGCCCAAGGGAAAACCGAAGAGTTCGAATTGAAGTCGAGCTTGTTACATCATGTTCCAAAGTACCATGGGCTGTCCATGGAAGACCCAAACAAACACTTGAAAGAGTTTGAAGTTGTTTGTTCAAGCATGACGCTGGTGAATGTTGATAGCAACATTTTGAAGATGAAAGCTTTTCCATTCTCTCTAATGGATAAAGCTAAAGATTGGTTGTATGAATTAGCCCCGGGGACGGTTACATCTTGGGAGAGCATGAAACGAGCGTTCTTGGAGAAATTCTTTCCAACCTCAAGAGTCATTCTTTTGAGGAAACGAATTAGTGGCATCCAACAAAGCCAAGGTGAGTCATTTCCAACATATTATGAACGTTTTAAAACTCTTGTTGCTTCTTGTCCACAACATCAAATGAAGGAGGAGCTACTCCTTCAATACTTCTACGAAGGACTCCTCCCCATGGAACGCCAAATGCTAGATGCCTCGGCGGGTGGTGCATTGGTGGACATGACTCCGGTGGCTGCCAAGACTCTCATTGCGAACCGAGCGCACAACGCACAACAATATGAAGGTGTTGGGCAGAGAGATACCCCACGGCCACATCATGTAAATGAGGTAAGTTCTATTTCTGAGTTACAAGCCCAAATGGCTAACCTTACTTCTATGTTATCGCAGTTTGTTGAAGGCCCCAAAACGCAAGGAACTACAATCTGTGGTGTATGCTCCATTCAAGGACACCAATCTGATCAATGCCCTCAATTAATTGAAAATGGAGGGTGGGAATCTGCCCATGCCGTGGGTTATGGGAATCAAAACCAACCAAGGGGTGATCCTTTCTCTAATACATACAATCAAGGATGGCGTGACCACCCAAATTTCCCTAAATGTCCCTAAAAGTTCCTAAAAGTTCCAGCAATTATGAAGACTTCCTAAGCATTCTAGGACATCAAATACACATTTCTTGCACTTATTGAAATAATGCCGCACCCCCCTTGGTATTTCCTCTTCCATATTTCCTGTTTTTATACTTTAAAACACTTTCCTTTTGTGCTTTAAACCCTAGCCGAATTTCCCTTACCCTTTCCTTTTATTTTCTGATTTGTTTTCCTAATTCTTGAAGCCTTAGACTTAATTTCTGATTTCCTAATCAACCTAGGGTTTTAATTTCCGTTTTCCTTTAAATAAACCTCCTTGTTGCAGCCACAAAGGATGCCACACATCCCCATTCAGTCCCATTCACGCCAGAAACATCACCACCATCTCTGCCGCACCTATCCTTCACCATTCACCATATTTTCTGACCCAAAACCACCCTAGCCGTGCCATACACCCATCCTAGACACTTTTCCACCATTCTACACCATCCATAACCCCCAAAAACCATCACAAAACCTGGTGCCGCAACCAAGGACGAGGAAGGTTCTTAGACGTACCTGATGTGCAATTGGGATCGCTGGCACGTTTAGGTGTTTTCTTTCCTTTAATTTCAATGTATAAACTTGTTATTCTTTGTGTTGCGATCATGAGGAACTAAACCCCTCTTAGTTAGGGGGTGATTCGAAACCATGTTCATGCTTGCAATATGATTTGATTACATTCAGTTGTTATTTCATAAGTTGTGGATTCAATTCGTTCATCTACTTGATTGATAACTTATTTGTGTATGTTGATTGAGAGTGCACGCTTAGTTTTCATGCATGAATATGATGCTAGATTATGAGGGAGTTTCACCTAATAGTTACAATCTTATAATCACAAGTAGTGAAGGTCGCTTGAAAACGATCGCGTTGAATGAATTCTTGGCATAAGTTTCATGCAATTCATAGTAACGAGTGCTTCGTCAATGCTTATGTTTTTCATAGAACTTAATGATTCTTGTTTGTGTCTCTATTATGCAATTCATGTAGGGGACTTGTAGGGAATGTTTTGGGTTGTCGTATGCAATCATCCAACTCAATAACTTGTGGAAAAACTGAGGGTTAATTAGTGCAATTCACGGTTAATTTGGGGCGTTGAGTATTCATAGTTTATCGAAAAGCAACTGGAAATCGTTTTGTATGCAAGTGTGTCATGTGTGGAGAAGAACCTCCTAACTAGCCTTCTACCCATCTATTTCACCAAAATCGTTTTTACAATCTGCCCTATTTCCAATCTGTTTTCTTTATTTTAATTTTCGTCAAAACAAAATCCCCCTTTATTTTAGAGTCCTAGATTAGTTAGAAAGTGTGTTAGTTTATGTTTTCTAGTGTTTTGAGTCAAGTTATAACATAAATTCGTCCAAATTTGTGTTAGTACTCAAAACTGCCCAGATTGTGCTTCTAAGGCAGTTTTGAGTGTTTATTTGCTGTTTTGGTTCCTTTGCTTTGTTTTGGTGTTTTAACTTTTAATTTTACATTCTTTGAGTCTAGTTTAGTGTTTTAAACTTTGTTTTTACATTATTGAGTCAGTTTTCAAGAGTTTAGCAATCCCTCCTAATCCCCGGTTTAGAACGATCCCTACTTACATCTTTACTACAATTTGACAAAAGAGGGTTTAATTTGTGTGCTTATCTATTTCGCATCAAATTTTTGGCGCCGTTGCCGGGGATTAGCAATTTTGCTAATCCCTTGGATTGTTTTTGTTTCTTTTATTTCACTTTGTTTCTCATTTTGTTTAAGTTCTGACCTAATTTTGTTTCTTGTTTCTTAGGTACTAGTGTATGACTAGAAGCTCTCAAACGATTCGTGCGAACATCTTGGATTTTGACGACGACTTTGAGAGGAATTTGAGAAGAGCTAGAAACCAGCAAGAACACCATCCACCCAATTCCGAATCTGACCTTGAAGAAAACGTACAAGAAGAGGAGGAGGCCACGGCAGGGATATTTGAAGAAGTCCAAGGCATGGCGGTGGACAACCGTACACTCAAAGAGCTCTCGGCCTCGGGATTGGATAATGCCGCACCCTTGTGCATCCAATACCCCGCGGCTACCCAAGGTAAGACGGAAGAATTTGAATTAAAGTCAAGTTTGCTTCATCATATTCCTAAATACCATGGCTTGTCCATGGAAGATCCTAACAAACATTTGAAGGAATTTGAAGTAGTTTGTTCTAGTATGACTCCCGTTAACGTTGACGGAAGTATTTTGAAGATGAAGGCTTTTCCATTCTCTTTGATGGATAAAGCCAAGGATTGGTTATACGAGTTAGCTCCCGGCACTGTCACTTCTTGGGAGAGTATGAAGAGAGCATACTTGGAGAAGTTCTTTCCAACTTCTCGCATCATCCTCCTACGCAAAAAGATAAGCGAAATCCAGCAAGAAGAAGGTGAGTCTTTTCCTACATATTATGAACGATTTAAATCACTTGTTGCTTCTTGTCCACAGCATCAGATGAAGGAGGAGTTGCTTTTGCAATACTTCTACGAGGGTCTCCTACCTCTAGAATGTCAAATGCTTGATGCTTCGGCGGGGGGAGCATTAGTGGACAAAACACCCATGGCTGCCAAGATCTTGATTGCTAATAGAGCGTTGAACGCTCAACAGTACGAGGGTGTAGGCCAAAGAGGACCTTCACGACAACAAGTTAATGAGGTAAGTTCTACATCCAATATTCATTCACAATTGGCTAATCTTACTTCTCTTGTGTCTCAGATGGCCGAGGGCATGAAGATGCAAGGACCAATTGTATGTGGCATATGTTCCATCCAAGGACATGTCTCTGAAAAGTGTCCACAGTTGATTGAAAATGGTGGATGGGAAAGCGCCCATGTGATAGGAGCATATTTATGCGCCTTAGTTAGCTAGTTCTTATGCATTTCCATGGTGTTTTCTTAGTTAAAGTAGTCTTTTAAGCTAGTTTTATGTGTTTTCAGGTTTTAAGGCCAAAGGATGCAATAAGATGCATTTTGGAGCTTTTTGGAGCAAAATTGGCTTTGGAATGCATGTCACATATTTGGAGCCAAGGTTTGGACGAATTTGAAGACTTGAAGATGATGATTCCTACTTGAACAAGGTTTCCTAGTTGAAGTAGGAAAGTGCTTACATGAAGGAGGATTCCTAATGGACGAAGGATTCCTAATCGACGATGGATTCCTAATCAACGAAGGATTCCTAATCAACGAAGGATTCCTAATTGAAGATGGATTCCTAATCACATGAGGATTCCTAGAAGAACAAGGATTCCTACTCCAACAAGGATTCCTACTTGAAATAGGAAAGTTAAGCCAAAGTTTCCTACTTTGGTTTGATTTTTCCTAAATGTCCCTAAAAGTTCCAGCAATTATGAAGACTTCCTAAGCATTCTAGGACATCAAATACACATTTCTTGCACCTTTTGAACTAATGCCACACCCCCCTTGGTATTTCCTCTTCCATATTTCCTGTTTTTATACTTTAAAACACTTTCCTTTTGTGCTTTAAACCCTAGCCGAATTTCCCTTACCCTTTCCTTTTATTTTCTTATTTGTTTTCCTAATTCTTGAAGCCTTAGACTTAATTTCTGATTTCCTAATCAACCTAGGGTTTTAATTTCTGTTTTCCTTTAAATAAACCTCCTTGTTGCAGCCACAAAAGATGCCACACACACCCATACAACTCCATTCACGCCAGATTTCATCCTCACCCCTTGCCGTGCCCATCCTTCACCCAAATCCATATTTTCTGAACCCAAACCCTGATAGGAGCATATTTATGCGCCTTAGTTAGCTAGTTCTTATGCATTTCCATGGTGTTTCTTAGTTAAAGTAGTCTTTTAAGCTAGTTTATGTGTTTTCAGGTTTTAAACTTTAGTTTTTCATTCTTTGAGTCCAAATTAGTGTTTTAAACTTTGTTTTTAAGTTTTTAAATCAGTTTTCAAGTGTTTAGCAATCCCTCCTAATCCACGGTCTAGAACGATCCCTACTTACATACTTTGCTACAATTGTCAAAAGAGGGTTTAATTTGTGTGCTTAATATATTTCGCATCAAATTTTTGGCGCCGTTGCCGGGGATTAGCAATTGCTAATCCCTTGGATTGTTTTTGTTTCTTTTATTTCACTTTGTTTCTGATTTTGTTTAAGTTTCTGACCTAATTTTGTTTCTTGTTTCTTAGGTACTAATGTATGACTAGAAGCTCTCAAACGATTCGTGCGAACATCTTGGAGTTTGACGACGATTTTGAGAGGAAGTTGAGAAGAGCTAGAAGCCAGCAAGAACACCATCCACCCAACTCCGAATCTGACCTTGAAGAAAACGTACAAGAAGAGGAGGAGGAAGCCACGGCAGGGATATTTGAAGAAGTCCAAGGCATGGCGGTGGATAACCGTACACTCAAGGAGCTTTCCGCCTCAGGTTTGGATAATGCCGCACCCTTGTGCATTCAATACCCCGCGGCTGCCCAAGGTAAGACAGACGAGTTTGAATTAAAGTCAAGTTTGCTTCATCATATTCCTAAATACCATGGCTTGTCCATGGAAGATCCTAACAAACATTTGAAAGAATTTGAAGTAGTTTGCTCTAGTATGACTCCCGTCAATGTTGACGGAAATATCTTGAAGATGAAGGCTTTTCCATTCTCTTTGATGGATAAAGCCAAGGATTGGTTATACGAGTTAGCTCCCGGCACTGTCACTTCTTGGGAGAGTATGAAAAGAGCATACTTGGAGAAGTTCTTTCCAACTTCTCGCATCATCCTCCTACGCAAAAAGATAAGCGGAATCCAGCAAGAAGAAGGTGAGTCTTTTCCTACATATTATGAGTGATTTAAATCACTTGTTGCTTCTTGTCCACAGCATCAGATGAAGGAGGAGTTGCTCTTGCAATACTTCTACGAGGGTCTCCTACCTCTAGAACGTCAAATGCTTGATGCTTCGGCGGGGGGAGCATTGGTGGACAAAACACCCATGGCTGCCAAGGTCTTGATTGCTAATAGAGCGTTGAACGCTCAACAGTACGAGGGTGTAGGCCAAAGAGGACCCCCACGGCACCAAGTACATGAGGTAAGTTCAACTTCCGATCTTCATTCACAATTGGCTAATCTTACTTCTATTGTTTCACAGATGGCCGAGGGAATGAAGATGCAAGGACCTGTGGTATGTGGCGTATGTTCTATCCAAGGACATGTCCCCGAAAAATGTCCTCAACTCATTGAGAATGGCGGATGGGAGAGTGCGAATGCCATTGGGTTTCAAAGCCAAAATCATTTAAGACATGATCCATACTCCAACACGTATAATCCGGGGTGGCGAGACCACCCAAATTTCAAGTGGAGGGATCCCCAACAACCTCAAAACCAAGGAGGCTTTAGGCAACAACCCCCGGGGTTCTTTCCCAAAACCTACGGCCCACCCCAAAATCAAGCCCAATCCGGCCCAATTGCCTCAGGTACATCTCTTGACAATGATGCACTTCTTAAGATACTAACTAAGTTGTCTAATGGACAGGAAGATCAAGCTAAGGCTATGCAAATCCAAGACAAAAGGGTGGATCAACTTGAGAAACAAATTGGGCAGATTGCCGAGTTTGTTGGGCAGTTTAAAGAACAAGGAAAGCTTCCTAGTTCAACCATTGCGAATCCAAAAGGAGGCTTTGAAACCGCAAATGCAATCATGCTAAGGAGTGGAAAAGAAGTTGGGGCAGGTTCTACACCACCAAAATCAGGTGCCAAAGAGGATGAAATGTTGAAATCTGAAGAGGAGACACCAAGTCCACTCACGGCAAAGGTAGCACCACCTTTGCCGCAAGCACCCATGGCCCCTAAGCCATCCAATCCTTCCACCCTAGGTAAGATGAGTCCAAGTTTGGTTAATGCTAACATTATTCCACCCAATGTGCCATTTCCTAGCAGATTTTTGCAATCCAAAAATGAAGAGGAGGAAAAAGATGTGCTAGAAACATTTAGGAAGGTTCAAGTTAACATACCTCTCTTGGATGCAATCAAGCAAATCCCGAAGTATGCCAAGTGTTTAAAGAAGCTTTGTACGACAAAGAAACGTGCTCGGGAGAAAGAAGTGGTACATGTAAGCGAGAATGTCTCCGCCATCTTGCAACGTAAACTAACCCCCAAATGCAAAGATCCAGGTAGCTTTACAATTCCATGTGTCATTGGTAATACCCGTTTCAAATCTGCCATGCTAGATTTAGGAGCATCTATTAATGTTATGCCATATTCTGTTTATGCATCTATGAATCTAGGAGCACTTAAAAATGATGGGGTAATAATACAATTGGCCGATAGATCTAACGCCTATCCAAAGGGAGTTTTGGAAGATGTTCTTGTGCAGGTTAATCATTTGGTCTTCCCGGCGGATTTCTATGTCCTCGAAATGGATGAATCAGACCATGCCCCTTCATTGCCCATCCTCCTTGGAAGGCCATTTATGAAAACGGCTCAAACGAAGATTGATGTGGCCAAAGGAGAAGTAACTATGGCATTTGGTGGTGATATGATTTGTTTTAAAATTTCTGAATCCATTGAGACTCCTAACGTTGTTCGTTCTTGTTGTGTTATTGATACAATAGAAAAGATAGGGACGGATCATTCAGCCCCTAACGCAAAGGTTGCTTCAAGAACCATGCAAGATGAGGGAATTGGAGTGGAGAACAAGGACCAGACGGCCACTGCCCTCAAAGTGCTCAAATTGGCCGAAAGCACCATGGGGAAGAACGTTTACCTTGCTGCCACTTCATCACATCACATAGGTAAGCCACCTAATCCAAATCCAATTCCCATTAAAGTTGATAGGTGGTTCCCTTCTATGGTGCAGGTACCCAAGCAAATCCCCGATGGTGGGCACATGTACATGAACCATAGGCAACACAACGCACCCATCAACAAACATCACTATCCATTACCGTTCAAAGATGCAATGGAGGAGATCCCATTCCATGCCGTGGGCCCCAATAGGGCATGATTGTGTTCTTCGTCCGGCTGCAAGACGTAAAAGAAAGCGCTACTTGGGAGGCAACCCATGCAATTCAACAAAGGAAGACCAAGGAATCACTCCATTTCCAGATTTGCGTTCCTAAACTCTTCACTTTGTTGCTTATTTCGAATCTGCCTATTTAGTTGTTTTACTTGCTGTTTTTGTGTTTCTTTTTGTTTAGTGTGGTTTTATGCTTGAAACATTGAGGACAATGTTTGATTTAAGTGTGGGGGGGATAACTAAGTGTTTTAGATGCAAATTCGTGGGATGTTATCACCCTTAACTTAGAGACTTGTTCCTTGCTGTTTTTAAGTGTTTTTGAGCAGTTTTGGTGTGTTTTAGTATGTTTTGAAGTGAAAATCCGAAAATCACATAAAAATTTGAAAAATTTGTTTTAAAAACCCAAAAAGAGTTGTTTTTGTGTGTTTGTTTGTGTCTTAGGGTACCTTCCAACACAATGATGAGGATTCGGTTTGTAATTACATGGCTGTTAAAGAGAGTGATTAACATGGATGAAAGTTTGATTTACTCTTTGTTTATGCTTAGTTGTGGTTATAACTTATGAATTCACATGCAATCATAAAGAAAAAAAAAATCAGTTTTTGTAACATGCTTGAATGAAGGAACTCAAACTAACGCTACAACCTTGTGAGACTTGAGCCTAAACGTTTATTTGGAGAGTTAAAATCTGTGCATTCTTTGTTTTCTAAAGACGTTGCATGATCTCATTATTCTTTGCTTGGTTGCTATTTAGAAGGCGTTTCATCATTTAGTTCCAAATGCTAGAACTCATGCCCATTTCATTCAAAGCATGTTATTGATTTGCATAACACACATTCAAGATGAAGTTGTGTAGTGACCACCACCTTAGCCAAAAAGTCGTGTGCCCTATGTCATTGTGATTTGTAGGTTTTAACCCCATTGAGCCTTGTTAGCCATCATTATTTGTTAACCCATGTTTTCCTCACCTAGCCTAGTTTAGGACCATCCATACCCTTGTTCTTAAAGCATAGTAAAGCATGATTCGAATTGAATTCCTTTTGATCTATGTTGGCAGAAACCAAGTGTGGGGGAAGTATTTTTTTTCGTGAGGAATTGTGTGCCATAGGCACGGCAAAGAAAAGAAAAGAAAAAAAAAAGAAAATAAATGCGTGGAAAAAGAAAAAAATGAAGAAAAAGTATGAAAAGTATGAAAAAAGAGTTGAAAAGTGAGAAAAAGAGTTCCAAAGTATTGTTTGTTGAAGTAAGGGTCCAAAACAATGAATTTGACCCTAAGGAGTTGTTTAAGTCTTCCCCTTGTGTGTTAAAGTTGATTTCTGAAATCTAAGTGAATTCTAAGTCTCAATTTCATTACTTTGATTACTATCGCTTGAAGAACGTTTGTTTTCCCTATCCTTTCCGTGTTAACCAACACCCCAAGCCCCGTTACAACCCTTAACTTCTATCTTGAGTGTTATGTGTTTCAATTTGTGGAGTTTGAATTTGGTATGAGCATATGGTGTCACTGGTTCTCGCATCTAAGTAGTAGCATTCCATTCATGAGATCATATCTAAGCATGCTTCTTAACTTCTAGATATTGCTTTCATTGTGAAACATATATGTGAGCATTCGTTTTCATATCTACATCAATCTTCTCACATATGACTAGTATAGGGTGTGGAGTTAGAAAATCTGAGTGAAAATAGAGTGTATATCTTGTAAGGAATTGAGGGAATTCTCTAAGGCATGTTACTACATTCAAAGCATTGTTTTAATTGATTACTTGTGAACTAGTAAGTTGTGGCTTTAATTAAGTATGTGCTTATGTGTAAAGATGACTAAAATTTGTGGGGATAACAATCTTTAACGTGTCATGTGCATTGGAAATCCCTGAGGCAAACGTTGGAAGGTTTAGGTTTTGTTTTGGTTAGTTTGTTTCGTTTTGTTTTCTTTCTTTTGTTTGTTTTGCTCGAGGACTAGCAAAAGCTAAGTGTGGGGGAATTTGATAGGAGCATATTTATGCGCCTTAGTTAGCTAGTTCTTATGCATTTCCATGGTGTTTTCTTAGTTAAAGTAGTCTTTTAAGCTAGTTTATGTGTTTTCAGGTTTTAAGGCCAAAGGATGCAAGAAGATGCATTTTGGAGCTTTTTGGAGCAAAATGGAGCTTGGAATGCATGTCACATATTTGGAGCCAAGGTTGGACGAATTTGAAGACTTGAAGATGATGATTCCTACTTGAACAAGGTTTCCTAGTTGAAGTAGGAAAGTGCTTACATGTGATGCGAAATATATTAAGCACACAAATTAAACCCTCTTTTGACAATTGTAGCAAAGTATGTAAATAGGGATCGTTCTAGACCGGGGATTAGGAGGGATTGCTAAACACTTGAAAACTGATTTAAAAACTTAAAAACAAAGTTTAAAACACTAATTTGGACTCAAAGAATGAAAAACTAAAGTTTAAAACACTAAAACAAACCAAAAACTCAAAGCAGCAACTAGAAGACTCAAAACTGCATAAAAACCACTTTCTGGGCAGTTTTGAGCACCTACACTAATTTGGACGAAATTGGTTGAAAACTTGACTCAAAACACTTAAAAACATAAACCAAAAGACTTTCTAACTAATCTAAGACTTCAAAATAAAGGGGGATTTGTTTTGGACGAAAATTAACTAACAAAACAGATCGCAAATTCAAAACAGATTGTAAAATGAAATTAGATGAAACGATGGATGATGGATTAGTTAGGGGTTCTTTTTCCACACATGACAAGTATGCAAACGACTCAATTTCCAGTTATTCCTTCATAGAATTATGAATGACAATGCCCCAAATTAACCGTGACATCACTAGTTAATTCTCAAGTTTTCCTTGTGTTATCGGATTGGATGACATCATTCGACAACCCGAAGCATTCCTTAAAAGTTCCCTACATGACATCATAATAAAGATACGATCAAAGATCATTACGTTCAATGAAAACTATAAGCATTGACAAAGCACTTGCAACTATGACATCATGTCACTCATGCTACGAATTGGACTTAACGCGATTGATGTGAAAATTAACTAGCACTCAAATTAAACCCTCTTTTGTCAAATTGTAGTAAAGATGTAAGTAGGGATCGTTCTAAACCGGGGATTAGGAGGGATTGCTAAACTCTTGAAAACTGACTCAATAATGTAAAAACAAAGTTTAAAACACTAAACTAGACTCAAAGAATGTAAAATTAAAAGTTAAAACACCAAAACAAAGCAAAGGAACCAAAACAGCAAATAAACACTCAAAACTGCCTTAGAAGCACAATCTGGGCAGTTTTGAGTACTAACACAAATTTGGACGAATTTATGTTATAACTTGACTCAAAACACTAGAAAACATAAACTAACACACTTTCTAACTAATCTAGGACTCTAAAATAAAGGGGGATTTTGTTTTGACGAAAATTAAAATAAAGAAAACAGATTGGAAATAGGGCAGATTGTAAAAACGATTTTGGTGAAATAGATGGGTAGAAGGCTAGTTAGGAGGTTCTTCTCCACACATGACACACTTGCAAACAAAACGATTTTCAGTTGTTCTTCCAATAAATTATGAAACTCAACACCCCAAGTTAATTAGATACGCTTAAATTAACCTTCAAGTTCTCCTAAAGTTAATGAATTGGATGGGAAAGCGCATACAACAATTCAAAGCATTCCTTAAAGGTTCCTTACGTGATGAGCACAATAAAGATACAATCAAGAATCATGAAGCACAATGAGAACTATAAGTGTTGACGAGGCATTCGTTACTATGATGAGCATGAAACTAGTGCCAAGAATTCATTCAACGCGATCGTTTTCAAGCGACCTTTACTACTTGTGATTATAAGATTGTAACTATTAGGTGAAACTCCCTCATAATCTAGCATCATATTCATGCATGAAAACTAAGCGTGCACTCTCAATCAACATACACAAATAAGTTATCAATCAAGTAGATGAACAAATTGAATCCACAACTTATGAAATAACAACTGAATGTAATCAAATCATATTGCAAGCATGTACATGGTTTCGAATCACCCCCCAACTAAGGGGTTTATTTCCTCATACTCACAACACAAAGTTTATTGAATTGAAACATTGAAAACATAAGAAAGATCACACCTAAAAATTCCAGCAATCTAAATTGCACAGCAGGAACGTCTAAGAACCTTCCTCCTCTTCCTTGGTTGCGGCACAGGGGTTTGTGATGGTTTTTGGGGGTTATGGATGGTGTAGAATGGTGGAAAAGTGTGTAGGATAGGTGTATGGGACGGCTAGGGTGGTTTTGGGTCAGAAAATATGGTGAATGATGAAGGAATGGGGCTGTTGAAGATGGAGAATGGTTTCTGGCGTGAAAAATTATTTTCTGGATGAATGATTCTCTTTGTGGCTGCACAAGGATGTTTATTTAAAGGGATTAGGAAATTAAAAACCCTAGGCTAATTAGGTAATCAGGAATTAAGTTTTAAAGCTCTAGAATTAAGGAAACAAATCAGAAAATTAAAGGAAAGGGCAAGGGAAATTCGGCCAAGATTTTAGGGCAGATTTTAGGAATGTGTTTTGGGTCAGAAAATAGGTAAGAACCTCTCCCCTTGTGTGGCAAGGCTTTAGAACAAAGGGGAATGTAATTTTGGGTCAGAAAATAGGTAAGGAGATGAGGTAGGGTGCAGCAAGGATGGAAGAAACAAAAGGGGAATGTGAATTAAAATCAGAAAATAGGAAAGGAAAGGATCCCATGTGCGGCAAGGATTAGGGATATGTCTAGGTCTCCTAAAATCATATAATTAAGTGTCCTAAATGATTTAGGAACCCCTTTTGTGGCTGGAACATATGTGACTTAGGATTAGGAAAGTGTAGAGCCAAAGATGGAAACCTTCACAAATGGAAACCTCCAAGAATAGAAACATCCAATCTTTAGAAACTTTGGCTTCCAATTTTGAACTCTTCATTCTTCATTTGTCTTGAATCCAATTCTTCACATCTTCATTCAATCTGAAGCTCATTTGATCTTCAATTTCGTTCATCTTCTTAGCTCCAAGCATGTGCAATCCATTTGATGCCCAAAACTGCTCCAAAAGGCTCCAAAATACACTTCTTTGCCACTTTAAACCATTGGACCTACAAACACACGAAAATAGCTTAAAATACTAAAATAACTACGAACTAACAACGTAAATGCACAAGAACAAGCTAACTAAGTGGCATAAATATGCTCCTATCAGCGATCGTGACTAACGACCTTCACTACATATGAATATAAGTGTGTGACGATTATGTGAAACAACCTTATATTCTAGCATCATATTCATGCAAGCCAATTAAGTGTCGACCCCTAATTAACAAACACAAATAAGTTATTATTCGCACAGTTAAGCCAATCATGTGATGATACTTTACGGACATTTCACATGTTAAACTAATCCAGTTTAACATATAAAGGGCAAAGATTATTGTTTGAGCTGTCTCATATAAGTGGTTATATGCTTAAACGATAAAGTCCAAGGAATATGTGATTGGGAGAATGTAATCTAATGAAGTTAGATTCATGAGACCATTCTTTCGTAGACACATCCTAAACGTTCCTGATCATAGGATTGCCAATTGGGCGTTGACAGTCCGTTAAGATCAGTACGTACTATGTCTTCTCTTAGGGAGAGTGATTAGTCTCGAGTCATTGGTGTGTGTGACATCAAGACAAGTACGGTAGGTGCTCAATAGAGAATGAGTTCACTGAACGCGATTAACGAAGAGTTCTCATACTCCATGTCACATGAGAACTCATGGTTGGGATAATGCAAAGTAGTCCTTTGACCTGAGGCATCATAGTTGTCTTGTGGTTAAGTCCTTGATCTTTGATTATGTCAAAGTCACTCCATCAGGAGGGTGTCCACGGCATCGTTGGGGTCAAGCCACTTAGCTATGGAGACAAGTGAATGCGCAACAAGGGATCTCTAACCTTCAAACCGTTTGAGGGAGAATACTCTATGATATGATTTGAATCTCTGGCCAGAGTTTGAATGAGATTTGGGAATGCGTTCCGAATCACATTCAAGGTAATCATATAAGCACAAGACACACATTGGATAGTAGACATGAGCAAATAAACTATCAAACCAAACAATGTGGTCAAGAGTATTAGATTAGAGAATGACCGTATTGCATTTGTAATCTCGAACTGAATAGGTTCTCTAACCTCTTCTGATTAGCTTGGGTAACCATGATATGCTGCTAGGTGTCACTCATGGTTTGTGGAAGCCCTAAACGTGTATAATCACTAAAGGGAGAATTGAAAATAGTTTCAATTCACAATCGATGTAAAATGGTTTTAATCGCCCACTACCTCGCTAAAAGGAACCTAATGGATCGCACACCATAAGAGGTGGAGATTGGAGATTAAACGGAAATGAGTAAGAATGATTAAATGGTTTAATCATTTATTTATGGCAAGGATTAATTAATATGTTGATTAATCAAACGAATAAGTTCGTTAAAGACCTCGGGATAGTTTTGGACCTTAAGGCCCAATGGGCTTCGAACGTCAAGCCCATTAACTTAAGTTGTATGACAATTTAATGAATAAAAGATTCATTAAAGCCCAAAAAACCCAAATTCCCTAAATGGCCGGCCATATGGTGATGAATTAGGGTTTTGGTTGTTTAGGTCACTTAAAGAAGTGACTATATAAATGACTTTATAGCCAAATATTCATTAAGCAAAAAATAAGGGTTTATTTTGGGGGAAAATTGGTGAGAATTGTCTCTCCATTTTCTCTCTAAAGAGGCCAACACCTTGGAGGGTACATCTAGCAATCCTACTACTCCAAGGTCACTCATTTCTTCTACAATCTAACCTTGGTGAAGAGACTTAGAGGTTCTCAATTTTGGGAACTTGGAGAACCTATTCTTCCATCCAAATCCATGGATCTAAGAAGCAAGGAATGAAGGCCCTATCTCTTTGGGTGATTAGCCTTTGCTTATGCAAAGAGGAATCTACAAAGGTATTAATTTCAACTCACTTTGTTTTGAGTTGATTATTGGTTCACCAATCTACTAGGCTTTGAATTTCTTGGTTATGTTTTGTTTTTAAGTGCATGCAAGCATGATTCGGCCTTTTAATTGTTATTAGCATGCTTATTGATGTTGCTTAAATGAACATGTTTTCCAAAATATTTCCTTCAAAGGGTGATAAAATCCCACGAATTTGCATCTAAAACACTTAGTTACCCCCCCCCACACTTAAATCAAACATTGTCCTCAATGTTTCAAGCATAAAACCACACTAAACAAAAAGAAACACAAAAACAGCAAGTAAATAACAAAATAGGCAGATTCGAAATAAACAACAAAATGAAGAGTTTAGGAACACAAATCTGGAATTGGAGTGATTCCTTGGTCTTCCTTTGTTGAATTGCATGGGTTGCCTCCCAAGTAGCGCTTTCTTTAACGTCTTGAAGCCGGACGAAGAACACAATCATGCCCCATTGGAGCCCACGGCAAGGAGTGGGATCTCCTCCATAACCTGCCCCACGACACTCTCATACATTGCATCTTTGAACGGTAATGGATAGTGATGTTTGTTGATGGGTGCGTTGTGTTGCCTATGGTTCATGTACATGTGCCCACCATCGGGGATTTGCTTGGGTACCTGCACCATAGAAGGGAACCACCTATCAACTTTAATGGGAATTGGATTTGGATTAGGTGGCTTACCTATGTGATGTGATGAAGTGGCAGCAAGGTAAACGTTCTTCCCCATGGTGCTTTCGGCCAATTTGAGCACTTTGAGGGCAGTGGCCGTCTGGTCCTTGTTCTCCACTCCAATTCCCTCATCTTGCATGGTTCTTGAAGCAACCTTTGCGTTAGGGGCTGAATGATCTGTCCCTATCTTTTCTATTGTATCAATAACACAACAAGAACGAACAACGTTAGGAGTCTCAATGGATTCAGAAATTTTAAAACAAATCATATCACCACCAAATGCCATAGTTACTTCTCCTTTGGCCACATCAATCTTCGTTTGAGCCGTTTTCATAAATGGCCTTCCAAGGAGGATGGGCAATGAAGGGGCATGGTCTGATTCATCCATTTCGAGGACATAGAAATCCGCCGGGAAGACCAAATGATTAACTTGCACAAGAACATCTTCCAAAACTCCCTTTGGATAGGCGTTAGATCTATCAGCCAATTGTATTATTACCCCATCATTTTTAAGTGCTCCTAGATTCATAGATGCATAAACAGAATATGGCATAACATTAATAGATGCTCCTAAATCTAGCATGGCAGATTTGAAACGGGTATTACCAATGACACATGGAATTGTAAAGCTACCTGGATCTTTGCATTTGGGGGTTAGTTTACGTTGCAAGATGGCGGAGACATTCTCGCTTACATGTACCACTTCTTTCTCCCGAGCACGTTTCTTTGTCGTACAAAGCTTCTTTAAACACTTGGCATACTTCGGGATTTGCTTGATTGCATCCAAGAGAGGTATGTTAACTTGAACCTTCCTAAATGTTTTTAGCACATCTTTTTCCTCCTCTTCATTTTTGGATTGCAAAAATCTGCTAGGAAATGGCACATTGGGTGGAATAATGTTAGCATTAACCAAACTTGGACTCATCTTACCTAGGGTGGAAGGATTGGATGGCTTAGGGGCCATGGGTGCTTGCGGCAAGGGTGGTGCTACCTTTGCCGTGAGTGGACTTGGTGTCTCCTCTTCAGATTTCAACATTTCATCCTCTTTGGCACCTGATTTTGGTGGTGTAGAACCTGCCCCAACTTCTTTTCCACTCCTTAGCATGATTGCATTTGCGGTTTCAAAGCCTCCTTTTGGATTCGCAATGGTTGAACTAGGAAGCTTTCCTTGTTCTCTAAACTGCCCAGCAAACTCGGCAATCTGCCCAATTTGTTTCTCAAGTTGATCCACCCTTTTGTCTTGGATTTGCATAGCCTTAGCTTGATCTTCCTGTCCATTAGACAACTTAGTTAGTATCTTAAGAAGTGCATCATTGTCAAGAGACGTACCTGAGGCAATTGGGCCGGATTGGGCTTGATTTTGGGGTGGGCCGTAGGTTTTGGGAAAGAACCCCGGGGGTTGTTGCCTAAAGCCTCCTTGGTTTTGAGGTTGTTGGGGATCCCTCCACTTGAAATTTGGGTGGTCTCACCACCCCCGATTATACGTGTTGGAGTATGGATCATGTCTTGACTGATTTTGGCTTTGAAACCCAATGGCATTCGCACTCTCCCATCCGCCATTCTCAATGAGTTGAGGACATTTTTCGGAGACATGTCCTTGGATAGAACATACGCCACATACCACAGGTCCTTGCATCTTCATTCCCTCGGCCATCTGTGAAACAATAGAAGTAAGATTAGCCAATTGTGAATGAAGATCGGAAGTTGAACTTACCTCATGTACTTGGTGCCGTGGGGGTTCTCTTTGGCCTACACCCTCGTACTGTTGAACTTAGTTTTGTTTTCTTTGTTTTGTATTACTTTTGATATTTGATTTTGTTTTGTTTCCTTGAATTTAGGTACTAGAGAAGTAAGACATGGATTTTGCTAACATTCAAGCTCAATTGGCGAATCTTACTTCTCAATTGTCACAGATTGCCGAAAGGACCACAATGCAAAGTGTCCCTACATTTGGTGCGTCTTATGGGCAAGGATATCAAGCCACTCAATGTCCACAAAGAGATTGGAGTGATCATTCAACTTCTATGTGGTGGGAATCTCAACAAGATCAACACGAAGGATATTGGCAGCCATATGAGGAGTTCTATTCAAGATCTATGCGATATGCTCAATCAAACTCAGGTTCGTCAATAGATTATAATCAACTTCTTAATGAATTAAATTCTTTGGTGCAGGGCTCACAAAATCAAGCCAATGAGGCTCAACAAGATGCATATTGGCAGCCATATGAGGAGTTCTACACCACGCCTATGCAGCCACCATCGCATCCATCACAACAATTTGCCCAATTCAATTCAGGTACGTCTTTGGATAATGATATGTTTAATAAGTTACTCACCTCTTTGTACCAGGAAGTAGAAAATCGAAACAAAGAGATGCCAATTCAAACCAAGAAGATGGGTGAATTGGAGAAGCATATTGGGCAGATTATGGAGTTCATGACACAAATTCAAGAGCAAAGTGAAGTCTCCAACTCAACTATTGAAAATTCGAAGGAAGATTTTGAAATCCATGATGCTATCACTTTGGGAAGTACTATGGAGGTTGGAGCTAACCTAAAAACGTCCAAACATTGCCTAGAAGTGGATGAGGAGCTGCTGATTGAGGAGGAGGAAGAAGACATACCCACGGCAAGGGTAGAACAACCCTTGCCGCAACCCCCTAAGCCTTCTAAACCACCCACCACAAGTAAGGACGTCCCAATTTCATTTCATTCTAATGTTATTCCTCCCAATGTCCCTTTTCCTAGCAGGTTTTTGATTCCCAAGCAAGAAGAGAGTGAAAAAGACGTTGTGGAAGCTCTTCCAAAGGTGCAAAAGGATATTCCAATTCTTGGTGCAACAAAGCAAGTTCTAGATCGTGTTGAATATTTCAAAGGACTTTGTACACCAAGAAGAATGATTCAAGAGAAAGTAGTGGTTGGAGAATGTCAAGAATTCGTCAAAGAGGACAAATTTGAAACAACAAAGTCCAAAGAAGTTGAATTTGATGACATTGGACAAGTCACAACCATCACATTCAATCTGGCCAAGTCCAATATCCCTGAAACTTTCAAAGGAGTGGTGTTTGTCATTGAGTTCTTGTCGGACAAAGCAATTAAGTCATCTTCTCCAATTTCCTTTATATTTTGTACTAACTTGCTGATTTTGATGAATCAGGTACCTACACTAGAATTTTCACCATTGCCGGTTGATAGGAGCATATTTATGCGCCTTAGTTAGCTAGTTCTTATGCATCTTTGTTATGTTTTCTTCGTTAAAGTAGTCTTTTAAGCTACTTTCATGTGTTTTCAGGTTTAAAGGACATATTACATGAAATGATGCAATTTGGAGCTTTTGGAGCAAAATGTGAGCTTGGATTGAAAAGGACATGCTTGGAACACAAGGTTGGGATGGAATTGAAGAGTTGAAGATTTGAGGTTTCCTACTTGAAGTAGGAAAGCTAAGCCTAAAAGTTTCCATTTTGGGTTGATCTTTCCTAAATCGGAATTGGCAACCAAAGTTTCTAAAGTTGGAAGTTTCTATTCTTGGAGGTTTCCATTTTCGTGAGTTTCTATTCTCGGCTTTGGGCTTTTGGATGACCCATCCTTACCTCTTGGACCTATGCCGCACCTAAACCCTAACCCTAGCCCATTGTTTCAGCCGCACCTAGGCCTTGTTCACATGCAAAAATCTGATTATAAACCCTAAGCCCATGCCGCACCTTTCCATCCTAGAAGCCCTATTTTACAAACCTTAACCCTAGCCCATTGTTCTAATCTGATTTGCTAGGGTTTTTAAGTGCCTATATATATATTTCTACCCCCTAGCCGCACATATCACCCTCTATATATTCAGAAATTCGTCAAAACCCTAGTCCCCACCTTGCCGCAGCCTTCATCCATTCCAGCCACCATTCTCCACCTCTATACACCATTAGACACCTCCATACACCACCCATACACCTTGCCGCACCACCATACCATCCTAACTCCTTTTGTAAACCAAAACCACATCCAAAAACCCCCAAGACCATCTCTGCCGCAGCAAGGAGAAGAAGAAGAGGAGCTTGACGTGCAGAAATTCAAGTTGGAATTCTTGGGCGTTTTAGGTGTAATCTTTCTTATGTCTTCGATGTTTCAATTCAATAAACTTTATGTTGTGAGTATGAGGAACTAAACCCCCTTAGTTGGGGGGTAATTCGAAACCATGTACATGCTTGCAATTTGATTCGATTACATTCAGTTGTTATTTCATAAGTTATGGATTCAATTCGTTCATCTATTTGATTGATAACTTATTTGTGTATGTTGATTGAGAGTGCACGCTTAGTTTGCATGCATGAATATGATGCTAGATTATGAGGGAGTTTCACCTAATAGTTACAATCTTATAATCACAAGTAGTGAAGGTCGCTTGAAAACGATCGCGTTGAATGAATTCTTAGCATAAGTTTCATGCAATTCATAGTAACGAATGCTTTGTCAATGCTTATGTTTTTCATAGAACTTAATGATTCTTGCTTGTATCTCTATTATGCAATTCATGTAGGGAACTTGTAGGGAATGTTTTGGGTTGTCGTATGCAATCATCCAACTTAATAACTTGTGGAAAAACTGAGAGTTAATTAGTGCAATTCACGGTTAATTTGGGGCGTTGAGTATTTATAATTTATTGGAAGAACAACTGAAAATCGTTTTGTTTGCAAGTGTGACATGTGTGGAGAAGAACCTCCTAACTAGCCTTTTACCCATCTATTTCACCAAAATCGTTACAATCTGTTTAGTTTCAAAGTTTCTGTTTTGTTTTCAAAATTAGTTCAAAACAAATCCCCCTTTAATTTGAAGTCTTAGATTAGTTAGAAAGTGTTTTGATTTGTGTTTCTAAGTATTTTGATTCAAGTTTTCATCAAATTTCGTCCAAATTAGTGTAGGTGCTCAAAACTGCCCAGAAAGTGGTTTTTAGGCAGTTTTGAGCCTTCTAGTTGCTGTTTTGGTTTTTAGGTTTGTTTAAGTGTTTAATTTGAGTGCTAGTTAATATCATATCACCGGTTCATTTCAAGTATCATCGTCCATTCAATGATCAAATCCATGCCGTGGGACCTAGGGGAGCTTAAAGAGAAGCATTCAAATAAGGAAGATTGAGGACAATGCCGTGGGACCTAGGAATTGCTCTAACAACCAGATTTGAGTTTCTAAAACCCTTCACTTTGTTGCTTGTTTCTAATCTGCCAGTTTTGTTTTTAACTTGCTGTTTGTGTGTTTCTTTGTGTTTTGTGTGAGTTTATGCTTGAAACATTGAGGACAATGTTTGATTTAAGTGTGGGGGGGGGGTAAAATAAGTGTTTTTGATGCAAATTCGTGGGATTTTATCACCCTTTACTTATAGACTTGTTCCTTGCTGTTTTTAAGTGTTTTTAAGCTGTTTTGGTGTGTTTTAGTGTGTTTTGATGCAAAAATCCGAAAATCACATAAAAATTTGAAAAATTGATTTGAAAAACCCAAAAAGAGTTGTTTTTGTGTGTTTGTGTCTTAGGGTACCTTCCAACACAATGATGAGGATTCGGTTTGTAATTGCATGGCTGTTAAAGAAAGTTATTAACATGATGAAAGTTTGAATTACTCCTTGCTTATGCTTGGTTGTGGTTAAAGCTTATGAATTCACATGCAACCACAAAGGATAAAAATTAGTTTTTGTAACATGCTTGAAGGAAGGAACTCAAACAAACGCTACAACCTTGTGAGACTTGAGCCTAAACATTTATTTGGAGAGTTAAAATCTGTGCATTATTGTTTTCTAAAGTCGTTGCATGATCTCATTATTCTTTGCTTGGTTACTACTTAGAAGGCGTTTCATCATTTAGTTCCAAATGCTAGAACTCATGCCCATTTCATTCAAAGCATGTTATTGATTTGCATAACACATATTCAAGATGAAGTTGTGTAGTTACCACCACCAAAGCCAAACTGCCATGTATCCCATATCATTATATGTTTAAGTTAACCCCATTGAGCCTTGTTAGCCTACATTCCTTGTTAACCATATTAACCTCACCTAGCCTAGATTAGGACCATCCATACCTTGTTCTTAAAGCATAGTAAAGCATGATTCAAATTGAATTCCTTTTGATTTATGTTGGCAGAAAACAAGTGTGGGGGAAGTATTTCTTTTGTGATTTTGTGTGCCATAGGCACGTGTGGAAAGAAAAGAAAAGAAAAAAAAAATCGTGGAAAAAAAAAATGAAGAAAAAAGTATGAAAAGTTTGAAAAAAAAAGAGTTGAAAAGTTGAGAAAAAGAGTTCCAAAGTATTGTTTGTTGAAGTAAGGGTCCAAAACAATGAATTCGGCCCTAAGGAGTTGTTTAAGTTTTCCCCTTGTGTTTTAAAGTTAATTTCTGCAATCTAAGTGAATTCTAAGTCTCAATTTCATTGCTTTGCTTACTATTGCTTGAAGAACGTTTGTTTTCCCTATCCTTTCCTTGTTAACCAACACCCCAAGCCCCATTACAACCCTTAACTTTTATCTTGAGTGTTATGTGTTTCAATTTGTGGAGTTTGAATTTGGTATGAGCATATGGTGTCACTAGTTCTCGCGTCTAAGTAGTAGCATTCCATTCATGAGATCATATCTAAACATGCTTATTAACTCCAGAAATTGCTTTCTTTGTGATACATATATGTGAGCGTTCGTTTCATATCTACATCAATCTTCTCACATATAACTAGTATAGGGTGTGTAGTTAGAAAATCTGAGTGAAAATTGAGTGCATATCTTGTAAGGAATTGAGCGAATTCTCTAAGGCATGTTACTACATTCAAAACATTGTTTTAATTGATTAATTGTGAACAAGTAAGTAGTGACTATGATTAAGTATGTGCTTAAATGTAAAGATGACTCAAATATGTGGGGATAACAATTTTTAACATGTCATGTTCATTGGAAATCCCTGAGACAAATGTTGGAAGGTTTAGGTTGTGTTTTAGTTGTTTTGTTTTGTTTTATTTCTTTGTTTTGCTCGAGGACTAGCAAAAGCTAAGTGTGGGGGAATTTGATAGGAGCATATTTATGCGCCTTAGTTAGCTAGTTCTTATGCATTTCCATGGTGTTTTCTTAGTTAAAGTAGTCTTTTAAGCTAGTTTTATGTGTTTTCAGGTTTTAAGTCCAAAGGATGCAATAAGATGCATTTTGGAGCTTTTTGGAGCAAAATTGGGTTTGGAATGCATGTCACATATTTGGAGCCAAGGTTTGGACGAATTTGAAGACTTGAAGATGATGATTCCTACTTGAACAAGGTTTCCTAGTTGAAGTAGGAAAGTGCTTACATGAAGGAGGATTCCTAATCGACGAAGGATTCCTAATCGACGATGGATTCCTAATCAACGAAGGATTCCTAATCAACGAAGGATTCCTAATTGAAGATGGATGCCTAATCACATGAGGATTCCTAGAAGAACAAGGATTCCTACTCCAACAAGGATTCCTACTTGAAATAGGAAAGTTAAGCCAAAGTTTCCTACTTTGGTTTGATTTTTCCTAAATGTCCCTAAAAGTTCCAGCAATTATGAAGACTTCCTAAGCATTCTAGGACATCAAATACACATTTCTTGCACCTTTTGAACTAATACCACACCCCCCTTGGTATTTCCTCTTCCATATTTCCTGTTTTTATACTTTAAAACACTTTCCTTTTGTGCTTTAAACCCTAGCCGAATTTCCCTTACCCTTTCCTTTTATTTTCTGATTTGTTTTCCTCATTCTTGAAGCCTTAGACTTAATTTCTGATTTCCTAATCAACCTAGGGTTTTAATTTCTGTTTTCCTTTAAATAAACCTCCTTGTTGCAGCCACAAAAGATGCCACACGCACCCATACAACTCCATTCACGCCAGATTTCATCCTCACCCCTTGCCGTGCCCATCCTTCACCCAAATCCATATTTTCTGAACCCAAACCCCCCTAGCCGTGCCATACATCCATCCTAGACACTTTTCCACCATTCTACATCATCCAAAACCCCCAAAAACCATCACAAAACCTGGTGCCGCAACAAGAAGGAAGAAGGAGTGCTCTTGAATGTGCTTGCTAGTCTATTGCAGATTGCTGGAACTTTTAGGTGTAATCTTTCTTATGTTTTCAATGTTTCAATTCAATAAACTTTGTGTTGTGAGTATGAGGAACTAAACCCCCCTAGTTGGGGGGTGATTGGAAACCATGTACATGCTTGCAATATGATTTGATTACATTCAGTTGTTATTTCATAAGTTGTGGATTCAATTCGTTCATCTACTTGATTGATAACTTATTTGTGTATGTTGATTGAGAGTGCACGCTTAGTTTTCATGCATGAATATGATGCTAGATTATGAGGGAGTTTCACCTAATAGTTACAATCTTATAATCACAAGTAGTGAAGGTTGCTTGAAAACGATCGCGTTGAATGAATTCTTGGCATAAGTTTCATGCAGTTCATAGTAACGAGTGCTTCGTCAATGCTTATGTTTTTCATAGAACTTAATGATTCTTGCTTGTATCTCTATTATGCAATTCATGTAGGGAACTTGTAGGGAATGTTTTGGGTTGTTGTATGCAATCATCCAACTCAATAACTTGTGGAAAAACTGAGGGTTAATTAGTGCAATTCACGGTTAATTTGGGGCGTTGAGTATTCATAGTTTATCGAAAAGCAACTGGAAATCGTTTTGTTTGCAAGTGTGTCATGTGTGGAGAAGAACCTCCTAACTAGCCTTCTACCCATCTATTTCACCAAAATCGTTTTTACAATCTGCCCTATTTCCAATCTGTTTTCTTTATTTTAATTTTCGTCAAAACAAAATCCCCCTTTATTTTAGAGTCCTAGATTAGTTAGAAAGGGTGTTAGTTTATGTTTTCTAGTGTTTTGAGTCAAGTTATAACATAAATTCGTCCAAATTTGTGTTAAAACTGCCCAGATTGTGCTTCTAAGGCAGTTTTGAGTGTTTATTTGCTGTTTTGGTTCCTTTGCTTTGTTTTGGTGTTTTAACTTTTAATTTTACATTCTTTGAGTCTAGTTTAGTGTTTTAAACTTTGTTTTTACATTATTGAGTCAGTTTTCAAGAGTTTAGCAATCCCTCCTAATCCCCGGTTTAGAACGATCCCTACTTACATCTTTACTACAATTTGACAAAAGAGGGTTTAATTTGTGTGCTTATCTATTTCGCATCACCATGCAATTGGGTTTCAAGGTCAAAACCAACCAAGGAACGATCCATATTCAAACACATATAATCCCGGTTGGAGAGACCACCCAAATTTCAAGTGGAGGGAGCCCCAACAACCTCAAAATCAAGGAGGCTTTAGGCAACAACCCCCGGGGTTCTTTCCCAAAACCTACGGCCCACCCCAAAATCAAGCCCAATCCGGCCCAAGTGCCTCAGGTACGTCTCTTGACAATGATGCACTTCTTAAGATACTAACTAAGTTGTCTAATGGGCAGGAACATCAAGCTAAGGCTATGCAAAACCAAGACAAAAGGGTGGATCAACTTGAGAAACAAATTGGGCAGATTGCCGAGTTTGTAGGTAAGTTTCGAGATCCCGGACAACTTCCTAGTTCTACCATTCCAAATCCAAAAGGAGGGTTTGAATCAGCCAAAGCAATCACCCTAAGAAGTGGTAACGAAGTTGGGGCAGGTTCTTCATAAAAAACAGGTCATAACGAGGATGAAATTTTGCAAATGGAAGAGGAGGAATCAAAGCAACCCACGGCAAGGGTGGTTCCACCTTTGCCGCAAGTCTCCAATGCCCCTAAACCTTCAAATCTGTCCAATAAGGGTAAGAATGTGTTAAATTCAAGTCCTACTACTGTTTTTCCTTTGAATGTCCCCTTTCCTAGTAGATTTTTGCAATCCAAGAACGAAGAGGAGGAAAAAGATGTTCTAGAGACGTTTAGAAAGGTGCATGTCAACGTTCCCCTCCTTGATGCCATAAAGCAAATCCCGAAGTATGCCAAGTGTTTAAAGAAGCTTTGTACGACAAAGAAACGTACCCGGGAGAAAGAAGTGGTACATGTAAGCGAGAATGTCTCCGCCATCTTGCAACGTAAACTACCCCCCAAATGCAAAGATCTGGGGAGCTTTACAATTCCGTGTGTCATTGGTAATACCCGTTTCAAATCTGCCATGCTAGATTTAGGAGCATCTATTAATGTTATGCCATATTCTGTTTATGCATCTATGAATCTAGGAGCACTTAAACATGATGGTGTAATCATACAATTGGCCGATAGATCTAACGCTTATCCAAAGGGAGTTTTGGAAGACGTTTTAGTGCAGGTTGATCATTTAGTCTTCCCAGCGGATTTCTATGTCCTCGAAATGGATGAATCGGACCATGCCCCTTCATTGCCCATCCTCCTTGGAAGGCCATTTATGAAAACGGCTCAAACGAAGATTGATGTGGCCAAAGGATTAGTAACTATGGCATTTGGTGGTGACATGATTAGTTTTAAAATTTCTGAATCCATTGAGACTCCTAATGTTGTTCATTCTTGTTGTGCCATTGATAAATTTGAAAAGATAGGACTGGACCGTTCAGCACTAAGCACAAAGGATGCATCAAGAACCATGCAAGACGAGGGAATTGGAGTGGAGAACAAGGACCATACGGCCACTGCCCTCAAAATGCTCAAATTGGCCAAAAGCACCATGGGGAAGAACGTTTACGTTGCTGCCACTTCATCACATCACATAGGTAAGCCACCTAATCCAAATCCAATTCCCATTAAAGTTGATAGGTGGTTCCCTTCTATGGTGCAGGTACCCAAGCAAATCCCCGATGGTGGGCACATGTACATGAACCTTAGGCAACACAACGCACCCATCAACAAACATCACTATCCATTACCGTTCAAAGATGCAATGTATGAGAGTGCCGTGGGGCAGGTTGTGGAGGAGATCCCACTCCTTGCCGTGGGCTCCAATGGGGCATGATTGTGTTCTTCGTCCGGCTTTAAGACGTTAAAGAAAGCGCTACTTGGGAGGCAACCCATGTAATTCAACAAAGGAAGACCAAGGAATCACTCCAATTCCAGATTTGCGTTCCTAAAACCCTTCTCTTTGTTGTTGTTTATAATCTGCCAGTTTATTTATTTACTTGCTGTTTGTGTGTTTCTTTTTGTTTAGTGTGGGTTTATGCTTGAAACATTGAGGACAATGTTTGATTTAAGTGTGGGGGGGGGGGGGGGGGGGTAACTAAGTGTTTTAGATGCAAATTCGTGGGATTTTATTACCCTTAACTTGGAGACTTGTTCCTTGCTGTTTTTAAGTGTTTTTGAGCAGTTTTGGTGTGTTTTAGTGTGTTTTGATGCAAAAAATCCGAAAATCACATAAAAATTTGAAAAATTGATTTGAAAAACCCAAAAAGAGTTGTTTTTTGTGTGTTTGTGTCTTAGGGTACCTTCCAACACAATGATGAGGATTCGGTTTGTAATTGCATGGCTGTTAAAGAAAGTTATTAACATGATGAAAGTTTGAATTACTCCTTGCTTATGCTTGGTTGTGGTTATAGCTTATGAATTCACATGCAACCACAAAGGATAAAAATTAGTTTTTGTAACATGCTTGAAGGAAGGAACTCAAACAAACGCTACAACCTTGTGAGACTTGAGCCTAAACGTTTATTTGGAGAGTTAAAATCTGTGCATTATTGTTTTCTAAAGTCGTTGCATGATCTCATTATTCTTTGCTTGGTTACTACTTAGAAGGCGTTTCATCATTTAGTTCCAAATGCTAGAACTCATGCCCATTTCATTCAAAGCATGTTATTGATTTGCATAACACATATTCAAGATGAAGTTGTGTAGTTACCAGCACCAAAGCCAAACTGCCATGTATCCCATATCATTATATGTTTAAGTTAACCCCATTGAGCCTTTTTAGCCTACATTCCTTGTTAACCATATTAAACTCACCTAGCCTAGATTAGGACCATCCACACCTTGTTCTTAAAGCATAGTAAAGCATGATTCAAATTGAATTTCTTTTGATTTATGTTGGCAGAAAACAAGTGTGGGGGAAGTATTTCTTTTGTGATTTTGTGTGCCATAGGCACGTGTGGATGATAGGAGCATATTTATGCGCCTTAGTTTAGCTTGTTCTTGTGCATTTATAGTGTTTTTCCTTAGTAAAGTAGTCTTTTAAGCTAGTTTTATGTGTTTTCAGGTTCTAAGGGCAAAGTATGCAAAATGATGCATTTTGGAGCATTTTGGAGCAAAATTGGGCTAGAATGGAATTCATGCATATGAAGCACAAGGGATGGACGAATTTGAGGGATTGATGAAGCTAGGAAGACGTTTCAAAGTTGAAGAATTGAAGATACAAAGTTTCCTAGTCGAAGTAGGAAAGGGCTTAAACGAAGGATTCCTAAATGAAGAAGGATTCCTAATCAATGTAAGAGTCCTAATTGAAGATGGATTCCTAGACTCCTGAAGTTTCCTACTCAAGCAAGGTTTCCTACATGAAGAAGAAGATTTAAAGCCAAAGAATCAGCTCAAGATAAGGAATCTTATCCAAAACCTCATCCGTAACCTTATCTTAGCTTATCTTATCCAAACAAACCTTATCCTATCCTATCTTATCCTAATCCTAACCTATCCACATTCCAGCCATTTAGGAGGGTTTCTAACTAGATTAAGATGCTTAATATGGGATTTCTAGAAGACCTAATCTTATCCTACATAAATGGCGCCTAGAACCTTTCTAGAAGCCCTTAAAAATCTGCCTTGTATTATCCTTCTAGAAACCACACTTTGTGCCGAATTTTCTACCCTATTTCCCTTGGGATTTTGGTTTCTACAAGCCTTATCTTTTCACACTCTTTGTGCTGCACCTTATCTCCCATTCCTTTTGGGTTTTTGACTTGTTTTCCTTGTAGGATTGTATGTTATTATCCTATGCAGTTTAGGCCTTTAAAACCTTGTCCTTTGCTACCTAGGAGAGGAGATTTTCTGCCTATATATACAACCCATTGCCGCACCCTTTCATTCACCACCTCTCATACACATTCATTCATCCCATAAGTTCAGAAATTCGTCCAAACACTTCTCCACACCTTTGCCGCACCATTCCTTTCCCCTAAACACTACTACATCCATCCACAACCATTCTCCACCATCCATAACCTCAAAGAACCTGTCCCTAGGCCTTTGCCGCACCAAGGAGGAGGAGAAGGAAGCTCGGAAGTTCATGCAATTCAAGTCCGCGTCGCTGGAATTTATAGGTGTTTCTTTTCCTTTGTTTTCAATGTTTAAATTCAATTCTCTTTGTTTTGTGCATATGAGGAACTAAACCCCCCCTTGGCTGGGGGGGGGATTCGAAATACATGTTTATGCTTGCGTTATGATTTGATTACTTCTAATTGCGTTTCATAAGTTGTGAATTCAATTTACTTATCTATGTGAATTACATTTGTTGATGCACAAAATCAGCGAGGACTTTGGTACAACAGAAAGTGTCAGGTTTTGTGACCTTCGCTTGGTTGCTTCGGTCACTAGTGAGGATAAGCACGTAAATGAATAGAGACAGAGAAGCAAACACAGGATGTACGTGGTTCACCCAGATTGGCTACGTCCACGGAGTAGAGGAGTTCTCATTAATTGTGAAGGGTTTAC
Organism: Malus x robusta; assembly: GCA_963082935.1. Taxonomy (NCBI): domain Eukaryota; kingdom Viridiplantae; phylum Streptophyta; class Magnoliopsida; order Rosales; family Rosaceae; genus Malus; species Malus x robusta. Next base: position 17,326,832 of record OY720340.1, on the reverse strand, counting down.
ACAAATACATAGGTTCAAGCTCTGGTTTAGTGAGTTCTAGTGAATAGTTTAGTACAAAATGACATTAGAGATTATTGTGGGAGAATGATCCCTATTTATAGAGGAGAGTTTCTAGTTTTGTTCTAACATTGACACGTGTCGTGTTGTGATTGGCTTCTGATGTTGACACGTGTCGAGCTGTGATTGGCTTCTGATGTCGACACGTGTCGCATTGTGATTGGCCTCCTGGTTGAAAGGAAGCTCTTCTAGGTCCTTGACGGTATAACGTTGACCGGTGCTCAGTAGTTTCGGGATTGGTCAAGTATGGTACAAACAACATTGATTTGTGTGTGTTGGTTGAGAGTGCAAGCTTAATTATCATGCATAAATTGAATGCTAGGATATAAGGAAATTTCACCTAATCGTTATGGACTTATATTCACAAGTAGTAAAGGTTGATGATCTCAATCGCGTTAAGTAAATTCTTGGCATAAGTTTCATGCCATCATAGTAACAAGTGCTTCGTCAATGCTTATGGTTTTCATAGAACTTAATGATTCTTGCTTGTATCTCTATTATGCAATCATGTAGGGGACTTGTGGGGAATGTTTTGGGTTGTCGTATGCAATCATCCAATTCAATAACGATAGGAAAATCTGAAGGTTAATTTAAGCGGACCTAATTAACTTGGGGCGTTGAGAATTCATGGTTTATTGAAAAGCAATTGGAAATCATTTTATATGCAAGTGTAACATGTGTGGAGATGAACCCCTTAGCTAGCTTTCCATCCATTCATTTAAACCAAATTCGTTTTAATTTCTGTTTTGATTTACAAGTTTAAGTTTTGTTTTCAATTTCGTAAAAACCAAATCCCCTTTTTTTTTCAAGTGTCAAATTAGTTAGAAAGTGTGTTAGTTTGTGTTTTTAAGTGTTTTGAGTCAAGTTAAACCCAATTTTCGTCAAAATCTTGTTTAGAGTCCAAAACTGCCCAGAAAGTGGTTTAAAGGCAGTTTTGAGTGTTTTTGTGTTATTTTGAGTCTTTTGGTTTGTTTTGGTGTTTTAAAGTTGAGTTTTGCATTCTTTGAGTCTAGTTAAGTGTTTTAAACTTGTTTTTTACGTTTTTGAGTCAATTCCAAGTGATTTTGCAATCCCTCCTAATCCCCGGTGTAGAACGATCCCTACTTACATTCCATACTACAATTGATAAAAGAGGGTTAATTTGAGTACTAGTTAATATCATATCAGTGGAAAGAGGAGAAAAGAAAAAAAATCGTGGAAAAAGAAAAAAAAAATGAAGAAAAAAGTATGAAAAGTTTGAAAAAAAAAGAGTTGAAAAGTTGAGAAAAAGAGTTCCAAAGTATTGTTTGTTGAAGTAAGGGTCCAAAACAATGAATTCGGCCCTAAGGAGTTGTTTAAGTCTTCCCCTTGTGTTTTAAAGTTAATTTCTGCAATCTAAGTGAATTCTAAGTCTCATAACTATGGGATACGTATGTTACTCTTGCCTAGGATTTACTTAACACAATCGTGACTAACGACTTTTACTACTTATGAATATAAGTTAATAACGATTAGGTGAAATTCCCTTATATCCTAGCATCAAGTTTAGGCATATAAAACAAGTTATCAATCAAATAGATAAGTAAACCACATTCACGATTTATGAAATCATAATTGGAAGAAATCAAATCATATAAAACATATGTCCATGGCTTCAAATTCACCTCTAACTAAAAAGAAATTAGTTCCACATGTTTAACATAATTGAAAAGCAAATTAAATTAAACATGAAAACAGAAACAAGAGAAGAAAGAACTCCAAACACTCCACTAATGGCAGATTGCATGTGCAAGGTTTCTCCCTTCTTTGGACTGCACGGCACTACTTCTTTCTCCTTCAATGGTGGCTGCACGAGGAGGTGATGGTGGTGGAAAGGTGCGGCTGTGGTGGATGAATGGTTATGGAATAGGGTAGAAGGGTTAAGGGGATTAGGGGGCACGGCAAGAACTTAGAACTAGGGAGAATAATGTTGGTAGTTGCGGCAAAGGCTTAGGGTAAATTTCTGGAGTGAATGGATGATCTGGGAGGTGGTAGTCTCCGCCAAAAGCTTTAAAGGAGTATATATAGGCACTTAAAAACCCTAGCAATCAGATTAGGGTTTCTAGAAACCCAAATCCAACAGAAAATAGGTTAAAACAATCAGATTTTGTATGGGAAAAGGCCTAGGGTTCGACTGGTTTAGTGGGCTAGGGTTAAGGCTTCTAGAATGCCTTGCAAGGCAAGGAAATCTGGTATTTAAAACCCTAGGTGCGGCATAGGATTAGGGAGATCAGATTTGGAAATGGGCTAGGGTTTAGGTGCGGCATAGGGTGAATATCCACAAAGAATTAGGGCTTAGGTCCACTTAGTTTTAGAAAGGGATTTGTATAACCCAAATCCACAACGAAAGGCCCTAATAAGTCAGAATTTAAGAGAGAATGGGCTAGGAAGTGCGGCTCAAGTCCAAGAGGTAAGGATAGGTCATCCAAAAGCCCAACGCGAAGAATAGAAACTCTCAAAAACGGAAACCTCCAAGAATAGAAACTTCCAACATTAGAAACTTTGGTTTCCAATTCCAAATTCTTTGTTCTTCACTTTCATTTCTTCATTTCTTAAGCTTCTTTGACCTTCAAACTCGTCCATTTCTTGTGCTCCATTAGCATACACAACATTCCAGCTCAATTTGCTCTAAAATACTCCATTTTGCTTCTTTTTGAACACTTTGTCTCTAAAACCTGAAATGGCACGAAACAGACTTTAAACATTGAAATAACTCAAGAAAAACAACATAAATGCATGAGAACAAGCCCACTAAGTCGCATAAATATGCTCCTATCAAATTCCCCCACACTTAGCTTTTGCTAGTCCTCGAGCAAAACAAACAAGAGAAAGAAAACAAAACGAAACAAACTAACCAAAACAAAACCTAAACCTTCCAACGTTTGCCTCAGGGATTTCCAATGCACATGACGTATTAAAGATTGTTATCCCCACAGATTTGAGTCATCTTTACACATAAGCACATACTTAATTAAAGCCACAACTTACTAGTTCACAAGTAACCAATTAAAACAATGCTTTGAATGTAGTAACATGCCTTAGAGAATTCCCTCAATTCCTTACAAGATATACACTCTATTTTCACTCAGATTTTCTAACTCCACATCCTACACTAGTCATATGTGAGAAGATTGATGTAGATATGAAAACGAATGCTCACATATATGTTTCACAAAGAACGCAATTTCTAGAGTTAAGAAACATGTTTAGATATGATCTCATGAATGGAATGCTACTACTTAAATGCGAGAACCAGTGACACCATATGCTCATACCAAATTCAAACTCCACAAATTGAAACACATAACACTCAAGATAAAAGTTAAGGGTTGTAATGGGGCTTGGGGTGTTGGTTAACAAGGAAAGGATAAGGAAAACAAACATTCTTCAAGCGATAGTAAGCAAAGTAATGAAATTGAGACTTAGAATTCACTTAGATTGCAGAAATTAACTTTAACACACAAGGGGGAGACTTAAACAACTCCTTAGGGTCAAATTCATTGTTTTGGACCCTTACTTCAACAAACAATACTTTGGAACTCTTTTTCTCAACTTTTCAACTCTTTTTCAAACTTTTCATACTTTTTTCTTCATTTTTTTCTTTTTCCACGATTTTTTTTTTTCTTTTCTTTTCTTTGCCGTGCCTATGGCACACAATTCCTCATGAAAAATACTTCCCCCACACTTGTTTTCTGCTAACATAGATCAAAAGGAATTCAATTCGAATCATGCTTTACTATGCTTTAAGAACAAGGGTAAGGATGATCCTAATCTAAGCTAGGTAAGGATAATGTGGGTTAACAAACAACAAAGGCTAAACAAGGCTCAACGGGGTTAAACTTAAACATAAAATGATATGGGATACACGGCAGTTTGGCTAAGGTGGTGATAACTACACAACTTTATCTTGAATATGTGTTATGCAAATCAATAACATGCTTTGAATGAAATGGGCATGAGTTCTAGCATTTGGAACTAAATGATGAAACGCCTTCTAAGTAGCAACCAAGCAAAGAATAATGAGATCATGCAACGACTTTAGAAAACAAAGAATGCACAGATTTTAACTCTCCAACTAAACGTTTAAGCTCAAGTCTCACAAGGTTGTAGCGTTTGTTTGAGTTCCTTCCTTCAAGCATGTTACAAAAACTAATTTTTTCTTTTATGATTCCATGTGAATTCATAGGTTATAACCAAAACAAAGCATAACCCAAGAGTAAATCAAACTTTCATCCATGTTAATCCTTCTCTTTAACAGTCATGCAATTACAAACCGAATCCTCATCATTGTGTTGGAAGGTACCCTAAGACACAAACAAACACACAAAAACAACTCTTTTTGGTTTTTTCAAAACAATTTTTCAAATTTTTATGGGATTTTCGGATTTTATGTCAAAACACACTAAAATGCATCAAAACTGCCTAAAAACAGCAAGAAACAACATTGGAAATTATGGGTGAGAAAACCCTACGAATTTGCATCAAAACACTTTGGTTTCCCCCCACACTTAAATCAAACATTGTCCCCAATGTTTCAAAGCATAAACTAACATAAATAACACAAAGCCAAACAAAACAGCAACTAAACAATCTAACATGGCAGAAATGAAATAATCAACAAAGAGAAGGGTTAGGAACGCAAATCTTGAATTGGAGTGCTCTCTAAGTCTTCCTTTGTTGCATGAATGGGTTGCCTCCCAAGTAGCGCTTGCTTTAACGTCTTCCAGCCGGACAGTACCTCCGTTTAAGCTTGACTAGGTTCCACGGCATGGAGGGGTACCTCCTCCACGACATGCTCCTCAAACGTCTCGTAATAGGGCTTCAATCGATGCCCATTCACTTTGAATTCTTGCTGCGTCCTTAAACTTTTGATTTGCACTGCACCGTGAGGGAAAACATTAGTGACAATAAAAGGACCAACCCATTTGGAACGCAACTTACCCGGAAACAACCGAAGGCGAGAATTGAACAACAACACTTTCTGCCCAATAGCGAACGTCTTGGCACGAATCATCTTGTCATGGAATGCCGTCGTTTTCTCCTTGTAAATCCGGGCATTCTCATATGCTTCATTTCGGATTTTATCAAGCTCACACAATTGAAGCTTCCTACGTAAACCTGCGGCAGCAAGGTCCATATTGAACGTTTTGACGGCCCAATGTGCACGATGCTCTAACTCGACGGGAAGATGGCATGGCTTCCCATAGATGAGCCGAAAAGGTGACATCCCAATGGGGGTTTTGTAGGCAGTGCGATACGCCCACAATGCATCGTTTAAGCCCAAACTCCAATCCTTCCTTGTAGGCTCCACGGTCTTCTCAAGAATCTGCTTGATTTCCCTATTTGAAACCTCGGCTTGCCCGCTCGTTTGAGGATGATAAGGTGTGGCCACCTTATGCGTGACATTGTATTTCTTGAGCAACGCCTCGATGGTTCGATTACAAAAATGGGAACCTCCATCACTGATTAGCACTCGTGGCATTCCGAACCTTGCAAAAATGTTAGTTTTCACAAAATCTGCAACCACTCGAGAATCATTAGTTCGGGTGGCTTTTGCTTCCACCCATTTCGACGCATAATCCACAACAAGCAATATATAAAGAAACCCATGTGACGAAGGAAAGGGACCCATAAAATCAATACCCCAAACATCAAAGATTTCAACACTAAAAATGGGGGTTTGCGGCATTTGTTGCTTAGGACCAATATTGCCCGTTCTTTGGCATCTATCACAAGACATGCAAAATGTTCTAGCATCCCTAAAGATGGTAGGCCAATAGAAACCACATTCTAACACCTTAAGTGCTGTTCTTTGAGTGCCAAAGTGTCCCCTACAAGCATAAGTGTGACAAAAGGTTAGAATAGCATTAAACTCAGAATCGTGCACACACCTACGTATAACTTGGTCAGGGCAATATTTCCATAAATACGGGTCATCCCACACATAAAACTGTGCCTCTTTCTTCAATTTATCACATTGGTGTTTAAGTAATTCACTAGGAACATGTTTAGACACCAAATAATTCACCAAATCAGCATACCACGGTTCACTTACCTTGACGGACATCAGTTGCTCATCTGGGAACGTCTCTATGATAGGCACGGCATCCTCCTCATGCACCATAAGGCTCAAGTGGTCAGCCACCACGTTTTCACTTCCCTTCTTGTCCCGGATTTCGATATCGAATTCTTGGAGAAGAAGCATCCAACGAATGAGTTGTGGTTTGGCCTCCTTCTTGGTGAACAAATACTTCAATGCTGCATGGTCAATATAAATAATAACTTTAGTACCAAGCAAATAAGAACGGAATTTATCTAAAGCAAATACAACAGCAAGAAGTTCTTTTTCAGTAGTAGAATAATTCAATTGTGCATCATTTAAAGTCCGAGAGGCATAATAGATAACATGCGGCCTCTTTTCCTTCATTTGCCCCAAAACAGCTCCTAATGCATAATCGGAAGCATCGCACATAAGCTCAAAAGGAAGGTTCCAATCCGGTGGAACTATGATAAGGGCCGAAGTGAGCATTTCTTTGAGGTGATTGAACGCCTTCTCACACTCCTCGTTGAAGTCAAACGACACATCTTTCTGGAGGAGACGGCAAAGAGGGTTTGAGATCTTGGAGAAGTCCTTGATAAATCGCCTATAAAATCCTGCATGACCAAGAAACGAACGAACCTCTCGAACCGAAGTAGGAGAGGGTAAGTAGCGTACAAGATCTATTTTCGATTTATCCACTTCAATTCCTCTTTCTGACTCAATATGCCCTAGAACTATGCCTTGTCTAACCATAAAGTGACATTTTTCCCAATTAAGCACAAGGTTAGTTTCTACACATCGTTTCAAAATTAGTGTGAGATTTTCCAAACAACCATCAAATGAATCACCAAACACACTGAAATCATCCATAAATACCTCAATAATCTTTTCCACAAAATCTGAAAAGATACTTACCATACACCTTTGAAACGTGGCCGGAGCATTGCATAACCCAAAAGGCATGCGACGATAAGCAAAAGTACCAAAGGGGCATGTGAAAGTTGTCTTTTCTTGGTCATCCGGCGCTATGACAATCTGATTATATCCAGAATAACCATCAAGGAAACAATAAAAAGAATGACCGGCTAACCTTTCAAGCATTTGATCAATGAACGGCAAAGGGAAGTGGTCCTTCCTTGTGGTGGCGTTGAGCTTCCTATAATCAATGCACACTCGCCAACCTGTTTGGATACGGGTTGGCACAAGCTCATTCTCGGCATTCTTCACCACTGTCACTCCGGACTTTTTTGGGACACATTGCACCGGTGACACCCAACGACTATCAGAGATCGGATAAATCACTCCACAATCAAGAAGTTTGATAATCTCCTTTTTCACAACTTCCATCATTGGAGGGTTGAGACGGCGTTGAGCCTCTCGAGTTGGTTTAGCCCCCTCCTCTAGAAGTATGCGATGCATGCACGTAGTCGGGCTAATTCCCCTAATATCGGCCAAAGTCCACCCAATGGCCGTCTTGTGCTCTTTCAACACTCGGATCAACTTCTCCTCCTCTATGGCCGTGAGTGATGAGGAGACAATGACGGGTAATGTCTCGTTGTCTCCCAGAAAGACGTACTTTAAATGATCGGGCAACGGTTTAAGCTCAAGTACGGGTGCCTGAATCACTGAGGGTAACAACTTATTAGTGGAAACTGGAATTGAAATTGGGTTAGAAGGCTTACCATGGTGTTGAGGTAGTGACTCAAGGGCAGCCACTATCTCGGCCTCCTCCTCACTTCTAGGCACGGCAAAACTAGATTTTTGCCCAATTCCTTGTGCAATTGTCGTTTCAAGGGTATCCCTCTCCAAACAATTGAGAAAATCCTGCGCCAAATCATCAATTATATCAATAGAAAAGCAAGAATGATCGTCTTTAGGAAATTTAATACTTTCAGAAAGATTGAAATCAATGACTTCCCCATCAAATTCCATCGTTAAAGTTCCTTTAAACACATCTATCTTGGTGCGGGCTGTTTTCATGAAGGGCCTCCCTAATAGAATCGGCAATGGGGTGGAATGGGGGGAATCCTCCATGTCAAGCACATAGAAATCCGCTAGAAAAATCAAGTTACCAACCTGCACCAAAACATCTTCCAAAACACCCTTTGGATATGCATTAGAACGATCGGCTAATTGAATTATCCACCCGTTTGTCTTGGATTTGTCTCTCCTTATTTTGAGTTTGTACTTCCTGCGTCAAAGTAGTAAGTAACTTAACAACTTGATCATTATCCAAAGACATACCTGAGTTTGTTGGGGCAAATTGCACTTTGTTTTGATTGGGGATGAATGGCTTTGTATAAAAACCCGGTGGTTGCTGCCTAAATCCTCCTTGTTGTTGGGGTTGTTGAGGATCCCGCCATTTGAAATTTGGATGGTCTCTCCACCCCGGATTGTAGGAATTAGAGTATGGATCATGGCGTGGTTGATTTTGGTTCCCAAAACCCACGGCATTGGCAGATTCCCAACCCCCATTCTCAATCAACTGAGGGCATTGATCGTTGGCATTCTCAAATAGGGATCGTTCTAAACCGGGGATTAACTAGGGTTGCTAATCAATGTGAAACTGACTCAAGAACATAAAAACATAATGTAGAACACTAAACTAGACTCAATTAATGCAAAACTAGAGTTTAAAACACTTAAATCAACCAAACACTCAAAACAGCAACTAAAAGACTCAAAACTGCCTTAAAACCACTTTCTGGGCAGTTTTGAGTACCTAACACTAATTTGGACGAAATTGGACTAAAACTTGACTCAAGACACTTAAAAACACGAACATAAATTGATTTCTAACTAATCTAACACTTTAAAATAAATGGGGGATTGATTTTGACGAACTTAAAACTTTAAAACTTTAAAACTTAAACTTTGAAACCAAACTTAAAGCAAAACAGATTGTGATGAAATAGAATGGTGAGAAACTAGTTAGAGGGTTCCTTATCCACACATGAACATATGCATACAACTCGATTTCCAATTACTCTTTCAACAAACCATGAATGACAATGCCCCAAATTAACTAGGTTGCACCAATTAATTCTCAGATTTCCTTAGATTCATTGAATTGAATGGAATACGCATTACAACCAAATTATTCTTATCAAGGACCCTAACTATGGAATACGCATGATAGAGACACATATCAAAGATCATTAAATTCAATGGAAATCATAAGCATTGACGAGGCATTCATAACTATGGGATACGCATGTTACTCTTGCCTAGGATTTACTTAACACAATCGTGACTAACGACTTTTACTACTTATGAATATAAGTTAATAACGATTAGGTGAAATTCCCTTATATCCTAGCATCAAGTTTAGGCATATAAAACAAGTTATCAATCAAATAGATAAGTAAACCACATTCACGATTTATGAAATCATAATTGGAAGAAATCAAATCATATAAAACATATGTCCATGGCTTCAAATTCACCTCTAACTAAAAAGAAATTAGTTCCACATGTTTAACATAATTGAAAAGCAAATTAAATTAAACATGAAAACAGAAACAAGAGAAGAAAGAACTCCAAACACTCCATTAATGGCAGATTGCATGTGCAAGGTTTCTCCCTTCTTTGGACTGCACGGCACTACTTCTTTCTCCTTCAATGGTGGCTGCACGAGGTGGTGATGGTGGTGGAAAGGTGCGGCTGTGGTGGATGAATGGTTATGGAATAGGGTAGAAGGGTTAAGGGGATTAGGGGGCACGGCAAGAACTTAGAACTAGGGAGAATAATGTTGGTGGTTGCGGCAAAGGCTTAGGGTAAATTTCTGGAGTGAATGGATGATCTGGGAGGTGGTAGTCTACGCCAAAAGCTTTAAAGGAGTATATATAGGCACTTAAAAACCCTAGCAATCAGATTAGGGTTTCTAGAAACCCAAATCCAACAGAAAATAGGTTAAAACAATCAGATTTTGTATGGGAAAAGGCCTAGGGTTCGGCTGGTTTTGTGGGCTAGGGTTAAGGCTTCTAGAATGCCTTGCAAGGCAAGGAAATCAGGTATTTAAAACCCTAGGTGCGGCATAGGATTAGGGAGATCAGATTTGGAAATGGGCTAGGGTTTAGGTGCGGCATAGGGTGAATATCCACAAAGAATTAGGGCTTAGGTCCACTTAGTTTTAGAAAGGGATTTGTATAACCCAAATCCACAACGAAAGGCCCTAATAAGTCAGAATTTAAGAGAGAATGGGCTAGGAAGTGCGGCTCAAGTCCAAGAGGTAAGGATAGGTCATCCAAAAGCCCAACGCGAAGAATAGAAACTCTAAAAAACGGAAACCTCCAAGAATAGAAACTTCCAACATTAGAAACTTTGGTTTCCAATTCCGAATTCTTTGTTCTTCACTTTCATTTCTTCATTTCTTAAGCTTCTTTGACCTTCAAACTCGTCCATTTCTTGTGCTCCATTAGCATACACAACATTCCAGCTCAATTTTGCTCTAAAATACTCCATTTTGCTTCTTTTTGAACACTTTGTCTCTAAAACCTGAAATGGCACGAAACAGACTTTAAACATTGAAATAACTCAAGAAAAACAACATAAATGGATGAGAACAAGCCCACTAAGTCGCATAAATATGCTCCTATCAGTAAGTAGTGACTATGATTAAGTATGTGCTTAAGTGTAGAGATGACTCAAATCTGTGGGGATAACGATTTTTAATATGTCATGTTCATTGGAAATCCCTGAGACAAATGTTGGAAGGTTTAGGTTGTGTTTTAGTTGTTTTGTTTTGTTTTATTTCTTTGTTTTGCTCGAGGACTAGCAAAAGCTAAGTGTGGGGGAATTTGATAGGAGCATATTTATGCGCCTTAGTTAGCTAGTTCTTATGTATTTCCATGGTGTTTTCTTAGTTAAAGTAGTCTTTTAAGCTAGTTTGATGTGTTTTCAGGTTTTAAGGCCAAAGGATGCAAGAAGATGCATTTTGGAGCATTTTGGAGCAAAATGGAGCTTGGAATGCATGTCACATATTTGGAGCCAAGGTTTGGACGAATTTGAAGACTTGAAGATGATGATTCCTACTTGAACAAGGTTTCCTAGTTGAAGTAGGAAAGTGCTTACATGAAGGAGGATTCCTAATTGACGAAGGATTCCTAATCGACGATGGATTCCTAATCACATGAGGATTCCTAGAAGAACAAGGATTCCTACTCCAACAAGGATTCCTACTTGAAATAGGAAAGTTAAGCCAAAGTTTCCTACTTTGGTTTGATTTTTCCTAAATGTCCCTAAAAGTTCCAGCAATTATGAAGACTTCCTAAGCATTCTAGGACATCAAATACACATTTCTTGCACCTTTTGAACTAATGCCGCACCCCCCTTGGTATTTCCTCTTCCATATTTCCTGTTTTTATACTTTAAAACACTTTCCTTTTGTGCTTTAAACCCTAGCCGAATTTCCCTTACCCTTTCCTTTTATTTTCTGATTTGTTTTCCTAATTCTTAAAGCCTTAGACTTAATTTCTGATTTCCTAATCAACCTAGGGTTTTAATTTCTGTTTTCCTTTAAATAAACCTCCTTGTTGAAGCCACAAAGGATGCCACACATCCCCATTCAGTCCCATTCACGCCAGAAACATCACCACCATCTCTGCCGCACCTATCCTTCACCATTCACCATATTTTCTGACCCAAAACCACCCTAGCCGTGCCATACACCCATCCTAGACACTTTTCCACCATTCTACACCATCCATAACCCCCAAAAACCATCACAAAACTTGGTGCCGCAACCAAGGAAGAGGAGGAAGGTTCTTAGACGTACCTGCTGTGCAATTGGGATGGCTGGCACGTTTAGGTGTTTTCTTTCTTTTAATTTCAATGTATAAACTTGTTATTCTTTGTGTTGCGATCATGAGGAACTAAACCCCTCTTAGTTAGGGGGTGATTTGATTACATTCAGTTGTTATTTCATAAGTTGTGGATTCAATTCGTTCATCTACTTGATTGATAACTTATTTGTGTATGTTGATTGAGAGTGCACGCTTAGTTTTCATGCATGAATATGATGCTAGATTATGAGTGAGTTTTACCTAATAGTTACAATCTTATAATCACAAGTAGTGAAGGTCGCTTGAAAACGATCGCGTTGAATGAATTATTGGCATAAGTTTCATGCAATCCATAGTAACGAGTGCTTCGTCAATGCTTATGTTTTTCATAGAACTTAATGATTCTTGCTTGTGTCTCTATTACGCAATTCATGTAGGGGATGATAGGAGCATATTTATGCGCCTTAGTTAGCTTGTTCTTGTGCATTTACATTGTTTTTCCTTAGTTAAAGTAGTCTTTTGAGCTAGTTTTATGTCTTTTCAGGTTCTAAGGGCAAAGTATGCAAAAGGATGCATTTTGGAGCCTTTTGGAGCAAATTAGAGCTTGGAATGAATGTCATATGCTTGGAGCATGAGGATGGACGAAATTGAAGATTTGAAGATGATGTTTCCTACTTGAACAAGGTTTCCTAGTTGAATTAGGATTCCTAGTCAAAATGGGTTTCCTAGTTGAATTAGGATTCTTGGAAGATGACGATTCCTACTCAAACAAGGTTTCCTACGTGGAGTAGGAAATGTAAATCCCGAATGGCATCAAAGTACAGCTACAAAGAAGAATTCCAAGTCAAGAGAGGATTGAGACATGTTTTCCTAATGCTGGAAGGACTCCTAAGCGTTGTAGGACACGAATGAGAAGGTTCTAGAAATTTTACATCCTTGCCGTGGGTTTTGCATAATTCCTATCAGTTTTGGGCTTTCTAGAAGCCCTCTCCCTAATCCCCTACACAGGTGCCGCACATCACCTTCTAGATGGCCTAAATTCCTTGCCTTGCAAGGCTTTCTAGAAGCCTTATCATCTTATCCCATTGCTGCCGCACCTAGGATCCTTTTCCCTTGCAATTTCTGATTGTTTTAACCTATTTCCTTGTGGATTTGGGCTTTTCTAATCCATATCTGATTTCCCTAGGGTTTTAAGTGCCTATATATACTCATATAAACCCCTAAATCAGAAGACAACTCACCACAATTCAGAATTAACTCCAGAAATTCGTCCAAACTGCTCTCCACCTTTGCCGCACCATCCTTCCCCCCTAAACACTCATACATCCCTCCATAATCATTCTACACCATACATAAGGCCCTAAACCTGTCCCTAAGTCCTTTGCCGCACCAAGGAGGAGGAGAAGAATGCTTGGGAGTTCATGCAATTCAAGTTGAAGCCGCTGGAATTTCTAGGTGTTTCTTTTCCTTTGATTTCAATGTTTAATTTCAATTCTCTTTGTTTTGTGCATATGAGGAACTAAACCCCCCCTTGGCTAGGGGGGGATTCGAAATACATGATTATGCTTGCTATATGATTTGATTACTTTCAATTGCGTTTCATAAGTTGTGAATTCAATTTACTTATCTATGTGAATTACATTGATTTGTGTGTGTTGGTTGAGAGTGCACGCTTAATTATCATGCATGAATTGAATGCTAGAATATAAGGAAATTTCACCTAATCGTTATGGAATTATATTCACAAGTAGTAAAGGTTGATGATCTCAATCGCGTTAAAGTAAATTCTTGGCATAAGTTTCATGCAATCATAGTAACAAGTGCTTCGTCAACGCTTATGGTTTTCATAGAACTTAATGATTCTTGCTTGTATCTCTATTATGCAATCATGTAGGGGACTTGTGGGGAATGCTTTGGGTTGTCGTATGCAATCATCCAATTCAATAACGTTAGGAAAATCTGAAGGTTAATTTAAGTGAACCTAATTAACTTGGGGCGTTGAGAATTCATGGTTTATTGGAAAGCAATTGGAAATCGTTTTGTATGCAAGTATAACATGTGTGGAGATGAACCCCTTAGCTAGCTTACCATCCATTCGTATTCATCAAATTCGTTTTTACAATCTGTTCTATTTTACAAAGTTTGTTTTGCTTTTAAATTCGTTCGAAACCAATCCCCTTTTGTTTTAAAGTGTCAAATTAGTTAGTAAGTGTTTTAGTTTGTGTTTTTAAGTGTCTTAGGTCAAGATAAAACTCAATTTTCGTCAAAATCTTGTTTAGAGTCCAAAACTGCCTTAAAACCAATTTCTGGGCAGTTTTGAGTGTTTTTGTGTTGTTTTGAGTCTTTTGGTTTGTTTTGTTGTTTTAAAGTTTAGTTTTGCATTCTTTGAGTCTAGTTAAGTGTTTTAAACTTGTTTTTACGTTTTTGAGTCAATTCCAAGTGATTTTGCAATCCCTCCTAATCCCCGGTCTAGAACGATCCCTACTTACATTCCATACTACAATTGATAAAAAGAGGGTTAATTTGAGTGCTAGTTAATATCATATCAAATTTTGGCGCCGTTGCCGGGGATTAGCAACTTTGCTAATCCCTTGGATTGGTAATTTCGTTTTTCTTATTAGATCAGATTCTTATGTTATTTTGTTTCTTGTTTTAGGTACTTGTTTATGACTCGGAGTTCTAATCCGGTTCACGAACATATTTTAGATTTTGACGACGATTTTGAGCGTGAATTGAGACGTAAGAGGAAGAACCCGGAACCTAGTGAATCAAGTGCAAGTTCCGAGTCCGTTTCTGAATTTGAAGAGGAAGTAGAAGACATGGCAGCGGACAACCGAACGATCAAGGAGCTTTCCGCTTCGGGGTTGGATAATGCCGCACCTCTATGTATCCAATACCCTAGGGCGGCTCCGGATAAAACTGCCGAGTTTGAATTGAAGTCAAGCTTGTTACATCACATTCCGAAGTACCATGGGCTGTCCATGGAAGATCCGAACAAGCACTTGAAGGAGTTTGAAGTCGTTTGCTCAAGCATGACTCCGGTGAACGTGGATGAAAGCATCTTGAAGATGAAGGCCTTTCCCTTTTCTCTCCTAGAGAAGGCGAAAGATTGGTTGTACGAATTGGCTCCCGGAACTGTCACATCGTGGGAGAGCATGAAAAGAGCGTTCTTAGAGAAGTTTTTTCCAACTTCTCGAGTCATCCTCCTACGAAAAAGGATAAGTGGAATACAACAAGATGAAGGTTAGTCGTTCCCTACATATTATGAACGTTTTAAATCTCTTGTTGCTTCATGTCCACAGCATCAAATGAAGGAGGAGCTACTACTACAATACTTCTACGAGGGACTTCTACCTATTGAACGTCAAATGTTAGATGCCTCAGTGGGAGGAGCATTGGTGGATAAGACCCCTACGGCTGCAAAGATGTTGATTTCCAACCGTGCGTTGAATGCTCAACAATACGAAGGCGTTGGACAAAGGAGCATGCCATGGCAACATCAAGTCAATGAGGTAAGTGCCATAACTGAACTTCAAAATCAAATGGCTAACCTTACTACGTTGCTTTCTCAGGTGGTGGAAGGTCCAAAAGTCAAAACCGTAGCTTCTTGTGGCGTATGCTCTACGCAAGGACACCCTACGGACAAATGCCCACAATTGATCGAGAATGGAAGGTGGGAGACACTCAATGCCGTGGGATATGGCAACCAATACCAATCACGTGGTGATCCATTTTCCAATACTTACAATCCCGGTTGGCTTGATCATCCGAATTTCAAATGGCGAGACCCTCAACAAGGCCAACAACAAAGCGGATTTAGGCAACAACCCCCGGGGTTCTATCAAAAGCCGTTGGCACCACCACAAGCCCAAGCACAACCTGCCCAAAGCAATGTAGGTAATTCAAGTGATAATGATAAGATTTTTCAATTACTTACTACTTTGACGCAGGAAGTCCAAACTCAAAACAAAGAAAGGCAAATCCAAGACAAGAGGGTGGACAACTTGGAGAAGCAAGTGGGACAAATTGCCGAGTTCATGGGGCAATTTCGTGAGCAAGGAAGGTTGCCTAGCTCAACGGTGGTCAATCCGAAAGGTGGATTCGAATCTGCAAAAGCTATGCATTTGCGAAGTGGGAAGCAAGTCGGATCTAACCTCAACCCATCCAAGTCACGTTCCAACGAGGAGGAAGAGTTGAGAATTGAGGAGGAGGAGCAAGAGCCACTCACGGCCAAGGAGAAACCAACCTTGCCGCAAGCACCAAATGAGTCCAATTCGGCTAATTCACCCAATAAAGGTAAAAACGTGTCAAGTTCGGTTTCTACTAATGATTTTCCTGCCAATGTTCCTTTTCCTAGTAGGTTCAAGCAAACAAAGAAAGAAGAAGCGGAGAAGGACATTTTGGAGACGTTTCGGAAAGTTCAAGTCAATATCCCCCTTTTGGATGCAATCAAGCAAGTCCCGAGGTACGCCAAGTTCTTGAAGGAACTTTGCACCAATAGGAGGAGGATTTCGACCAAGGAGGTGGTCAAAGTAGGTGAGAACGTCTCAGCCATCTTACAACGCAAGCTGCCCCCAAAATGCAAAGATCCGGGTAGTTTTACAATTCCATGTGTTATTGGTAATTCTAGGTTTGAATCTGCCATGTTAGACCTAGGTGCATCTATAAATGTCATGCCATATTCAATTTATGCATCTATGAACCTAGGAGCGTTGAAAAACGATGGTGTAATCATACAATTAGCCGATAGATCTAACGCTTATCCCAAGGGAGTTTTGGAGGATGTGTTAGTGCAGGTTAATCATTTGATCTTCCCGGCGGATTTTTATGTACTTGAGATGGATGAATCGAATCATGCCCCTTCCTTGCCCATCCTCCTGGGAAGGCCATTCATGAAGACTGCTAGGACGAAGATTGATGTCTATAATGGCACTTTGACAATGGAATTCGATGGGGAAGTTATTAATTTCAATCTTTCCGATTCTATGAAGTACCCTAGTGAGAATCATTCATGTTTTGCTATTGATGTAATTGACTCTTTGTCACAGGACCATTTGGACAAATTGAACGATGATGCACTTGAAGTGGTCATTGCACAAAGCATGGACAAGCAAAACGTTGAAACTACAACCAAGGAAGCCCACGGCATGCATGATCATCCTTATGCCGTGCCCCCTAATGATGAGGTTATTGAGATGGTGGCTGCCCTCGAGTCATTGCCATCACAATCGGGTAAGTATTCGGACCCTATTTTAAGTTCAGTTTCGACTAATAAAATGCTTCCCTCAGTTGTGCAGCCGCCTACACTTGAACTTAAGCCGTTACCTAGTCACTTGAAGTACGTCTTCTTGGGCGAGAATGACACGTTGCCCGTCATTATTTCATCCTCACTCACGGCACAAGAAGAGAGCAAATTGGTGCGAGTGCTTAAGGAGTACAAAACGGCAATTGGATGGACCTTAGCCGACATAAAGGGAATTAGCCCTACTACATGCATGCATCGCATACTTCTAGAGGAGGGGTCCAAAACATCCCGAGAGGCTCAACGCCGTCTCAACCCTCCGATGATGGAAGTTGTGAAAAAGGAGGTAATCAAGCTTTTGGATTGCGGCGTAATCTATCCAATCTCGGATAGTAAGTGGGTCTCACCTGTTCAATGCGTTCCGAAGAAATCTGGCGTGACGGTGGTTGCAAATGCCGAGAATGAACTTGTTCCTCAACGCATTCAAACCGGTTGGAGAGTGTGCATAGATTATAGGAAGCTAAACGCCGCCACGAGGAAGGATCACTTCCCATTGCCGTTCATCGACCAAATGCTTGAAAGGTTAGCCGGTTATGCTTTTTATTGTTTTCTTGATGGTTATTCTGGATATAATCAAATTGTCATAACACCTGAAGATCAAGAAAAAACCACTTTTACATGCCCCTTTGGCACTTTTGCATATCGTCGCATGCCTTTTGGTCTATGTAATGCACCGGCTACATTTCAAAGATGCATGATGAGCATATTTTCTGATTATGTAGAGAAAATCATTGAAGTGTTTATGGATGATTTTAGCGTATTTGGTGATTCTTTTGATGGTTGCTTGCATAATCTTAGTTTAATCTTAAAACGTTGCGTTGAAACTAACCTTGTTCTTAATTGGGAAAAATGCCATTTCATGGTTAAACAAGGCATAGTTTTAGGTCATATAGTCTCTGAAAACGGTATTGAGGTTGATAAGTCGAAAATAGATCTTGTACGTCACTTACCCTCTCCGACTTCGGTTAGAGAGGTTCGTTCTTTTCTTGGCCATGCAGGATTTTATCGTAGGTTTATCAAGGATTTCTCGAAGGTTGCACAACCTCTTTGCCGTCTCCTACAAAAAGACGTGACGTTTGAATTCACCAAGGAGTGCACGGCATCATTCAACCAACTCAAGGAGTTGTTGACCACGGCACCCATCATTGTTCCACCGGATTGGAGTCTACCTTTCGAGCTCATGTGTGATGCGTCCGACTATGCCTTAGGAGCTGTTTTAGGACAACGAAAGGACAAGAGGCCGCATGTCATCTACTACGCCTCACGGACGTTGAATGATGCACAATTGAACTACTCCACTACGGAAAAAGAACTTCTTGCCGTTGTCTTTGCTTTAGATAAATTTCGATCATATCTAATTGGTACTAAAGTAATTGTTTTCACTGATCATGCAGCTCTGAAGTACTTGCTCACCAAAAAGGAGGCCAAGCCACGGCTAATTCGATGGATGTTGCTACTTCAAGAGTTCGACATAGAGATTCGGGACAAGAAGGGAAGTGAGAACGTGGTGGCTGACCACCTAAGCCGAATGGTGCACAATGAGGAGTCTTTGCCGATTTTAGAGACATTCCCCGATGAACAATTGTTGTCCATTAAGGTTAGTGCACCTTGGTATGCCGATATTGTTAATTTTTTGGTGTCAAAACGTATTCCAAGTGAGTTCACTAGGCACCAACGTGATAAACTTAGGCATGATGCACGGTTTTATGTGTGGGATGATCCGTACTTATGGAAATTTTGCCCCGATCAGATTATACGCCGTTGTGTGCACGATTCTGAATGTCATTCAATTTTGAGTTTTTGTCACACATATGCATGTGGAGGGCACTGATATGATATTTTACTAGCACACAAATTAACCCTCTTTTGTCAAATTGTAGTAAAGATGTAAGTAGGGATCGTTCTAAACCGGGGATTAGGAGGGATTGCTAAACACTTGGAAACTGACTTAAAAACTTAAAAACGAAGTTTAGAACACTAAACTAGACTCAAAGAATACAAAACTAAAAGTTAAAACACTTAAACAAACCTAAAAACTAAAACAGCAACTAGAAGGCTCAAAACTGCCTAAAAACCACTTTCTGGGCAGTTTTGAGCACCTACACTAATTTGGACGAAATTTGATGAAAACTTGAATCAAAACACCTAGAAACACAAATCAAAACACTTTCTAACTAATCTAAGACTCTAACCTAAAGGGGGATTTGTTTTGGACGAAATTTTAAAACAAAACAGAAACTTAAATTAAAACAGATTGTAAAACGATTTTGGTGAAAAGAATGGATAAAAGGCTAGTTAGGGGGTTCTTCTCCACACATGTCACACTTGCAAGCAAAACGATTTTCAGTTGTTCTTCCGATAAACTATGAATACTCAACGCCCCAAATTAACCGTGAATTGCACTAATTAACCCTCAGTTTTTCCACAAGTTATTAAGTTGGATGATTGCATACGACAACCCAAAACATTCCCTACAAGTTCCCTACATGAATTGCATAATAGAGATACAAGCAAGAATCATTACGTTCTATGAAAAACATAAGCATTGACGAAGCATTCGTTACTATGAATTGCATGAAACTTATGCTAAGAATTCATTCAACGCAATCGGTTTCAAGCGACCTTCACTACTTGTGATTATAAGATTGTAACTATTAGGTGAAACTCCCTCATAATCTAGCATCATATTTATGCATGAAAAGTAAGCGTGCACTCTCAATCAACATACACAAATAAATTATCAATCAAATAGATGAACGAATTGAATCCATAACTTATGAAATAACAACTGAATGTAATCGAATCAAATTGCAAGCATGTACATGGTTTTGAATCACCCCCCAACTAAGGGGGTTTAGTTCCTCATACTCACAACAATAAGTTTATTTAATTGAAACATCAAAGACGTAAGAAATATTACACCTAAAATGCCCAAGAATTCCACTTTGAAATCTGCACAGAAACTTGCTTCTTCTCCTTGCTGCGGCAGTAAGGATTTAAGGGGTTTTTGGATGAATTTGGATGACTTTGGATGAGGGGGAATGGTGGAAAACTATCTAGGATAGGTGTAGGGCACGGCTAGGAGGGTTTTAGGTCAGAAACTATGGATTTGGGTGAAGGTTTGGCTCGGCAATTAAGTGAACATGGGCTAGGGTTTGTAATCAGATTTTTAAAGAGAAAAGGGCCTAGGGTTCGGCCACTAAGTGGGCTAGGGCTAGGGTTTGTAACCAGATTTTGCATGTTAATTAGGTGGGCTTGGGTTAGGGTTTAGGTGCTGCATAGGTCCAAGAGGTAAGGATGGGTCATCCAAAAGCCCAAAGTCGAGAATAGAAACTCACGAAATTGGAAACCTCCAAGAATAGAAACTTCCAACTTTAGAAACTTTGGTTGCCAATTCCGAATTGGGAAAGATCAACCCAAAATGGAAACTTTTAGGCATAGCTTTCCTACTTCAAGTAGGAAACCTCAAATCTTCAACTCTTCAATTCCATCCCAACCTTTTGTTCCAAGCATGTCCTTTTTAATCCAATCTCACATTTTGCTCCAAAAGCTCCAAATTGCATCATTTCATGTCATATGTCCTTTAAACCTGAAAACACATGAAAGTAGCTTAAAAGACTACTTTAACGAAGAAAACATAACAAAGATGCATAAGAACTAGCTAACTAAGGCGCATAAATATGCTCCTATCAGGCACTTTGGCACACAACGCACAGCCCTCAAGGTGTTACAATGTGGATTCTATTGGCCTAGTATTTTTAAAGATGCTAAAACTTTTTGCTTAACATGTGATAAATGCCAACGAATGGGTGGAATTAGTGCAAGAGACCAAATGCCGCAGGTTTCTATCCTAAATGTTGAAATTTTTGATGTTTGGGGTATTGATTTTATGGGCCCCTTCCCTTCTTCGTATGGTTTTATGTATATTTTGCTTGCGGTTGATTATGTGTCGAAATGGGTGGAAGCCAAGGCCACCCGTACTAATGATTCTAAAGTGGTTGCAGATTTTATTAGAACTAACATTTTTGCAAGGTTTGGAATGCCACGAGTAATCATTAGTGATGGAGGGTCACACTTTTGCAATCGGACCATCGAAGCATTATTAAGGAAATACAGTGTCACCCATAAGGTTTCTACACCTTACCATCCTCAAACAAATGGCCAAGCCGAGGTTTCCAACCGTGAGATCAAGCAAATCCTAGAGAAGACCGTTGGGCCAACGAGGAAGGATTGGAGCTTACGGTTAGATGATGCACTTTGGGCGTATCGTACGGCGTACAAAACCCCCATTGGGATGTCCCCCTTCCGACTTGTCTATGGCAAGGCGTGCCATCTTCCCGTTGAATTGGAGCACAAAGCACTTTGGGCCATCAAGAAGTTTAACATGAACCTCGATGAAGCGGGAAGTCAAAGGAGATTGCAATTGAATGAGCTCGATGAGATACGGCACGAGGCGTACGATAATGCAAGCATTTACAAGCAAAAGACCAAAGCTTTCCATCACAACATGATCCGTGGGAAATCATTCTCAATTGGGCAGAAAGTGCTATTGTTCAATTCCCGTTTACGGTTGTTTCCCGGTAAGTTACGTTCTAAGTGGATTGGACCGTTTGTTATTACTAATGTTTTTGTTCATGGTGCAGTGCATATCCAAAGCTTGAAAACGGGACAAGAATTCAAGGTGAACGGGCATCGTTTGAAGCCATATTATGACAACTTTGTGGAGCATGTCGTGGATGACATACCCTTGGATGCCGTGAGCCCTAGCAAGGAGTGAATGAGGTCCTCGTCCGGCTGTACGACGTTAAAGCAAGCGCTACTTGGGAGGCAACCCATGCATTCAACAAAGGAAGACCGAGAAAGCACTCCAATTCCAGATTTGCGTTCCTAAACCCTTCTCTTTGTTGTTTATTTCGTTTCTGCCATGTTTAGTATGTTAGTTGCTGTTTGTTTGTTTGTTTGTCATTTGTGTGAGTCTATGCTTGAAACATTGAGGACAATGTTTGATTTAAGTGTGGGGGGGTAACCAAAGTGTTTTTTATGCAAATTCGTAGGGTTTGGTCACCCATAATGTCAAATATGGTTTCTTGCTGTTTTTAAGCCTTTTTAAGCCATTTTGGTGTGTTTTAATGTGTTTTGAGTCAAAAATCCGAAAATCCCATAAAAATTTGAAAAATTTGTTTTAAAAACCCAAAAAGAGTCGTTTTTGTGTGTTTGTTTGTGTCTTAGGGTACCTTCCAACACAATGATGAGGATTCGGTTTGTAATTGCATGACGGTTAAAGAGAGTTGTAAACATGGATAAAAGTTTGATTTACTCTTTGGTTTATGCTTCGTTGTGGTGATAACTTATGAATTCACATGTAATCATAAAGTAAAAATCAGTTTTTCTAACATGCTTGAAGGAAGTAACTCAAACTAACGCTACAACCTTGTGAGACTTGAGCCTAAACGTTTATTTGGAGAGTTAAAATCTGTGAATTCTTGTTTTCTAAAGTCGTTGCATGATCTCATTATTCTTTGCTTGGTTGCTACTTAGAAGGCGTTTCATCACTTAGAACCAAACACTAGAACTCATGCCTATTTCATTCAAAACATGTCATTGATTTGCATAACACATATTCAAGATTAAGTTGTGTAGTGTCCACCATAGCCAAAAAGCCGTATATCCCTATTCCATTATGTTTTGTAGGTTTTAACCCCGTTGAGCCTCGTTTAGCCGATTTTCTTTGTTAACCACATTATCCTCACCTAGCCTAGATTAGGACCATCCACACCCTTGTTCTTAAAACATAGTAACGCATAACGCAAGATGAATTCCTTTTGATCAATGCGTTGCGGAAAACAAGTGTGGGGGAAGGATTAGTAATATGGGGATGTGCCAAAGTCTTGAATGAGGCACGCAAAAGAAAAAAAAAAAAAAAAAAAAAGAAAAATTCGTGCAAAAGAAAGAAAAAAAGAAAAAGTTGTGAAAAGTATGAAAATGAGTTGGAAAAGCATGTGAAAAGAGTTCCAAAGTGTTGTTGTTGAAGAAAGGGTCCAAAGAGTTGCATTCGGCCCTAATTGATTGCTTGAATCTTCCCTTTGTGTTGAAAAGTTGATTTATGCATTCTGAAGTGAATTCTAAGTTTCGATTTCCATACTTTGCTTACTATTGTTTTAAAGAACGTTTGTTTTCCATATCCGTTTTTGTTAGCCAATACCTTAAGCCCCGTTACAACCCTTGACTTTAATCTTGAGTGTTGTGTATTTCAATTTGTGGAGTTTGAAATTGGTTTGAGCATATGGTGTCATTGGTTCTCGCATCTAAGTAGTAGCATTCCATTCATGAGATCATATTGATAAACATGCGTATTAACTCCGAAAAAGTGCTTTCTTTGTCATACATATATGTGAGCATTCGTTTCCATATTTACATCTATCTTCTCACATATAACTAGTGTAGGGTGTGTAGTTAGAAAATCTGAGTGAAAATAGAGTGCATATCTAGTAAGGAATTGAGGGATTCTCTAAGGCATGTTATTATATTCAAAATCATGTTTTAATTGGTTATTTGTGAACTAATGAGTAGTGACTATGATTAAGTATGTGCTTAAGCGTAAAAATGACTAAAATCTGTGGGAATGATAATTTTTAACATGTCATGTGCATTGGAAATCCCTGAGGCAATTGTTGGAAGGTTTAGGTTGAGTTTTACTTGTTTTGCTTCGTTTATTTACTTTGTTTCGTTCTGTTTTGCTCGAGGACTAGCAAAAGCTAAGTGAGGGGGAATTTGATAGGAGCATATTTATGCGCCTTAGTTAGCTTGTTCTTGTGCATTTACATTGTTTTTCCTTAGTTAAAGTAGTCTTTTGAGCTAGTTTTATGTCTTTTCAGGTTCTAAGGGCAAAGTATGCAAAAGGATGCATTTTGGAGCCTTTTGGAGCAAATTAGAGCTTGGAATGAATGTCATATGCTTGGAGCATGAGGATGGACGAAATTGAAGATTTGAAGATGATGTTTCCTACTTGAACAAGGTTTCCTAGTTGAATTAGGATTCCTAGTCAAAATGGGTTTCCTAGTTGAATTAGGATTCTTGGAAGATGACGATTCCTACTCAAACAAGGTTTCCTACGTGGAGTAGGAAATGTAAATCCCGAATGGCATCAAAGTACAGCTACAAAGAAGAATTCCAAGTCAAGAGAGGATTGAGACATGTTTTCCTAATGCTAGAAGGACTCCTAAGCGTTGTAGGACACGAATGAGAAGGTTCTAGAAATTTTACATCCTTGCCGTGGGTTTTGCATAATTCCTATCAGTTTTGGGCTTTCTAGAAGCCCTCTCCCTAATCCCCTACACAGGTGCCGCACATCACCTTCTAGATGGCCTAAATTCCTTGCCTTGCAAGGCTTTCTAGAAGCCTTATCATCTTATCCCATTGCTGCCGCACCTAGGATCCTTTTCCCTTGCAATTTCTGATTGTTTTAACCTATTTCCTTGTGGATTTGGGCTTTTCTAATCCATATCTGATTTCCCTAGGGTTTTAAGTGCCTATATATACTCATATAAACCCCTAAATCAGAAGACAACTCACCACAATTCAGAATTAACTCCAGAAATTCGTCCAAACTGCTCTCCACCTTTGCCGCACCATCCTTCCCCCCTAACCACTCATACATCCCTCCATAATCATTCTACACCATACATAAGGCCCTAAACCTGTCCCTAAGTCCTTTGCCGCACCAAGGAGGAGGAGAAGAATGCTTGGGAGTTCATGCAATTCAAGTTGAAGCTGCTGGAATTTCTAGGTGTTTCTTTTCCTTTGATTTCAATGTTTAATTTCAATTCTCTTTGTTTTGTGCATATGAGGAACTAAACCCCCCCTTGGCTAGGGGGGGATTCGAAATACATGATTATGCTTGCTATATGATTTGATTACTTTCAATTGCGTTTTATAAGTTGTGAATTCAATTTACTTATCTATGTGAATTACATTGATTTGTGTGTGTTGGTTGAGAGTGCACGCTTAATTATCATGCATGAATTGATTTGTGTTGTTTTAAAGTTTAGTTTTGCATTCTTTGAGTCTAGTTAAGTGTTTTAAACTTGTTTTTACGTTTTTGAGTCAATTCCAAGTGATTTTGCAATCCCTCCTAATCCCCGGTCTAGAACGATCCCTACTTACATTCCATACTACAATTGATAAAAAGAGGGTTAATTTGAGTGCTAGTTAATATCATATCAGGGGACTTGTAGGGAATGTTTTGGGTTGTCGTATGCAATCATCCAACTCAATAACTTGTGGAAAAACTGAGGGTTAATTAGTGCAATTCACGGTTAATTTGGGGCGTTGAGTATTCATAGTTTATCGAAAAGCAACTGGAAATCGTTTTGTATGCAAGTGTGTCATGTGTGGAGAAGAACCTCCTAACTAGCCTTCTACCCATCTATTTCAGCAAAATCGTTTTTACAATCTGCCCTATTTCCAATCTGTTTTCTTTATTTTAATTTTCGTCAAAACAAAATCTCCCTTTATTTTAGAGTCCTAGATGAGTTAGAAAGTGTGTTAGTTTATGTTTTCTAGTGTTTTGAGTCAAGTTATAACATAAATTCGTCCAAATTTGTGTTAGTACTCAAAACTGCCCAGATTGTGCTTCTAAGGCAGTTTTGAGTGTTTATTTGCTGTTTTGGTTCCTTTGCTTTGTTTTGGTGTTTTAACTTTTAATTTTACATTCTTTGAGTCTAGTTTAGTGTTTTAAACTTTGTTTCTACATTATTGAGTCAGTTTTCAAGAGTTTAGCAATCCCTCCTAATCCCCGGTTTAGAACGATCCCTACTTACATCTTTACTACAATTTGACAAAAGAGGGTTTAATTTGTGTGCTTATCTATTTCGCATCACCTAGTTGAAGTAGGAAAGTGGTTTGATTTTGCCTAAATGTCCCTAAAAATTCCAGCAATTATGAAGACTTTCTAAGCATTCTAGGACACAAAACAAAAGCCTAGAACCCTTATGGACCCCTTGCCGCACTCCCTTGCTCTTTCCTCTTCCTTGTCGTGCAAGGGAGAGGGCTCTTTCCTGTTTTTATGCTTTAAAACACCTTTCTTTTATGTTTTAAACCCTAGCCGAATTTCCCTTGCCTTTTCCTTTAAGTTTCTGATTTTGTTTCCTAATTCTAGAAGCTTTAAACTTCATTCCTGATTACCTAATTAGCCTAGGGTTTTTAATTTCCTAAATCCCTTTAAATAAACATCCTTGTGCAGCCACAAACATCCCCATTCATCCAGAAACTCATCATTCACGCCAGAAACTGAACACCATCTTCAACAGCCCCATTCCTTCACCATTCACCATATTTTCTGACCCAAAACTGATAGGAGCATATTTATGCTACTTAATTGGCTTGTTCTCGTGCATTTAAGTTGTGTTTACTTAGCTATTTTAGTGTTTAAAGTCACTTTTGTGTGTTTTCAGGGTCCAAGGCCAAAGGATGCAAGAAGATGCATTTTGGAGCTTTTTGGAGCAAAATGGAGCTTGGAATGCATGTCACATATTTGGAGCCAAGGTTTGGACGAATTTGAAGACTTGAAGATGATGATTCCTACTTGAACAAGGTTTCCTAGTTGAAGTAGGAAAGTGCTTACATGAAGAAGGATTCCTACTTGAAATAGGAAAGTTAAGCCAAGGTTTCCTACTTTGGTTTAACCTTTCCTAAATGTTCCTAAGTCTTATCAACTTTGAAGGCCTCCTAAGCATTTTAGGACATCAAAAACACCTTCCTTGCATCATATCAACCCTTGCCGCACCTCACATACCCTTTTCCACAACTTCCTCTTCCTTGCCGTGCAAGGGAGAGGGTCCTTTCCTGATTTTGAATATTGAAACACATTCCTAATATGTTTTCAACCCTAGCCGCATATTTCCTTGACCTTTCCTTTTATTTTCTGATTTGTTTCCTATTTCTTGAAGCTTTAGACTTAATTTCTGATTTCCGAATCAACCTAGGGTTTTAATTTCTGTTTTCCTTTAAATAAACCTCCTTGTTGCAGCCACAAATATTCCGATACACATCCATACACTTTCATTCACGCCCAAAACCTGTCCTCACCCCTTGCCGTGCCCATCCTTCACCCAAATCCATATTTTCTGAACCAAAACCCCCCTAGCCGTGCCATACACCCATCCTAGACACTTTTCCACCATTCTACCTCATCCAAAACCATCCCAAACCATCTCCATACCATGTGCCGCAGCAAGAAGGAAGAAGGAGTGCCCTTGAATGTGCTTGCTAGTCTATTGCAGATTGCTGGAACTTTTAGGTGTAATCTTTCTTATGTTTTCAATGTTTCAATTCAATAAACTTTGTGTTGTGAGTATGAGGAACTAAACCCCATTAGTTGGGGGGTGATTCGAAACCATGTACATGCTTGCAATATGATTTGATTACATTCAGTTGTTATTTCATAAGTTGTGGATTCAATTCGTTCATCTACTTGATTGATAACTTATTTGTGTATGTTGATTGAGAGTGCACGCTTAGTTTTCATGCATGAATATGATGCTAGATTATGAGGGAGTTTCACCTAATAGTTACAATCTTATAATCACAAGTAGTGAAGGTCGCTTGAAAACGATCGTGTTGAATGAATTCTTGGCACTAGTTTCATGCTCATCATAGTAACGAATGCCTTGTCAACACTTATAGTTCTCATTGTGCTTCATGATTCTTGAGTGTATCTTTATTGTGCTCATCATGTAAGGAACCTTTGAGGAATGCTTTGAATTGTTGTATGCGCTTTCCCATCCAATTCATTAACTTAAGGAGAACTTGAAGGTTAATTTAAGCGTATCTAATTAACTTGGGGTGTTGAGTTTCATAATTTATTGGAAGAACAACTGAAAATCGTTTTGTTCGCAAGTGTGTCATGTGTGGAGAAGAACCTCCTAACTAGCCTTTTATCCATCCTTTTCATCCAAAAACGTTTTACAATCTGTTTTGTTTTAAAGTTTCTGTTTTGTTTTCAATTTTCGTCCAAAACAAATCCCCCTTTATTTTGAAGTCTTAGATTAGTTAGAAAGTGTTTTGATTTGTGTTTCTAAGTGTTTTGATTCAAGTTTTCACCCAAATTCGTCCAAGTTCTTGTTAGGTTCTCAAAACTGCCCAGAAAGTGGTTTGTAGGCAGTTTTGAGTCATTAGGTTGCTGTTTTGAGTTTTAGGTTTGTTTAAGTGTTTTAACCTTTAGTTTTGCATTCTTTGAGTCTAGTTTAGTGTTTTAAACTTTGTTTTTTGAGTTTTTAAGTCAGTTTCCAAGTGTTTAGCAATCCCTCCTAATCCCCGGTCTAGAACGATCCCTACTTACATACTTTACTACATTTGTCAAAAGAGGGTTTAATTTGTGTTCTTAATATATTTGGCATCAAAAACCACCCTAGCCGCACCACCCATCAACCCTAAACACTTCCATACGTCCCCCATCCATTCTACATCATTCAATAACCCAAGAAACCACCAACATCCAATCTGCCGCAAGCAAGGAAAGGGGACAGATTCACTCAATTGTTTGGCTCTTCATTCTGAGTTGTTGAACAATTTTAGGTGTATTCTATCTTATATTTCAATGTCTAATTCATGTAATCTTTGTTTTGCTTTAAGTATGATTGGCTAAATTCGTTTTGGCTAAGGGTGTATTCAAAACCATGATTATATATGTGAAATAAGTTGATTACTTTCAGTTATCGTTGCATAAGATGTGAATACAATTTGCTTAACCGTTTGATTTAGAACTTATTCTTGTATGTTGATTGAGAGTGCACGCTTAATTTGCATGCTTGAATTTGGTGCTAGGATATAAGTTTGTATCACCTAATCGTTATGAATTTATATTCGCAAGTAGTGAAGGTCGCTAGTCACGATCGTGTTAAGTAGATTCCTGGCAAGAGTATCATGCTTTTCATAGTTACGAATGCCTTGTCGATACTTATGATTTCCAAAGAACGTAATGATTCTAACTTGTATCTTTATCATGCTGTTCATATAGAGAACTTGTTAGGAATAATTTGTTTGCGATGCATATTCATCCAATTCAATGATTCTAGGGAAATCTGAAGGTTAATTTAAGCGGACCTAATTAACTTGGAGTGTCGAGGTTCACAACTTATTAAATTGATAACTGGAAATCGATTTACGTTGCATATATTTCATGTGTGGAGAAGAAACCCTTAGCTATTCCATCATCCATTGATTCATCACAATTTTGTCTTACAATCTGTTTTCTTTTTCAATCTGCCCATTTAATTATTTTCGTCCAAAATCAATCCCACCTTATTTCTTTGAGTCATATGACTAGAACTTGTCTTAGAATATGTTTGTAGGTGTTTTAGGTCATTAGAAAACCAAAATTCGTCCAATTTGTGTTAGAGTCCCAAAACTGCCCAGAAAGTGGTTTTTAGGCAATTTTGAGTGTTTGTTTGTTGTTTTGAGTCTTTTGGTTTGTTTTAGTCTTTTAGATTTTAGTTATGCATTCTTTGAGTTTAGTTTAGTATTTTAGACTTTGTTTTACAGATTTGAGTCAGTTTAGAGTGTTTTAGCAATCCCTCCTAATCCCCGGTTTAAGAACGATCCCTACTTATCCATACTACAATTGTCAACAAGAGGGTTAATTTGTGTGTTTAGTTATTTTACGCATCAATTCACTTAATTTTGTCTAAGAATCTATTTACATTGTTCTTACTTTGTTTTACTTATTTTCGTCCAAAATCAACCCCACCTTATTTCTTTGAGTCATATTAATTACAATTTGTCTTAGAATATGTTTTTAAGTGTTTTAGGTCATTAGAAAACCAAATTTCGTCCAAGTTTGTGTTAAAGTCCCAAAACTGCCTGGAAAGTGTTTTTAAGGCAGTTTTGAGTGTTTTTGTGATGTTTTGAGTCTTTTGGTTTGTTTTAGTGTTTTAGAGTTTAGTTTTGCATTCTTTGAGTCTAGTTTAGTGTTTTAAACGTTGTTTTACATTTTTGAGTCAGTTTAGAGTGTTTTAGCAATCCCTCCTAATCCCCGGTTTAAGAACGATCCCTACTTATCCATAGTACAATTGTTGATAGGAGCATATTTATGCGACTTAATTGGCTTGTTCTCGTGCGTTTATGTTGTGTTTCCTTAGTTATTTTAGTGTTTTAAGTCATTTTCGTATGTTTGTAGGTCTTAATAACAACGTTGGCAAGAAAAGTGCATTTTGGTGCATTTTGGATCAATATTGGGCTGAAATGGATTGCATGCATGAGGATGGACGTTTTGGGCATATGTGTGTGCAAGTGTGTGTGTGCAAATGCAAGGGGAAACAATGACAACTCATACACATGCAAACTCACGGCTAGAGAGTGAGAAAACACATGCAAAGACACCCACATGCAAAGTGAAAGAAAGGCACGGCAATGGGAAGGAATTGTGTTTGTTTTGTGACTGAAATGATGTGTGTGCAAGTGTAACAACTAGGATGAAACATGGCAGCACACACATGCAAAGAGGAGCTGGAATCATCCTTCACACAAATGCAGCAACAACCCCTCATTATTACACAACATTTCTACCACAAAACACATGCAAAGACACCCACATGTAAAGTGAAGAAAGGCACGGCAAAAGGGGAAGGAATTGTGCTTGTTTTGTGGCTGAAATGATGCAAAGAACATGTGTGTGTGCAAGTGTAACAACTAGGATGATAACATGGCAGCAAACACATGGCAAAGAAAAGAACATGGCAGCAAACACATGGAGCACACGGCATGGGCAGAAAATGTAGGTGTTTGGTGGTTGAAATGATGAAGCATGTGTGTGTAAAGGTAAAGGAAAACATGGCAGAAAATGTGTGTGTTTTATGGTTGAAATGATGAAGCATGTGTGTGTAAATGTAAAGGGGAAACATGACAACACACACCCACACAAGCTGCACATGCAAAGGAAATGGAGTGGTCCTCTCTCAAAGCCTATAAATACCACCTCCCATATTCATCAAGACACACAGATTGGATCCTTGCTCTTTGGCCGCAACTTTCAAACACCATTCTCTCCAAATTCAGCCAAAAATCACCCCTAGCCACACCACCCATCAACCCTAAACCTTTCCATACCATTCCCCATCCATTCTACACCATAAAAACCACCCAAAACCTGTCCAAAACCTCTAGTGCCAAAGCTTGCAAGGAAGGAGAAAGAAAAAGAAACGTAGTGCCGTGCCTATGCCCAAGCCTTGGGAGTGTTGGAGCGTTTCTAGGTGTAATCTTTCTTTTGTTTTCAATGTTTAAGTTTAATAATCTTTGTGTTGCGATTATGAGGAACTAAACCCCTCTTAGTTAGGGGGTGATTCGAAACTATGTTCATGCTTGCAATATGATTTGATTACATCCAGTTGTGATTCATAAGTTGTGAATTCAATTTACTTACCCGTTCGTATAAAAACTGATTTATGTATGTTGGTTGAGAGTGCACGCTTAATTTTCATGCATGAATTTGACGCTAGAATATAAGGGAGTTTCACCTAATCGTTATGAACTTATATTCACAAGTAGTGAAGGTTGCTAGTCACAATCACGTTAAGTAAATTCTTGGCATAAGTTTTATGCAAATCATAGTAACGAGTGCCTCGTCAATGCTTATGTTTTTCATAGAACTTAATGATTCTTGCTTGTATCTCTATTATGCAATTCATGTAGGGAACTTGTAGGGAATGTTTTGGGTTGTCGTATGCAATCATCCAACCCAATAACTTGTGGAAAAACTGAGGGTTAATTAGTGCAATTCACGGTTAATTCGGGGCGTTGAGTATTCATAGCTTATCGAAAAGCAACTGGAAATCGTTTTGTATGCAAGTGTGACACGTGTGTAGAAGAACCTCCTAGCTAGCCTTCCATCCATAAGTTTCATTCAAATTCATTTACAATCTGTTTTGTTTTACAAAGTTTGTTTTGTTTTCAAATTCGTCAAAACCAAATCCCCCTTTATTTTAAAGTGTTAGATCAGTTACAAATCCATTTAGTTTGTGTTTTTAAGTGTTTTGATTCAAGTTGTAACCCAATTTCGTCCAAATTTGTGTTTGTGCTCTAAACTGCCCAGAAAGTGTTTTTAAGGCAGTTTTGAGTCTTTTGGTTGCTGTTTTGAGTCTTTTGCATTCTTTGAGTCTATTTTTGTGTTTTAAACTTTGTTTTTACGTTTCTAAGTCAGTTTTCAAGTGTTTAGCAATCCCTCCTAATCCCCGGTTCAGAACGATCCCTACTTACATACTTTACTACATTTGATAAAAAGAGGGTTTAATTTGTGTGTTAAGTTAATTTTCGCATCAATTGTCAACAAGAGGGTTAATTTGTGTGTTTAGTTATTTTACGCATCAAATTTTGGCACCGTTGCCGGGATTAGCAACTTTGCTAATCCCTCGTTATTTCTTTTTTTTTTTCGTTATTTTTCTATCTTAGTTGCTGATTTGTTTTGTTTCTTTGTTTTTAGGTACTAGTGCATGACTCGAAGTTCCCAACCTGTTCGTGAGCATATTTTGGACTTTGACGACGATTTTTAGAGAACTTTGAGAAGGAGGAACCAACAAGAGTCTAACCCACCTAGCCCGGAACCTGACCTTGAAGAAAAAGTTCCAGAAGAGGAGGAGGAACCCACGGCACAAGTGGGTAGAGAAGTGCAAGGCATGGCCATGGACAACCGTACACTCAAGGAGCTTTCCGCCTCGGGATTGGATAATGCCGCACCCTTGTGTATCCAATATCCCACAGTTGCTCAAGGTAAAACCGAAGAGTTTGAGTTAAAGTCAAGTTTGCTCCACCACATTCCAAAGTTCCATGGGCTGTCCATGGAGGACCCTAACAAGCATTTGAAAGAGTTTGAGGTGGTTTTCTCAAGTATGACTCCGGTTAACGTCGACGGAAGTATTTTGAAGATGAAGGCT
Organism: Malus x robusta; assembly: GCA_963082935.1. Taxonomy (NCBI): domain Eukaryota; kingdom Viridiplantae; phylum Streptophyta; class Magnoliopsida; order Rosales; family Rosaceae; genus Malus; species Malus x robusta. The sequence continues at coordinate 17,293,709 of OY720340.1, read as the reverse complement.
TTTCCATTCTCTTTGATGGACAAAGCCAAGGATTGGTTATATGAATTGGCTCCCGGAACAGTCACGTCTTGGGAGAGTATGAAGAGGGCATTTTTGGAGAAGTTCTTCCCAACTTCTCGAATCATCCTTCTTCGTAAAAAGATAAGTGGTATTCAACAAGAGGAAGGTGAGTCTTTTTCCACTTATCATGAACGTTTTAAATCACTTGTTGCTTCTTGTCCACATCATCAGATGAAGGAGGAACTACTTCTACAATAATTTTACGAGGGGCTCCTACCACTTGAACTTCAAATGCTCGATGCTTCGGCGGGTGGAGCATTGGTGGACAAAACACCCATGGCTGCCAAGATCTTGATTGCTAATCGAGCGTTGAACGCTCAACAATACGAGGGCGTAGGCCAAAGAGGACCCCCACGGCAATAACTGCATGAGGTAAGTTCCACATCCAATATTCAATCTCAATTAGCTAATCTTACTTCCATTGTTTCTCAGATGGCCGAAGGAATGAAAATTCAAGGACCAATGGTGTGTAGCGTATGTTCTATCCAAGGACATGCCTCCAAAAAGTGTCCTCAACTCATTGAGAATGGTGGATGGGAGAGCGCTAATGCCATTGGGTTTCAAAGCCAAAATCAACCAAGAAACGATCCATATTCCAATACCTACAATCCCGGTTGGAGAGACCACCCAAATTTCAAGTGGAGGGAGCCACAACCAACCCAATCACATGGAGGCTTTAGGCAACAACCCCCGGGCTTCTACACCAAACCATACGCACCCCCTCAAGTCCAACCACAATCTGCCCCAAATACTTCAGGTATGTCTCTAGATAATGATGCACTTCTTAAGATACTAACCAAGTTATCTCAGAGGCAAGACGATCACACCCAAGCAATGCAAAACCAAAACAAAAGGGTGGATCACTTGGAGAAACAAATTGGGCAGATTGCAGATTTTGTAGGGAAGTTTCGAGACCAAGGCCAACTTCCTAGTTCTACCATTCCAAATCCGAAGGGAGGGTTCGAAAGTGCAAAAGCCATATTGTTGAGAAGTGGAAAAGAAGTTGGGGCAGGTTCTAAACCATACACATCAGGTCTCAAAGAGGATAAAAACTTGCAATTTGAAGAGGAAGAAGCAAGCCCACCCATGGCAAAGGTGGACACACCTTTGCTGCAAGCCTCCATAGCTCCAAATCTGTCCAATTCATCCAATAAGGGTAAGAATGTGTCAAATTCAGTTCCTACTAATGTTTTTCCTTCGAATGTTCCTTTTCCTAGTAGGTTTATGCAAACAAAGAAGGAAGAAGCTGAAAAGGACATCCTTGAGACACTTAGGAAAGTTCAAGTTAACATACCCCTTTTGGATGCAATCAAGCAAGTCCCGAGATACGCCAAGTTTTTAAAGGAATTGTGCACCACTAGGAAGAGGATGTCGACCAAGGAGGTTGTCAAGGTAGGTGAAAATGTATCCGCCATCTTGCAACGCAAACTACCCCCCAAATGCAAAGATCCGGGTAGTTTTACAATTCCTTGTGTCATTGGAAACACTCGCTTTGAATCTGCCATGTTAGATTTAGGTGCTTCTATAAATGTTATGCCATACTCAATTTATGCATCTATGAATTTAGGAGTGTTGAAAAATGATGGTGTAATCATACAATTGGCCGATAGATCTAACGCCTATCCAAAGGGAGTTTTGGAAGATGTTCTTGTGCAGGTAAATCACTTAATCTTTCTAGCTGATTTCTATGTTCTCGAAATGGATGAATCGGACCATACCCTTTCATTGCCCATCCTCCTTGGAAGGCCATTCATGAAGACGGCCCGGACTAAAATTGACGTGTTTAATGGAACTTTGTCCATGGAATTTGATGGGGAAGTTGTTAATTTCAATCTTTCAGATTCTATTAAGTACCCTAGTGAGGACCATTCATGTTTCTCTATTGATATAATTGACTCTTTGGCGCAGGGATATCTTGAAGATTTGAATGACGATGTGCTTGAAAAAGTCATTACAAGAGGCATGGAACTCAAAACCATGGATGGAGACCCTATGCATACCCACGGGACACATGAATCATTCCATGCCGTGGCTTCTAGTGAGAAATTCATTGAGTTGGTTGCTGCCCTTGAGTCATTACCTAAGCATGGTGGTAAGTCTCCTAACTTCGATTCCATTCCCATTTCGACTAACAAGTTGCTTCCGTCAATAATCCAGGCACCTGTCGTTGAACTCAAACCATTACCAAGCCATTTGAAGTACATTTTCTTGGGAGAAAACGAGACCCTACCTGCCATCATTTCCTTATCCCTCACGGCACAAGAAGAGGAGAAACTAGTGCGTGTGTTGAAGGAGTTCAAATCTGTCCTACAACATCCATGCATCACATATTTCTTGAGGAGGGGGCCAAACCAACTAGAGAGGCTCAACGCCGTCTCAACCCTCCAATGATGGAAGTTGTGAAAAAGGAGATAATCAAGCTCCTTGATTGTGGAGTGATCTATCCTATCTCCGATAGCCGTTGGGTTTCACCTATTCAATGCGTGCCTAAGAAATCTGGAGTAACAGTTGTAGAGAATGCGGAGAATGAGCTTGTACTCACACGAATCCAAACCGGCTAGCGAGTATGCATTGATTATAGGAAACTAAACGCCACCACAAGGAAGGATCATTTCCCATTGCCGTTCCTAGATCAAATGCTTGAAAGGTTAGCGGGTCATTCCTTTTATTGTTTTCTTGATGGATACTCTGGTTATAATCAAATTGTCATTGCCCTGGATGATCAAGAAAAGACCACTTTTACTTGTCCCTTTGGAACATTTGCATATCGACGCATGCCATTCGGTTTGTGCAATGCTCCTGCCACGTTTCAAAGGTGTATGGTTAGCATATTTTCTGATTATGTTGAAAGGATTATTGAGATATTCATGGATGATTTTAGTGTGTTTGGTAGTTCATTTGATAATTGCTTAGATAATCTCACTTTAATCTTGAAACATTGTGTTGAAACAAACCTTGTGTTAAACTGGGAGAAATGCCATTTTATGGTTAAACAAGGTATTGTTTTGGGTCATATAATCTTAGAAAAAGGAATTGAAGTTGATAAATCTAAAATAGATCTTGTACGCTACTTACCCTTTCCAACTTCGGTGTGTTCCTTCTTTTTTTGGTCATGCAGGATTCTATCGACGATTTATAAAGGACTTTTCCAAGATTGCACAACCTCTATGCCATCTCCTACAAAAGGAAGTATCGTTTGAGTTCAATGAGGCGTGTGAGCGAGCATTCAACCATCTCAAGGACCTACTCACTTCGGCACCAATCATCACTCCACCAGATTAGAGCACTCCCTTTAAGCTCATGTGTGATGCATCAGATTATGCAATTGGGGCTGTTTTGGGTCAAAGGAAAAACAAGCTGCCATATGTTATTTATTATGCTTCTCGTACTTTAAATGATGCACAATTAAATTATTTCACAATTGAGAAAGAGTTCTTGGCTGTTTTCTTTGCATTAGATAAGTTTAGATCGTATTTAATTGGCTCTAAAGTCATTGTCTTCACTGACCATGCATCCTTGAAGTACTTGTTCACAAAGAAAGAAGCTAAACCTCGACTCATTCGTTGGATGCTCCTACTTCAAGAGTTCGATATTGAGATTCGTGACAATAAGGGAAGTGAGAACGTGGTGGCTGACCACCTAAGCCGCATGGTGCATAATGAGGAGTCCCTACCCATTGTCGAGACATTCCCCGATGAACAATTGCTGTCCATAAAGGTTAGTGAGTCTTGGTATGCCGATTTGGTGAACTTTTTGGTGTCAAAACAAATTCCAAGCACTTTCACTAGGCACCAACATGATAAACTTAGGCATGATGCACGGTTTTATGTGTGGGATGATCCATATTTGTAGAAATTTTGCCCGGATCAGATTGTACGTCGATGTGTGCATGATTCTGAATTTCGTTCAATTTCTAAGTTTTTGTCACACATATGCATGTGGTGGTCACTTTGGCACACAAAGAACAGCACTTAAGGTGTTACAATATGGGTTCTATTGGCCTAGTATCTTTAAGGATGCTATAACTTTTTGCTTAACATAGGTGCTAGGGATCAAATGCCGCAAGTTTCTATCCTTAATGTTGAAATTTTTGATGTTTGGGGAATTGATTTTATGGGTCCCTTTCCTTCCTCGTATGGTTTCATGTATATTTTGCTTGCGGTTGATTATGTGTCGAAGTGGGTGGAAGCTAAAGCCACCCGGACTAATGACTCTAAAGTGGTTGTAGATTTTATTAGAACTAACATTTTTGCAAGGTTTGGCATGCCACGTGTCATCATAAGTGATGGAGGATCGCACTTTTGCAACCGGACCATAGAGGCGTTATTGAGGAAATACAATGTCAACCATAGGGTTTCTACACCTTACCATCCTCAAACGAATGACCAAGCCGAGGTTTCCAACCGTGAGATCAAACAAATTCTAGAGAAGACCGTCGGGCCTACAAGGAAGGATTGGAGCTTACGGTTAGATGATGCACTTTAGGCATATCGTACGGCGTACAAGACACCCATTGGAATGTCCCCATTTCGGCTCATCTATGGCAAGCCGTGCCATCTCCCCGTTGAATTGGAGCACAAAGCTCATTGGGCCATCAAGAAGTTCAATATGGACCTAAATGCCACAGGGAGTCATAGGAAGTTGCAACTAAATGAACTTGATGCGATAAGGCATGAAGCGTACGAGAATGCTAGCATTTACAAGGAGAAGACCAAAGTTTTCCATGATAAGATGATTCGAGGCAAAACATTCTCCGTAGGGCAGAAAGTGCTATTGTTCAATTCGCGTCTACGGTTATTTCCCGGTAAGTTACGTTCTAAGTGGATTGGACCGTTTGTTATTACTAATGTTTTTGTTCATGGTGCAGTCCAGATCCAAAGCTTGAAAACGGGACATGAATTCAAGGTGAATGGGCATCGATTGAAGCCCTATTATGAGCATTTTGAGGAGCAAGCCGTGGAAGACATTCCCTTGCATGCCGTGGGCTCCAATGGGGAGTAATTGCGTTCTTCGTCCGGCTACACGACGTTAAAGCAAGCGCTTCTTGGGAGGCAACCCATGTATTCAAATAAGGAAGATCTATGAATCGCTTCCCAATCGGTTTTGCGTTTCTAAAAACCTTCCATTTACTACGTTTTTTTTTACTTTGTTTGTCATTTTTAGTTGTTGCTTGTTTGATTTCTTTTGGTGTGGATTTTTGGTAAACAAGATGCTTTTTCATTGATTTTTGTAGAAAAGGAACATTAAGCAGAAAATTACAAGAGGGAGCCTTCACAAAGGCTGCTTAGGAGAAGTCTCAGTAGTCGGAGGAGCCTCAGCAGTCGGCGGGGCCACAGAAGGAGGAGGTATCGGAGGTTGATCATTTGGAGCTTCACTACGCGGTACAGCCCCAGAAGACGAAGGATCTTATCCAAAACCTCATCCATAACCTTATCTTAGCTTATCTTATCCAAACAAACCTTATCCTATCCTATCTTATCCTAATCCTAAACTATCCACATTTCAGCCACTTAGGAGGGTTTCTAACTAGATTAGGATGCTTAAAATGGGATTTCTAGAAGACCTAATCCTTTCCTACAAAAATGGAGCCTAGAACCTTTCTAGAAGACCTTTGCCTTGCATTGCAAATCAGCCATTTTCCCTCCACTTTATGCCGTGAGTTTTTACCCAATTCCCTTGGGATTTTGGTTTCTAGAAGCCCTTATCCCTTCCTAGATAAGTGCCGCACCTTATCCTCCCATTCCCTTTTGATTTCTGATTTCTTTTCCTTCAAGGATTGTGTTTTATTTTCCTATGCAACTTAGGCCTTTAAAACCTTGTCCTTTGCTACCTAGGAGATGAGATTTTCAGCCTATAAATACAAGCCCTTGCCGCACCCTTTCACTCACCACCCTCTACCAGATTTTCACTATACCATTCACCCAAACATACCTCATTGTGCCGTGAGTTTGCAAGGAGAAGAAGGAAGGACTCTTGGAGCCGTGCATGCCATTCAAGACGTTGGATTGTTGGAGCGTTTCTAGGTGTTTTCTATCTTTATGTCAATGTTTAAATTTATTTATCTTTGTTTATTTGCGAACATGAGGAACTAATTTCTTTATAGTTAGAAGGGAATTCAAAGCCATGATCATATGTTTTTGGTGTGAAAATTTTGTTAACACACAAATTAAACCCTATTTGTGACAATTGTAGTAACGATGTAAGTAGGGATCGTTCTAACCGGGGATTAACTAGGGGTACTAATCACTTGAAAAACTGAATTAGAAACGTAAAAACAAAGTTTAGAACACTAGATTAGACTCAAAGAATGTAAAATTAAAAGTTAAAACACCAAAACAAAGCAAAGGAACCAAAACAGCAAATAAACTCTCAAAACTGCCTTAAAAGCACAATCTGGGCAGTTTTGAGTACTAACACAAATTTGGACGAATTTTGGTTTCCTAATGACCTAAAACACCTAAAAACATATTCTAAGACAAGTTCTAAGTAAAATGACTCAAAGAAATAAGGTGGGATTCGATTTGGACGAAAATAACTAAATGGGCAGATTGTAATTTAAAACAGATTGTAAACTAAATGTGATGAATCAATGGGTGATGGAATGGCTAAAGGGTTCTTCTCCACACATGAAATTTATGCAACGTAAATCGATTTCCAGTTATCAATTCAATAAGTTATGAACCTCGACACTCCAAGTTAATTAGGTTCGCTTAAACTAACTTTCAGATTTCCCTAGAATCATTGAATTGGATGAATATGCATCGCAAACAAATTATTCCTAACAAGTTCTCTATATGAACAGCATGATAAAGATACAAGTTAGAATCATTACGTTCTTTGGAAATCATAAGCATCGACAAGGCATTCGTAACTATGAAAAGCATGAAACTCTTGCCAGGAATCTACTTAACACGATCGTGACTAGCGACCTTCACTACTTGCGAATATAAATTCATAACGATTAGGTGAGACAAACTTATATCCTAGCACCAAATTCAAGCATGCAAATTAAGCGTGCACTCTCAATCAACATACAAGAATAAGTTATAAATCAAACGGTTAAGCAAATTGTATTCACGACTTATGAAACGATAACTGGAAGTAATCAACTTATTTCACATAAATAAACATGGTTTCGAATACACCCTTCGCCAAAACGAATTTAGCCAATCATACTTAAAACAAAACAAAGATTACATGAATTAGACATTGAAATATAAGATAGAAAACACCTAAAAACGTTCAACAACTCAGATTGAAGTGCCAAACAATTTGTAGAGAATCTGTCCTCCTTGTTTCTTGCGGCAGATTGTATGGTGATGCTTCTTGGATTGTTTTGATGACGTAGAATGGATTATGGAGGGTGTAGGGGCACGGCAAGGCTTGGGGATGGTGTATGGGTGTTGTGTGGAAGGTGTGGAGATGAAGAATGGTGGTAGAAATCGGCTGGAATGAAGGAGAGGTGCGGCAAGGTGGGAAATAGGGTTTTGGACGAATTTCTGAATATGGAGAGGGTGGTGTTCGGCCAAGGGAGGTAAAACACATATATATAGGCAGCCAAACCCTAAAGAAATCAGGTTAGACAAATGGGCTAGGGTTTGGTGCGGCTAGGGTTAGGAAATCCACCAAAAACTAGGGTTTCATGTGATCAGGTTTTTTTCATGTGAACAAGGCCTAGGTGCGGCTGATTAAGTGGGCTAGGGTTAGGGTTAGGTGCGGCATAGGTCCAAGAGGCAAAGATGGGTCATCCAAAAGCCCAAAGCCGAGAATAGAAACTCTCGAAATTGGAAACCTCCAAGAATAGAAACTTCCAACTTTAGAAACTTTGGTTTCCAATTCCGAATTCTTAGTTCATCACTTTCATTTCTTCATTCTTAAGCTTCTTTGACCTTCAAACTCGTCCATTCCTCGTGCTCCATTTGCATACACCACATTCCAGCTCACTTTTTGCTCCAAAAGCTCCAAATTGCACCATTTCGTGTAATATGTCCTTTAACCCTGAAAACACATGAAAGTAGCTTAAAAAGACTACTTTGATGAAGAAAACATAACAAAAATGCATAAGAACTAGCTAACTAAGGCGCATAAATATGCTCCTATCAGTTTTACATGACTTGATTTCTTCCAATTATGATTTCATAAATCGTGAATGTGGTTTACTTATCTATTTGATTGATAACATGTTTATGTATGTTGATTGAGGGTCGACACTTAGTTTGCATGCATGAATTTGGTGCTAGAGTATAAGGGAATTTCACCTAATCGTTATTAACTTATATTCATAAGTAGTAAAAGTCGTTAGTCACGATTGTGTTAAGTAAATCCTAGGCAAGAGTAACATGCGTATCTCATAGTTATGAATGCCTCGTCAATGCTTATGATTTCCATTGAACTTAATGATCTTTGATATGTGTCTCTATCATGCGTATTCCATAGTTAGGGTCCTTGACAAGAATAATTTGGTTGTAATGCGTATTCCATTCAATTCAATGAATCTAGGGAAATCTGAGAATTAATTGGTGCAATCTAGTTAATTTGGGGCATTGTCATTCATGGTTTGTTGAAAGAGTAATTGGAAATCGAGTCGTATGCATATGTTTCATGTGTGGAGAAGGAACCTTCTAACTAGCCTTTTACCATCTTAATTTACCTAAAATCGTTTTTGTCAAGTTAGTGTACAAAGTTTTGTTTTGTTTTTAAATTCGTCCAAAATCAATCCCCCTTTACTTGGTTGAGTCATAGTAGTTAGAAATCACTTTAGTTTGTGTTTTTAAGTGTCTTAGGTCAAGTTAAAACCAATTTTCGTCCAAGTTTGTGTCTAGTGTTCAAAACTGCCCAGATTGTGGGTTTAAGGCAGTTTTGAGTGTTTCTGGACTGTTTTGAGTCTTTTGGTTTGTTTTGGTGTTTTAAAGTTTAGTTTTGCATTCTTTGAGTCTAGTTTAGTATTTTAAACTTGTTTTTACGTATTTGAGTCAGTTTTCAAGTGATTTTGCAATCCCTCCTAATCCCCAGTTTAGAACGATCCCTACTTACATACTTTGCTACAATTGATAAAAAGAGGGTTAATTTGAGTCCAGATTTTTACTTTGTTTTGGTTTCTTGTTTTTAGGTACTAGTTTATGACTCGGAGCTCTCATCCGGTTCGTGAACACATCTTGGACTTTGACGACGATTTTGAACGAGAGTTGAGACGAAAGAGGAAGAATCCAGAACCTAGTGAATCAAGTTCAAATTCAGAAGCCGAAGTTGAGATTGAGGAAGAGGAACCCACGGCACAAGTGGGTGAATTTGAGACAGTCATGGCACAAGACAATCGTACAATCAAGGAGCTCTCGGCTTCGGGATTGGACAATGCCGCACCCCTATGTATTCAATATCCGGCGGCTGCCCAAGGAAAGACCGAGGAATTCGAGTTAAAGTCAAGTTTGCTACACCATATTCCGAAGTACCATGGGTTGTCCATGGAGGATCCTAACAAGCATTTGAAACAATTCGAGGTGGTGTGTTCAAGCATGACTCCAATCAATGTCGACGGGAGTATATTGAAGATGAAGGCCTTTCCCTTTTCTCTCATGGAAAAGGCGAAAGATTGGTTGTATGAATTAGCACCCGGAACGGTCACATATTGGGAGAGCATGAAACGAGCTTTCTTGGAGAAGTTTTTCCCAACTTCTCGAGTCATCCTCCTACGAAAAAGAATAAGTGGAATTCAACAAGAAGAAGGTGAGTCTTTTCCTACATATTATGAACGTTTTAAATCACTTGTTGCTTCTTGTCCACAGCATCAAATGAAGGAGGAGCTTCTGCTACAATACTTCTACGAGGGACTTCTACCAATCGAACGACAAATGCTAGATGCTTCGGCGGAAGGAGCTTTGGTGGACAAGACTCCCACGGCAGCAAAGACTTTGAATGCTAATCGAGCGTTGAACGCTCAACAATATGAAGGTGTTGGACAAAGAGGCACCCCACGGCAACACCAAGTGAATGAGGTAAGTGCCATAACCGAACTTCAAAATCAAATGGCTAACCTTACTACGTTGCTCTCTCAGGTTGTGGAAGGGCCAAAAGTTCAAAATGTAAGTGCGTGTGGCGTATGTTCCATGCAAGGACACCCTACGGACACATGCCCCTAATTGATCGAGAACGGAGGGTGGGAGACCCTCAATGCCATGGGCTTTGGGCAGCAATACCAACAAAGGAATGATCCCTTTTCTAACAACTACAATCCCGGTTGGCGTGATCATACGAATTTCAAATGGAGGGAACCCTAACAAGGCCAACAACAAAGCACATTTCGGCAACAACCCCCGGGTTTCTATCAAAAGCCATTCGCACCAAATCAAACTCAAATACAACCTGCTCCAACAAATTCAGGTACGTCCTTGGATAATGATACAATTCTTAAATTACTCAACACTTTGTCTCAGGGGCAAGAGAATCAAACCACAGCATTGCAAAGCCAAGCTAAAAGGGTGGATCACTTGGAAAAACAAATTGGGCAAATTGCGGAGTTTGTAGGACAGTTTCGAGACCAAGGAAGACTCCCTAGTTCAACCGTTGCAAATCCAAAGGGGGGGGTTCGAAACCGCCAAAGCAATTACATTGAGGAGTGGCAAACAAGTTGGAACCGAACCCCAAGCATCCAATTCAAGTCAAAAAGAGGATGAAAAGCTACTGTTTGAGGAAGAAACCAAACCTCAACCACGGCAAGGATGGAACACCCTTTGCCGCAGCCTTCGTGCAATTCCAAACCATATAATTCGGCCAAGGTAAGCTCAAATCCGAATTCTTCTAGTTCTATTCCATTAAACGTGCCTTTTCCTAGCAGGTTGAAGCAATCCAAAAAGGAGGAGAACGAGAAAGACATTTTGGAGACGTTTCGGAAAGTGCAAGTCAATATACCTCTTCTTGACGCCATTAAGCAAGTACCAAGGTACGCCAAGTTTTTGAAGGAACTATGCACAACAAGAAGGAGAATTTCGAACAAAGAGGTGGTCCAGGTAAGTGAGAATGTTTCCGCTGTTTTGCAAAGAAAACTACCCCCTAAATGCAAAGATCCAGGTAGTTTTACAATTCCATGTGTTATAGGCAATACTAAATTTGAACATGCTATGTTAGATCTAGGAGCTTCAATTAACGTCATGTCATACTCAATATATGCATCCACGAACTTAGGAGAACTTAAAAACGATGGTGTTATAATTCAATTAGTCGATCGTTCTAATGCATATCCGAAAGGAGTTTTGGAAGATGTGTTGGTGCAGGTGGATAACTTGATATTTCCAGCGGATTTCTATGTTTTAGAGATGGAGGACTCACCAAATATCACCCCATTGCCGATTCTACTTGGGAGGGCCTCCATGAAAACAGCACGTGATGCGAAATAGATAAGCACACAAATTAAACCCTCTTTTTGTCAAATTGTAGCAAAGATGTAAGTAGTGATCGTTCTAGACCGGGGATTAGGAGGGATTGCTAAACACTTGGAAACTGACTTAAAAACTCAAAAACAACGTTTAAAACACTAAACTAGACTCAAAGAATGCAAAACTAAAGGTTAAAACACTTAAACAAACCTAAAACTCAAAACAGCAACCTAATGACTCAAAACTGCCTAAAAACCACTTTCTGGGCAGTTTTGAGAACCTGATAGGAGCATATTTATGCGCCTTAGTTAGCTAGTTCTTATGCATTTTCATTATGTTTTCTTCATTAAAGTAGACTTTTAAGCTACTTTCATGTGTTTTCAGGTGTAAATGACATATTACATGAAATGATGCAATTTGGAGCTTTTGGAGCAAAAAGTGAGCTTGGATTGAAAAGGACATGCTTGGAACACAAGGTTGGGATGGAATTGAAGAGTTGAAGATTTGAGGTCTCCTACTTGAAGTAGGAAAGCTAAGCCTAAAAGTTTCCATTTTGGGTTGATCTTTCCTAAATCGGAATTGGCAACCAAAGTTTCTAAAGTTGGAAGTTTCTATTCTTGGAGGTTTCCATTTTCGTGAGTTGCTATTCTCGGCTTTGGGCTTTTGGATGACCCATCCTTACCTTTTGGACCTATGCCGCACCTAAACCCTAACCCTAGCCCACCTAATCAGCCACACCTAGGCCTTGTTCACATGCAAAAATCTGATTAGAAACCCTAAGCCCATGCCGCACCTTTCCATCCTAGAAGCCTTATTTTACAAACCTAAACCCTAGCCCATTGACAAATCTGATCTCCCCAAGCCTATGCCGCACCTAGGGTTTTAAATACCTGATTTCCTTGCCTTGCAAGGTGTTCTAGAAGCCTTAACCCTAGCCCACTAAACCAGCCGAACCCTAGGCCTTTTCCCATACAAAATCTGATTGTTTTAACCTATTTTCTGTGGATTTGGGCTTCTAGAAACCCTAATCTGATTGCTAGGGTTTTTAAGTGCCTATATATACTCCTTTAAAGCTTTTGGCCGAACTTACCACCTCCCAGATCATCCATTCACTCCAGAAATTCGTCCAAATATATTCAGCCCCCTTGCAGCAACTTTCCTCCACCAATCTGCCATCTTTTCACACCTTGCCGCAACCCCCATGTCCCCTAAACACTACCATATCATTCCTTACCTACACAACCATCTAAATAACCCCTAGAACCTGTCCTATTCCTTGTGCCGCAGCCAAGAGGAGGAGAAAAAGCTTGGGATGTTCATGCCATTCAATTGAGGATTGCTGGAACGTTTTAGGTGTTGTCTTTCCTTTGAATTCCATGTTTAATTTTGATATTCTTTGTGTTGTGAGTATGAGGAACTAAACCCCCTTGGTTGGGGGGTGATTCGAAACCATGTACATGCTTGCAATTTGATTCGATTACATTCAGTTGTTATTTCATAAGTTATGGATTCAATTCGTTCATCTATTTGATTGATAACTTATTTGTGTATGTTGATTGAGAGTGCACGCTTAGTTTTCATGCATGAATATGATGCTAGATTATGAGGGAGTTTCACCTAATAGTTACAATCTTATAATCACAAGTAGTGAAGGTCGCTTGAAAACGATCGCGTTGAATGAATTCTTAGCATAAGTTTCATGCAATTCATAGTAACAAATGCTTCGTCAATGCTTATGTTTTTCATAGAACGTAATGATTCTTGCTTGTATCTCTATTATGCAATTCATGTAGGGAACTTGTAGGGAATGTTTTGGGTTGTCGTATGCAATCATCCAACTTAATAACTTGTGGAAAAACTGAGGGTTAATTAGTGCAATTCACGGTTAACTTGGGGCGTTGAGTATTCATAGTTTATCGGAAGAACAACTGAAAATCGTTTTGTTTGCAAGTGTGACATGTGTGGAGAAGAACCTCCAAACTAGCCTTTTAACCATCTATTTCACCAAAATCGTTTTTTACAATCTGTGTTAATTAAAGTTTCTGTTTTGTTTTCAATTTTCGTCCAAAACAAATCCCCCTTTATTTTGAAGTCTTAGATTAGTTAGAAAGTGTTTTGATTTGTGTTTCTAGGTGTTTTGATTCAAGTTTTAATCAAATTTCGTCCAAATTAGTGTAGGTGCTCAAAACTGCCCAGAAAGTAGTTTTTAGGCAGTTTTGAGCCTTCTAGTTGCTGTTTTGGTTTTTAGGTTTGTTTAAGTGTTTTAACCTTTACTATTGCATTCTTTGAGTTTAGTTTAGTGTTTTAAACTTTGTTTTTGAGTTTTTAAGTCAGTTTCCAAGTGTTTAGCAATCCCTCCTAATCCCCGGTTTATAACGATCCCTACTTACATCTTTACTACAATTTGACAAAAAGAGGGTTTAATTTGAGTGCTAGTTAATATCATACCAGAACCTAACAAGAACTTGAACGAAATTGGGTGAAAACTTGAATCAAAACACTTAGAAACACAAATCAAAACACTTTCTAACTAATCTAAGACTTCAAAATAAAGGGGGATTTGTTTTGGACGAAAATTGAAAAGAAAACAGAAACTTAAAATTAAACAGATTGTAAAACGTTTTTAGGTGAAAAGGATGGATAAAAGGCTAGTTAGGAGGTTCTTGTCCACACATGTCATACTTGCAAACAAAACGATTTTCAGTTGTTCTTCCGATAAACTATGAATACTCAACGCCCCAAATTAACCGTGAATTGCACTAATTAACCCTCAGTTTTTCCACAAGTTATTAAGTTGGATGATTGCATACGACAACCCAAAACATTCCCTACAAGTTCCCTACATGAATTGCATACTAGAGATACAAGCAAGAATCATTACGTTCTATGAAAAACATAAGCATTGACGAAGCATTCGTTACTATGAATTGCATGAAACTTATGCTAAGAATTCATTCAACGCGATCGTTTTCAAGCGATCTTCACTACTTGTGATTATAAGATTGTAACTATTAGGTGAAACTCCCTCATAATCTAGCATCATATTCATGCATGAAAACTAAGCGTGCACTCTCAATCAACATACACAAATAAGTTATCAATCAAATAGATGAACGAATTGAATCCACAACTTATGAAATAACAACTGAATGTAATCGAATAAAATTGCAAGCATGTACATGGTTTCGAATTACCCCCCAACTAAGGGGGTTTAGTTCCTCATACTCACAACATAAAGTTTATTGAATTGAAACATCGAAGACATAAGAAAGATTACACCTAAAACGCCCAAGAATTCCACTTTGAATTTCTGCACGTCAAGCTCCTCTTCTTCTTGTCCTTGCTGCGGCAGAGATGGTTAAGGGGACTTTTGGATGTGATTTCGGTTTAGGAAGGGAATTAGGATGGTATGGTGGTGCGGCAAAGGGTAAGGATGGTGTATGGAAGTGTAGAATGGTGTATGGAGGTGGATGGTGGCTGCGGCAAGGATGGGAAGTGGTTGGAATGGATGGAAGATGCGGCAAGGTGGGGAAATAGGGTTTAGACGATTTCTGATTTATGGAGAGGGAGATATGATATGCGGCAAGGTGTAAAACACATATATATAGGCACCTAAAACCCTAAATAAATCAGATTGGGCTAGGGTTAGGTGCGGCTACTTAAGTGGACTAGGGTTAGGGTTTGTAAAATAGGGCTTCTAGAATGGAAAGGTGCGGCCCAAACCCTAGGGGAGATAGATTAGGGTTTAACTTGGCAGAAATTAAGTGATTAGGCCCTAGGGTGCGGCATGGGCTTAGGGTCCACAAGGAATTAGGGTTTAGGTCATATAAAAGCCCAAAGCCAAGAATAGAAACTCACGAAAATGGAAACCTCCAAGACTAGAAACTTCCAACTTTAGAAACTTTGGTTGCCAATTCTGACTTCATTGTTCTTCACTTTCATTTCTTCATTTCTTAAGCTCCCTTGACCTTCAAACTCGTCCATTCCTCGTGCTCCATTAGCCTACACAACATTCCGGCTCAATTTTGCTCTCAAATGCTCCATTTCGCACCCTTTCATGTAATATGTCCTTTAAACCTGAAAACACATGAAAGTAGATTAAAAGACTACTTTAACGAAGAAAACATAATGAAAATGCATAAGTACTAGCTAACTAAGGCGCATAAATATGCTCCTATCAAATTCCCCCACACTTAGCTTTTGCTAGTCCTCGAGCAAAACAAACAAAATAAAGAAAACAAAACGAAACAAACTAATCAAAACAAAACCTAAACCTTCCAACGTTTGCCTCAGGGATTTCCAATGCACATGACGTATTAAAGATTGTTATCCCCACAGATTTGAGTCATTTTTACACAAGCACATACTTAATTAAAGCTACTACTCACTAGTTCATAAGTAATCAATTAAAACAATGCTTTGAATGTAGTAACATGCCTTAGAGAATTCCCTCAATTCCTTACAAGATATACACTCTATTTTCACTCAGATTTTCTAACTACACACCCTACACTAGTCATATGTGAGAAGATTGATGTAGATATGAAAACGAATGCTCACATATATGTATCACAAAGAATGCAATTTCTAGAGTTAAGAAGCATGTTTAGATATGATCTCATGAATGGAATGCTACTACTTAGATGCGAGAATCAGTGACACCATATGCTCATACCAAATTCAAACTCCACAAATTGAAACACATAACACTCAAGATAGAAGTTAAGGGTTGTAATGGGGCTTGGGGTATTGGCTAACAAGGAAAGGAAAGGGAAACCAAACGTTCTTCAAGCGATAGTAAGCAAAGCAATGAAATTGAGACTTAGAATTCACTTAGATTGCAGAAGTTAACTTTAAAACACAAGGGGAAGACTTAAACAACTCCTTAGGGCCGAATTCAATTTTTTGGACCCTTACTTCAACAAACAATACTTTGGAACTATTTTTCTCAACTTTTCAACTCTTTTTTCAAACTTCTCATACTTTTTCTTCATTTTTTTCTTTTTCCACGAATTTTTTTTCTTTTCTTTGCCGTGCCTATGGTACACAATTCCTTACGAAAAACACTTCCCCCACACTTGGTTTCTGCCAACATAGATCAAAAGGAATTCAATTCGAATCATGCTTTACTATGCTTTAAGAACAAGGGTATGGATGGTCCTAAACTAGGCTAGGTAAGGAAAACATGGGTTAACAAATAACGAAGGCTAACAAGGCTCAATGGGGTTAAAAACCTACAAAACATAATGACATAGGGCACACGGCTTTTTGGCTAAGGTGGTGGTCACTACACAACTTCATCTTGAATGTGTGTTATGCAAATCAATAACATGCTTTGAATGAAATGGGCATGAGTTCTAGCATTTGGAACTAAATGATGAAACGCCTTCTAAGTAGCAACCAAGCAAAGAATAATGAGATCATGCAACGACTTTAGAAAACAAAGAATGCACAGATTTTAACTCTCCAAATAAACGTTTAGGCTCAAGTCTCACAAGGTTGTAGCGTTAGTTTGAGTTCCTTCCTTCAAGCATGTTACAAAAACTGATTTTTTCTTTTATGATTGCATGTGAATTCATAAGTTATAACCACAACTAAGCATAACAAAGAGTAAATCAAACTTTCATCCATGTTAATCACTCTCTTTAACAGCCATGTAATTACAAACCGAATCCTCATCATTGTGTTGGAAGGTACCCTAAGACACAAACAAACACACAAAAACAACTCTTTTTGGGTTTTTAAAACAAATTTTTCAAATTTTTATGTGATTTTGGGATTTTTACTTCAAAACACACTAAAACATATCAAAACTGCTCAAAAACACTTAAAAACAGCAAGGAACAAGTCTCCAAGTTAAGGGTGATAAAATCCCACGAATTTGCATCTAAAACACTTAGTTACCCCCCCCCCCCCCCCCCACACTTAAATCAAACATTGTCCTCAATGTTTCAAGCATAAAATCACACTAAACAAAAAGAAACACACAAACAGCAACTAAAACAACTAAATAGGCAGATTCGAAATAAACAACAAAGTGAAGAGTTTAGGAACGCAAATCTGGAATTGGAGTAATTCCTTGGTCTTCCTTTGTTGAATTGCATGGGTTGCCTCCCAAGTAGCGCTTTCTTTAACGTTGATAGGAGCATATTTATGCGCCTTAGTTAGCTAGTTCTTATGCATTTTTGTTATGTTTTCTTCGTCAAAGTAGTCTTTTAAGCTACTTTCATGTGTTTTCAGGGTTAAAGGACATATTACACGAAATGATGCAATTTGGAGCTTTTGGAGCAAAAAGTGAGCTGGAATGTGGTGTATGCAAATGGAGCACGAGGGATGGACGAGTTTGAAGGTCAAAGGAGCGTAAGAAATGAAGAAATGAAAGTGAAGAACTAAGAATTCGGAATTGGAAACCAAAGTTTCTAATGTTGGAAGTTTCTATTCTTGGAGGTTTCCATTTTCGAGGGTTTCTATTCTTGGCTTTGGGCTTTTGGATGACCCATCATTGCCTCTTGGACCTATGCCGCACCTAACCCTAACCCTAGCCCATTTAATCAGCCACACCTAGGCCTTGTTCACATGAAAAAAATCTGATTACCTAACCCTAAGCCCATGCCGCACCTAATGTTCTAGAAACCCTAGTTTTTGGTGGATTTCCTAACCCTAGCCGCACCCTAAACCCTAGCCCATTACTTGTGCTGATTTCTCTAGGGTTTTGTGGTGCCTATAAATACATATTTTAGGGTTGAATCACCAAATTTTCGTCCATACTTCCAGCCACACCATTCTACACATCCAAAAATCCCAAAAACACAATTTTAGCCATTTTTCTTCCTTGCCGCAACCTTCCACCCCCAAACTCCCATATTTCTGCCCTAAATTCATCCTTGCCGTGCCTTCCCACCACCATCACCACCTTGTGCAGCCACCATTGGAGGAGGAAGAAGTAGTGCCGTGCAGTCCAAAGGAGGGAGAAGCCTTGCACATGCAATCTGCCATTAGTGGAGTGTTTGGAGTTCCTTCTTTCTTTGTTTCTGTTTTCATGTTTAATTTGACTTGCTTTTCAATTATGTTAAACATGTGGAACTAATTTCTTTTTAGTTAGAGGTGAATTTGAAGCCATGGACATATGTTTTATATGATTTGATTTCTTCCAATTATGATTTCAGAAATTGTGAATGTGATTTACTTATCTATTTGATTGATAACTTGTTTATGTATGTGGGTTGAGGGTCGACACTTAATTTGCATGCCTAAACTTGATACTAGGATATAAGGGAATTTCACCTAATCGTTATTAACTTATATTCATAAGTAGTGAAAGTCGCTAGTCACGATTGCGTTAAGTAAATTCTAGGCAAGAGTAACATGCGTATCCCATAGTTATGAATGCCTCGTCAATGCTTATGATGTCCATTGAACTTAATGATCTTTGATATGTGTCCCTATCATGCGTATTCCATAGTTAGGGTCCTTGATAAGAATAATTTGGTTGTAATGCGTATTCCATTCAATTCAATGAATCTAGGGAAATCTGAGAATTAATTGGTGCAATCTAGTTAATTTGGGGCATTGTCATTTATGGTTTGTTGGAAGAGTAATTGGAGATTGAGTTGTATGCATATGTTCATGTGTGGATAAGGAACCCTCTAACTAGCTTCTCACCATTCTATTTAATCACAATCTGTTTTGCTTTACATTTGTTTTTAAAGTTTGAGTTTTAAAGTTTTAATTTCGTCAAAATCATTCCCCCATTTATTTCAAAGTGTTAGATTAGTTAGAAATCCATTTAGTTGTGTTTTTAAGTGTTTTGAGTCAAGTCATAGTCCAAATTCGTCCAAACTAGTGTTAGGTACTCAAAACTGCCCAGAAAGTGGTTTTAAGGCAGTTTTGAGCCTTGTAGTTGCTGTTTTGAGTTTTTAGTTTGTTTAGGTGTTTTAACCCTAGTTTTGCATTAATTGAGTCTAGTTTAGTGTTCTACAGTATATTTTTATGTTCTTGAGTCAGTTTTACAGTGATTAGCATCCCTAGTTAATCCCCGGTTAGAACGATCCCTATTTGCTCATATACTACAATTGTCATCCATAGGGTTTAATTTGTGTGTCAACATATTTTTCACATCAAACGTCGTACAGCCAGACGAAGAACATGATCATGCCCCATTGGAGCCCACGGCATGGAGTGGGATCTCCTCCACAACCTGCCCCACAAAGTTCTTGTACATTGCATCCTTGAACGGAAATGGATAGTGAATACCCCCACACCTAGCTTTTGCTAGTCCTCGAGCAAAACAAAACAAACAAAAGAAACAAAACACACTCTAGACCTTCCAACAATTGTCTTAGGGATTTCCAATGCACATGACATGTTAAAAATTGTTATCGCCATAGATTTTAGTCATCTTTACACATGAGCACATACTTAATCATAGTCACCACTTACTAGTTCACAATTAACCAATTAAAACGATGTTTTGAATGTAGTAACATGCCTTAGAGAATTCGCTCAATTTCTTACAAGATATGCACTCTATTTTCACTTAGATTTTCTAACTACACACCCTATACTAGTTATATGTGAGAGGATTGATGTAGATATGAAAACGAATGCTCACATATATGTATCACAAAGAACGCAATTTCTAGAGTTAAGAAGCATGTTTAGATATGATCTCATGAATGGAATGCTACTACTTAGATGCGAGAACCAGTGACACCATATGCTCATACTAAATTCAAACTCCACAAATTGAAATACACAACACTCAAGATAGAAATTAAGGGTTGTAACGGGGCTTGGGGTATTGGTTAGCAAAGAAAGGATAGGGAAAACAAACGTTCTTCAAGCATTAGTAAGCAAAGTAGTGAAATTGAGACTTAGAATTCACTTCGATTGCAGAAATTAACTTTAAAACACAAGGGAAAGATTTAGACAACTCCTTAGGGCCGAATTCATTGTTTTGGACCCTTACTTCAACAAACAATACTTTGGAACTCTTTTTCACATCTTTTCAACTCTTTTTTCATACTTTTCACACTTTTTTCTTCATTTTTTTTTTCTTTTTCCACGAATTTTTTCTTTTCTTTTCTTTCCACACATGCCTATGGCACACAAAATCATAAAAGAAATACTTCCCCCACACTTGTTTTCTGCCAACATAAATCAAAAGGAATTCAATTTGAATCATGCTTTACTATGCTTTAAGAACAAGGGTATGGATGGTCCTAATCTAGGCTAGGTGAGGAAAACATGGGTTAACAAAGAATAGGCTAAACAAGGCTCAACGGGGTTAAAAACCTACAAAACATAATAACAGAGGGGATTTATGGCTTTTTGGCTATGGTGGTGGTCACTACACAACTTTATCTTGAATATGTGTTATGCAATTCAATGACATGCTTTGAATGAAATGGGCATGAGTTCTAGCATTTGGAACTAAATGATGAAACGCCTTCTAAGTAGCAACCAAGCAAGGAATAATGAGATCATGCAACGACTTAGAAAACAAAGAATGCACAGATTTTAACTCTCCAAATAAACGTTTAGGCTCAAGTCTCACAAGGTTGTAGCGTTAATTCGAGTTCCTTCCTTCAAGCATGTTACAAAAACTGATCTTTCCTTTATGATTGCATGTGAATTCATAAGTTATAACCACAACCAAGCATAAACAAAGAGTAAATCAAACTTTCATCCATGTTAATCATTCTCTTTAACAGTCATGCAATTAAAAACCAAATCCTCATCATTGTGTTGGAAGGTACCCTAAGACACAAACAAACACACAAAAACAACTCTTTTTGGGTTTTTAAAACAAATTTTTCAAATTTTTTATGTGATTTTCGGATTTTTACTTCAAAACACCCTAAAACACACCAAAACAGCTTAAAAACACTTAAAAACACCAAAGAGGACAGATTATGAAGACTCAAACTTAACAAAATATGGGGGAATTGTGTTTGGACGAATTTGAACTAAATGCACAGATTGTAATTTTAAAACAGATTGTAAACTAAATGTGATGAATCAATGGGTGATGGAATGGCTAAGGGGTTCTTCTCCACACATGAAATTTATGCAACGTAAATCGATTTCCAGTTATCAATTCAATAAGTTATGAACCTCGACACTCCAAGTTAATTAGGTTCGCTTAAATTAACTTTCAGATTTCCCTAGAATCATTGAATTGGATGAATATGCATCGCAAACAAATTATTGCTAACAAGTTCTCTATATGAACAGCACGATAAAGATACAAGTTAGAATCATTAAGTTCTTTGGAAATCATAAGCATCGACAAGGCATTCGTAACTATGAAAAGCATGATACTCTTGCCAGGAATCTACTTAACACGATCGTGACTAGCGACCTTCACTACTTGCGAATATAAATTCATAACGATTAGGTGAGACAAATTTATATCCTAGCACCAAATTCAAGCATGCAAATTAAGCGTGCACTCTCAATCAACATACAAGAACAAGTTTTGAATTAAACGGTTAAGCAAATTGTATTCACGACTTATGAAACGATAACTGGAAGTAATCAACTTATTTCACATAAATAAACATGGTTTCGAATACAACCTTAGCCAAAACGAATTTAGCCAATCATACTCAATGAAAAACAAAGATTACAAGAAGTAGACATTGAAATATAAGATAGAATACACCTAAAATTGTTCAACAACTCAGATTGAAGAAGTCAAACAACTTTGTGAACTGTCTCCTTCTCTTCCCCTTGCGGCAGATTGGAATGATGTGGTTTCTGGGCTGTTTTTGTGATGTAGAATGGATTATGGGTGGTATAGAGGCACGGCAAGGCTTGGGGATGGTGTGTGGATGTTGGGTGGAAGGTGTGGAGATGAAGAATGGTGGTGGAAATCGGCTGGAATGAAGGAGAAGTGGTTTCTGAGGTTGTGGATGGGTTTTGACGAATTTGGGAGAGTGTGTGGCTGAATGGGATGTTTATTTAAAGGGATTAGGAAATTAAAAACCCTAGGCTAATTAGGTAATCAGGAATTAAGTTTTAAAGCTCTAGAATTAAGGAAACAAATCAGAAAATTAAAGGAAAGGGCAAGGGAAATTCGGCCAAGATTTTAGGGCAGATTTTAGGAATGTGTTTTGGGTCAGAAAATAGGTAAGAACCTCTCCCCTTGTGTGGCAAGGCTTTAGAACAAAGGGGAATGTAATTTTGGGTCAGAAAATAGGTAAGGACATGAGGTAGGGTGCAGCAAGGATGGAAGAAACAAAAGGGGAATGTGAATTAAAATCAGAAAATAGGAAAGGAAAGGATCCCATGTGCGGCAAGGATTAGGGATATGTCTAGGTCTCCTAAAATCATATAATTAAGTGTCCTAAATGATTTAGGAACCCCTTTTGTGGCTGGAACATATGTGACTTAGGATTAGGAAAGTGTAGAGCCAAAGATGGAAACCTTCAAAAATGGAAACCTCCAAGAATAGAAACTTCCAATCTTTAGAAACTTTGGCTTCCAATTTTGAACTCTTCATTCTTCATTTGTCTTGAATCCAATCCTTCACATCTTCATTCAATCTGAAGCTCATTTGATCTTCAATTTCGTCCATCTTCTTAGCTCCAAGCATGTGCAATCCATTTGATGCCCAAAACTGCTCCAAAAGGCTCCAAAATACACTTCTTTGCCACTTTAAACCATTGGACCTACAAACACACGAAAATAGCTTAAAATACTAAAATAACTACGAACTAACAACGTAAATGCACAAGAACAAGCTAACTAAGTGGCATAAATATGCTCCTATCAATAGTGATGTTTGTTGATGGGTGCATTGTGTTGCCTAAGGTTCATGTTCATGCGCCCACCATCGGGGATTTTCTTGGGTACCTGCACCAAAGACGGGAACCACCTATCAACTTTAATGGGAATTGGATTTGGATTAGGTGGCTTACCTGTGTGATGTGATGAAGTGGCAGCAACATGAACTTTTTTCCTCATGGTATTCTCGGCCACATTAGGTATCTTAAGGGCAGTGGCCGTGGGGTTCTCATGCTCCACTCCAATTCCCTCATCTTGCACGGTTCTTGAAGCAACCTTTGTGTTAGGGGCTGAATGATCCGTCCCTATCTTTTCTAGTGTATCAATAACACAACAAGAACGAACAACGTTAGGAGTCTCAATGGATTCAGAAATTTTAAAACAAATCATATCACCACCAAATGCCATAGTTACTTCTCCTTTGGCTACATCAATCTTGGTTTGAGCCGTTGTCATGAAAGGCCATCCAAGGAGAATGGGCAATGAAGGAGCATGATCCGATTCATCCATCTCAAGAACATAGAAATCCGCCGGGAAGACTAAGTGATTAACCTGCACAAGAACATCTTCCAAAACTCCCTTTGGATAGGCGTTAGATCTATCGGCCAATTGTATTATTACCCCATCATTTTTTAACTTGCCTAGGTTCATAGATGCATAAATTGAATATGGCATAACATTTATGGACGCACCTAAGTCTAACATGGCAGATTTGAACCTAGTATTACCAATGACACAAGGAATGGTGAAACTACCCGGATCTTTGCATTTAGGAGGTAGTTTACGTTGTATCATAGCAGACACATTCTCACTTACCTGTACCACTTCTTTCTCCCGAAAACGTTTCTTTGTTGTACAAAGCTTCTTCAAACACTTGGCGTACTTCGGAATTTGCTTGATTGCATCCAAGAGAGGTATGTTAACTTGAACCTTCCTAAATGTCTCTAGAACATCTTTTTCCTCCTCTTCATTCTTGAATTGCAAAAATCTGCTAGGAAAGGGCACATTGGGTGGAATAATGTTAGAATTAACCAAACTTGGACTCATCTTACCTAGGGTGGACGGATTGGATGGCTTAGGGGCCATGGGTGCTTGCGGCAAAGGTGGTGCTACATTTGCCGTGAGTGGACTTGGTGTCTCCTTTTCAGATTTCAACATTTCATCCTCTTTGGGACCTGATTTTGGTGGTGTAGAACCTGCCCCAACTTTTTTTCCACTCCTTAGCATGATTGCATTTGCGGTTTCAAAGCCTCCTTTTGGATTCGCAATGGTTGAACTAGGAAGCTTTCCTTGTTCTCTAAAATGCCCAACAAACTCGGCAATCTGCCCAATTTGTTTCTCAAGTTGATCCACCCTTTTGTCTTGGATTTGCATAGCCTTAGCTTGATCTTCATGTCCATTAGACAACTTAGTTAGTATCTTAAGAAGTGCATCATTGTCAAGAGACGTACCTGAGGCATTTGGGCCGGATTGGGCTTGGTTTTGGGGTGGGCCGTAGGTTTTGGGAAAGAACCCCGGGGGTTGTTGCCTAAAGCCTCCTTGGTTTTGAGTTTGTTGGGGCTCCCTCCACTTGAAATTTGGGTGGTCTTGCCAACCCGGATTATATGTGTTTGAATATGGATCATTCCTTGGTTGGTTTTGACCTTGAAACCCAATTGCATGGGCGCTTTCCCATCCACCATTTTCAATCAACTGTGGACACTTTTCAGACGCATGTCCTTGGATGGAACATACGCCACATACAATTGGTCCTTGCATCTTCATGCCCTCGGCCATCTGAGACACAAGAGAAGATTAGCCAATTGTGAATGAAGATCGGAAGTTGAACTTACCTCATGTACTTGGTGCCGTGGGGATCCCATTTGGCCTACTCCCTCGTATTGTTGAGCGTTCAACGCTCGATTAGAGATCAAGATCTTGGCAGCCATGGGTGTTTTGTCCACCAATGCTCCCCCCGCCGAAGCATCAAGCATTTGACGTTCTAGAGGTAGGAGACCCTCGTAGAAGTATTGCAAAAGCAACTCCTCCTTCATCTGATGTTGTGGACAAGAAGCAACAAGTGATTTAAATCGTTCATAATATGTAGGAAAAGACTCACCTTCTTCTTGCTGGATTCCGCTTATCTTTTTGCGTAGGAGGATGATGCGAGAAGTTGGAAAGAACTTCTCCAAGTACGCTCTCTTCATACTCTCCCAAGATGTGACAGTGCCGGGAGCTAACTCATACTTCTCCAAGTACGCTCTCTTCATGAAACCCAATGGCATTCGCACTCTCCCATCCGCCATTCTCGATGAGTTGAGGACATTTTTTGGAGACATGTCCTTGGATAGAACATACGCCACATACCACAGGTCCTTGCATCTTCATTCCCTCGGCCATCTGTGAAACAATAGAAGTAAGATTAGCCAATTGTGAATGAAGATCGGAAGTTGAACTTACCTCATGTACTTGGTGCCGTGGGGGTCCCCTTTGGCCTACTCCCTTGTATTGTTGAGCGTTCAACGCTCTATTAGCAATCAAGACCTTGGCAGCCATGGGTGTTTTGTCCACCAATGCTCCCCCCGCCGAAGCATCAAGCATTTGACGTTCTAGAGGTAGGAGACCCTCGTAGAAGTATTGCAAAAGCAACTCCTCCTTCATCTGATGCTGTGGACAAGAAGCAACAAGTGATTTAAATCGTTCATAATATGTAGGAAAAGACTCACCTTCTTCTTGCTGAATTCCGCTTATCTTTTTGCGTAGGAGGATGATGCGAGAAGTTGGAAAGAACTTCTCCAAGTATGCTCTCTTCATACTCTCCCAAGAAGTGACAGTGCCGGGAGCTAACTCATATAACCAATCCTTGCTTTTATCCATTAAAGAGAATGGAACAGCCTTCATCTTCAAGATATTTTCATCAACATTGACGGGAGTCATACTAGAGCAAACTACTTCAAATTCTTTCAAATGTTTGTTAGGATCTTCCATGGACAAGCCATGGTATTTAGGAATATGATGAAGCAAACTTGACTTTAATTCAAACTCGTCTGTCTTACCTTGAGCCGCCGTGGGGTATTGAATACACAAAGGTGCGGCATTATCCAAACCTGAGGCGGAAAGCTCCTTGAGTGTACGGTTGTCCACTGCCATGCCTTGGACTTCTTCAAATATCCCTGCCGTGGCTTCCTCCTCCTCTTCTTGTAAGTTTTCTTCAAGGTCAGATTCGGAATTTGGTGGATGGTGTTCTTGCTGGTTTCTAGCTCTTCTCAACTTCCTCTCAAAATCGTCGTCAAAATCCAAGATGTTCGCACGAATCGTTTGAGAGGTTCTAGTCATACATTAGTACCTAAGAAACAAGAAACAAAATTAGGTCAGAAACTTAAACTAAGTCAGAAACAAAGTGAAATAAAAGAAACAAAAACAATCCAAGGGATTAGCAAAATTGCTAATCCCCGGCAACGGCGCCAAAAATTTGATGCGAAATAGATAAGCACACAAATTAAACCCTCTTTTTGTCAAATTGTAGCAAAGATGTAAGTAGGAATCTTTCTAGACCGGGGATTAGGAGGGATTGCCAAACACTTGGAAACTGACTTAAAAACTCAAAAACAACGTTTAAAACACTAAACTAGACTCAAAGAATGCAAAACTAAAGGTTAAAACACTTAAACAAACCTAAAACTCAAAACAGCAACCTAATGACTCAAAACTGCCTAAAAACCACTTTCTGGGCAGTTTTGAGAACCTAACAAGAACTTGGACGAAATTGGGTGAAAACTTGAATCAAAACACTTAGAAACACAAATCAAAACACTTTCTAACTAATCTAAGACTTCAAAATAAAGGGGGATTTGTTTTGGACGAAAATTGAAAACAAAACAGAAACTTAAAATTAAACAGATTGTAAAACGTTTTTGGGTGAAAAGGATGGATAAAAGGCTAGTTAGGAGGTTCTTCTCCACACATGTCACACTTGCAAACAAAACGATTTTCAGTTGTTCTTCCGATAAACTATGAATACTCAACGCCCCAAATTAACCGTGAATTGCACTAATTAACCCTCAGTTTTTCCACAAGTTATTAAGTTGGATGATTGCATACGACAACCCAAAACATTCCCTACAAGTTCCCTACATGAATTGCATACTAGAGATACAAGCAAGAATCATTACGTTCTATGAAAAACATAAGCATTGACGAAACATTCGTTACTATGAATTGCATGAAACTTATGCTAAGAATTCATTCAACGCGATCATTTTCAAGCGATCTTCACTACTTGTGATTATAAGATTGTAACTATTAGGTGAAACTCCCTCATAATCTTGCATCATATTCATGCATGAAAACTAAGCGTGCACTCTCAATCAACATACACAAATAAGTTATCAATCAAATAGATGAACGAATTGAATCCACAACTTATGAAATAACAACTGAATGTAATCGAATAAAATTGCAAGCATGTACATGGTTTCGAATTACCCCCCAACTAAGGGGGTTTAGTTCCTCATACTCACAACATAAAGTTTATTGAATTGAAACATCGAAGACATAAGAAAGATTACACCTAAAACGCCCAAGAATTCCACTTTGAATTTCTGCACGTCAAGCTCCTCTTCTTCTTGTCCTTGCTGCGGCAGAGATGGTTAAGGGGACTTTTGGATGTGATTTCGGTTTAGGAAGGGAATTAGGATGGTATGGTGGTGCGGCAAAGGGTAAGGATGGTGTATGGAGGTGGATGGTGGCTGCGGCAAGGATGGGAAGTGGTTGGAATGGATGGAAGATGCGGCAAGGTGGGGAAATAGGGTTTAGACGATTTCTGATTTATGGAGAGGGAGATATGATATGCGGCAAGGTGTAAAACACATATATGTAGGCACCTAAAACCCTAAATAAATCAGATTGGGCTAGGGTTAGGTGCGGCTACTTAAGTGGACTAGGGTTAGGGTTTGTAAAATAGGGCTTCTAGAATGGAAAGGTGCGGCCCAAACCCTAGGGGAGATAGATTAGGGTTTAACTTGGCAGAAATTAAGTGATTAGGCCCTAGGGTGCGGCATGGGCTTAGGGTCCACAAGGAATTAGGGTTTAGGTCATATAAAAGCCCAAAGCCAAGAATAGAAACTCACGAAAATGGAAACCTCCAAGACTAGAAACTTCCAACTTTAGAAACTTTGGTTGCCAATTCCGACTTCTTTGTTCTTCACTTTCATTTCTTAAGCTCCCTTGACCTTCAAACTCGTCCATTCCTCGTGCTCCATTAGCCTACACAACATTCCGGCTCAATTTTGCTCCCAAATGCTCCATTTCGCACCATTTCATGTAATATGTCCTTTAAACCTGAAAACACATGAAAGTAGCTTAAAAGACTACTTTAACGAAGAAAACATAATGAAAATGCATAAGAACTAGCTAACTATGGCGCATAAATATGCTCCTATCAAATTCCCCCACACTTAGCTTTTGCTAGTCCTCGAGCAAAACAAACAAAATAAAGAAAACAAAACGAAACAAACTAACCAAAACAAAACCTAAACCTTCCAACGTTTGCCTCAGGGATTTCCAATGCACATGACGTATTAAAGATTGTTATCCCCACAGATTTGAGTCATTTTTACACAAGCACATACTTAATTAAAGCCACTACTCACTAGTTCATAAGTAATCAATTAAAACAATGCTTTGAATGTAGTAACATGCCTTAGAGAATTCCCTCAATTCCTTAGATATGATCTCATGTGAGAAGATTGATAAGATATGAAAACGAATTAAAACACTAGTCATATGTGAGAAGATTGATGTAGATATGAAAACGAATGCTCACATATATGTATCACAAAGAATGCAATTTCTAGAGTTAAGAAGCATGTTTAGATATGATCTCATGAATGGAATGCTACTACTTAGATGCGAGAATCAGTGACACCATATGCTCATACCAAATTCAAACTCCACAAATTGAAACACATAACACTCAAGATAGAACTTAAGGGTTGTAATGGGGCTTGGGGTATTGGCTAACAAGGAAAGGAAAGGGAAACCAAACGTTCTTCAAGCGATAGTAAGCAAAGCAATGAAATTGAGACTTAGAATTCACTTAGATTGCAGAAGTTAACTTTAAAACACAAAGGGAAGACTTAAACAACTCCTTAGGGCCGAATTCATTGTTTTGGACCCTTACTTCAACAAACAATACTTTGGAACTCTTTTTCTCAACTTTTCAACTCTTTTTTCAAACTTCTCATACCTTTTCTTCATTTTTTTCTTTTTCCACGAATTTTTTTTTTTCTTTGCCGTGCCTATGGCACACAATTCCTTACGAAAAACACTTCCCCCACACTTGGTTTCTGCCAACATAGATCAAAATGAATTCAATTCGAATCATGCTTTACTATGCTTTAAGAACAAGGGTATGGATGGTCCTAAACTAGGCTAGGTAAGGAAAACATGGGTTAACAAATAACGAAGGCTAACAAGGCTCAATGGGGTTAAAAACCTACAAAACATAATGACATAGGGCAAACGGCTTTTTGGCTAAGGTGGTGGTCACTACACAACTTCATCTTGAATGTGTGTTATGCAAATCAATAACATGCTTTGAATGAAATGGGCATGAGTTCTAGCATTTGGAACTAAATGATGAAACGCCTTCTAAGTAGCAACCAAGCAAAGAATAATGAGATCATGCAACGACTTTAGAAAACAAAGAATGCACAGATTTTAACTCTCCAAATAAACGTTTAGGCTCAAGTCTCACAAGGTTGTAGCGTTAGTTTGAGTTCCTTCCTTCAAGCATGTTACAAAAACTGATTTTTTTCTTTATGATTGCATGTGAATTCATAAGTTATAACCACAACTAAGCATAAACAAAGAGTAAATCAAACTTTCATCCATGTTAATCACTCTCTTTAACAGCCATGTAATTACAAACCGAATCCTCATCATTGTGTTGGAAGGTACCCTAAGACACAAACAAACACACAAAAACAACTCTTTTTGGGTTTTTAAAACAAATTTTTCAAATTTTTATGTGATTTTCGGATTTTTGCATCAAAACACACTAAAACACACCAAAACTGCTCAAAAACACTTAAAAACAACAAGGAACAAGTCTCCAAGTTCAGGGTGATAAAATCCCACGAATTTGCATCTAAAACACGTAGTTACCCCCCCCCCCCCCACACTTAAATCAAACATTGTCCTCAATGTTTCAAGCATAAAATCACACTAAACAAAAAGAAACACACAAACAGCAACTAAAACAACTAAATAGGCAGATTCGAAATAAACAACAAAATGAAGAGTTTAGGAACGCAAATCTGGAATTGGAGTAAGTCCTTGGTCTTCCTTTGTTGAATTGCATGGGTTGCCTCCCAAGTAGCGCTTTCTTTAACGTCGTACAGTCGGACGAAAAGCCCATTCATTCTCCATTTGTGCCCACGGCACCCAAAGAAATATCCTCCACGGTTTGTTCAACAAAGTTCTCATAATATGGCTTCAAACGGTGTCCGTTCACTTGGAATTCATGACCTGTTTTGAGACTTTGAATCTGGATGGCACCATAAGAAGATATGTTAGTAATAACAAACGGTCCAATCCACTTAGAACGTAACTTACCGGGAAACAAACGTAAACGGGAATTGAACAATATCACTTTCTGCCCAATTGAGAATGATTTCCCACGGATCATGTTGTCATGGAAAGCTTTGGTCTTTTGCTTGTAAATGCTTGCATTATCGTACGCCTCGTGCCGTATCTCATCAAGCTCATTCAATTGCAATCTCCTTTGACTTCCTGCTTCCTCGAGGTTCATGTTAAACTTCTTGATGGCCCAAAGTGCTTTGTGCTCCAATTCAACAGGAAGATGGCACGCCTTGCCATAGACAAGTCGGAAGGGGGACATCCCAATAGGGGTTTTGTACGCCGTACGATACGCCCAAAGTGCATCATCAAGTCGTAAACTCCAATCCTTCCTCGTTGGCCCCACGGTCTTCTCAAGTATTTGCTTGATCTCTCGGTTGGAAACCTCGGCTTGGCCATTCGTTTGAGGATGGTAAGGTGTAGAAACCTTTATGGGTGACACTGTATTTCCTCAATAACGCTTCAATGGTCCGATTGCAAAAGTGTGACCCTCCATCACTAATTATCACTCGTGGCATTCCGAACCTTGCAAAAATGTTAGTTCTAATAAAATCTGCAACCACTTTAGAATCATTAGTCCGAGTGGCCTTTGCTTCCACCCACTTCGACACATAATCAACCGCAAGCAAAATATATGTAAAACCATACGAAGAAGGAAAAGGACCCATAAAATCAATACCCCAAACATCAAAAATTTCAACATTTAGGATAGAAACCTGCGGCATTTGGTCCTTTACACTAATACCACCCATTCGTTGGCATTTATCACATGTTAAGCAAAAAGTTTTAGCATCTTTAAAAATACTAGGCCAATAAAATCCACATTGTAACACCTTAAGGGCTGTGCGTTGTGTGCCAAAGTGCCCTCCACATGCATATGTGGGACAAAAACTCAAAATTGAATGACATTCAGAATTGTGCACACAACGACGTATAATCTGATAGGGGCAAACTTTCCAAAAGTACGGATCATCCCACACATAAAACCGTGCATCATGCCTAAGTTTATCACGTTGGTGCCTAGTGAACTCACTTGGAATACGTTTTGACACCAAAAAATTAACAATATCGGCATACCAAGGTGCACTAACCTTAATGGACAGCAATTGTTCATCGGGGAATGTCTCCAAAATCGGCAAAGACTCCTCATTATGCACCATTCGGCTTAGGTGGTCAGCCACCACGTTTTCACTTCCCTTCTTGTCCCGAATCTCTATGTCAAACTCTTGAAGTAACAATATCCATCGAATAAGCCGTGGCTTGGCCTCCTTTTTGGTGAGCAAGTACTTCAGAGCTGCATGATCAGTGAAAACAATTACTTTAGTTCCAATTAGATATGATCGAAATTTATCTAAAGCAAAGACTGTTGGAAATGTGCCCTAAAGCCAATCATGTGATGATACTTTACGGACATTTCACATGTTAAACTAATCCAGTTTAACATATAAAGGGCAAAGATTATTGTTTGAGCTGTCTCATATAAATGTTATATGCTTAAACGATAAAGTCCAAGGAATATGTGATTGGGAGAATGTAATCTAATGAACTTAGATTCATGAGACCATTCTTTCGTAGACACATCCTAAATGTTCCTGATCATAGGATTGCCAATTGGGCGTTGACAGTCCGTTAAGATCAGTACGTACTATGTCTTCTCTCAGGGAGAGTGATTAGTCTCGAGTCATTGGTGTGTGTGACATCAAGACAAGTACGGTAGGTGCTCAATAGAGAATGAGTTCACTGAACGCGATTAACGAAGAGTTCTCATACTCCATGTCACATGAGAACTCATGGTTGGGATAATGCAAAGTAGTCCTTTGACCTGAGGCATCATAGTTGTCTTGTGGTTAAGTCCTTGATCTTTGATTATGTCAAAGTCATTCCATCAGGAGGGTGTCCACGGCATCGTTGGGGTCAAGCCACTTAGCTATGGAGACAAGTGAATGCGCAACAAGGGATCTCTAACCTTCAAACCGTTTGAGGGAGAATACTCTATGATATGATTTGAATCTCTGGCCAGAGTTTGAATGAGATTTGGGAATGCGTTCCGAATCACATTCAAAGTAATCATATAAGCACAAGACACACATTGGATAGTAAACATGAGCAAATAAACTATCAAACCAAACAATGTGGTCAAGAGTATTAGATTAGAGAAGGACCGTATTGCATTTGTAATCCCGAACTGAATAGGTTCTCTAACCTCTTCTGATTAGCTTGGGTAATCATGATATGCTGCTAGGTGTCACTCATGGTTTGTGGAAGCCCTAAACGTGTGTAATCACTAAAGGGAGAATTGAAAATAGTTTCAATTCACAATCGATGTAAAATGGTTTTAATCGCCCACTGCCTCGCTAAAAGGAACCTAATGGATCGCACACCGTAAGAGGTGTAGATTGGAGATTAAACGGAAATGAGTAAGAATGATTAAATGGTTTAATCATTTATTTATGGTAAGGATTAATTAAATATGTTAATTAATCAAACGAATAAGTTCGTTGAAGACCTTCGGGATAGTTTTGGACCTTAAGGCCCAATGGGCTTCGAAGGTCAAGCCCATTAACTTAAGTTGTATGACAATTTAATGAATAAAGATTCATTAAAGCCCAAAAGCCCAAAATTCCATATATGGCCGGCCATGATGTTGATGAATTAGGGTTTTGGTTGTTTAGGTCACTTAAAGAAGTGACTATATAAATGACTTTATAACTAAAAATTCATTAAGTGAAATAAGGGTTTATTTTGGGGGAAAATGGGTGAGAATTGTCTCTCCATTTCTCTCTAAAGAGGCCAACACCTTGGAGGGTACATCTAGCAATCCTACTACTCCAAGGTCACTCATTTCTTCTACAATCAAACCTTGGTGTCGAAAATTAGAGGTTCTCAATTTTGGGAACTTGGAGAACCTATTCTTCCATCCAAATCCATGGATCTAAGAAGCAAGGAATGAAGGCCCTATTTCTTTGGGTGATTAGCCTTTGCTTATGCAAAGAGGAATCTACAAAGGTATTAATTTCAACTCACTTTGTTTTTGAGTTGATTAATGGTTCACCAATCTACTAGGCTTTGAATTTCTTGGTTTATGTTTTGTTTTTAAGTGCATGCAAGCATGATTCCGCCTTTTAATTGTTATTAGCATGCTATTGATGTTGCTTAAATGAACATGTTTCACAAAATATTTCCTTCAAGTGGTATCAGAGCCTAGGTCTAGTAGTTGGTGAATCCTTTTGGGTTTTGTAGTTCATAATATGTGATCTAAAAGTTGTAATTGTTACAACTTTATTCTTGCTTATTTGAAAGTAAATTTTGTTGGAAAATTTGCTATCTCAAATGTTGTAGATGTTGTTCATATGAGCATGAATATTGGAGCTAAAATTTGGTGCCATGCTTTTGGGAAAATTCGGCCAAAACCAAAGGGTGATTTTTTGGGTTCTTGTTTGACTTGTTAAAAGTGTTTTAATGTGTTCTTTGGAACCCCTAAGTACCCTAGTTTGGTTAGATGTTATTTCCCTTAAGTAAGAATGGTTTTGGAATGGTTTTGGGTGAAAAAAAGTTCATGGAAAAATTTGGGTTTTTCATGAATGTTCTTCATTGTTCTTGATGTTCTTACCAAGAATAAAAAGGTTTGGTGTTTTGATTCAAAGTTTTGATTTATTTCATAAAGTTTATGTGATTTGTTTTTAAATGAATTATCATGTATTTAAAGTGTTAATTATTGGTATACATGATGATTGAAATAATTGAGTTTGAATTATTTCAAAACTTATCTTACATACACTTGCATGCTTTTGACAAAACTCACAAATCAACACACACACACCTCTTATCCTTTCCCCTAAAACCGGCCACTCCCTCAAAGGGAGTACTTTTGGGGCTTTTATGCAATTACATAAAGTTTTGATACTTTTGTGTATTTGCACTTTGGCCCAAAAGTTTACGTTTTTACGTTTAGGTCCAAAAACGCTAAAGGACAAATTGTTTTGATCCTTTAATGAAGTTTTTGCATTATTAAAAGTTTGGGCTCTAGTTGTATTTACATGAAGTTGTGACTTTTGTGTATTATACAAAGTGACCCCAAAAGTTTTTGTTATTGCAATATGGCCCAAAAGTTGAGGTTAATTGCAAAATGGCCCAAATAGGATGAGAACAAAATTGTTTTGTCTCTTTAAATGAGAATTGGATTTTCATTTTGTTTAGCTCCATTTAAATCAATTTTATGGATACAAAGACCAAATGAAAATGTTGCATTCAATAATTAGTTAAAGTGTTAATTAATTAAAGGGTGATTATGAACCTAAGCCTAATATAATTGAGCTATGTGAAAGGCGTTTCAAATTTGTTTGAACCATGGGAATGTGTAGATTAGATTTTGGTTGTAATTTGATTTGATCAAATGTTGTAAAAGGGCATAAGCTCTTCTTTACTTTAAAGTAATTTGTTATATGCAAATGTTGTAATGAGCATAAGCTCACCTTTACTTTGAAGTACTTCTTTCTTGCTTTATACGATATGCATGAAAATGAAGTAGTTGGGTCCAACGCCCCTAAGACAACACGCCTTAATGTGATTAAACGCGTAACTAAAATCAATCAACATCCCTAGACCGAGATTCAACACAAGGCTCGTGTTGAATCTAAACAAAGGTTCATAATCATCCTAAGGCCCTAAGGCAACTATGTAGTCCATCAAATGAATGCAAAGTTTATGTTAGTAGTATTATATACTCTTGCTTTAAAAACCGTTTTAAAAGCATAGTGGGAGTATTATGTACAACTAAAACAATGGGATGGACCAATAGTTGTAATAGGACCAAAATTGTTTTAATAGAGATTAAAATGAATATTTGTATGTGATGAGACCTAAAACCCTCAACCAAACCAATATTAAGTTGATAAGCGAGAGATGTTTAGAATATCTCTTCGTGGCCTTCCACCGTGGTGGGATCCAATCGTTTATGACTTGTACACCGACTTCACCCTATCATGGGGGAGTACAAAGTGCATGCTTATACTCAGGAGGAATCCATATACATATGATGAGGTGAGTGTAGGCAACGAGGATAGCTATACATCGTATCATCGTGAGGCTATTCTTGAACCCCTTCACACACTAAGCATGGTGGGAATGACTTAACTAAGTGCAATGGAGCCAACATCATATCATTGTGAGGCTACATTCTCTAGAGGCCAAATAAGATGGGTACTTGCATTAGTTGCAAATGAGTAAACGTACTCTCTCATTATTATTAATGCTAGCCAAACATCGTATCATCGTGAGGTGGGCTTGGTAATAGTGAGCCTCCCATAACCTACTAGGAGTTTCATCCAAAACTCTCGAATTCCTATGAGGGATATGGAATTTGCCAAAAATAGTGGGTGGTACTATTTGATTTAAAGACCCGAATCAAATGGTTTAAAATCAATCAATTTATATACGTTATGTATTTGTTTACCAATATATTTGCAAACGCTATCCAACACTTGACAAAACCGAATGTTTTAGTTTCCGGACTTGGTACCACAATCCCAAAGAATGTCTTAAAAGGATTGCATATGTACCTAAGTAGTCTCATCCTCACAATCTTCCTAATGATAATGTATCATTGGAATAACATGTTAGAAAGGTCTATCATAAACAGGACAACACTTTTAATGTCATAATTCTTCAATTACAAATTGTTGTATGAAGAAATAAGAGTTGCTTTGAACAACCCTTAGTCAATGCAAACACTTAGTGCTTGTTTCTTTGTTACATGAACAAGGAACTTGAGAAGAAAGCACAAAGGCATGGACACTTTATGTGCCATGATTCTTCACTTACAATTTGTTGTGTGAAGAAATAAGAGTTGCCTTGAACAACTCTTTAAAGTTTGTAATTATGTTTAGAACATAATGGTTGGTTGACAAAAATAGTCCATCAACATGGACTTATGATGATTGCGAATCATTGAGTGTTGAAGTGTTACACCACTTATAGAGACGGGAACTAGGCAAGGACTTCACCTTTGTGTCCCTATCCTAATGGTTCACTAAGTTTATTGTAAACTATGTAGTGAACAATAAACCACATGCTCTCCAAAATTGTTTGATGTGTATAACACAATTGAAAAAGGTTTCAAGAGAGATAGTGGGAGTTTAGGGACCATGACTAATGTAGTCAAAGGTGAAAGTCAAATAAAGAAGATAAATAACTCCAAGGGAACAAACTTTCTTTATTAAAGGATGGACATTGGAAGGGGTATTTGCAAGAAATGTCTTGCAAGTGTCAAGAACACACCTTTCGAAGGTGTTGTAATATGTTCTTGAAAAGTTCAAAACAGTTGGTTCTTCTACTTGAATGTTTGATTCCGTATTAGTGACTATGTTTTACAATCGTTGTAAAAGTGTGGCTAATAAGAAGTAGAAGATTAATGAGAGAAGAGAAAGTACTTCACATTCGGAAAGTGAATAAAATATAGATTTCTGTGAAAGCAGTTAGTACTTACTTCCTCATATGAACTACCAAAGAAATTGGAAAAACATAGATTGTCTTAATATTCCAATTTTAAGGAACTAAATTCCGTCACTATGTGAAATGGATAAATGTTTTGTTTGACAAAACAATGTTCTTTATTAATCAATGATTGGATTATGGTAATCTAATTAATTATCTCTATAGTAGAGATAATATGGTAGTGTTAACTGTTTAGAAAATAATGATGCTTAAAACCCAAAAGGTTGCAAGGTAGTGACTAATCCCAACTAAAGTTGTGATTCCTCTAAAAACATAAGTTATGAGTTGGTGAAAGATGGATGCTTTGGATCGTTAGATCCGGATCCAATACCTTCTTGTTAAAATTGTATAGAGGCGAAATGTTCAAATCTTTATTCTTTTGGAAAGAAGAAAGAATCACAAAGTTGTTGAGGTTAATTCACTTAGATGTTAGTGGCACTTGTCCACAAACATAAATACTACTCATGTTGGATAACATTCACCGAAGATCACTCTCGGTTGGACTATAGTTTATTTTGAATAAACACAAGTCCGAATACTTTGCAAAATGTTTCAAAGAATTCAAAGAAATGTAAGTTGATGAGTAAGACATCTAAAGTATTTACCTCCTTAGATTTGATCCAAGGAAAGGTAACACTTTAGATGAGTTTCCTTGAAAGATATCAAGGAAATAAGCATCATAAGATAATGTATTTCTCCATTAGGAGAAGAACGAACTCGAATAAGTTTTAGTTCGTTAGATGTTATCTATTACCCATATATAGGATATATACTTCTAAAACAATATGATTGTCAATGAGAAGATCTTCCAATATTTTCATGACTCCATAAGATGTAGTTGGAAAGGAAAGACAAATCTTAAGCATGTTAAAGATTTGGGGTTGTGTGCTAACAAGCAATATTTGTTTGATAACAAACTTGTAGGATATCCTTAAAATAACTTTTGGATATCGCTTCTATAAACCAACTAACAAATGTTGTTTTGTTGGGTAGTTCATTGTAATTCTACAATGTGATTTGCCTAAAAGCAAATGAACGAGAGATAGAACTCAAAGAATGGGTTCTTTGAGAGACAAGAAAGTAATCAACAAATATAACAACCTAGTTCCTATACCACAAGCTCCAAGGTAGTCGATAAGGATTTATAAACCGTCTCAGTTGAATGGTTTTGAACTTTATGACTATGTCATAGAGTTGCACCTCTTAATTCGAAAGAAATAAGAATGAAAATCGTTATGACTACATTGAGTGCATATACGATATATACTCAAGAAAATGGTAAAGTACCATTTGACTCGAAATAATGAAACCTTCATAGCTAATTGGTAGCTTAAGGTGACTACAATCAAAGAGAATGGTTGACTTTGAAGAAACCATCTTTGAGATAGTCATGGTTTCAATTAATTCGAAGATTGCTAGCTACAACTAAATGGTGATTCAATGTTTAGACATAATATGGGTTTCCGAAACCATTATTAAGATAGTCTTGATAATATATGTCTAAAATTATAAATCACAAGACATGTAAGTTGTAGAGATCCATCCATCATGGATCTTAGCAAGTTAGTGGGAGCTATTTGCATTTTATGAGGAAAAGGATCAAATCGTTTGATTTCTCATAAAGATGTAAATGAATCTTTTGTTTACTAGTTTTACAAAAGATTAGTGGGAGTTAATCATGTTCCTAAAATTTAAATATATATGATATATTAATTTTGGAAATGACAAGAATACTTCTTCGTTAAAGTTATGACTTTAATACATTATATGCAGATAGAATGTATATGGGAGATATAGTCTATATACATGGGATGGAAATCTATAATGATATATTTCATGATATAATTGGATTATATCAATCCCTAATAATAGACAATGGATGCTAGGGAGTTTCTCATATGATGATAAACTTCAATTAGAAGGATGACTCTAGTAAGACTAGCAAGTTGCCCTTCTCAAAGGGAACGTGCCCCTTTGACTCCCAAAGAAATAATGCGTAAATTGAATCCTTTATGCATACGCAGAAAGGTGATTTATGTATTTCATATTGTATGAAAAACATTGATATGAGTTGTACCTAGAACGGTACAAGACGATATCAATGCAAGCCCAGGATCAGAACCATGGCAACTGTCAAGTGAGTCCTTAAGTATTTGAGAAATACTAAAGGATAAATTCCTCAAAGATCGAGGAAGAATCAGAGTAATGTAATGGAAGCGTAAATGTATTAGATTATGAATCTAATCCATCATTGTATGTTTCTTCATTATGAATGAAGAGAGAAACAGATATCTCTTTATTATGACTAAAGAGATATTTGGATGGAAACATTAAAGTAATGACTTTAGTGTGTTCCATTATGAATGCAAAATATATTGCCATAAAGAAGTTTACAACAATGTTGTTTGGATGGGAAAGTTCATTTATGAACTCTCTATTCGATTCCAACCAGAAAGTGTATGACACTAATGGGGCGATAGCTCAAGCCTGGGAATCTAGGTCTCATCAAGATCCGAACTCAAATGAGAGACTGAACCACATGATTGAGAATCATGTATAATGGTGACGTCGTTATTCTCAAGGTTGCTTCTATGGATAACACATATAGATATCCACTGTCTAGGCCTACTATTCAGCCATTTATGAAATGACTACAGAAGAGGTATCATCAAGATGACCAAGCTGATTGGCTCTAGTGCAAGTGGGAGATTGTTGGAAATGTGCCCTAAAGCCAATCATGTGATGATACTTTACGGACATTTCACATGTTAAACTAATCCAGTTTAACATATAAAGGGCAAAGATTATTGTTTGAGCTGTCTCATATAAATGTTATATGCTTAAATGATAAAGTCCAAGGAATATGTGATTGGGAGAATGTAATCTAATGAAGTTATATTTATGAGACCATTCTTTCGTAGACACATCCTAAACGTTCCTGATCATAGGATTGCCAATTGGGCGTTGACAGTCCGTTAAGATCAGTACGTACTATGTCTTCTCTCAGGGAGAGTGATTAGTCTCGAGTCATTGGTGTGTGTGACATCAAGACAAGTACGGTAGGTGCTCAATAGAGAATGAGTTCACTGAACGCGATTAACGAAGAGTTCTCATACTCCATGTCACATGAGAACTCATGGTTGGGATAATGCAAAGTAGTCCTTTGACCTGAGGCATCATAGTTGTCTTGTGGTTAAGTCCTTGATCTTTGATTATGTCAAAGTCACTCCATCAGGAGGGTGTCCACGGCATCATTGGGGTCAAGCCACTTAGCTATGGAGACAAGTGAATGCGCAACAAGGGATCTCTAACCTTCAAACCGTTTGAGGGAGAATACTCTATGATATGATTTGAATCTCTGGCCAGAGTTTGAATGAGATTTGGGAATGCGTTCCGAATCACATTCAAAGTAATCATATAAGCACAAGACACACATTGGATAGTAGACATGAGCAAATAAACTATCAAACCAAACAATGTGGTCAAGAGTATTAGATTAGAGAAGGACCGTATTGCATTTGTAATCCCGAACTGAATAGGTTCTCTAACCTCTTCTAATTAGCTTGGGTAACCATGATATGCTGCTAGGTGTCACTCATGGTTTGTGGAAGCCCTAAACGTGTGTAATCACTAAAGGGAGAATTGAAAATAGTTTCAATTCACAATCGATGTAAAATGGTTTTAATCGCCCACTGCCTCGCTAAAAGGAACCTAATGGATCGCACACCGTAAGAGGTGTAGATTGGAGATTAAACGGAAATGAGTAAGAATGATTAAATGGTTTAATCATTTATTTATGGCAAGGATTAATTAAATATGTTAATTAATCAAACGAATAAGTTCGTTGAAGACCTTCGGGATAGTTTTGGACCTTAAGGCCCAATGGGCTTCGAACGTCAAGCCCATTAACTTAAGTTGTATGACAATTTAATGAATAAAGATTCATTAAAGCCCAAAAGCCCAAAATTCCATATATGGCCGGCCATGATGTTGATGAATTAGGGTTTTGGTTGTTTAGGTCACTTAAAGAAGTGACTATATAAATGACTTTATAACTAAAAATTCATTAAGTGAAATAAGGGTTTATTTTGGGGGAAAATGGGTGAGAATTGTCTCTCCATTTCTCTCTAAAGAGGCCAACACCTTGGAGGGTACATCTAGCAATCCTACTACTCCAAGGTCACTCATTTCTTCTACAATCGAACCTTGGTGTCGAAAATTAGAGGTTCTCAATTTTGGGAACTTGGAGAACCTATTCTTCCAACCAAATCCATGGATCTAAGAAGCAAGGAATGAAGGCCCTAT
This sequence comes from Malus x robusta, assembly GCA_963082935.1. Lineage (NCBI taxonomy): Eukaryota > Viridiplantae > Streptophyta > Magnoliopsida > Rosales > Rosaceae > Malus > Malus x robusta. Next base: position 17,252,073 of record OY720340.1, on the reverse strand, counting down.
CTCTTTGGGTGATTAGCCTTTGCTTATGCAAAGAGGAATCTACAAAGGTATTAATTTCAACTCACTTTGTTTTTGAGTTGATTAATGGTTCACCAATCTACTAGGCTTTGAATTTCTTGGTTTATGTTTTGTTTTTAAGTGCATGCAAGCATGATTCCGCCTTTTAATTGTTATTAGCATGCTATTGATGTTGCTTAAATGAACATGTTTCACAAAATATTTCCTTCAAAGACAACGGCAAGGAGTTCTTTTTCCGTAGTGGAGTAGTTCAATTGTGCATCAGTCAACGTCCGGGAGGCGTAGTAAATGACATGCGGCCTCTTGTCATTTCTTTGTCCTAAAACAGCTCCTAAAGCATAGTCGGACGCATCACACATGAGCTCGAAAGGTAGACTCCAATCCGGTGGAACAATGATGGGTGCCGTGGTCAACAACTCCTTGAGTTGGTTGAATGATGTCGTGCACTCCTTGGTGAATTCAAACGCCACTTCTTTTTGTAGGAGTCGGCAAAGAGGTTGTGCTATCTTCGAGAAATCTTTGATAAACCTACGATAAAATCCTGCATGGCCAAGAAACGAACGAACCTCTCTAACCGAAGTTGGAGAGGGTAAGTGACGTACAAGATCTATTTTTGACTTATCAACCTCAATACCCTTTTAAGAGATTATATGACCTAAAACGATGCCTTGGTTAACCATAAAATGACACTTTTCCCAATTAAGAACAAGGTTAGTTTCAACGCAACGTTTTAAGATCAAACTTAGATTATGCAAGCAACTATCAAACGAATCACCAAAGACAATTTGATTATAACCAGAATAACCATCAAGAAAACAATAGAAAGCATAACCTGCTAACCTCTCAAGCATTTGGTCAATGAACGGCAATGGGAAGTGGTCCTTCCTCGTGGTGGTGTTTAGCTTCGTATAGTCAATGCACACCCTCCAACCGGTCTGAATACGTTGAGGGACAAGCTCATTCTCGGCATTAGCTACCACCGTCACTCCGGATTTCTTTGGTACGCATTGAACGGGCGAAACCCACCTACTATCCGAGATTGGATAGATAACCCCACAATCTAGAAGTTTTATGATCTCCTTTTTCACTACTTCCATCATCGGAGGGTTGAGACGGCGTTGAGCCTCTCTAGTTGGTTTGGCCCCCTCCTCAAGAAATATGTGATGCATACAAGTCGTAGGGCTTATACCTTTAATATCGGCCAATGTCCAACCTAGGGCAGATTTGAACTCCTTCAAAACTCGAAGCAATTTCTCCTCCTCTTGTGCCGTGAGGGAGGAGGAAATGATGGCAGGCAGTGTTTCATTTTCTCCCAAGAAAATGTACTTCAAATGGCTTGGCAAAGGCTTGAGTTCAAGGATAGGTGCTTGAATTATGGATGGAAGCAATTTGTTAGTCGAAATGGGAATGGACTCACGGTTAGTATACTTACCATCAAGCTTAGGTGAGGACTCAAGGGCAGCCACAACTTCAATTAGTTCTTCACTAGGGTGCACGGCATGGCCTAGTCCATGTATGCCGTGGGTTACACTAGAATCTGGCCCCTTGGTTTTGAGTTCCATGCCTCGTGTAATGACTTTTTCAAGCGCATCGTCATTCAAATCGTCGAGATATCCCTGCGCCAAAGAGTCAATTATATCAATAGAAAAGCATGAATGGTCCTCACTAGGGTATTTAATGGAATCAGAAAGATTAAAATTAACAACTTCCCCATCGAATTCCATGGACAAAGTTCCACTATACACGTCAATCTTCGTCCGGGCCGTCTTCATGAATGGCCTTCCAAGTAGAATGGGCAGCGAAGGAGCATGGTCCGATTCATCCATTTCGAGGACATAGAAATCCGCCGGGAAGACTAAATGATTAACCTGCACAAGAACATCTTCCAAAACTCCCTTTGGATAGGCGTTAGATCTATCGGCCAATTGTATTATTACCCCATCATTTTTCAATGCTCCTAAGTTCATAGATGCATAAATGGAATATGGCATAACATTTATAGAAGCACCTAAATCAAGCATGGCAGATTCAAATCTAGTGTTCCCAATGACACAAGGAATAGTAAAGCTACCTGGATCTTTGCATTTGGGAGGTAATTTGCGTTGCAAGATGGCGGACACATTCTCAACTACCTTTACCACTTCCTTAGTCGACATCCTCTTCCTAGTGGTACACAACTCCTTCAAGAACTTAGCATACCTCGGAACTTGCTTGATTGCATCTAACAAAGGTATGTTAACTTGAACTTTCCTAAAGGTTTCAAGGATATCCTTTTCTGCCTCTTCTTTCTTCGTTTGCATGAACCTACTAGGAAAAGGCACATTTGAAGGGAAAACATTAGTTTGAACTGAATTGGACACATTCTTACCCTTATTGGATGAATTGGACAGATTTGGAACACTAGGAGCTTGCGGCAAAGGTGGAACCACCTTTGCCGTGGGTGGGCATGCTTCCTCCTCCTCTTGTTGAAGTTTTTCATCCTCTTTGTGACCTGTTTTTGATGAAGAACCTGCCCCAACCTCCTTACCACTTCTTAGGATGATTGCTTTTGCACTTTCGAACCCTCCCTTCGGATTTGGAATGGTGGAACTAGGGAGTTGTCCGGGATCTCGAAACTTACCTACAAACTCGGCAATCTGCCCAATTTGTTTCTCAAGTTGATCCACCCTTTTATCTTGGTTTTGCATAGCCTTAGCTTGATCTTCCTGCCCATTAGACAACTTAGTTAGTATCTTAAGAAGTGCATCATTGTCAAGAGACGTACCTGAGGCACTTGGGCCGGATTGGGCTTGATTTTGGGGTGGGCCGTAGGTTTTGGGAAAGAACCCCAGGGGTTGTTGCCTAAAGCCTCCTTGATTTTGAGGTTGTTGGGGATCCCTCCACTTGAAATTTGGGTGGTCTCGCCACCCCGGATTATACGTGTTGGAGTATGGATCATGTCTTGACTGATTTTGGCTTTGAAACCCAATGGCATTCGCACTCTCCCATCCGCCATTCTCGATGAGTTGAGGACACTTTTCGGAGACATGTCCTTAGATAGAACATACGCCACACACCACAGGTCCTTGCATCTTCATTCCCTCGGCCATCTGTGAAACAATAGAAGTAAGATTAGCCAATTGTGAATGAAGATCGGAAGTTGAACTTACCTCATGTACTTGATGTCGTGGGGGTCCCCTTTGGCCTACTCCCTCGTATTGTTGAGCGTTCAACGCTCGATTAGAGATCAAGATCTTGGCAGCCATGGGTGTTTTGTCCACCAATGCTGCCCCTGCCGAAGCATCAAGCATTTGACGTTCTAGAGGTAGGAGACCCTCGTAGAAATATTGCAAAAGCAACTCCTCCTTCATCTGATGATGTGGACAAAAAGCAACAAGTGATTTAAATCGTTCATAATATGTAGGAAAAGACTCACCTTCTTCTTGCTGGATTCCGCTTATCTTTTTGCGTAGGAGGATGATGCGAGAAGTTGGAAAGAACTTCTCCAAGTATGCTCTCTTCATACTCTCCCAAGAAGTGACAGTGCCGGGAGCTAACTCGTATAACCAATCCTTGGCTTTATCCATCAAAGAGAATGGAAAAGCCTTCATCTTCAAGATATTTCCGTCAACATTGACGGGAGTCATACTAGAGCAAACTACTTCAAATTCTTTCAAATGTTTGTTAGGATCTTCCATGGACAAGCCATGGTATTTAGGAATATGATGAAGCAAACTTGACTTTAATTCAAACTCGTCCGTCTTACCTTGGGCAGCCGTGGGGTATTGAATGCACAAGGGTGCGGCATTATCCAAACCTGAGGCGGAAAGCTCCTTGAGTGTACGGTTGTCCACCGCCATGCTGATAGGAGCATATTTATGCGCCTTAGTTAGCTAGTTCTTATGCATTTTCGTTATGTTTTCTTCGTTAAAGTAGTCTTTTAAGCTACTTTCATGTGTTTTCAGGTTTAAAGGACATATTACATGAAATGATGCAATTTGGAGCTTTTGGAGCAAAAAGTGAGCTTGGATTGAAAAGGACATGCTTGGAACACAAGGTTGGGATGAAATTGAAGAGTTGAAGATTTGAGGTTTCCTACTTGAAGTAGGAAAGCTAAGCCTAAAAGTTTCCATTTTGGGTTGATCTTTCCTAAACCGGAATGGCCTTGCGTTTGAGCAACATTAGAAGGTTCCGAAGCGTTGGAAGGCACAAAGAAAGGTGTTAGAATATTTTCTCATCCTTGCCGTGGGTTAGGGCTTATTTTCTCTTGGTTTTGGGCTTTCTAGAAGCCCTATCCACACTCCCACTAACCAGCCGCACCTTTCCCCTTCTAGAACACCTATTTCCTTGCCTTGCAAGGCTTTCTAGAAGCCCTAACCCTAGCCCACTTAAGCAGCCGCACCCTAGGCCTTTTCCCATGCTAAAATTCTAATTGATTAACCTATTTTCTAGTGGATTTGGGTTTCTAGAAACCCTAATTTGATTTGCTAAGGTTTTTAAGTGCCTATATATATTCATTAAACCTTTGGCCGAACATATCACCTTCTCCACCATTCAGAAATTCATCCAACCTTATTCCCACTCCTTGCCGCAGCCACCATCACCCTAATACCCTTAGCCGCCACTTCTCCATCCATTCCGGCCACTTCCCACACCTTGCCGCAACCATTCTCCACCTCCATACACCATTCTACACCCCTTGCCCCACCACCATACTATCCTAACTCCCTTCCAAACTGATAGGAGCATATTTATGCGCCTTAGTTAGCTAGTTCTTATGCATTTTCGTTACGTTTTCTTCGTTAAAGTAGTCTTTTAAGCTACTTTCATGTGTTTTCAGGTTTAAAGGACATATTACATGAAATGATGCAATTTGGAGCTTTTGGAGCAAAATGTGAGCTTGGATTGAAAAGGACATGCTTGGAACACAAGGATGGGATGGAATTGAAGAGTTGAAGATTTGAGGTTTCCTACTTGAAGTAGGAAAGCTAAGCCTAAAAGTTTCCATTTTGGGTTGATCTTTCCTAAATCGGAATCGGCAACCAAAGTTTCTAAAGTTGGAAGTTTCTATTCTTGGAGGTTTCCAATTTCGAGAGTTTCTATTCTCGGTTTTGGGCTTTTGGATGACCCATCCTTACCTCTTGGACCTATGCCGCACCTAGGCCTTGTTCACATGCAAAAATCTGATTATAAACCCTAAGCCCATGCCGCACCTTTCCATCCTAGAAGCCCTATTTTACAAACCCTAACCCTAGTCCACTTAAGTAGCCGCACCTAACCCTAGCCCAATCTGATTTATTTAGGGTTTTAGGTGCCTATATATATGTGCTTTACACCTTGCCGCAGATCATCACCCTCTCTATATTCAGAAATTCGTCAAAACCCTATTCCCCACCTTGCCGCAGCCTTCATCCATTCCAGCCACCATTCTCCACCTCTATACACCATTCTACACTTCCATACACCATCCATATCCCTTGCCGCACCACCATATCATCCTAACTCCCTTCGTAAACCAAAACCACATCCAAAAACCCCCAAAACCATCTCTGCCGCAGCAAGGAGAAGAAGAAGAGGAGCTTGACGTGCAGAAATTCAAAGTGGAATTCTTGGGCGTTTTAGGTGTAATCTTTCTTATGTCTTCGATGTTTCAATTTAATAAACTTTATGTTGTGAGTATGAGGAACTAAACCCCCTTAGTTGGGGGGTAATTCGAAACCATGTACATGCTGGCAATTTGATTCGATTACATTCAGTTGTTATTTCATAAGTTGTGGATTCAATTCGTTCATCTATTTGATTGATAACTTATTTGTGTATGTGGATTGAGAGTGCACGCTTAGTTTTCATGCATGAATATGATGCTAGATTATGAGGGAGTTTCACCTAATAGTTACAATCTTATAATCACAAGTAGTGAAGATCGCTTGAAAACGATCGCGTTGAATGAATTCTTAGCATAAGTTTCATGCAATTCATAGTAACAAATGCTTCGTCAATGCTTATGTTTTTCATAGAACATAATGATTCTTGCTTGTATCTCTATTATGCAATTCATGTAGGGAACTTGTAGGGAATGTTTTGGGTTGTCGTATGCAATCATCCAACTTAATAACTTGTGGAAAAACTGAGGGTTAATTAGTGCAATTCACGGTTAATTTGGGGCGTTGAGTATTCATAGTTTATCGGAAGAACAACTGAAAATCGTTTTGTTTGCAAGTGTGACATGTGTGGAGAAGAACCTCCTAACTAGCATTTTATCCAACCTTTTCATCCAAAAACGTTTTACAATCTGTTTAGTTTCAAGTTTCAGTTTTGTTTTCAAATTTCGTCCAAAACAAATCCCCCTTTATTTTGAAGTCTTAGATTAGTTAGAAAGTGTTTTGATTTGTGTTTCTAAGTGTTTTAATTCAAGTTTTCATCCAATTTCGTCCAAATTAGTGTAGGTGCTCAAAACTGCCCAGAAAGTGGTTTTTAGGCAGTTTTGAGTCTTCTAGTTGCTGTTTTGAGTTTTATGTTTGTTTAAGTGTTTTAAACTTTAGTTGTGCATTCTTTGAGTCTAATTTAGTGTTTTAAACTTTGTTTTTGAGTTTTTAATTCAGTTTCCAAGTGTTTAGCAATCCCTCCTAATCCCCGGTCTAGAACGATCCCTACTTACATCTTTACTACAATTTGACAAAAAGAGGGTTTAATTTGTGTGCTTATCTAGTTCGCATCAAATTTTTGGCGCCGTTGCCGGGGATTAGCAATTTTGCTAATCCCTTGGATTATTTTTGTTTCTTTTATTTCACTTTGTTTCTGACTTTGTTTAAGTTTCTGACCTAATTTTGTTTCTTGTTTCTTAGGTACTAATGTATGACTAGAAGCTCTCAAACGATTCGTGCAAACATCTTGGAGTTTGACGACGATTTTGAGAGGAAGTTGAGAAGAGTTAGAAACCAGCAAGCACACTATCCACCCAACTCCGAATCTGACCTTGAAGAAAACGTACAAGAAGAGGAGGAGGAAGCCACGGCAGGGATATTTGAAGAAGTCCAAGGTATGGCGGTGGACAACCGTACACTCAAAGAGCTTTCCGCCTCAGGTTTGGATAATGCCGCACCCTTGTGCATTCAATACCCCACGGCTGCCCAAGGTAAGACGGATGAGTTTGAATTAAAGTCAAGTTTGCTTCATCATATTCCTAAATACCATGGCTTGTCCATGGAAGATCCTAACAAACATTTGAAAGAATTTGAAGTAGTTTGCTCTAGTATGACTCCCGTCAATGTTGACGGAAATATCTTGAAGATGAAGGCTTTTCCATTCTCTTTGATGGATAAAGCCAAGGATTGGTTATACGAGTTAGCTCCCGGCACTGTCACTTCTTGGGAGAGTATGAAAAGAGCGTTCTTGGAGAAGTTCTTTCCAACTTCTCGTATCATCCTCCTTCGCAAAAAGATAAGCGGAATTCAGCAAGAAGAAGGTGAGTCTTTTCCTACATATTATGAACAATTTAAATCACTTGTTGCTTCTTGTCCACAACATCAGATGAAGGAGGAGTTGCTTTTGCAATACTTCTACGAGGGTCTCCTACCTCTAGAACGTCAAATGCTTGATGCTTCGGCGGGGGGAGCATTGGTGGACAAAACACCCATGGCTGCCAAGGTCTTGATTGCTAATAGAGCGTTGAACGCTCAACAGTACGAGGGTGTAGGCCAAAGAGGACCCCCACGGCACCAAGTAAATGAGGTAAGTTCAACTTCCGATCTTCAGTCACAATTGGCTAATCTTACTTCTATTGTTTCACAGATGGCCGAGGGAATGAAGATGCAAGGACCTGTGGTGTGTGGCGTATGTTCTATCCAAGGACATGTCTCCGAAAAATGTCCTCAACTCATCGAGAATGGCGGATGGGAGAGTGCGAATGCCATTGGGTTTCAAGGTCAAAACCAATCAAGACATGATCCATACTCCAACACGTATAATCCGAGGTGGCGAGACCATCCAAACTTCAAATGGAGGGAGCCCCAGCAACCTCAGAACCAAGGAGGCTTTAGGCAACAACCCCTGGGGTTCTTTCCCAAAACCTACGGCCCACCCCAAAATCAAGCCCAATCCGACCCAAGTGCCTCAGGTACGTCTCTTGACAATGATGCACTTCTTAAAATACTAACTAAGTTGTCTAATGGGCAGGAAGATCAAGCTAAGGCTATGCAAAGCCAAGATAAAAGGGTGGATCAACTTGAGAAACAAATTGGGCAGATTGCCGAGTTTGTAGGTAAGTTTCGAGATCCCGGACAACTCCCTAGTTCCACCATTCCAAATCCGAAGGGAGGGTTCGAAAGTGCCAAAGCAATCACCCTAAGAAGTGGTAAGGAAGTTGGGGCAGGTCCTACATCAAAAACAGGTCATAATGAAGATGAACTTTTGCAATTGGAAGAGGAGGCATCAAGGCTGCCCACGGCAAAGGTGGTTCCACCTTTGCCGCAAGTCCCTAATGTCCCAAATCTGCCCAATTCGTCCCACAAAGGTAAGAATGTGTCCAATTCAGTTCATACTAATGTTTTCCCTTCAAATGTGCCTTTTCCTAGTAGGTTCATGTAAACGAAGAAAGAAGAGGCAGAAAAGGATATCCTTGAAACCTTTAGGAAAGTTCAAGTTAACATACCTTTGTTAGATGCAATCAAGCAAGTTCCGAGGTATGCTAAGTTTTTGAAGGAGTTGTGTACCACTAGGAAGAGGATGTCGACTAAGGAAGTGGTAAAGGTAAGTGAGAATGTATCCGCCATCTTGCAACGCAAACTACCTCCCAAATGCAAAGATCCAGGTAGCTTTACCATTCCTTGTGTCATTGGGAATACTAGATTTGAATCTGCCATGCTTGATTTAGGTGCTTCTATAAATGTTATGCCATATTCCATTTATGCATCTATGAACTTAGGAGCATTGAAAAATGATGGGGTAATAATACAATTGGCCGATAGATCTAACGCCTATCCAAAGGGAGTTTTGGAAGATGTTCTTGTGCAGGTTAATCATTTAGTCTTCCCGGCAGATTTCTATGTCCTCGAAATGGATGAATCGGACCAGGCTCCTTCGCTGCCCATTCTACTTGGAAGGCCATTCATGAAGACGGCCCGGACGAAGATTGACGTGTATAGTGGAACTTTGTCCATGGAATTCGATGGGGAAGTTGTTAATTTTAATCTTTCTGATTCCATTAAATACCCTAGTGAGGACCATTCATGTTTTTCTATTGATATAATTGACTCTTTGGCGCAGGGATATCTCGACGATTTGAATGACGATGTGCTTGAGAGAGTCATTACACGAGGCATGGAACTCAAAACAAAGGGGGCAGATTGCATGCATGCCCACGGCATACAAGAGTCATCCCATGCCGTGCCTCCTAGTGAGGAATTACTTGAAGTTGTGGCTGCCCTTGAGTCCTCACCTAAGCTTGATGGTAAGTATGCTAACCGTGAGTCCATTCCTATTCCGACTAACAAATTGCTTCCATCCATAATTCAGGCACCTATCCTTGAACTCAAGTCTTTGACAAGCCATTTGAAGTACATTTTCTTGGGAGAAAATGAAACACTACCTGCCATCATTTCCTCCTCCCTCACGGCACAAGAGGAGGAGAAATTGCTTCGAGTTTTGAAGGAGTTCAAATCTGCCCTAGGTTGGACATTGGCCGATATCAAAGGTATAAGCCCTACGACTTGTATGCATCACATATTTCTTGAGGAGGGGGCCAAACCAACTAGAGAGGCTCAACGCCGTCTCAACCCTCCGATGATGGAAGTAGTGAAAAAGGAGATCATAAAGCTTCTAGATTGTGGGGTTATCTATCCAATCTCGGATAGTAGGTGGGTTTCGCCGGTTCAGTGCGTACCAAAGAAATCTGGAGTGACGGTGGTAGCTAATGCCGAGAATGAGCTTGTCCCTCAACGTATCCAAACCGGTTGGAGGGTGTGCATTGACTATAGGAAGCTAAACACCACCACGAGGAAGGACCACTTCCCATTGCCGTTCATTGACCAAATGCTTGAGAGGTTAGCAGGTTATGCTTTCTATTGTTTTCTTGATGGTTATTCTGGTTATAATCAAATTGTCATTTCACCTGAAGACCAAGAAAAAACCACTTTTACATGCCCGTTTGGTACATTTGCATATCGTCGCATGCCTTTTGGTTTATGTAATGCACCTGCTACATTTCAAAGATGCATGATGAGCATATTTTCTGATCACGTAGAAAAGATAATTGAAGTGTTTATGGATGATTTTAGCGTATTTGGTGATTCGTTTGATAGTTGCTTGCATAATCTAAGTTTAATCCTAAAACGTTGTGTTGAAACTAACCTTGTTCTTAATTGGGAAAAGTGTCATTTTATGGTTAAACAAGGCATCGTTTTAGGTCATATAATCTCTGAAAAGGGTATTGAGGTTGATAAGTCGAAAATAGATCTTGTACGTCACTTACCCTCTCCGACTTCGGTTAGAGAGGTTCGTTCGTTTCTTGGCCATGCAGGATTTTATCGTAGGTTTATCAAAGATTTCTCGAAGATAGCACAACCTCTTTGCCGACTCCTACAAAAAGAAGTGGCGTTTGAATTCACCAAGGAGTGCACGGAATCATTCAAACAACTCAAGGAGTTGTTGACCACGGCACCCATCATTGTTCCACCAGATTGGAGTCTACCTTTCGAGCTCATGTGTGATGCATCCGACTATGCTTTAGGAGCTGTTTTAGGACAAAGAAAGGACAAGAGGCCGCATGTTATTTACTACGCCTCCCGGACGTTGAACGACGCACAATTGAACTACTCCACTACGGAAAAAGAACTCCTTGCCGTTGTCTTTGCTTTAGATAAATTTCGATCATATCTAATTGGAACTAAAGTAATTGTTTTCACTGATCATGCAGCTCTGAAGTACTTGCTCACCAAAAAGGAGGCCAAGCCACGGCTAATTCGATGGATATTGCTACTTCAAGAGTTCGACATAGAGATTCGGGACAAGAAGGGAAGTGAGAACGTGGTGGCTGACCACCTAAGCCGAATGGTGCATAATGAGGAGTCTTTGCCGATTTTGGAGACATTCCCCGATGAACAATTGCTGTCCATTAAGGTTAGTGCACCTTGGTATGCCGATATTGTTAATTTTTTGGTGTCAAAACGTATTCCAAGTGAGTTCACTAGGCACCAACGTGATAAACTTAAGCATGATGCACGATTTTATGTGTGGGATGATCCGTACTTATGGAAATTTTGCCCCGATCAGATTATACGTCGTTGTGTGCACGATTCTGAATGTCATTCAATTTTTAGTTTTTGTCACACATATGCATGTGGAGGGCACTTTGGCACACAACGCACAGCCCTTAAGGTGTTACAATGTGGATTTTATTGGCCTAGTATTTTTAAGGATGCTAAAACTTTTTGCTTAACATGTGATAAATGCCAACGAATGGGTGGTATTAGTGCAAAGGACCAAATGTCGCAGGTTTCTATCCTAAATGTTGAAATTTTTTATGTTTGGGGTATTGATTTTATGGGACCTTTTCCTTCTTCGTATGGTTTTACATATATTTTGCTTGCGGTTGATTATGTGTCGAAGTGGGTGGAAGCCAAGGCCACCCGGACTAATGATTCTAAAGTGGTTGCAGATTTTATTAGAACTAACATTTTTGCAAGGTTTGGAATGCCACGAGTAATCATTAGTGATGGAGGGTCACACTTTTGCAATCGGACCATTGAAGCGTTATTGAGGAAATACAGTGTCACCCATAAGGTTTCTACACCTTACCATCCTCAAACGAATGGCCAAGCCGAGGTTTCCAACCGAGAGATCAAGCAAATCCTAGAGAAGACCGTTGGGCCAACGAGGAAGGATTGGAGCTTACGGTTAGATGATGCACTTTGGGCGTATCGTACGGCGTACAAAACCCCCATTGGGATGTCCCCATTCCGACTTGTCTATGGCAAGGCGTGCCATCTTCCTGTTGAATTGGAGCACAAAGCACTTTGGGCCATCAAGAAGTTTAACATGAACCTCGAGGAAGCAGGAAGTCAAAGGAGATTGCAATTGAATGAGCTGGATGAGATACGGCACGAGGCGTACGATAATGCAAGCATTTACAAGCAAAAGACCAAAGCTTTCCATGACAACATGATCCGTGGGAAATCATTCTCAATTGGGCAGAAAGTGTTATTGTTCAATTCTCGTTTACGTTTGTTTCCCGGTAAGTTACGTTCTAAGTGGATTGGACCGTTTGTTATTACTAACATATCTTCTTATGGTGCCATCCAGATTCAAAGTCTCAAAACAGGTCATGAATTCCAAGTGAACGGACACCGTTTGAAGCCATATTATGAGAACTTTGTTGAACAAACCGTGGAGGATATTTCTTTGGGTGCCGTGGGCACAAATGGAGAATGAATGGACTCTTCGTCCGGCTGCAAGACGTAAAAGAAAGCGCTACTTGGGAGGCAACCCATGCAATTCAACAAAGGAAGCCCAAGGAATCACTCCAATTCCAGATTTGCGTTCCTAAACTCTTCACTTTGTTGTTTATTTCGAATCTGCCTATTTAGTTGTTTTAGTTGCTGTTTGTGTGTTTCTTTTTGTTTAGTGTGATTTTATGCTTGAAACATTGAGGACAATGTTTGCTTTAAGTGTGAGGGGGTAACTACGTGTTTTAGATGCAAATTCGTGGGATTTTATCACCCTTAACTTGGAGACTTGTGCCTTGCTGTTTTTAAGTGTTTTTGAGCAGTTTTGATGTGTTTTAGTGTGTTTTGAAGTAAAAATCCGAAAATTACATAAAAATTTGAAAAATTTGTTTTAAAAACCCAAAAAGAGTTGTTTTTGTGTGTTTGTTTGTGTCTTAGGGTACCTTCCAACACAATGATGAGGATTCGGTTTGTAATTACATGGCTGTTAAAGAGAGTGATTAACATGGATGAAAGTTTGATTTACTCCTTGTTTATGCTTAGTTGTGGTTATAACTTATGAATTCACATGCAATCATAAAAGAAAAAAAATCAGTTTTTGTAACATGCTTGAAGGAAGGAACTCAAACTAACGCTACAACCTTGTGAGACTTGAGCCTAAACGTTTATTTGGAGAGTTAAAATCTGTGCATTCTTTGTTATCTAAAGTCGTTGCATGATCTCATTATTCTTTGCTTGGTTGCTACTTAGAAGGCGTTTCATCATTTAGTTCAAAATGCTAGAACTCATGCCCATTACATTCAAAGCATGTTATTGATTTGCATAACACATATTCAAGATGAAGTTGTATAGTGATATGATATTTTACTAGCACACAAATTAAACCCTCTTTTTGTCAAATTGTAGTGAAGATGTAAGTAGGGATCGTTCTAGACCGGGGATTAGGAGGGATTGCTAAGCACTTGGAAACTGACTTAAAAACACAAAAACTAAACTTAAAGACTCAAATTAGACTACTAAGATTCAAAACAGGTTTGAAACACTCAAATCTGCCCAAGACAAGCTAATTGACTCAAACAACAACTAAGACAAGATCTGACTTAAAAACTCAAAAACGAAGTTTAAAACACTAAACTAGACTCAAAGAATACAAAACTAAAAGTTAAAACACTTAAACAAACCTAAAGATCAAAACAGCAACTAGAAGGCTCAAAACTGCCTAAAAACCACTTTCTGGGCAGTTTTGAGCACCTACACAAATTTGGACGAAATTTGATTTCCTAATGACCTAAAACACCTAAAAACATAATCTAAGACAAGTTCTAAGTAAAATGACTCAAAGAAATCAGGTGGGATTTGATTTGGACGAAAATAGATTAAATGACAGATTATAAACGAAACAGATTGTAAAACAAATTTTTATGAAAAGAATGGATAAAAGGCTAGTTAGGAGGTTCTTCTCCACACATGTCACACTTGCAAGCAAAACGATTTTCAGTTGTTCTTCCAATAAATTACGAATACTCAACGCCCCAAATTAACCGTGAATTGCACTAATTAACCCTCAGTTTTTCCACAAATTATTAAGTTGGATGATTGCATACAACAACCTAAAACATTCCCTACAAGTTCCCTACATGAATTGCATAATAGAGATACAAGCAAGAATCATTACGTTCTATGAAAAACATAAGCATTGACGAAGCATTCGTTACTATGAATTGCATGAAACTTATGCTAAGAATTCATTCAACGCGATCGGTTTCAAACGACCTTCACTACTTGTGATTATAAGATTATAACTATTAGGTGAAACTCCCTCATAATCTAGCATCATATTTATGTATGAAAACTAAGCGTGCACTCTCAATCAACATACACAAATAAATCATCAATCAAATAGATGAACGAATTGAATCCATAACTTATGAAATAACAACTGAATTTAATCGAATCAAATTGCAAGCATTTACATGGTTTCGAATCACCCCCCGACTAAAGGGGTTTAGTTCCTCATACTCACAACAATAAGTTTATTGAATTGAAACATCAAAGACATAAGAAAGATTACACCTAAAATGCCAAGAAGTCCACTTTGAATTTCTGCACAGAAAGCTCTCTTTCTTCTTCTCCTTGCTGCGGCAGTGAGGGTTTAGGGGCTGTGTGGGTGTGTTTTCTGTTTAGGGATGGATTTGGGATGATATGGAGGTTCGGGAAAGGGTAATGGTGGTGTAGGGTGGTGCGGCAAGGTGTGGAATGATGCTGGAATGGATGGAAGGCTGCGGCAAGGAGGGTTTTGGGTGCTGGAATGGGTGAATGGTGGTGCGGCAAGGTGGTGAAGTGAGGGGAGATGATTTCTGCTTTTTTAGAATGGGAAGATGGTGCGGCTGGAAATGGGTTTAGGGTTGTGTAATTTCTGATTTTTGTGGAGAATGAATATATGAATGGCTGCAAGCATTAGGAGCAAATATATAGGCCTTTCAAAACCCTAATGAAATCAGAATTTTAACAATGGGCTAGGGTTAGGTGCGGCTTGGGTTTAGGAGGAATGGGCTAGGGTTTAACATGGCAGATTTTAGGTAATTAGGCCCTAGGGTTCGGCATGGGTTGAAGGTCCACAAGGAAATTTGGGTTTAGGTCATCTAAAAGCCCAACGCCGAGAATAGAAACTCTCGAAATTGGAAACCTCCAAGAATAGAAACTTCCAACTTTAGAAACTTTGGTTACCAATTCCGATTTAGGAAAGATCGGCCCAAAATGGAAACTTTTAGGCTTAGCTTTCCTACTTCAAGTAGGACACCTCGAATCTTTCAACTCTTCAATTCCGTCCCAACCTTGTGTTCCAAGCATGTCCTTTTCAATCCAAGCTCACGTTTCGCTCCAAAAGCTCCAACTTGCATCATTTCGTGTAATACGTCCTTTAACCCTGAAAACACATGAAAGTAGCTTAAAAGACTACTTTAACGACGAAAACATAACAAGAATGCATAAGAACTAGCTAACTAAGGCGCATAAATATGCTCCTATCAAATTCCCCCACACTTAGCTTTTGCTAGTCCTCGAGCAAAACAAACAAAACAAAGAAAACAAAACGAAACAATCTAACCAAAACATAACCTAAACCTTCCAACGTTTGCCTCAGGGATTTCCAATGCACATGACATGTTAAAGATTGTTATCCCCACAAATTTGAGTCATCATTACACAAGCACATACTTAATTAAAGCCACCACTTACTAATTCACAAGTAATCAAGTAAAACAATGCTTTGAATGTAGTAACATGCCTTAGAGAATTCCCTCAATTCCTTACAAGATATACACTCTCTTTTTACTCAGATTTTCTAACTCCACACCCTACACTAGTCATATGTGAGAAGATTGATGTAGATATGAAAACGAATGCTCACATGTATGTATCACAAAGAACGCAATTTCTAGAGTTAAGAAGCATGTTTAGATATGATCTCATGAATGGAATGCTACTACTTAGATGCGAGAACCAGTGACACCATATGCTCATACCAAATTCAAACTCCACAAATTGAAACACATAACACTCAAGATAGAAGTTAAGGGTTGTAATGGGGCTAGGGGTGATTGGCTAACAATGGAAGGTAAGGAAAACAAACATTCTTAAAGCATAATAAGCAAAGTAATGAAATTAATGCTTAGAATTCCTTTAGATTGCAGAATTTATCTTTGACAAACAAGGGAAAGATTTAAACAACTCCTTAGGGCCGAATTCATTGTTTTGGACCCTCACTTCAACAAACAATACTTTGAAACTTTATTTTTTTTTTCAAACTTTTCATACTTTTTTTTTTCTTCATATTTTTTTTCTTTTTCTTTTCTTTTTTTTTTTTTCTTTGCCGTGCCTATGGCACACAATTCCTCATGAAAAATACTTCCCCCACACTTGTTTTCTGCCAACATAGATCAAAAAGGAATTCAATACGAATCATGCTTTACTATGCTTTAAGAACACGGGTATGGATGGTCCTAAACTCGGCTAGGTGAGGAAAACATGGGTTAACAAAGAATAGGCTAACAAGGCTCAACGGGGTTACAACCTACAAATCACAATGACATAGGCACACGGCTTTTTGGCTAAGGTGGTGGTAACTACACAACTTCATCTTGAATATGTGTTATGCAAATCAATAACATGCTTTGAATGAAATGGGCATGAGTTCTAGCATTTGGAACTAAATGCTGAAACGCCTTCTAAGTAATAACCAAGCAAGAATAATGAGATCATGCAACGAATTTAGAAACCAACAATGCACAGATTTTAACTCTCCAAATAAACGTTTAGGCTCAAGTCTCACAAGGTTGTAGCGTTAGTTTGAGTTCCTTCCTTCAAGCATGTTACAAAAACTGATTTTTTCTTTATGATTGCATGTGAATTCATGAGTTATAACCACAACTAAGCATAAACAAAGAGTAAAACAAACTTTCATCCATGTTAATCACTCTCTTTAACAGCCATGTAATTACAAACCGAATCCTCATCATTGTGTTGGAAGGTACCCTAAGACACAAACAAACACACAAAAACAACTCTTTTTGGGTTTTTAAAACAAATTTTTCAAATTTTTATGTGATTTTCGGATTTTTGCATCAACACACACTAAAACACACTAAAACTGCTCAAAAACACTTAAAAACAGCAAAGAACAAGTCTCCAAGTTAAGGGTGATAAAATCCCACAAATTTGCATCTAAAACACTTAGTAACCAAATTCCCCCACACTTAAATCAAACATTGTCCTCAATGTTTCAAGCATTAAATCACACTAAACAAAAAGAAACGCATAAACAGCAACTAAAACACTATATAGGCAGATTCGAAATAAATAACAAAGTGAAGAGTTTAGGAACGCAAATCTGGAATTGGAGTTATTCCTTGGTCTTCCTTTGTTGAATTGCATGGGTTGCCTCCCACGTAGCGCTTTCTTTAACGTCGTATAGCCGGACGAAAAGCCCATTCATTCTCCATTTATGCCCACGGCACCCAAAGAAATGTCCTCCACGGTTTGTTCAACAAAGTTCTCATAATATGGCTTCAAACGGTGTCCGTTCACTTGGAATTCATGACCTGTTTTGAGACTTTGAATCTGGATGGCACCATAAGAAGATATGTTAGTAATAACAAACGGTCCAATCCACTTAGAACGTAACTTACCGGGAAACAACCGTAAACGGGAATTGAACAATAGCACTTTCTGCCCAATTGAGAATGATTTCCCACGGATCATGTTGTCGTGGAAAGCTTTGGTCTTTTGCTTGTAAATGCTTGCATTATCGTACGCCTCGCGCCGTATCTCATCAAGCTCATTCAATTGCAATCTCCTTTGACTACCTGCTTCCTCGAGGTTCATGTTAAACTTCTTGATGGCCCAAAGTGCTTTGTGCTCCAATTCAACCGGAAGATGGCACGCCTTGCCATAGACAAGTCGGAAGGGGGACATCCCAATGGGGGTTTTGTACGCCGTACGATACGCCCAAAGTGCATCATCTAACCGTAAGCTCCAATCCTTTCTCGTTGGCCCAACGGTCTTCTCTAGGATTTGCTTGATCTCCCGGTTGGAAACCTCGGCTTGGCCGTTCGTTTGAGGATGATAAGGTGTAGAAACCTTATGGGTGACACTGTATTTCCTCAATAACGCGTCAATGGTCCGATTGCAAAAGTGTGACCCGCCGTCACTAATGATCACTCGTGGCATTCCGAACCTTGCAAAAATGTTAGATCTAATAAAATCTGCAACCACTTTAGAATCATTAGTCCGGGTGGCCTTGGCTTCCACCCACTTCGACACATAATCAACCGCAAGCAAAATATAAGTAAAACCATACGAAGAAGGAAAAGGACCCATAAAATCAATACCCCAAACATCAAAAATTTCAACATTTAGAATAGAAACCTGCGGCATTTGGTCCTTTGCACTAATACCACCCATCCGTTGGCATTTATCACATGTTAAGCAAAAAGTTTTAGCATCTTTAAAAATACTAGGCCAATAAAATCCACATTGTAACACCTTAAGGGCTGTGCGTTGTGTACCAAAGTGGCCTCCACATGCATATGTGTGACAAAAACTCAAAATTGAATGACATTCAGAATCATGCACACAACGACGTATAATCTGATCGGGGCAAAATTTCCACAAGTACGGATCATCCCACACATAAAACCGTGCATCATGCCTAAGTTTATCACGTTGGTGTCTAGTGAACTCACTCGGAATACGTTTTGACACCAAAAAATTAACAATATCGGCATACCAAGGTGCACTAACCTTAATGGACAGCAATTGTTCATCCGGGAATGTCTCCAAAATCGGCAAAGACTCCTCATTATGCACCATTCGGCTTAGGTGGTCCGCCACCACGTTCTCACTTCCCTTCTTGTCCCGAATCTCAATGTCAAACTCTTGAAGTAGCAATATCCATCGAATTAGCCGTGGCTTGGCCTCCTTTTTGGTGAGCAAGTACTTCAGAGCTGCATGATCAGTAAAAACAATTACTTTAGTTCCAATAAGATATGATCGAAATTTATCTAAAGCAAAGACAACGGCAAGAAGTTCTTTTTCCGTAGTGGAGTAGTTCAATTGTGCATCGTTCAACGTCCGGGAGGCGTAGTAAATGACATGCGGCCTCTTGTCCTTTCTTTGTCCTAAAACAGCTCCTAAAGCATAATCGGATGCATCGCACATGAGCTCGAAAGGTAGACTCCAGTCCGGTGGAACAATGATGGGTGCCGTGGTCAACAACTCCTTGAGTTGTTTGAATGATTCTGTGCACTCCTTGGTGAATTCAAACGCCACTTCTTTTTGTAGGAGTCGGCAAAGAGGTTGTGCAACCTTTGAAAAATCTTTGATAAACCTGCGATAAAATCCTGCATGGCCAAGAAACGAACGAACCTCTCTAACCGAAGTCGGAGAGGGTAAGTGACGTACAAGATCTATTTTCGACTTATCAACCTCAATACCCTTTTCAGAAATTATATGACCTAAAACGATGCCTTGTTTAACCATAAAATGACACTTTTCCCAATTAAGCACAAGGTTAGTTTCAACACAACGTTTTAGGATCACACTTAGATTATGTAAGCAGCTATCAAACGAATCACCAAATACGCTAAAATCATCCATAAACACTTCAATTATCTTCTCTACATAATCAGAAAATATACTCATCATGCATCTTTGAAATGTAGCAGGTGCATTACATAAACCAAAAGGCATGCGACGATATGCAAATGTACCAAACGGGCATGTAAAAGTGGTTTTTTCTTGGTCTTCAGGTGAAATGACAATTTGATTATACCCAGAATAACCATCCAGAAAACAATAAAAAGCATAACCCGCTAACCTCTCAAGCATTTGGTCGATGAACGGCAATGGGAAGTGGTCCTTCCTCGTGGTGGTGTTTAGCTTCCTATAGTCAATGCACACCCTCCAACCAGTTTGAATACGTTGAGGGACAAGCTCATTCTCGGCATTAGCTACCACCGTCACTCCGGATTTCTTTGGTACGCATTGAACCGGCGAAACCCACCTACTATCCGAGATTGGATAGATAACCCCACAATCTAGAAGCTTTATGATCTCCTTCTTCACTACTTCCATCATAGGAGGGTTGAGACGGCGTTGAGCCTCTCTAGTTGGTTTGGCCCCTTCCTCAAGAAATATGTGATGCGTACAAGTCGTAGGGCTTATACCTTTGATGTCGGCCAATGTCCAACCTAGGGCAGATTTGAACTCCTTCAAAACTCGAAGCAACTTCTCTTCCTCTTGTGCCGTGAGGGAGGAGGAAATGATGGCAGGTAGTGTTTCATTTTCTCCCAAGAAAATGTACTTCAAATGGCTTGGCAACGGTTTGAGTTCAAGGACAGGTGCCTGAACTATAGATGGAAGCAATTTGTTAGTCGAAATGGGAATGGACTCACGGTTAGTATACTTACCATCAAGCTTAGGTGAGGACTCAAGGGCAGCCACAACTTCAAGTAATTCCTCACTAGGGGGCACGGCATGCAATGAATCTTGTATGCCGTGGGCATGCATGCAATCTGCTCCCTTTGTTTTGAGTTCCATGCCTCGTGTAATGACTTTTTCAAGCGCATCGTCATTCAAATCGTCGAGATATCCCTGCGCCAAAGAGTCAATTATATCAATAGAAAAGCATGAATGGTCATCACTAGGGTATTTAATGGAATCAGAAAGATTAAAATTAACAACGTCCCCATCGAATTCCATGGACAAAGTTCCACTATACACGTCAATCTTCGTTCGGGCCGTCTTCATGAATGGCCTTCCAAGTAGAATGGGCAGCGAAGGAGCATGGTCCGATTCATCCATTTCGAGGACATAGAAATCCGCCGGGAAAACCAAATTATTAACCTGCACAAGAACATCTTCCAAAACTCCCTTTGGATAGGCGTTAGATCTATCGGCCAGTTGTATTATTACCCCATCATTTTTCAATGCTCCTAAGTTCATAGATGCATAAATGGAATATGGCATAACATTTATAGAAGCACCTAAATCAAGCATGGCAGATTCAAATCTAGTATTCCCAATAACACAAGGAATGGTAAAGCTACCTGGATCTTTACATTTGGGAGGTAATTTGCGTTGCAAAATGGCAGACACATTCTCACCTACCTTGACCACTTCCTTGGTCGACATCCTCTTCCTCGTGGTACACAACTCCTTCAAGAACTTAGCATACCTCGGAACTTGTTTGATTGCATCTAACAAAGGTATGTTAACTTGCACTTTCCTAAAGGTTTCAAGGATATCCTTTTCTGCCTCTTCTTTCTTCGTTTGCATGAACCTACTAGGAAAAGGCACATTTGAAGGGAAAACATTAGTATGAACCGAATTTGACACATTTTTACCTTTGGGGGACAAATTGGGCAGATTTGGGACCATAGGGACTTGCGGCAAAGGTGGAACCACCTTTGCCGTGGGCTGCTTTGGCTCCTCCTCTTCCATTTGCAAAAGTTCATCCTCGTTATGATCTGTTTTTGATGAAGAACCTGCCCCAACTTCCTTACCACTTCTTAGGGTGATAGCTTTGGCACTTTCGAAACCTCCCTTCGGATTTGGAATGGTGGAACTAGGGAGTTGTCCGGGATCTCGAAACTTACCTACAAACTCGGCAATCTGCCCAATTTGTTTCTCAAGTTGATCCACCCTCTTATCTTGGTTCTGCATAGCCTTAGCTTGATCTTCCTGCCCATTAGACAACTTAGTTAGTATTTTAAGAAGTGCATCATTGTCAAGAGACGTACCTGAGGCACTTGGGCCGGATTGGGCTTGATTTTGGGGTGGGCCGTAGGGTTTGGGAAAGAACCTCGGGGGTTGTTGCCTAAAGCCTCCTTGGTTTTGATGTTGTTGTGGCTCTCTCCATTTGAAGTTTGGATGGTCTCGCCACCCCGGATTATATGTGTTGGAGTATGGGTCATGTCGTGACTGATTTTGGCTCTGAAACCCAATGGCATTTGCGCTCTCCCATCCGCCATTCTCGATAAGTTGAGGACACTTTTCAGACGCATGTCCTTGAATAGAACATACGCCACACACCACGGGTCCTTGTATCTTCATTCCCTCGGCCATCTGTGAAACAATAGAAGTAAGATTAGCCAATTGTGAATGAATATCGGAAGTTGAACTTACCTCATGTACTTGGTGCCGTGGGGGTCCTCTTTGACCTACACCCTCGTACTGTTGAGCGTTCAACGCTCTATTAGCAATCAAGACCTTGGCCGCCATGGGTGTTTTGTCTACCAATGCTCCTCCCGCCGAAGCATCGAGCATTTGACGTTCTAGAGGTAGGAGACCTTCGTAGAAATATTGCAAGAGCAACTCCTCCTTCATCTGATGCTGTGGACAAGAAGCAACAAGTGATTTAAATCGTTCATAATACGTAGGAAAAGACTCACCTTCTTCTTGCTGAATTCCGCTAATCTTTTTGCGTAGGAGGATGATGCGAGAAGTTGGGAAGAACTTCTCCAAGAATGCTCTCTTCATACTCTCCCAAGAAGTGACAGTGCCGGGAGCTAACTCATATAGCCAATCCTTGGCTTTATCCATCAAAGAGAATGGAAAAGCCTTAATCTTCAATATATTTCCGTCAACATTGACGGGAGTCATACTAGAGCAAACTACTTCAAATTCTTTCAAATGTTTGTTAGGATCTTCCATGGACAAGCCATGGTATTTAGGAATATGATGAAGCAAACTTGACTTTAATTCAAACTCATCCGTCTTACCTTGGGCAGCCCTGGGGTATTGAATGCACAAAGGTGTGGCATTATCCAAACCTGAGGCGGAAAGCTCCTTGAGTGTACGGTTGTCCACCGCCATGCCTTGGACTTCTTCAAATATTCCTGCCGTGGCTTCCTCCTCCTCTTCTTGTACGGATTCTTCAAGGTCAGATTCGGAAGTTGGTGGATGATGTTCTTGCTGGCTTCTAGCTCGTCTCAACTTCCTCTCAAAATCGTCGTCAAACTCCAAGATGTTTGCACGAATCGTTTGAGAGCTTCTAGTCATACATTAGTACCTAAGACACAAGAAACAAAATTAGGTCAGAAACTTCAATAAAGTCAGAAACAAAGTGAAATAAAAGAAACAAAAACAATCCAAGGGATTAGCAAAATTGCTAATCCCCGGCAACGGCGCCAAAAATTTGATATGATATTTTACTAGCACACAAATTAAACCCTCTTTTTGTCAAATTGTAGTGAAGATGTAAGTAGGGATCGTTCTAGACCGGGGATTAGGAGGGATTGCTAAGCACTTGGAAACTGACTTAAAAACACAAAAACTAAACTTAAAGACTCAAATTAGACTACTAAGATTCAAAACAGGTTTGAAACACTCAAATCTGCCCAAGACAAGCTAATTGACTCAAACAACAACTAAGACAAGATCTGACTTAAAAACTCAAAAACGAAGTTTAAAACACTAAACTAGACTCAAAGAATACAAAACTAAAAGTTAAAACACTTAAACAAACCTAAAGATCAAAACAGCAACTAGAAGGCTCAAAACTGCCTAAAAACCACTTTCTGGGCAGTTTTGAGCACCTACACAAATTTGGACGAAATTTGATTTCCTAATGACCTAAAACACCTAAAAACATAATCTAAGACAAGTTCTAAGTAAAATGACTCAAAGAAATCAGGTGGGATTTGATTTGGACGAAAATAGATTAAATGACAGATTATAAACGAAACAGATTGTAAAACAAATTTTTATGAAAAGAATGGATAAAAGGCTAGTTAGGAGGTTCTTCTCCACACATGTCACACTTGCAAGCAAAACGATTTTCAGTTGTTCTTCCAATAAATTACGAATACTCAACGCCCCAAATTAACCGTGAATTGCACTAATTAACCCTCAGTTTTTCCACAAATTATTAAGTTGGATGATTGCATACGACAACCTAAAACATTCCCTACAAGTTCCCTACATGAATTGCATAATAGAGATACAAGCAAGAATCATTACGTTCTATGAAAAACATAAGCATTGACGAAGCATTCGTTACTATGAATTGCATGAAACTTATGCTAAGAATTCATTCAACGCGATCGGTTTCAAACGACCTTCACTACTTGTGATTATAAGATTATAACTATTAGGTGAAACTCCCTCATAATCTAGCATCATATTTATGTATGAAAACTAAGCGTGCACTCTCAATCAACATACACAAATAAATCATCAATCAAATAGATGAACGAATTGAATCCATAACTTATGAAATAACAACTGAATTTAATCGAATCAAATTGCAAGCATGTACATGGTTTCGAATCACCCCCCGACTAAAGGGGTTTAGTTCCTCATACTCACAACAATAAGTTTATTGAATTGAAACATCAAAGACATAAGAAAGATTACACCTAAAATGCCAAGAAGTCCACTTTGAATTTCTGCACAGAAAGCTCTCTTTCTTCTTCTCCTTGCTGCGGCAGTGAGGGTTTAGGGGCTGTGTGGGTGTGTTTTCTGTTTAGGGATGGATTTGGGATGATATGGAGGTTCGGGAAAGGGTAAGGGTGGTGTAGGGTGGTGCGGCAAGGTGTGGAATGATGCTGGAATGGATGGAAGGCTGCGGCAAGGAGGGTTTTGGGTGCTGGAATGGGTGAATGGTGGTGCGGCAAGGTGGTGAAGTGAGGGGAGATGATTTCTGCTTTTTTAGAATGGGAAGATGGTGCGGCTGGAAATGGGTTTAGGGTTGTGTAATTTCTGATTTTTGTGGAGAATGAATATATGAATGGCTGCAAGCATTAGGAGCAAATATATAGGCCTTTCAAAACCCTAATGAAATCAGAATTTTAACAATGGGCTAGGGTTAGGTGCGGCTTGGGTTTAGGAGAAATGGGCTAGGGTTTAACATGGCAGATTTTAGGTAATTAGGCCCTAGGGTTCGGCATGGGTTGAAGGTCCACAAGGAAATTTGGGTTTAGGTCATCTAAAAGCCCAACGCCGAGAATAGAAACTCTCGAAATTGGAAACCTCCAAGAATAGAAACTTCCAACTTTAGAAACTTTGGTTACCAATTCCGATTTAGGAAAGCTCGGCCCAAAATGGAAACTTTTAGGCTTAGCTTTCCTACTTCAAGTAGGACACCTCGAATCTTTCAACTCTTCAATTCCGTCCCAACCTTGTGTTCCAAGCATGTCCTTTTCAATCCAAGCTCACGTTTCGCTCCAAAAGCTCCAACTTGCATCATTTCGTGTAATACGTCCTTTAACCCTGAAAACACATGAAAGTAGCTTAAAAGACTACTTTAACGACGAAAACATAACAAGAATGCATAAGAACTAGCTAACTAAGGCGCATAAATATGCTCCTATCATATAGGCACCACCTTAGCCAAAAAGCCGTGTGCCCTATGTCATTGTGATTTGTAGGTTTTAACCCCGTTGAGCCTTGTTAGCCTTCATTATTTGTTAACCCATGTTTTCCTCACCTAGCCTAGTTTAGGACCATCCATACCCTTGTTCTTAAAGCATAGTAAAGCATGATTCGAATTGAATTCCTTTTGATCTATGTTGGCAGAAACCAAGTGTGGGGGAAGTATTTTTCGTGAGGAATTGTGTGCCATAGGCACGGCAAAGAAAAGCAAAGAAAAAGAAAAAAATCGTGGAAAAAGAAAAAATGAAGAAAAAGTATGAAATGTATGAAAAAAAAAAGAGTTGAAAAGATGTGAAAAAGTGTTCCAAAGTATTGTTTGTTGAAGTAAGGGTCCAAAACAATGGATTCGGCCCTAAAGAGTTGTCTAAGTCTTCCCCGTGTGTTTTTAAGTTAATTTCTGCAAACTAAGTGAATTCTAAGTCTTAATTTCATTGCTTTGCTTACTCTTGCTTGAAGAACGTTTGTTTTCCCTATCCTTTCCTTGTTAACCAACACCCCAAGCCCCATTACAACCCTTAACTTCTATCTCGAGTGTTATGTGTTTCAATTTGTGGAGTTTGAATTTGGTATGAGCATATATGGTGTCACTGGTTCTCGCATCTAAGTAGTAGCATTCCGTTCATGAGATCATATCTAAACATGCTTCTTAACTCTAGAAATTGCGTTCTTTGTGAAACATATATGTGAGCATTCGTTTTCATATCTACATCAATCTTCTCACATATGACTAGTGTAGGGTGTGGAGTTAGAAAATCTAAGTGAAAATAGAGTGTATAGCTTGTAAGGAATTGAGGGAATTCTCTAAGGCATGTTACTACATTCAAAGCATTGTTTTTAATTGATTACTTGTGAACTAGTAAGTTGTGGTTTTAATTAAGTATGTGCTTATGTGTAAAGATGACTCAAATCTGTGGGGATAACAATCTTTAATACGTCATGTGCATTGGAAATCCCTGAGGCAAACGTTGGAAGGTTTAGGTTTTGTTTTGGTTAGTTTGCTCGAGGACTAGCAAAAGCTAAGTGTGGGGGAATTTGATAGGAGTATATTTATGCGCCTTAGTTAGCTAGTTCTTATGCATTTTCGTTATGTTTTCTTCGTTAAAGTAGTCTTTTAAGCTACTTTCATGTGTTTTCAGGTTTAAAGGACATATTACATGAAATGATGCAATTTGGAGCTTTTGGAGCAAAATGTGAGCTTGGATTGAAAAGGACATGCTTGAAACACAAGGATGGGATTGAATTGAAGAGTTGAAGATTTGAGGTTTCCTACTTGAAGTAGGAAAGCTAAGCCTAAAAGTTTCCATTTTGGGTTGATCTTTCCTAAATCGGAATCGGCAACCAAAGTTTCTAAAGTTGGAAGTTTCTATTCTTGGAGGTTTCCAATTTCGAGAGTTTCTATTCTCGGTTTTGGGCTTTTGGATGACCCATCCTTACCTCTTGGACCTATGCCGCACCTAGGCCTTGTTCACATGCAAAAATCTGATTATAACCCTAAGCCCATGCCGCACCTTTCCATCCTAGAAGCCCTATTTTACAAACCCTAACCCTAGTCCACTTAAGTAGCCGCACCTAACCCTAGCCCAATCTGATTTATTTAGGGTTTTAGGTGCCTATATATATGTGCTTTACACCTTGCCGCAGATCATCACCCTCTCTATATTCAGAAATTCGTCAAAACCCTATTCCCCACCTTGCCGCAGCCTTCATCCATTCCAGCCACCATTCTCCACCTCTATACACCATTCTACACTTCCATACACCATCCATATCCCTTGCCGCACCACCATATCATCCTAACTCCCTTCGTAAACCAAAACCACATCCAAAAACCCCCAAAACCATCTCTGCCGCAGCAAGGAGAAGAAGAAGAGGAGCTTGACGTGCAGAAATTCAAAGTGGAATTCTTGGGCGTTTTAGGTGTAATCTTTCTTATGTCTTCGATGTTTCAATTTAATAAACATTATGTTGTGAGTATGAGGAACTAAACCCCCTTAGTTGGGGGGTAATTCGAAACCATGTACATGCTTGCAATTTGATTCGATTACATTCAGTTGTTATTTCATAAGTTGTGGATTCAATTCGTTCATCTATTTGATTGATAACTTATTTGTGTATGTGGATTGAGAGTGCATGCTTAGTTTTCATGCATGAATATGATGCTAGATTATGAGGGAGTTTCACCTAATAGTTACAATCTTATAATCACAAGTAGTGAAGATCGCTTGAAAATGATCGCGTTGAATGAATTCTTAGCATAAGTTTCATGCAATTCATAGTAACAAATGCTTCGTCAATGCTTATGTTTTTCATAGAACGTAATGATTCTTGCTTGTATCTCTATTATGCAATTCATGTAGGGAACTTGTAGGGAATGTTTTGGGTTGTCGTATGCAATCATCCAACTTAATAACTTGTGGAAAAACTGAGGGTTAATTAGTGCAATTCACGGTTAATTTGAGGCGTTGAGTATTCATAGTTTATCGGAAGAACAACTGAAAATCGTTTTGTTTGCAAGTGTGACATGTGTGGAGAAGAACCTCCTAACTAGCATTTTATCCAACCTTTTCATCCAAAAACGTTTTACAATCTGTTTAGTTTCAAGTTTCTGTTTTGTTTTCAAATTTCGTGTAAAACAAATCCCCCTTTATTTTGAAGTCTTAGATTAGTTAGAAAGTGTTTTGATTTGTGTTTCTAAGTGTTTTAATTCAAGTTTTCATCCAATTTCGTCCAAATTAGTGTAGGTGCTCAAAACTGCCCAGAAAGTGGTTTTTAGGCAGTTTTGAGTCTTCTAGTTGCTGTTTTGAGTTTTATGTTTGTTTAAGTGGTTTAAACTTTAGTTGTGCATTCTTTGAGTCTAATTTAGTGTTTTAAACTTTGTTTTTGAGTTTTTAAGTCAGTTTCCAAGTGTTTAGCAATCCCTCCTAATCCCCGGTCTAGAACGATCCCTACTTACATCTTTACTACAATTTGACAAAAAGAGGGTTTAATTTGTGTGCTTATCTAGTTCGCATCACAAACCCAAAATCACATCCAAAAATCCCCTAAACCCTCTCTGCCGCAGCAAGGAGAAGAAGAAAGAGGAGCTTGACGTGCAGAATTCAAAGTGGAATTGTTGGGCGTTTTAGGTGTAATCTTTCTTATGTCTTCGATGTTTCAATTCAATAAACTTTGTGTTGTGAGTATGAGGAACTAAACCCCCTTAGTTGGGGGGTAATTCGAAACCATGTACATGCTTGCAATATGATTTGATTACATTCAGTTGTTATTTCATAAGTTGTGGATTCAATTCGTTCATCTATTTGATTGATAACTTATTTGTGTATGTTGATTGAGAGTGCACGCTTAGTTTTCATGCATGAATATGATGCTAGATTATGAGGGAGTTTCACCTAATAGTTACAATCTTATAATCACAAGTAGTAAAGGTCGCTTGAAAACGATCGCGTTGAATGAATTCTTGGCATAAGTTTCATGCAATTCATAGTAACGAATGCTTCGTCAATGCTTATGTTTTTCATAGAACTTAATGATTCTTGCTTGTATCTCTATTATGCAATTCATGTAGGGAACTTGTAGGGAATGTTTTGGGTTGTCGTATGCAATCATCCAACTTAATAACTTGTGGAAAAACTGAGGGTTAATTAGTGCAATTCACGGTTAATTTGGGGCGTTGAGTATTCATAGTTTATCGGAAGAACAACTGAAAATCGTTTCGTTTGCAAGTGTGACATGTGTGGAGAAGAACCTCCTAACTAGCCTTTTATCCATCCTTTTCATCCAAAAACGTTTTACAATCTATTTTGTTTTCAATTTTCGTCCAAAACAAATCCCCCTTTATTTTGAAGTCTTAGATTAGTTAGAAAGTATTTTGATTTGTGTTTCTAAGTGTTTTGATTCAAGTTTTCACCCAAATTCGTCCAAGTTCTTGTTAGGTTCTCAAAACTGCCCAGAAAGTGGTTTTTAGGCAGTTTTGAGTCACTAGGTTGTGTTTTGAGTTTTAGGTTTGTTTAAGTGTTTTAACCATTAGTTTTGCATTCTTTGAGTCTAGTTTAGTGTTTTAAACTTTGTTTTTGAGTTTTTAAGTCAGTTTCCAAGTGTTTAGCAATCCCTCTTAATCCCCGGTCTAGAACGATCCCTACTTACGTCTCTACTACAATTTGACAAAAGAGGGTTTAATTTGTGTGCTTATCTAATTACCATCAAATTTTTGGCGCCGTTGCCGGGGATTAGCAATTTTGCTAATCCCTTGGATTGTTTTTGTTTCTTTTATTTCACTTTGTTTCTGATTTTGTTTAAGTTTCTGACCTAATTTTGTTTCTTGTTTCTTAGGTACTAATGTATGATTAGAAGCTCTCAAACGATTCGTGCGAACATCTTGGATTTTGACGACGATTTTGAGAGGAAGTTGAGAAGAGCTAGAAACCAGCAAGAACACCATCCACCAAATTCCGAATCTGACCTTGAAGAAAACGTACAAGAAGAGGAGGAGGAAGCCACGGCAGGGATATTTGAAGAAGTCCAAGGCATGGCGGTGGACAACCGTACACTCAAGGAGCTTTCCGCCTCAGGTTTGGATAATGCCGCACCCTTGTGCATGCAATACCCCACGGCTGCCCAAGGTAAGACGGACGAGTTTGAATTAAAGTCAAGTTTGCTTCATCATATTCCTAAATACCATGGCTTGTCCATGGAAGATCCTAACAAACATTTGAAAGAATTTGAAGTAGTTTGCTCTAGTACGACTCCCGTCAATGTTGACGGAAATATCTTGAAGATGAAGGCTTTTCCATTCTCTTTGATGGATAAAGCCAAGGATTGGTTATACGAGTTAGCTCCCGGCACTGTCAATTCTTGGGAGAGTATGAAGAGAGCGTACTTGGAGAAGTTCTTTCCAACTTCTCGCATCATCCTCCTACGCAAAAAGATAAGCGGAATTCAGCAAGAAGAAGGTGAGTCTTTTCCTATATATTATGAACGATTTAAATCACTTGTTGCTTCTTGTCCACAACATCAGATGAAGGAGGAGTTGCTTTTGCAATATTTCTACGAGGGTCTCCTACCTCTAGAACGTCAAATGCTTGATGCTTCGGCGGGGGGAGCATTGGTGGACAAAACACCCATGGCTGCCAAGATCTTGATCTCTAATCGAGCGTTGAACGCTCAACAGTACGAGGGTGTAGGCCAAAGAGGACCCCCACGACACCAAGTACATGAGGTAAGTTCAACTTCCGATCTTCATTCACAATTGGCTAATCTTACTTCTATTGTTTCACAGATGGCCGAGGGAATGAAGATGCAACGACCTGTGGTGTGTGGCGTATGTTCTATCCAAGGACATGTCTCCGAAAAATGTCCTCAACTCATCGAGAATGGTGGATGGGAAAGCGCCCATGCAATTGGGTTTCAAGGTCAAAACCAACCAAGGAACGATCCATATTCAAACACATATAATCCCGGTTGGAGAGACCACCCAAATTTCAAGTGGAGGGAGCCCCAGCAACCTCAAAACCAAGGAGGCTTTAGGCAACAACCCCCGGGGTTCTTTCCCAAAACCTACGGCCTACCCCAAAATCAAGCCCAATCCGGCCCAAGTGCCTCAGGTACGTCTCTTGACAATGATGCACTTCTTAAGATACTAACTAAGTTGTCTAATGGGCAGGAAGATCAAGCTAAGGCTATGCAAAACCAAGATAGAAGGGTGGATCAACTTGAGAAACAAATTGGGCAGATTGCCGAGTTTGTAGGTAAGTTTCGAGATCCCGGACAACTCCCTAGTTCCAACATTCCAAATCCGAAGGGAGGTTTCGAAAGTGCCAAAGCAATCACCCTAAGAAGTGGTAAGGAAGTTGGGGCAGGTTCTTCATCAAAAACAGGTCATAACGAGGATGAAATTTTGCAAATGGAAAGGGAGGAATCAAAGCAACCCACGGCAAGGGTGGTTCCACCTTTGCCGCAAGTCTCCAATGCCGCTAAACCTTCAAATATGTCCAATAAGGGTAAGAATGTGTTAAATTCAAGTCCTACTAATGTTTTTCCTTTGAATGTCCCCTTTCCTAGTAGATTTTTGCAATCCAAGAATGAAGAGGAGGAAAAAGATGTTCTAGAGACGTTTAGAAAGGTGCATGTCAACATTCCCCTCCTTGATGCCATAAAACAAATCCCGAAGTATGCCAAGTGTTTAAAGAAGCTTTGTACGACAAAGAAACGTACCCGGGAGAAAGAAGTGGTACATGTAAGCGAGAATGTCTCTGCCATCTTGCAACGTAAACTACCCCCCAAATGCAAAGATCCGGGGAGCTTTACAATTCCGTGTGTCATTGGTAATACCCGTTTCAATTCTGCCATGCTAGATTTAGGAGCATCTATTAATGTTATGCCATATTCTGTTTATGAATCTATGAATCTAGGAGCACTTAAACATGATGGTGTAATCATACAATTGGCCGATAGATCTAACGCTTATCCAAAGGGAGTTTTGGAAGACGTTTTAGTGCAGGTTGATCATTTAGTCTTCCCAGCGGATTTCTATGTCCTCGAAATGGATGAATCAGACCATGCCCCTTCATTGCCCATCCTCCTTGGAAGGCCATTTATGAAAACGGCTCAAACGAAGATTGATGTGGCCAAAGGAGAAGTAACTATGGCATTTGGTGGTGACATGATTTGTTTTAAAATTTCTGAATCAATTGAGACTCCTAACGTTGTTCGTTCTTGTTGTGTTATTGATACAAAAGAAAAGATAGGGACGGATCATTCAGCCCCTAACACAAAGGTTGCATCAAGAACCATGCAAGACGAGGGAATTGGAGTGGAGAACAAGGACCATACGGCCACTTCCCTCAAAGTGCTCAAATTGGCCGAAAGCACCATGGGGAAGAACGTTTACCTTGCTGCCACTTCATCACATCACATAGGTAAGCCACCTAATCCAAATCCAATTCCCATTAAAGTTGATAGGTGGTTCCCTTCTATGGTGCAGGTACCCAAGCAAATCCCCGATGGTGGGCGCATGTACATGAACCTTAGGCAACACAACGCACCCATCAACAAACATCACTATCCATTACCGTTCAAAGATGCAATGTATGAGGTTGTGGAGGAGATCCCACTCCTTGCCGTGGGCTCCAATGGGGCATGAATGGGCTTTTCGTCCGGCTGTACGACGTTAAAGAAAGCGGTACTTGGGAGGCAACCAATGCAATTCAACAAAGGAAGACCATGGAATCACTCCAATTCCAGATTTGCGTTCCTACACTCTTCACTTTGTTGTTTATTTCGAATCTGCCTATTTAGTTGTTTTAGTTGTTGTTTGTGTGTTTCTTTGTGTTTTGTGTGAGTTTATGCTTGAAACATTGAGGACAATGTTTGATTTAAGTGTGGGGGGGGGTAACTAAGTGTTTTAGATGCAAATTCGTGGGATTTTATCACCCTTAACTTGGAGACTTGTTCCTTGCTGTTTTTAAGTGTTTTTGAGCAGTTTTGGTGTGTTTTAGTGTGTTTTGAAGTAAAAATCCGAAAATCACATAAAAATTTGAAAAATTTGTTTTAAAAACCCAAAAAGAGTTGTTTTTGTGTGTTTGTTTGTGTCTTAGGGTACCTTCCAACACAATGATGAGGATTCGGTTTGTAATTACATGGCTGTTAAAGAAAGTGATTAACATGGATGAAAGTTTGATTTACTCTTTGTTTATGCTTAGTTGTGGTTATAACTTATGAATTCACATGCAATCATAAAGAAAAAAAATCAGTTTTTGTAACATGCTTGAAGGAAGGAACTCAAACTAACGCTACAACCTTGTGAGACTTGAGCCTAAACGTTTATTTGGAGAGTTAAAATCTGTGCATTCTTTGTTTTCTAAAGTCGTTGCATGATCTCATTATTCTTTGCTTGGTTGCTACTTAGAAGGCGTTTCATCATTTAGTTCCAAATGCTAGAACTCATGCCCATTTCATTCAAAGCATGTTATTGATTTGCATAACACACATTCAAGATGAAGTTGTGTAGTGACCACCACCTTAGCCAAAAAGCCGTGTGCCCTATGTCATTATGTTTTGTAGGTTTTTAACCCCATTGAGCCTTGTTAGCCTTTGTTGTTTGTTAACCCACATTATCCTTACCTAGCTTAGATTAGGATCATCCTTACCCTTGTTCTTAAAGCATAGTAAAGCATGATTCGAATTGAATTCCTTTTGATCTATGTTGGCAGAAACCAAGTGTGGGGGAAGTGTTTTTCGTAAGGAATTGTGTGCCATAGGCACGGCAAAGAAAAGAAAACAAAAAAAAATTCGTGGAAAAAGAAAAAAATGAAGAAAAAGTATGAGAAGTATGAAAAAAGAGTTGAAAACTTGAGAAAAAGAGTTCCAAAGTATTGTTTGTTGAAGTGAGGGTCCAAAACAATGAATTCGGACCTAAGGAGTTGTTTAAGTCTTCCCCTTGTGTTTTAAAGTTAATTTATGCAATCTAAGTGAATTCTAAGTCTCAATTTATTGCTTTGCTTACTCTTGCTTGAAGAACGTTTGTTTTCCCTATCCTCTCCTTGTTAACCAACACCCCAAGCCCCATTACAACCATTAACTTCTATCTTGAGTGTTATGTGTTTCAATTTGTGGAGTTTGAATTTGGTATGAGCATATGGTGTCACTGGTTCTCGCATCTAAGTAGTAGTATTCCATTCATGAGATCATATCTAAACATGCTTCTTAACTCTAGAAATTGCGTTCTTTGTGAAACATTTATGTGAGCATTCGTTTTCATATCTACATCAATCTTCTCACATATGACTAGTGTAGGGTGTGGAGTTAGAAAATCTGAGTGAAAATAGAGTGTATATTTTGTAAGGAATTGAGGGAATTCTCTAAGGCATGTTACTACATTCAAAGCATTGTTTTAAATGATTACTTGTGAACTAGTGAGTAGTGGCTTTAATTAAGTATGTGCTTGTGTAAAGATGCCTCAAATCTGTGGGGATAACAATCTTTAACATGTCATGTGCATTGGAAATCCCTGAGGCAAACGTTGGAAGGTTTAGGTTTTGTTTTGGTTAGTTTGTTTCATTTTGTTTCCTTTCTTTTGTTTGTTTTGCTCGAGGACTAGCAAAAACTAAGTGTGGGGGAATTTGATAGGAGCATATTTATGCGCCTTAGTTAGCTAGTTCTTATGCATTTTCGTTATGTTTTCTTCGTTAAAGTAGTCTTTTTAGCTACTTTCATGTGTTTTCAGGTTTAAAGGACATATTAAATGAAATGATGCAATTTGGAGCTTTTGGAGCAAAAAGTGAGCTTGGATTGAAAAGGACATGCTTGGAACACAAGGTTGGGATGAAATTGAAGAGTTGAAGATTTGAGGTTTCCTACTTGAAGTAGGAAAGCTAAGCCTAAAAGTTTCCATTTTGGGTTGATCTTTCCTAAACCGGAATGGCCTTGCGTTTGAGCAACATTAGAAGGTTCCGAAGCGTTGGAAGACACAAAGAAAGGTGTTAGAATATTTTCTCATCCTTGCCGTGGGTTAGGGCTTAGTTTCTCTTGGAAATATATAAGCACACAAATTAAACCCTCTTTTGTCAAATTGTAGTAGAGATGTAAGTAGGGATCGTTCTATACCGGGGATTAGGAGGGATTGCTAAACACTTGGAAACTGACTTAAAAACTCAAAAACAAAGTTTAAAACACTAAACTAGACTCAAAGAATGCAAAACTAATGGTTAAAACACTTAAACAAACCTAAAACTCAAAACAGCAACCTAATGACTCAAAACTGCCTAAAAACCACTTTCTGGGCAGTTTTGAGAACCTAACATGAACTTGGACGAAATTGGGTGAAAACTTGAATCAAAACACTTAGAAACGCAAATCAAAACACTTTCTAACTAATCTAAGACTTCAAAATAAAGGGGGATTTGTTTTGGACGAAAATTGAAAACAAAACAGAAACTTAAAACTAAACAGATTGTAAAACGTTTTTGGATGAAACGGATGGATAAAAGGCTAGTTAGGAGGTTCTTCTCCACACATGTCACACTTGCAAACAAAACGATTTTCAGTTGTTCTTCCGATAAACTATGAATACTCAACGCCCCAAATTAACCATGAATTGCACTAATTAACCCTCGGTTTTCCACAAGTTATTAAGTTGGATGATTGCATACGACAACCCAATCGTACGGCCTACAAAACACCAATCGGAATGTCCCCATTTCGGCTAATTTATGGGAAACCATGCCATCTTCCGGTTGAATTAGAGCATAAAGCACATTGGGCCATCAAAACCTTTAATATGGACATTGATGCCACAGGCCTTCATAGGAAACTTCAATTGAACGAGCTTGAGGAAGTTAGGAATGAAGCTTACGAGAACTCTCGTATTTACAAGGAGAAAACGAAGGCATTCCATGACAGGATGATTCGGGGCAAGACGTTCTCTATCGGGTAGAAAGTGCTACTTTTCAATTCTTGCCTTCGGTTATTTCCAGGTAAGTTGCGTTCTAAGTGGATTGGACCTTTTATTGTTACTAATGTTTTTTCGCATGGTGTAGTTCAAATTCAAAGTTTGAAGACGCAACAAGAATTCAAAGTCAATGGATATCGTTTGAAGCCATATTTCACACCTTTTGAGGAGGAGACCGTGGAGGAAGTAGCTCTCCAACCCGTGGGCCCTATTCAAGCTTGATTGGAAGCATCGTCCGGCTGCAAGACGTTAAAGCAAGCGCTTCTTGGGAGGCAACCCATGCAAATAAAGAGGACCCAGGAAGCTCCGGCATCATAATCAGATTTGCGTTTCTAAACTCTACTCTTTATTGCTTTTACTTTGCCATATTTGTCATGTTTGCTAGTTTTGTTATTTGCTTGTTTTTGTGTGAGTCTATGTTTGAAACATTGAGGACAATGTTTGGTTTAAGTGTGGGGGGGTAAACAAAGTGTTTTTGTGTCAAATTCGGAGGATTTTACCACCTATCAGTTTTTGTAACATGCTTGAAGGAAGTAACTCAAACTAACGCTACAACCTTGTGAGACTTGAGCCTTAACATTCTTTGGAGAGTTAATAATCTGTGAAATTGTTGTTTTCTAAAGTCATTGCATGATCTCATCATTCTTTGCTTGGTTGCTACTTAGAAGGCGTTTCATCATTATAGATCCAAATATTAGAACTCATACCCATTTCATTCAAAACTTAAAATTGAGTGCATAACATATAACAAGATGAAGTTGTTTAGTAGTTATCACCAGAGCCAAAAAGCCTTCATCCCATGCATTTGTTTTGTAGGATTAACCCCTTTGAGCCTTATTTAGCCTATTTTTGTTGTTAGCCACATTATCCTTACCTAGCCTAGAGTAAGACTATCCATACCCTTGTTCTTAAAGGATAATAAAGCATGACTTAGAGGGAATTCCTTTTGATCAATGTTGTGCAGAAAACTAAGTGTGGGGGAATGGAAAGTTTGTGTGCCAAAAGAAGTAAGGAGGGCACGGGTTAGACAAAGAAAAACAAAAGAAAAAAAAAACAAGAAAATTTCGTAGAAAAAGAAAAAAAAAAAGAAAAATTCGTAGAAAAAGAAAGAAAAAAAGAGAAAAGTATGAAAAGGAGTTGAAAGAGCATAGAATGAGCTCTAAGTTGTTGGTTGTTGAGGAAAGGGTCCAAAAAGCTTGAATTTGACCCTAAGTGTTGCATGAGTCTTCCCCTTGGGTTTAACAATTGATTTTTGCATGCAAAAGTGAATTCTAAGTGTCAATTTCATTACTTTGCTTATTATTCTTTAAGAATGTTTGTTTATTGATGTGAAAATTATGTTGCACTCAAATTAACCCTCTTTTTATCAATTGTAGTAAGTATGTAAGTAGGGATCGTTCTAGGCCGGGGATTAGGAGGGATTGCTAAATCACTTGAAAACTGTCTCAAATACGTAAAAACAAGTTTAGAACACTAATTTAGACTCAAAGAATGCAAAACTAACCTTTAAAACACTTAAACAAACCAAAAGACTCAAAAACAGCAAGTAAACACTCAAAACTGCCTTAAAAACACTTTCTGGGCAGTTTTGGACACTAAGGAAGAATTTGGACGAAAATTGGTTTTGACTTGACTCAAGACACTTAAAAACACAAACTAAATTGATTTCTAACTATTTTGACACTTGAAAATAAAGGGGGATTTGGTTTTGACGAATTTGAAAACAAAACATAAACTTGTAAATCAAAACAGATTTTAAAACGAATTTGATTGAATTGAATGGATAGAAAGATAGCTAAGGGGTTCATCTCCACACATGTTATACTTGCATTCAAAACGATTTCCAATTGCTTTTCAATAACCCATGAATTCTCAACGCCCCAAGTTAATTAGGTCCGCTTAAATTAACCTTCAGATTTTCCTAACGTTATTGAATTGGATGATTGCATACGACAACCCAAAGCATTCCCCACAAGTCCCCTACATGAATGCATAATAGAGATACAAGCAAGAATCATTAAGTTCTATGAAAACCATAAGCATTGACGAAGCACTTGTTACTATGATTGCATGAAACTTATGCCAAGAATTTACTTAACGCGATTGAGATCATCAACCTTTACTACTTGTGAATATAAGTCCATAACGATTAGGTGAAATTTCCTTATATCCTAGCATCAAATTCATGCATGCAAATTAAGTGTCGACCCTCAACCAACATACACAAATCAGTTTTAATTCTTGTAGATAAGTAAATTGAATTCACAACTTATGAAACGCAATTAGAAGTAATCAAATCATATAGCAAGCATAAACATGGTTTCGAATCCCCCCCTAGCCAAGGGGGGTTTAGTTCCTCATACTCGCAAAGCAAAGATACATAAATTTAGAAATTAAAATCCAAAGAAAGAAAACACCTAGAACGCTCCAACTTGGCAGCAAGCTCATCAACGAATTCTCCTTCCTCCTTGCTGCGGCAGAGAAATTTAGAACAGGTTTTTGGGGTTATTTGTGGTGTAGAATGGATGGGGAATGGTATGGGAAGGTTTAGGGTTGATGGGGGTACGGCTAGGGATGATTTTGGGCAGAATTTTAGGACTTTGGTGATGGGAAGGTGCGGCAGAAATCAAGGGCAGATTTCTGGCGTGAATGATTGTGTATGGGAGATGATGATCTGATCTAGGGGTTATAATGAGTATATATAGGCATCCAAAACCCTAGGGTAATCAGATTAGGGTTTCTAGAAGCCCAAATCCACAAGAAATTAGGTTAAAACAATCAGATTTTTAGTGGGAATAAGGCCTAAGGTGCGGCTAGGGTTAGGGTTTAGAGATGGGCCTTCTAGAATGCCTTGCAAGGCAAGGAAATCAGATATTCTAGAGGCCTAGGTGGGGCTAGGGTTAGGGTCCACAAGGAATTAGGGTTTAGGTCATCTAAAAGCCCAAAGCCAAGAATAGAAACTCTCGAAAATGGAAACCTCCAAGAATAGAAACTTCCAACTTTAGAAACTTTGGTTTCCAAATTTGAATTCTTTGTTCTTCACTTTCATTTCTTCATTTCTTAAGCTCCTTTGACCTTCAAACTCGTCCATTCCTGGTGCTCCATTAGCATACACTCCATTCCAGCTCAATTTTGCTCTAAAATGCTCCATTTTGCACATCTTTGCATACTTCGTCTCTAAACCTGAAATTGCACGAAAATGACTTTAAACACTAAAATAACTAAAGAAAAACAACATAAATGCTTAAGAACAAGCCAACTAAGTCGCATAAATATGCTCCTATTACAACCATTTGCTTCTATCTTGATTGTTATGTGTTTCAATATGTGGAGTTTGGAATTGGTATGGGCATATGATATCCCTTCTGATTAATGTTTGGCAGAAAA
This sequence comes from Malus x robusta, assembly GCA_963082935.1. Taxonomy (NCBI): domain Eukaryota; kingdom Viridiplantae; phylum Streptophyta; class Magnoliopsida; order Rosales; family Rosaceae; genus Malus; species Malus x robusta. The sequence goes on along the minus strand of OY720340.1, from coordinate 17,212,872 downwards.
CAAGTGTGGGGGAATTTGTGTGTGTGTGTTGATATGCCAAGAAAAGAAATAAGGCATGAAAAGAAAAAAAAAAAACAAAATTCGTGGAAAAAGAAAAAGAGAAGGAAAAAGTGTTGAAAAGAAAAGAAAAGAGTTTGAAATAAGTGAGGAAAAGCTCACAAGTGTTGTTTGTTGTAGAAAGGGTCCATAAAGAGTGAATTTGGCCCTAAAAGTTGAATGAATAAACCCATTGTGTTTCAAGGTTAGTTGCTGCATTCAAAAGGAATTCTAAGCATCAATTTCATTACTTTGCTTATTATGCTTTAAGAATGTTTGTTTTCCTCACCTTCCATTGTTAGCCAATCACCCCTAGCCCCGTTACAACCCTTAACTTCAATCTTGAGTGTTGTGCATTTCAATATGTGGAGTTTGGAATTGGTATGAGCATATGGTGTCACTGGTTCTCGCATCTAAGTAGTAGCATTCCATTCATGAGATCATACATATACACATGTTAATAAATTCCAGAAATTGCTCTCTTTGCTAATACATATGTGAGTACTAGTCTACATGTTTACATCAATCTTCTCACATATACTTAGTATAGGGTGTGTAGTCAGAAAATCGGAGTGAAAATAAGAGTGTATCTTGTAAGGAATTGAGCGAATTCTCTAAGGTATGTTACTACATTCAAAACATCGTTTTAAATGGTTATATGTGAACTAGTATGTGGTGACTATGATTAAGTATTTGCTAAAGGGTGGGGAAAGCCAAAATCTGTGGGGATGATGATTTTTAACATGTCATGTTGCATTGGAAATCCCTGAGACAAATGTTGGAAGGATTAGAGTGTGTTTGTTTACTTTGTTTCGTTTTGTTTATTTCGTTTTGCTCGAGGACTAGCAAAAGCTAAGTGTGGGGGAATTTGATAGGAGCATATTTATGCTACTTAATTGGCTTGTTCTCGTGCATTTAGGATGTGTTTACTTAGCTATTTTAGTGTTTAAAGTCAGTTTTATGTGTTTTCAGGTTTTAAGGCCAAAGGATGCAAGAAGAGGCATTTTGGAGCATTTTGGAGCAAGATGGAGTTTGGAATGCATGTCACATATTTGGAGCCAAGGTTTGGACGAATTTGAAGACTTGAAGATGATGATTCCTACTTGAACAAGGTTTCCTAGTTGAAGTAGGAAAGTGCTTACATGAAGGGGATTCCTAATCGAAGAAGGATTCCTAATCAACGAAGGATTCCTAATCAAATGAGGAGTCCTAGAAGAACAAGGATTCCTACTCCAATAAGGATTCCTACTCCAACAAGGATTCCTATTTGAAGTAGGAAAGTTAAGCCAAGGTTTCCTACTTTGGTTTGATTTTTCCTAATTGTCCCTAAAAGTTCCAACAATTATGAAGATTTTCTAAGAATTCTAGGACACAAAACAAAAGCCTAAACCACTCTAGGACATGTGCCGCACTTCCCTCACCCTTTTCTCTTCCTTGCCGTGCAAGGGAGAGGGTTTCTTTCCCAGAAATCTGATTTAAAACACCTTCCTTGTTTTGCTTTAAAACCTGGCCGAATTTCCCTTCACCTTTCCTTTTATTTTCTGATTTGATTTCCTATTTTTAGAAGCATTTGACTTAAATTTCTGTTTACCTAATTAGCTAGGGTTTTTAATTTCCTAATCCCTTTAAATAAACAAGTGTGTGCAGCCACAAAATAGCCCATTCCGCCACACACTCTCCCAAATTCGTCAAAACCCATCCACAACCTCAGAAACCACTTCTCCTTCATTCCAGCCGATTTCCACCACCATTCTTCATCTCCACACCTTCCACCCAACATCCACACACCATCCCCAAGCCTTGCCGTGCCTCTATACCACCCATAATCCATTCTACATCACAAAAACAGCCCAGAAACCACATCATTCCAATCTGCCGCAAGGGGAAGAGAAGGAGACAGTTCACAAAGTTGTTGAACAATTTTAGGTGTATTCTATCTTATATTTCAATGTCTACTTCTTGTAATCTTTGTTTTTCATTGAGTATGATTGGCTAAATTCGTTTTGGCTAAGGGTGTATTCGAAACCATGTTTATTTATGTGAAATAAGTTGATTACTTCCAGTTATCGTTTCATAAGTCGTGAATACAATTTGCTTAACCGTTTAATTCAAAACTTGTTCTTGTATGTTGATTGAGAGTGCACGCTTAATTTGCATGCTTGAATTTGGTCCTAGGATATAAATTTGTCTCACCTAATCGTTATGAATTTATATTCGCAAGTAGTGAAGGTCGCTAGTCACGATCGTGTTAAGTAGATTCCTGGCAAGAGTATCATGCTTTTCATAGTTACGAATGCCTTGTCGATGCTTATGATTTCCAAAGAATGTAATGATTCTAACTTGTGTCTTTATCATGCTGTTCATATAGAGAACTTGTTAGGAATAATTTGTTTGCGATGCATATTCATCCAATTCAATGATTCTAGGGAAATCTGAAAGTTAATTTAAGCGAACCTAATTAACTTGGAGTGTCGAGGTTCATAACTTATTGAATTGATAACTGGAAATCGATTTACGTTGCATAAATTTCATGTGTGGAGAAGAACCCCTTAGCCATTCCATCACCCATTGATTCATCACATTTAGTTTACAATCTGTTTTAAATTACAATCTGTGCATTTAGTTCAAATTCGTCCAAACACAATTCCCCCATATTTTGTTAAGTTTGAGTCTTCATAATCTGTCCTCTTTGGTGTTTTTAAGTGTTTTGAGTCATAAGTTTTGCCAAATTCGTCCAAATTAGTGTAGGTGCTCAAAACTGCCCAGAAAGTGGTTTTTAGGCAGTTTTGAGTCTTCTAGTTGCTGTTTTGGGTTTTAGGTTTGTTTAAGTGTTTTAACTTTTAGTTTTGTGTTCTTTGAGTCTAGTTTAGTGTTTTAAACTTTGTTTTTTTGAGTTTTTAAGTCAGATCTTGTCTTAGTTGCTGTTTGAGTCAATTAGCTTGTTTAGTCAGTTTTGGGCAGATTTGAGTGTTTCAAATCTGTTTTGAATCTTAGTAGTCTAATTAGAGTCTTTAAGTTTAGTTTTTGTGTTTCTAAGTCGATTTGTATTAGATTAGCACCCCTAGTTAATCCCCGGTTAGAACGATCCCTACGTACATCATTACTACAATTGTCACAAATAGGGTTTAATTTGTGTGTCAAGTTAATTTTCACATCAAAAACAAAACCTAAACCTTCCAACGTTTGCCTCAAGGATTTCCAATGCACATGACATGTTAAAGATTGTTATCCCCACAGATTTGAGTCATCTTTACACAAGCACATACTTAATTAAAGCCACTACTTACTAGTTCACAAGTAATCAATTAAAACAATGCTTTGAATGTAGTAACATGCCTTAGAGAATTCCCTCAATTCCTTACAAGATATACACTCTATTTTCACTCAGATTTTCTAACTACACACCCTACACTAGTCATATGTGAGAAGATTGATGTAGATATGAAAACGAATGCTCACATATATGTATCACAAAGAACGCAATTTCTAGAGTTAAGAAGCATGTTTAGATATGATCTCATGAATGGAATGCTACTACTTAGATGCGAGAACCAGTGACACCATATGCTCATACCAAATTCAAACTCCACAAATTGAAACACATAACACTCAAGATAGAAGTTAAGGGTTGTAATGGGGCTTGGGGTGTTGGTTAACAAGGAAAGGATAGGGAAAACAAACGTTCTTCAAGCAATAGTAAGCAAAGTAATGAAATTGAGACTTAAAATTCACTTAGATTGCAGAAATTAACTTTAACACACAAGGGGGAGACTTAAACAACTTCTTAGGGTCAAATTCATTGTTTTGGACCCTTACTTCAACAAACAATACTTTGGAACTCTTTTTCTCAACTTTTCAACCCCTTTTTCATACTTTTCATACTTTTTCTTCATTTTTTTCTTTTCTTTTCTTTGCCGTGCCTATGGCACACAATTCCTCACGAAAAAATACTTCCCCCACACTTGTTTTCTGCTAACATAGATCAAAAGGAATTCAATTCGAATCATGCTTTACTATGCTATAAGAACAAGGGTATGGATGGTCCTAAACTAGGCTAGGTGAGGAAAACATGGTTTAACAAATAATGAAGGCTAACAAGGCTCAACGGGGTTAAAAACCTACAAAACATAATGACATAGGGCACACGGCATTTGGTTAAGGTGGTGGTCACTACACAACTTCATCTTGAATATGTGTTATGCAAATTAATAACATGCTTTGAATGAAATGGGCATGAGTTCTAGCATTTGGAACTAAATGATGAAACGCCTTCTAAATAGTAACCAAGCAAGGAATAATGAGATCATGCAACGACTTAGAAAACAAAGAATGCACAGATTTTAACTCTCCAAATAAACGTTTAGGCTCAAGTCTCACAAGGTTGTAGCGTTAGTTTGAGTTCCTTCCTTCAAGCATGCTACAAAAACTGATTTTTTCTTTTATGATTGCATGTGAATTCATAAGTTATAACCACAACCAAGCATAAACAAAGAGTAAATCAAACTTTCATCCATGTTAATCACTCTCTTTAACAGCCATGTAATTACAAACCGAATCCTCATCATTGTGTTGGAAAGTACCCTAAGACACAAACAAACACACAAAAACAACTGTTTTTGGGTTTTGAAAACAAATTTTTCAAATTTTTATGTGATTTTCGGATTTTTGCATCAAAACACACTAAAACACACCAAAACTGCTCAAAAACACTTAAAAACAGCAAGGAACAAGTCTCCAAGTTAAGGGTGATAAAATCCCACGAATTTGCATCTAATACACTTAGTTACCCCCCCACACTTAAATCAAACATTGTCCTCAATGTTTCAAGCATAAAACCACACTAAACAAAAAGAAACACACAAACAGCAAGTAAATAACAAAACTGGGCAGATTAGAAACAAGCAACAAAGTGAAGGGTTTTAGGAACGCAAATCTGGAATTGGAGTGATTCCTAGGGCTTCCTTTGTTGAATTGCATTGGTTGCCTCCCAAGTAGGGCTTTCTTTAACGTCTTGCAGCCGGACGAAGAACATGATCATGCCCGATTGGAGCCCACGGCATCTAGTGGGATTTCTTCCACAACATGCTCAACAAAGTTCTCGTAGTAGGGCTTCAATCTATGTCCATTCACCTTGAATTCTTGGCCGGTTTTCAAACTTTGTATTTGGACTGCACCATGCACAAAAACATTAGTGATAACAAATGGGCCAACTGATGTGAAAATTATGTTGACACACAAATTAACCCTCTTTTTATCAATTGTAGTAAGTATGTAAGTAGGGATCGTTCTAGGCCGGGGATTAGGAGGGATTGCAAAATCACTTGAAAACTGACTCAAATACGTAAAAACAAGTTTAAAACACTAAACTAGACTCAAAGAATGCAAAACTAAACTTTAAAACACCAAAACAAACCAAAAGATTCAAAACAGCCCAGAAACACTCAAAACTGCCTTAAAACCACAATCTGGGCAGTTTTGAACACTAGACACAAACTTGGACGAAAATTGGTTTTAACTTGACCTAAGACACTTAAAAACACAAACTAAAGTGATTTCTAACTACTATGACTCAACCAAGTAAAGGGGGATTGATTTTGGACGAATTTAACTTTTAAAGCAAGAACTTTGAAATCAAACTTGACAAAAACGTTTTTAGGTAAATTAAGATGGTAAAAGGCTAGTTAGAAGGTTCCTTCTCCACACATGAAACATATGCATACGACTCGATTTCCAATTACTCTTTCAACAAACCATGAATGACAATGCCCCAAATTAACTAGATTGACCAATTAATTCTCAGATTTCCCTAGATTCATTGAATTGAATGGGATACGCATTACAACCAAATTATTCTTATCAAGGACCCTAACTATGGAATACGCATGATAGAGACACATATCAAAGATCATTAAGTTCAATGGAAATCATAAGCATTGACAAGGCATTCATAACTATGGGATACGCATGTTACTCTTGCCTAGGATTTACTTAACACAATCGTGACTAGCGACTTTTACTACTTATGAATATAAGTTAATAACGATTAGGTGAAATTCCCTTATACTCTAGCATCAAATTCATGCATGCAAACTAAGTGTCGACCCTCAATCAACATACATAAACATGTTATCAATCAAATAGATAAGTAAACCACATTCACGATTCATGAAATCATAATTGGAAGAAATCAAGTCATATAAAACATATGATCATGGCTTTGAATTCCCCTCTAACTATAAAGAAATTAGTTCCTCATGTTCGCAAATAAACAAAGATAAATAAATATAAACATTGACATAAAGATAGAAAACACCTAGAAACGCTCCGACAATCCAACGTCTTGAATGGCATGCACGGCTCCAAGTTGTCTTCCTTCTTCTCCTTGCAAACTCACGGCACAAGAGGGATTTTTGGGTGAATGGTGTAGTGAAAATCTGGTAGAGGGTGGTGAATGAAAGGGTGCGGCAAGGCTTGTATTTATAGGTTGAAAATCCCCACTCCTAGATAGCAAAGGACAAGGTTTTGAAGGCCTAAACTGCATAGGATAATAACATACAATCCTATAAGGAAAACAAGTCAAAAACCCAAAAGGAATGGGAGATAATGAGCAGCACAAAGAGTGTGAAAGGATAAGGCTTCTAGAAACCAAAATCCCAAGGGAAATAGGGTAGAAAGTGCGGCACAAAGGGTGGTTTCTAGAAGGAATTACAAGGCAGATTTTTAGGCTTCTAGAAAGGCTCCTAGGCGCCATCTTTGTAGGATAAGGTTAGGTCTTCTAGAAATCCCATTTTAAGCATCCTAATTTAGTTAGAAACCCTCCTAAGTGGCTGAAATGTGGATAGTTTAGGATTAGGATAAGATAGGATAGGATAAGGTTTGTTTGGATAAGATAAGCTAAGATAAGGTTATGGATGAGGTTTTGGATAAGATCCTTATCTTGAGCTGATTCTTTGGCTTTAACTCTTCTTCTCCATGTAGGAAACCTGGCTTGAGTAGGAAACTTCATGTGTCTAGGAATCCATCTTCAATTAGGACTCCTACATTGATTAGGAATCCTTCTTCATTTAGGAATCCTTCATGTAAGCCCCTTTCCTACTTCAACTAGGAAACTTTGTATCTTCAATTCTTCAACTTTGAAATGCCATCCTAGCTTCATCAATCCCTCAAATTCGTCCATCGCTTGTGCTTCATGTGCATGAACTCCATTTTAGCCCAATTTCGCTCCAAAATGCTCCAAATTGCATCCTTTTGCTCACTTTGTCTCTAAAACCTGAAAACACATGAAAATAGCTTAAAAGACTAACTTAACCAAGAAAACACAACATAAATGCATCAGAACTAACTAACTAAGGCGCATAAATATGCTCCTATCAAATTCCCCCACACTTAGCTTTTGCTAGTCCTCGAGCAAAACAACGGAATGAAACAAAACATAACCTAAACCTTCCAACAATCGTCTCAGGGATTTCCAATGGTACATGACACGCCAAAGATTACTACTCACATAGATTTTAGCTATCCCTACTCTCGAGCACATACTTAATCATAGTCATCACTTACTAGCTCACATTTAATCAATTAAAACAATGTTTTGAATGTAGTAACATGCCTTAGAGAATCCCTCAATCCCTCACTAGATATGCACTCATTTTTCACTTAGATTTTCTGACTACACACCCTACACTAGTTATATGTGAGAAGATTGATGTAAATATGAAAACTAATGCTCACATATGTTATGACAATAAAAACATTTTCTGGAATTATGAATGTATATATATGATCTCATGAATGGAATGCTACTACTTAGATGCGAGAACCAGGGATATCATATACTCATACCAATTCCAAACTCCACATATTGAAAGACATAACAATCAAGATAGAAAGAAAGGGTTGTAACGGGGCTAAGGTATTGGCTAACAAAGAAAGGTAAGGATAAACAAACATTCGTAAAGAATAATAAGCAAAGTAATGAAATTGACACTTAGAATTCACTTTTGCATGCAAAAATTCAATTGTTAAACACAAGGGGAAGACTCATGCAACACTTAGGGTCTAATTCAACTCTTTGGACCCTTGCTTCAACAACCAACAACTTAGAGCTCATTTTATGCTCTTTCAACTCCTTTTCATACTTTTCACACTTTTCTTTTTCTTTTTTTTTTCTTTTTCTACGAATTTTCTTTTTTTTCTTTTGTTTTTCTTTGTCTAACCCATGCCCTCCTTTCTTCTTTTGGCACACAAACTTTCCCTTCCCCCACACTTAGTTTTCTGCACAACATTGATCAAAAGGAATTCCCTCTAAGTCATGCTTTATTATCCTTTAAGAACATGGGTATGGATAGTCCTACTCTAGGCTAGGTAAGGATAATGTGGCTAACAACAAAAATAGGCTAAATAAGGCTCAAAGGGGTTAATCCTACAAAACAATATGCATGGGTTGAAGGCTTTTTGGCTCTGGTGGTAACTACTAACCAACTTCATCTTGTTATATGTTATGTACTAATTTTAAGCTTTGAATGAAATGGGTATGAGTTCTAATATTTGGATCTATAATGATGAAACGCCTTCTAAGTAGCAACCAAGCAAAGAATGATGAGATCATGCAACGACTTTAGAAAACAACAATTTCACAGATTATTAACTCTCCAAAGAATGTTAAGGCTCAAGTCTCACAGGGTTGTAGCGTTAGTTTGAGTTACTTCCTTCAAGCATGTTACAAAAACTGATTTTTTCTTTGTGATTACATGTGAATTCGTAAACAACAACAATGACCAAGCATAAACAAAAGAGCATATCATACTTCCATCCATGTTTGTAACTTTCTTTAACGGTCATGCAATTAAAAACCAAATCTTCATCATTGCGTTGGAAGGTACTCTAAGACACAAACAAACAAAAACAACTTTAAAACGACTCTTTTTGGTTTTTTTTTTCAAAACTTTTTTCAAATTTTTTCTTGAATTTTCGGATTTTCTGGTAAAGCCACATAAAAACACATCAAAACATTCTAAAAACACTTAAAAACAATGAAAAACAACTTTTGAAATGTTAGGTGGTAAAATCCTACGAATTTGACATAAAAACACTTTGTTTACCCCCCCACACTTAAACCAAACATTGTCCTCAATGTTTCAAACATAGACTCACACAAAAACAAGCAAATAACACAACTAGCAAACATGACAAATATGGCAAAGTAAAAGCAATAAAGAGTAGGGTTTAGAAACGCAAATCTGATTATGATGCCGGAGCTTCCTAGGTCCTCTTTATTTGCATGGGTTGCCTCCCAAGAAGCGCTTGCTTTAACGTCTTCCAGCCAGACGATGCCTCCAATTAAGCTTGAATAGGGCCCACGTCATCGAGGGATACATCCTCCACGTTATGCTCCTCAAAATACTCATACATTGGCTCTATGAATGGAAGGGGATAGTAATCCCTCCTGATTGGGTCCTTGTGCTTCCAAAAATCAATGTAAACTTCCCCACCACCATGCATTCGATTAGGTACCTGCACCAAAGAAGGTAACAACCTATTAGTTGAAATGGGAATCGAAATCGGAATAGGTGGCTTACCAATGTTCGGCAAGGAAGCGGCAGCACAATCAACAAATGCATGTGGGGTGCTCTTGGCCAGATTTGGGGGTTTGAGGGTTGTGGTCGTGTAATCCTTGTGTTTTACTCCAATTCCCTCTTTATTGATAGTTTGAAATGTAATCTTCTTGATTGGTGTTGAACGTTCCTGCCTTTTACTTTTAATTACATCAATGGCACAACAAGAACGAACATCATTAGTATTCTCAGTAGATTCGGAAACTTTGAAATTAATCATATCACCACCAAACGCCATAGTGACTGCTCCCTTGGCCACATCAATCTTGGTTTGAGCTGTTTTCATGAAAGGACGTCCAAGTAAGAGTGGTGATGATGGAGAGTGTACCGAATCTTCCATGTCAAGCACATAGAAATCTGCAGGAAAAATCAAATGGTCTACCTGCACCAAAACATCCTCCAAAACTCCTTTCGGATATGCATTAGATCGATCGGCTAATTGAATAATAACACCATCATGTTTAAGCTCTCCTAGATTCATCGATGCATAAACATAATATGGCATGACATTGATTGATGCACCTAAATCTAGCATAGCATGATCAAACCTCGTATTACCAATAACACAAGGGATAGTGAAACTACCTGGATCTTTGCATTTAGGTGGTAACTTTCTTTATAACAACGCAGATACATTCTCACTAACGTGTACCACCTCTTTCTCCCGAATCCGATTCCTTGTTGTGCAAAGCTTCTTCAAGAACTTAGCATATTTCGGGATTTGCTTTATTGCATCGAGGAGTGGGATGTTGACATGCACCTTCCTAAACGTCTCCAAAATGTCTTTTTCCTCCTTGTCGTTCTTGGCTTGCATAAACCTGCTAGGAAAGGGCACGTTTAGTGGAATAGAACTTGATTGGGTCGAATTATGACTTACCTTAGGTGTAGGACACGGCAAAGGTGCAATAGGAGGCTGTGGCATTGTTTTCTCCTTCCTTGCCGTGGTTGAGGTTTGGGGTTCTTCCTCAAACAGTAGCTTTTCATCCTCTTTTTGACTTAAATTGGATGTTTGGGGTTCGGTTCCAACTTGTTTGCCACTCCTTAATGTAATTGTTTTGGCGGTTTCGAATCCTCCTTTTGGATTTGCAACGGTTGAACTAGGGAGTCTTCCTTGGTCTCGAAACTGTCCTACAAACTTCGCAATTTGCCCAATTTGCTTTTCCAAGTGATCCACCCTTTTAGCTTGGTTTTGCAATGCTGCGGTTTGATTCTCTTACCCCTGAGACAAAGTGTTGAGTAATTTAATAATTGCATCATTATCCAAGGACGTACCTGAATTTGTTGGGGCAGAATGTATTTGAGTATGATTTGGTGCGAATGGCTTTTGATAGAAACCCGAGGGTTGTTGCCGAAATGTGTTTTGTTGTTGGCCTTGTTAGGGTTCCCTCCATTTGAAATTCGTATGATCACGCCAACCGGGATTGTAGGTGTTAGAAAAGGGATCATTCCTTTGTTGGTATTGCTGCCCAAAGCCCACGGCATTGAGGGTCTCCCACCTTCCGTTCTCGATCAATTAGGGGCATGTGTCCGTAGGGTGTCCTTGCATGGAACATACGCCACACGCACTTACATTTTGAACTTTTGGCCCTTCCACAACCTGAGAGAGCAACGTAGTAAGGTTAGCCATTTGATTTTGAAGTTCGGTTATGGCACTTACCTCATTCACTTGGTGTTGCCGTGGGGTGCCTCTTTGGCCAACACCTTCGTATTGTTGAGCGTTCAACGCTCGATTTGCAATCAAAGTCTTTGCTGCCGTGGGAGTCTTGTTCACCAAAGCTCCTCCTGCCGAGGCATCTAGCATTTGTCTTTCGATTGGTAGAAGTCCCTCGTAGAAGTATTGTAGAAGAAGCTCCTCCTTCATTTGATGCTGTGGACAAGAAGCAACAAGAGATTTAAAACGTTCATAATATGTAGGAAAAGACTCACCTTCTTCTTGTTGAATTCCACTTATCCTTTTTCGTAGGAGCATGACTCGAGAAGTTGGGAAAAACTTCTCCAAGAAAGCTCGTTTCATGCTCTCCCAAGATGTGACCGTTCCGGGAGCTAATTCATATAACCAATCTTTCGCCTTGTCCATGAGAGAAAAGGGAAAGGCCTTCATCTTCAATATACTCCCGTCGACATTGATTGGAGTCATGCTTGAACACACCACCTCGAACTCTTTCAAGTGCTTGTTAGGCTCCTCCATGGACAACCCATGGTACTTCGGAATATGGTGTAGTAAACTTGACTTCAATTCGAACTCGGTAGTTTTGTCCGGAGCTGCCCTAGGGTATTGGATACATAGAGGTGCGACATTATCCAATCCCGAAGCAGAAAGCTCCTTGATCGTTCGGTTGTCCGCTGCCATGTCTTCCACTTCCTCTTCAAATTCAGAAACGGACTCGGAACTTGCACTTGATTCACTAGGTTCCGGGTTCTTCCTCTTTCGTCTCAACTCTCGTTCAAAATCGTCGTCAAAGTCCAAAATGTGTTCACGAACCGGATGAGAACTCCGAGTCATAAACTAGTACCTAAAACAAGAAAACAAAACAAACTCAGAATCTGGAACGAATTAAAACAGAAATAAAATAATCCAAGGGATTAGCAAAGTTGCTAATCCCCGGCAACGGCGCCAAAATTTGATGTGAAAATTATGTTGACACACAAATTAACCCTCTTTTTATCAATTGTAGTAAGTATGTAAGTAGGGATCGTTCTAGGCCGGGGATTAGGAGGGATTGCAAAATCACTTGAAAACTGACTCAAATACGTAAAAACAAGTTTAAAACACTAAACTAGACTCAAAGAATGCAAAACTAAACTTTAAAACACCAAAACAAACCAAAAGATTCAAAACAGCCCAGAAACACTCAAAACTGCCTTAAAACCACAATCTGGGCAGTTTTGAACACTAGACACAAACTTGGACGAAAATTGGTTTTAACTTGACCTAAGACACTTAAAAACACAAACTAAAGTGATTTCTAACTACTATGACTCAACCAAGTAAAGGGGGATTGATTTTGGACGAATTTAACTTTTAAAACAAGAACTTTGAAAACAAACTTGACAAAAACGTTTTTAGGTAAATTAAGATGGTAAAAGGCTAGTTAGAAGGTTCCTTCTCCACACATGAAACATATGCATACGACTCGATTTCCAATTACTCTTTCAACAAACCATGAATGACAATGCCCCAAATTAACTAGATTGACCAATTAATTCTCAGATTTCCCTAGATTCATTGAATTGAATGGGATACGCATTACAACCAAATTATTCTTATCAAGGACCCTAACTATGGAATACGCATGATAGAGACACATATCAAAGATCATTAAGTTCAATGGAAATCATAAGCATTGACAAGGCATTCATAACTATGGGATACGCATGTTACTCTTGCCTAGGATTTACTTAACACAATCGTGACTAGCGACTTTTACTACTTATGAATATAAGTTAATAACGATTAGGTGAAATTCCCTTATACTCTAGCATCAAATTCATGCATGCAAACTAAGTGTCGACCCTCAATCAACATACATAAACATGTTATCAATCAAATAGATAAGTAAACCACATTCACGATTCATGAAATCATAATTGGAAGAAATCAAGTCATATAAAACATATGATCATGGCTTTGAATTCCCCTCTAACTATAAAGAAATTAGTTCCTCATGTTCGCAAATAAACAAAGATAAATAAATATAAACATTGACATAAAGATAGAAAACACCTAGAAACGCTCCGACAATCCAACGTCTTGAATGGCATGCACGGCTCCAAGTTGTCTTCCTTCTTCTCCTTGCAAACTCACGGCACAAGAGGGATTTTTGGGTGAATGGTGTAGTGAAAATCTGGTAGAGGGTGGTGAATGAAAGGGTGCGGCAAGGCTTGTATTTATAGGTTGAAAATCCCCACTCCTAGATAGCAAAGGACAAGGTTTTTAAGGCCTAAACTGCATAGGATAATAACATACAATCCTATAAGGAAAACAAGTCAAAAACCCAAAAGGAATGGGAGATAATGAGCAGCACAAAAAGTGTGAAAGGATAAGGCTTCTAGAAACCAAAATCCCAAGGGAAATAGGGTAGAAAGTGCGGCACAAAGGGTGGTTTCTAGAAGGAATTACAAGGCAGATTTTTAGGCTTCTAGAAAGGCTCCTAGGCGCCATCTTTGTAGGATAAGGTTAGGTCTTCTAGAAATCCCATTTTAAGCATCCTAATCTAGTTAGAAACCCTCCTAAGTGGCTGAAATGTGGATAGTTTAGGATTAGGATAAGATAGGATAGGATAAGGTTTGTTTGGATAAGATAAGCTAAGATAAGGTTATGGATGAGGTTTTGGATAAGATCCTTATCTTGAGCTGATTCTTTGGCTTTAACTCTTCTTCTCCATGTAGGAAACCTGGCTTGAGTAGGAAACTTCATGTGTCTAGGAATCCATCTTCAATTAGGACTCCTACATTGATTAGGAATCCTTCTTCATTTAGGAATCCTTCATGTAAGCCCCTTTCCTACTTCAACTAGGAAACTTTGTATCTTCAATTCTTCAACTTTGAAACGCCTTCCTAGCTTCATCAATCCCTCAAATTCGTCCATCCCTTGTGCTTCATGTGCATGAACTCCATTTTAGCCCAATTTCGCTCCAAAATGCTCCAAATTGCATCCTTTTGCTCACTTTGTCTCTAAAACCTGAAAACACATGAAAATAGCTTAAAAGACTAACTTAACCAAGAAAACACAACATAAATGCATAAGAACTAACTAACTAAGGCGCATAAATATGCTCCTATCACCAACCCACTTAGAACGTAACTTACCGGGAAATAGACGAAGACGGGAGTTAAATAGCAACACTTTCTGCCTTATGGAGAATGTTTTGCCTCTAATCATCTTGTCATGGAACGCCTTGGTCTTCTCCTTGTAAATCCGGGCATTCTCATAAGCATCATGCCTAATATCCTCAAGCTCATTCAATTGAAGCTTCCTATGATTTCCAGCCATGTCCACGTCCATATTGAAGGTTTTGATCGCCCAATGTGCCTTGTGCTCAAGCTCCACGGGGAGATGGCATGGATTGCCATACACTAGCCGAAATGGGGACATACCTATGGGTGTCTTGTAGGCCGTTCTATACGCCCACAATGCATCCTCCAAACGCAAGCTCCAATCTTTTCTATTTAGCCCAACGGTCTTCTCCAAGATTTGTTTGATTTCTCGATTGGAAACCTCGGCTTGGCCACTTGTTTGGGGGTGATAAGGTGTGGAAACCTTATGCATCACATTATACTTCCTCAACAATGCCTCAATGGTGCGGTTGCAAAAGTGAGATCCACCATCACTTATAAGCACTCTAGGCATCCCAAATCTAGAGAAAATGTTAGATTTAACGAAATCTGCAACAACTCTAGAATCGTTAGTTCGGGTGGCTTTAGCTTCCACCCACTTCGACACATAATCAACAGCAAGTAATATGTAAGTAAAGCCAAAAGATGTAGGAAAAGGACCCATAAAATCAATACCCCACACATCAAAGATTTCAACAACAAGAATGGGGGTTTGCGGCATTTGGTCCCTTTGGCCCAAATTTCCCGTTCTTTGACATCTATCACACGTCAAGCAAAACGTCCTAGCATTTTTAAACAATGTAGGCCAATAAAAACCACATTCAAGAACCTTATGCGCTGTGCGTTGTGTGCCAAAGTGTCCACCACATGCATATGAATGGCAAAAACTCAAAATGGAATGAAATTCAGATTCAATCACACAACGACGCACAATCTGATCCGGACAGATTTTCCACAAATATAGGTCATCCCACACATAAAACCGTGCCTCCTTTCTAAGTTTATCACGTTGGGCCTTGCTTAGGGTGTTAGGAACTTGCTTAGACACCAAGAAATTGACCAAATCGGCATACCAAGGGGTACTTACCTTAATGGACAGAAGTTGTTCATCCGGAAATGTCTCAGAAATGGGGAGGGACTCTTCTTCACGCACCAATCTGCTCAAGTGGTCAGCCACCACGTTTTCACAACCTTTCTTGTCCCTAATTTCAATATCGAACTCTTGAAGTAGGAGCATCCAACGAATGAGCCTTGGTTTAGCCTCCTTTTTGGTGAAAAGATACTTCAAGGCTGCATGGTCAGTGAAAACAATTACTTTAGTACCAATTAGATATCATCTAAATTTATCTAAAGCAAATACAACCGCCAAAAGTTCTTTTTCGGTTGTAGAATAATTCAATTGAGCATCATTTAGAGTGCGTGAAGCATAATAAATAACATGGGAATGTTTATTTTTTCTTTGACCCAAAACAGCCCCAAGTGCATAATCCGAGGCATCACACATCAATTCAAATGGAATGGACCAATCCGGAGGAGTGATGATGGGTGCCGTGGTAAGTAGCTCCTTGAGATGCTTGAATGCCTTCTCACATGCCTCGTTGAACTCAAAAGACACATCCTTTTGGAGGAGGCGGCTTAGGGGTTGTGCAATCTTGGAAAAGTCTTTGATAAATCTTCTATAGAATCCTGCATGACCAAGAAACGAACGAACATCTCTAACCGAAGTAGGAGAGGGTAAGTAACGTACAAGATCTACTTTAGACTTATCAACTTCAATTCCTTTTTCAGAAATTATATGACCCAAAACAATACCTTGTTTAACCATAAAGTGACACTTTTCCCAATTCAACACAAGGTTTGTTTCAACACAACGTTTCAAGATTAAAGTGAGATTATCCAAGCATTTGTCAAATGAATCACCAAACACACTAAAATCATCCATGAATATCTCAATAATCTTTTCAACATAATCAGAAAATATGCTTACCATACACCTTTGAAACGTGGCAGGAGCATTGCACAAGCCAAATGGCATGCGTCGATATGCAAATGTTCCAAAGGGACAAGTAAAAGTGGTCTTTTCTTGATCATCCGGGGCAATGACAATTTGGTTATAACCTGAATATCCATCAAGAAAACAATAAAAGGAATGACCGGCTAACCTTTCCAACATTTGGTCTAGAAACGGCAAAGGCAAGTGATCCTTCCTTGTGGTGGTGTTTATCTTCCTATAATCAATGCACACATGCCAACCGGTTTGAATCCTCAAGGGTACAAGCTCATTCTCGGCATTCTCGACAACCGTCACTCCGGATTTCTTGGGCACACATTGGATAGGTGAAACCCAACGACTATCGTAGATGGGATAAATCACCCCACAATCTAGAAGTTTAATTATCTCCTTTTTCACAACTTCCATCATTGGAGGGTTAAGACGGCGTTGAGCCTCTCTAGTTGGTTTGGCCCCCTGCTCAAGAAATATGTGATGCATACAAGTCGTAAGGCTTATACCTTTGATATCGGCCAATGTCCAACCTAGGGCAGATTTGAACTCCTTCAAAACTTGAAGCAATTTCTCCTCCTCAATTTGCACATTTACATCACTTTTGGGACCTGTTTGTGATGGTGTAGAACCTGCCCCAATCTCTTTTCCATTTCTCAAAAGTATTGCCTTTGCATTTTCGAAACCTCCCTTCGGATTTGGAATGGTGGAACTAGGGAGTTGTTCGGGATCTCGAAACTTACCTACAAACTCGGCAATCTGCCCAATTTGTTTCTCAAGTTGATCCACCCTTTTGTCTTGATTTTGCATAGCCTTAGCTTGATCTTCCTGCCCATTAGACAACTTAGTTAGTATCTTAAGAAGTGCATCATTGTCAAGAGACGTACCTGAGGCACTTGGGCCGGATTGGGCTTGATTTTGGGGTGGGCCGTAGGTTTTGGGAAAAAACCCCGGGGGTTGTTGCCTAAAGCCTCCTTGGTTTTGAGGTTGTTGGGGCTCCCTCCACTTGAAATTTGGGTGGTCTCTCCAACCGGGATTATATGTGTTTGAATATGGATCATTCCTTGGTTGGTTTTGACCTTGAAACCCAATTGCATGGGCGTTTTCCCATCCACCATTTTCAATCAACTGTGGACACTTTTCAGACGCATGTCCTTGGATGGAACATACGCCACATACAATTGGTCCTTGCATCTTCATGCCCTCGGCCATCTGAGACACAAGAGAAGTAAGATTAGCCAATTGTGAATGAAGAACGGAAGTTGAACTTACCTCATGTACTTGGTGCCGTGGGGGTCCCCTTTGGCCTACTCCTTCGTATTGTTGAGCGTTCAACGCTCGATTAGAGATCAGGATCTTGGCAGCCATGGGTGTTTTGTCCACCAATGCTCCCCCCGCCGAAGCATCAAGCATTTGACGTTCTAGAGGTAGGAGACCCTCGTAGAAGTATTGCAAAAGCAACTCCTCCTTCATCTGATGCTGTGGACAAGAAGCAACGAGTGATTTAAATCGTTCATAATATGTAGGAAAAGACTCACCTTCTTCTTGCTGGATTCCGCTTATCTTTTTGCGTAGGAGGATGATGCGAGAAGTTGGAAAGAACTTCTCCAAGAACGCTCTCTTCATACTCTCCCAAGATGTGACAGTGCCAGGAGCTAACTCGTGTAACCAATCCTTGGCTTTATCCATCAAAGAGAATGGAAAAGCCTTCATCTTCAAAATACTTCTGTCAACATTGACGGGAGTCATACTAGAGCAAACTACTTCAAATTCTTTCAAATGCTTGTTAGGATCTTCCATGGACAAGCCATGGTATTTAGGAATATGATGAAGCAAACTTGACTTTAATTCAAACTCTTCCGTCTTACCTTGGGCAGCCGTGGGGTATTGGATGCACAAGGGTGCGGCATTATCCAATCCTGAGGCCGAGAGCTCTTTGAGTGTACGGTTGTCCACCGCCATGCCTTGATCCTCTTCACCCACTTGTGCCGTGGGCTCCTCCTCCTCTTCTAGGACTTCTTCTTCAAGGTCAGGTTCGGGAATGGGCTCTTGTTGATTTCTAGCTCTTCTCAAATTCCTCTCAAAGTCGTCGTCAAAGTCCAAGATGTTCTCACAAACCTTTTGAGAACTTCTAGTCATAAACTAGTACCTAAGAAACAAGAAACAAAATAGGTCAGAAACTAAAATAAAATCTGAAGCAAAGTAAAATAAAAGAAACAAAAACAATCCAAGGGATTAGCAAAATTGCTAATCCCCGGCAACGGCGCCAAAAATTTGATGCGAAATAGATAAGCACACAAATTAAACCCTCTTTTGTCAAATTGTAGTAAAGATGTAAGTAGGGATCGTTCTAAACCGGGGATTAGGAGGGATTGCTAAACTCTTGAAAACTGACTCAATAATGTAAAAACAAAGTTTAAAACACTAAACTAGACTCAAAGAATGTAAAATTAAAAGTTAAAACACCAAAACAAAGCAAAGGAACCTAAACAGCAAATAAACACTCAAAACTGCCTTAGAAGCACAATCTGGGCAGTTTTGAGTACTAACACAAATTTGGACGAATTTATGTTATAACTTGACTCAAAACACTAGAAAACATAAACTAACACACTTTCTAACTAATCTAGGACTCTAAAATAAAGGGTGATTTTGTTTTGACGAAAATTAAAATAAAGAAAACAGATTGGAAATAGGGCAGATTGTAAAAACGATTTTGGTGAAATAGATGGGTAGAAGGCTAGTTAGGAGGTTCTTCTCCACACATGACACACTTGCAAACAAAACGATTTTCAGTTGTTCCTCCAATAAATTATGAAACTCAACACCCCAAGTTAATTAGATACGCTTAAATTAACCTTCAAGTTCTCCTTAAGTTAATGAATTGGATGGGAAAGCGCATACAACAATTCAAAGCATTCCTCAAAGGTTCCTTACGTGATGAGCACAATAAAGATACAATCAAGAATCATGAAGCACAATGAGAACTATAAGTGTTGACGAGGCATTCGTTACTATGATGAGCATGAAACTAGTGCCAAGAATTCATTCAACGCGATCGTTTTCAAGCGACCTTCACTACTTGTGATTATAAGATTGTAACTATTAGGTGAAACTCCCTCATAATCTAGCATCATATTTATGCATGAAAACTAAGCGTGCACTCTCAATCAACATACACAAATAAGTTATCAATCAAGTAGATGAACGAATTGAATCCACAACTTATGAAATAACAACTGAATGTAATCAAATCATATTGCAAGCATGTACATAGTTTCGAATCACCCCCCAACTAAGGGGGTTTAGTTCCTCATACTTACAACACAAAGTTTATTGAATTGAAACATTGAAAACATAAGAAAGATTACACCTAAAAGTTCCAGCAATCTGCAATAGACTAGCAAGCACATTCAAGAGCACTCCTTCTTCCTTCTTCCTTCTTGATGCGGCACAAGGTATGGAGATGGTTTGGATGGGTTTTGGATGATGGAGAATGGTGGGAAGGTGTCTAAGATGGGTGTATGGCACGGCTAAAGGAGTTTGGGGTCATGAAATATGGATTTGGGTGAAGGTTGGGCACAGCAAGGGGTGAGGACAGGTTTTGGGTGTGAATGATAGTGTATGGATGTGAATGCTCTTTTGTGGCTGCAACAAGGAGGTTTATTTAAAGGAAAACAGAAATTAAAACCCTAGGTTGATTAGGAAATCAGAAATTAAGTCTAAGGATTCTAGAATTAGGAAATAAAATCAGAAACTTAAAGGAAACCCACCAAAAGTTGCGGCAATTACTTAAAACACAAAAGGAATGTGTTTTAAGTCAGATTTTGGGAAAGAAACCCTCTTCCTTGCCGTGTCCCTTGCACGGCAAGGAAGAGGAAAGGTCAGAAATCCCTTACAAGGTGCGGCAAAGCTTTAGGAAAGGTCTAAGTGTCCTAAAACTTAAAGGGAAAGGGAAAGCTTGTACGGCAAGGACAAGGGATTGGTGTATGATGTGCGGCAAAGGTCCCTAAGAATTCTAGGGCCTTTGTTTGGTGTCCCAAAATGCATAAAAGGCAATCAAAGTGGCTGGAATTTAAGGACATTTAGGAATAGGAAAGGTCAACCAAAATAGGAAACCTTGGCTTAACTTTCCTACTTCAAGTAGGAATCCTTGTTCTTCTATGAATCCTCAAATGAGTAGGAATCCTTCTCCAATTAGGAATCCTTTGTTGATTAGGAATCCTTCTTGGATTAGGAAACCAACTTTCTTCAAGACTTCAATTCATCCATTCCTTTTGCTCCAAAAGGCTCCATTTTGCATCTTTTTGCACACTTTGACCTTAGAACCTCAAAACACACAAAAGTGACTTTAAACACTAAAATAGCTAAGTAAACACAACCTAAATGCACGAGAACAAGACAATTAAGTAGCATAAATATGCTCCTATCAAAGAAGAAGAGTTAAAGTCAAAGAATCAGCTCAAGATAAGGATCTTATCCAAAACCTCATCCATAACCTTATCTTAGCTTATCTTATCCAAACAAACCTTATCCTATCCTATCTTATCCTAATCCTAAACTATACACATTTCAGCCACTTAGGAGGGTTTCTAACTAGATTAGGATGCTTAAAATGGGATTTCTAGAAGACCTAATCCTTTCCTACAAAAATGGAGCCTAGAACCTTTCTAGAAGACCTTTGCCTTGCATTGCAAATCAGCCACTTTCCCTCCACTTTATGCCGTGAGTTTTTACCCAATTCCCTTGGGATTTTGGTTTCTAGAAGCTCTTATCCCTTCCTAGATAAGTGCCGCACCTTATCCTCCCATTCCCTTTTGATTTCTGATTTCTTTTCCTTCAAGGATTGTGTTTTATTTTCCTATGCAACTTAGGCCTTTAAAACCTTGTCCTTTGCTACCTAGGAGATGGGATATTCAGCCTATAAATACAAGCCCTTGCCGCACCCTTTCACTCACCACCCTCTACCAGATTTTCACTACACCATTCACCCAAACATACCTCATTGTGCCGTGAGTTTGCAAGGAGAAGAAGGAAGGACTCTTGGAGCCGTGCATGCCATTCAAGACGTTGGATTGTTGGAGCGTTTCTAGGTGTTTTCTATCTTTATGTCAATGTTTAAATTTGTTTATCTTTGTTTATTTGCGAACATGAGGAACTAATTTCTTTATAGTTAGAAGGGAATTCAAAGCCATGATCATATGTTTTATATGACTTGATTTCTTCCAATTATGATTTCATAAATCATGAATGTGGTTTACTTATCTATTTGATTGATAACATGTTTATGTATGTTGATTGAGGGTCGACACTTAGTTTGCATGCATGAATTTGATGCTAGAGTATAAGGGAATTTCACCTAATCGTTATTAACTTATATTCATAAGTAGTAAAAGTCGCTAGTCACGATTGTGTTAAGTAAATCCTAGGCAAGAGTAACATGCGTATCCCATAGTTATGAATGCCTCGTCAATGCTTATGATTTCCATTGAACTTAATGATCTTTGATATGTGTCTCTATCATGCGTATTCCATAGTTAGGGTCCTTGACAAGAATAATTTGGTTGTAATGCGTATTCCATTCAATTCAATGAATCTAAGGAAATCTGAGAATTAATTGGTGCAATCTAGTTAATTTGGGGCATTGTCATTCATGGTTTGCTGAAAGAGTAATTGGAAATCGAGTCGTATGCATATGTTTCATGTGTGGAGAAGGAACTTTCTAACTAGCCTTTTACCATCTTAATTTACCTAAAATCGTTTTTGTCAAGTTAGTTTACAAACTTTTGTTTTGTTTTTAAATTCGTCCAAAATCAATCCCCCTTTACTTGGTTGAGTCATAGTAGTTAGAAATCACTTTAGTTTGTGTTTTTAAGTGTCTTAGGTCAAGTTAAAACCAATTTTCGTCCAAGTTTGTGTCTAGTGTTCAAACCTACCCAGATTGTGGTTTTAAGGCAGTTTTGAGTGTTTCTGGGCTGTCTTGAGTCTTTTGGTTTGTTTTGGTGTTTTAAAGTTTAGTTTTGCATTCTTTGAGTCTAGTTTAGTATTTTAAACTTGTTTTTACGTATTTGAGTCAGTTTTCAAGTGATTTTGCAATCCCTCCTAATCCCCGGTTTAGAACGATCCCTACTTACATACTTTGCTACAATTGATAAAAAGAGGGTTAATTTGAGTGTCAACATAATTTTCACATCAGGCGCCAACTTTCTCAAAAGTTGGGCTTGCTCACAAACCATCGATTCTAGATATCGAAGAGTGTCAGCTTTCTCAGCCTCGTCAGCACCCGTCACATGCAAACTCAGCTTTGCGAAAATCACGAACAATTTGTCGAAGCAGCGATCTCAGATAACAAAGATGCGCCTGTCTCTCTCAGCCTCGTCAGCACTTGTCACATGCAGAGAAAGCTTTGCGGAAATCACAGGCAGTTTGTCGAAGCGCCGATTTCAACCATTTGTCTTTCTCAGCCTCGTCAGCTTTAAGGAAATCACGGGCAATTTGTCGACGATTTCTGTTGAAATAGAAAACACGTGAAGTTTACTGTCCAATCATCCAACGGTTGCCGACCGGAGTAAAAGAACAGTACCGGTTATATTTCCTATAAATGTCGACCTTCACCCTCCATGGTAAGGCAGACATACATAACCTTCTGTCATCTCCGAGAATGCCTTTCCAACAAACCCTCTCGAGTCACTCAGTGTTCCTAATTCCTTGGGGTACCTCTGCAAACAACTCATCCAAAGCAAAAGTATTTTATATCATGAAGGTTGAAAGCAAGAGTATCTCATATCATGCTTTCTCCCTGTCCTTCTCCTTGTCGTTGTTTTAGGACAAGGAGAAAGAGAGCAATCAGCCAGCACTTGGTATCAATCTTCCGATCTGGAACCGACTGCTTGGAACCCCTTCCTGATTGCTTACCTAGCCTTGCTCTCGAGTACTCATCTTCATCATCTTATGCTTCCGCTTCGTCTACCACATCTAGGGGAACAGATAAGGGAAGTGAAAATGATACCTTGAAGCATGTGGAGAGAATTTGCCAATTCATCCTCAGCTAGACAAGGAGAAAGAAAGCAAGAGGTGGGCACTTGGAAAGATTGAAGAAAGAAACAGACCAACACCTCTACCTCGTGCTTGCCTGCCGTGCAGAAGAAACAAGCAGAGAAGAATGCAGACTGCGCAATCAAATCAACCCAGCATAAGGAGTCTGATGTGAAACCAAGGAACTCTCATATCTCTCGCTCAGAATTCCGAACCAGTTCGAGATCAAAGCTGTGGAAAGACAACAAGATCACTCCAATTCCAGATTTGCGTTCCTAAACTCTTCACTTTGTTGTTTATTTCGAATCTGCCTATTTAGTTGTTTTAGTTGCTCTTTGTGTGTTTCTTTTTGTTTGGTGTGATTTTATGCTTAAAACATTGAGGACAATGTTTGATTTAAGTGTGGGGGGGGGGGTAACTAAGTGTTTTTTATGCAAATTCGTGGGATTTTATCACCCATTACTTATAGACTTGTTCCTTGCTGTTTTTAAGTGTTTTTAAGCAGTTTTGGTGTGTTGACATAAAACTGATATGATACTAACTAGCACTCAAATTAACCCTCTTTTTATCAATTGTAGTATGGATTGTAAGTAGGGATCGTTCTAGGCCGGGGATTAGGAGGGATTGCTAAATCACTTGAAAACTGACTCAAATACGTAAAAACAAGTTTAGAACACTAATTTAGACTCAAAAAATGCAAAACTAACCTTTAAAACACTTAAACAAACCAAAAGGACTCAAAACAGCAAGTAAACACTCAAAACTGCCTTAAAAACACTTTCTGGGCAGTTTTGGACACTAAGGAAGAATTTGGACGAAAATTGGTTTTGACTTGACTCAAGACACTTAAAAACACAAACTAAATTGATTTCTAACTATTTTGACACTTGAAAATAAAGGGGGATTTGGTTTTGACGAATTTGAAAACAAAACAAAAACTTTGTAAAACAAAACAGATTGTAAAACGAATTTGGTTTAAATGAATGGATGGAAGGCTAGCTAAGGGGTTCTTCTCCACACATGTCACACTTGCATACTGATAGGAGCATATTTATGCGACTTAGTTGGCTTGTTCTTAAGCATTTATGTTGTTTTTCTTTAGTTATTTTAGTGTTTAAAGTCATTTTCGTGCAATTTCAGGTTTAGAGACGAAGTATGCAAAGAAGTGCAAAATTGAGCATTTTAGAGCAAAATTGAGCTGGAATGGAGTGTATGCTAATGGAGCACCAGGAATGGACGAGTTTGAAGGTCAAAGGAGCTTAAGAAATGAAGAAATGAAAGTGAAGAACAAAGAATTCAGATTTGGAAACCAACGTTTCTAAAGTTGGAAGTTTCTATTCTTGGAGGTTTCCATTTTCGAGAGTTTCTATTCTTGGCTTTGGGCTTTTAGATGACCTAAACCCTAATTCCTTGTGGACCCTAACCCTAGCCGCACCTAGGCCTCTAGAATATCTGATTTCCTTGCCTTGCAAGGCATTCTAGAAGGCCCATCTCTAAACCCTAACCCTAGCCGCACCTTAGGCCTTATTCCCACTAAAAATCTGATTGTTTTAACCTAATTTCTGGTGGATTTGGGCTTCTAGAAACCCTAATCTGATTACCCTAGGGTTTTGGATGCCTATATATACTCATTATAACCCCTAGATCAGAACATCATCTCCCATATACATCATTCACGTCAGAAACAAAGAGGCTCTCTTTGCCGCACCTTTCCACCACCATATTCCATATTTTCTGCCCAAAATCAACCCTAGCCGTACCACCCATCAACCCTAACCCTTTCTCTACCATTCCCCATCCATTCTACACCCTAAATACCACCCAAAACCTGTTCTAAAGTTCTCTGCCGCAACAAGGAGGAAGGAGAATTCGTTGATGATCTTGCTGCCAAGTTGGAGCCTTCTAGGTGTTTTCTTTCTTTGGATTTTAATTTCTAAATTTATGTATCTTTGCTTTGCGAGTATGAGGAACTAAACCCCCCTTGGCTAGGGGGGGATTCAAAACCATGATTATATATGTGAAATAAGTTGATACTTTCAGTTATCGTTGCATAAGTCGTGAATACAATTTGCTTAACCGTTTGATTTAGAACTTATTCTTGTATGTTGATTGAGAGTGCACGCTTAATTTGCATGCTTGAATTTGATGCTAGGATATAAGTTTGTTTCACCTAATCGTTATGAATTTATATTCGTAAGTACATTCCTGGCAAGAGTATCATGCTTTTCATAGTTACGAATGCCTTGTCGATGCTTATGATTTCCAAAGAACGTAATGATTCTAACTTGTGTCTTTATCATGCTGTTCATATAGAGAACTTGTTAGGAATAATTTGTTTGCGATGCATATTCATCCAATTCAATGATTTTAGGGAAATCTGAAGGTTAATTTAAGCGGACCTAATTAACTTGGAGTGTCGAGGTTTATAACTTATTAAATTGATAACTGGAAATTGATTTAGGTTGCATATATTTCATGTGTGGAGAAGAACCCCTTAGCTATTCCATCATCCATTGATTCATTACAATTTTATTTTACAATCTGTTTTCGTTTTACAATCTGCCCTATTTTCCAATCTGTTTTCTTTATTTTAATTTTCGTCAAAACAAAATCCCCCTTTATTTTAGAGTCCTAGATTAGTTAGAAAGTGTGTTAGTTTATGTTTTCTAGTGTTTTGAGTCAAGTTATAACATAAATTCGTCCCAATTTGTGTTAGTACTCAAAACTGCCCAGATTGTGCTTCTAAGGCAGTTTTGAGTGTTTATTTGCTGTTTTGGTTCCTTTGCTTTGTTTTGGTGTTTTAACTTTTAATTTTACATTCTTTGAGTCTAATCTAGTATTCTAAACTTTGTTTTTACGTTTCTAATTCAGTTTTTCAAGTGATTAGTACCCCTAGTTAATCCCCGGTTAGAACGATCCCTACTTACATCATTACTACAATTGTCACAAATAGGGTTTAATTTGTGTGTCAACATAATTGTCACATCAAATTTTGGCGCCGTTGCCGGGGATTAGCAAAGTTGCTAATCCCTTGTCTTGAGTCTTGTTTAAATTGTTTAGTTTCTGTTTTGTTTTTGAATTTTGCACCGTGTGTGTGTGTTTTATTTTTGTGCCGTGTATAGGCACCTTAATTAGAAGATTAAGAAGTTGAGGTTGGAGAGGAGGCCACGGCAAGCTTTGAAGAGGAAACACCAACCATGGCAGCCGACAATCGAACCATCAAGGAGCTTTCTGCCTCGGGTTTGGCCAATGCATCCCCTCTTTGCATCCAATACCCTAGGGCAGCCCCTGAGAAGACCGATGAATTCGAGTTAAAGTCAAGTTTGCTACACCATATTCCGAAGTACCATGGGTTGCCCATGGAGGATCCTAATAAGCACTTGAAAGAGTTCGAGGTGGTGTGCTCAAGCATGACTCCAATCAATGTTGACGGGAGTATATTGAAGATGAAGGCCTTTCCCTTTTCTCTCATGGAAAAGGCAAAAGATTGGTTGTATGAATTGGCTCCCGGAACGGTCACATCTTGGGAGAGCATGAAACGAGCTTTCTTGGAGAAGTTTTTCCCAACTTCTCGAGTCATCCTCCTACGAAAAAGGATAAGTGGAATTCAACAAGAAGAAGGTGAATCTTTTCCTACTTATTATGAACGTTTTAAATCTCTTGTTGCTTCTTGTCCACAGCATCAAATGAAGGAGGAACTTCTTCTACAATACTTCTACGAGGGACTTCTACCAATCGAACGCCAAATGCTAGATGCCTCAGCGGGAGGAGCCTTGGTGGACAAGACC
Source organism: Malus x robusta (assembly GCA_963082935.1). NCBI lineage: Eukaryota > Viridiplantae > Streptophyta > Magnoliopsida > Rosales > Rosaceae > Malus > Malus x robusta. The sequence goes on along the minus strand of OY720340.1, from coordinate 17,185,561 downwards.
CCCACAGCTGCAAAGACTTTGATTGCTAATCGAGCGTTGAACGCTCAACAATACGAGGGTGTTGGGCAAAGAAGCACCCCACGGCAACACCAAGTGAATGAGGTAAGTGCCATCTCCGAACTTCAAAATCAAATGGCTAACCTCACTACTCTTCTTTCTCAGGTTGTGGAAGGACCAAAAGTACAAAATGTAAGTGCTTGTGGCGTGTGCTCCATGCAAGGACATCTCACGGACAAGTGCCCACAATTGATCGAGAATGGAGGGTGGGAGACCCTCAATGCCGTGGGATTTGGCAACCAATACCAACCGAGGAATGACCCATTTTCTAATACTTACAATCCCGGTTGGCGTGATCATCCAAACTTCAAATGGCGAGAACCCCAACAAGGCCAACAACAAAGCGCATTTAGGCAACAACCCCCGGGTTTCTATCAAAAGCCGTTTGTACCCACACAACCTCAAGCACAACCTACCCAAACCAATTCAGGTTCGTCCATTGATAATGATCAGATTTTTCAATTACTAACTTCTATGGCCCAGGGTATGCAAAATAGAGACAAAAGGATGGATGAGTTGGAGAAGCAAGTAGGGCAGATTGCGGAGTTCTTGGGCCAATTTCGAGAGCAAGGCAAGTTGCCAAGTTCAACTGTTGTCAATCCGAGGGGAGGAGTCGAAACTGCCAAGGCCATCACACTAAGGAGCGGGAAAGAAGTAGGAACTGAGCCACAACCATCGAAATCTACCCCCAAGGAGGACGAGAAGTTTCAAATTGAGGAGGAGGACCAAGCAAAGGCCACGGCAAGGATTGATCAATCCTTGCCGCAACCACCCAAGCCATCCAATTCGGCCACCATAGGTAAGGAAGGTCCAATTCGAGTTAATTCTAATGTCATTCCTCCGGATGTACCCTTTCCTAGCAGATTTTTGCAAGCCAAGAACGAAGAAGAGGAAAAAGACGTTCTTGAGACGTTTAGAAAGGTGCATGTCAATATCCCTCTCCTCGATGCTATAAAGCAAATCCCGAAGTATGCCAAGTTTTTGAAGAAGCTTTGTACAACAAGGAAACGGATTCGGGAGAAAGAGGTGGTACACGTAAGTGAGAATGTATCTGCATTGTTGCAAAGAAAGTTACCACCTAAATGCAAAGATCCAGGTAGTTTCACTATCCCTTGTGTTATTGGCAATACGAGGTTTGATCATGCTATGTTAGATTTAGGTGCATCTATAAATGTCATGCCATATTCTGTTTATGCATCTATGAATCTAGGACAGCTTAAAAATGATGGAGTTATTATTCAATTAGCCGATCGATCTAATGCATATCCCAAAGGAGTGTTGGAAGATGTTTTGGTGCAGGTAGACCACTTGATTTTTCCTGCAGATTTCTATGTGCTTGATATGGAGGATTCAACCCACTCTCCACCATCACCACTCTTACTTGGACGACCATTCATGAAAACGGCTCAAACCAAGATTGACGTGGCCAAGGGAGCAGTAACTATGGCCTTTGGTGGTGATATGATTAACTTTAAGATTTCTGAATCGGTTGAGAATACTAATGATGTTCGTTCTTGTTGTGCTATTAATGTAATTGAACATATAGGGCAGGAATGTTCAACACTAGTCAAGAAGAATGTACCACAACCCACCATCGAGGAAGGAATTGGAGTGAATAACAAAGAGCGCATGGCCCCAACCTTGAAATCACCAAATCTGGCCGAGTGCACCCCTTGTGCATCTGTCCATAGTGCTACCACTTCTTTGCCGTACAAAGGTAAGCCACCTATTCCAATTTCAATTCCCATTTCAACTAATAGGTTGTTACCTTGTATGGTGCAGGTACCTAATCGAAGACAAAGTGGTGGGAGAGTTCATGTTGATTTAGAGAAGCAAAACATGACAATAAGAAAGGATCATTATCCCATCCCATTCAAGGACCCAAAGAATGAAGTATTTCGTAGGGCAGGTTGTGGGAAAACCCCTCCATGCCGTGGGGTTCCATAAACCTTCAATGGAGCATCGTCCGGCTGCAAGACGTTAAAGAAAGCGCTACTTGGGAGGCAACCCATGCATTCAACAAAGGAAGACCTAGAGAGCACTCCAATTCCAGATTTGCGTTTCTAAACCCTTCTCTTTGTTGTTATTTCGTTTTTGCCATGTTAGATTGTTTAGTTGCTGTTTTCTTTGTTTGTGGTTATTTGTGTTAGTTTATGCTTGAAACATTGAGGACAATGTTTGATTTAAGTGTGGGGGGGGTAACCAAAGTGTTTTGATACAAATTCGTAGGGTTTTATCACCCATAATTTCAAATGTTGTTCCTTGCTGTTTTTAGGTGTTTTTAGGCTGTTTTGATGTGTTTTAGTATATGTTGTTCTAAAAATCCGAAAATCCCAGAAAAATTTGAAAAAATTATTTTGAAAACCCAAAAAGAGTTGTTTTTAAGTTGTTTTTGTGTGTTTGTTTGTGCTTAGGATACCTTCCAACATAATGATGAGGATTCGGTTTGTAATTGCATGACTGTTAAAGAGAATGATTAACATGGATGAAAGTTTGATTTACTCTTTGTTTATGCTTGGTTGTGGTTATAACTTATGAATTCACATGTAATCATAAAGAAGAAAAAATTAGTTTTTGTAACATGCTTGAAGGAAGGAACTCAAACAAACGCTACAACCTTGTGAGACTTGAGCCTAAACGTTTATTTGGAGAGTTAAAATCTGTGGATTGTTGTTTTCTTAAGTCGTTGCATGATCTCATTATTCTTTGCTTGGTTATTACTTAGAAGGCGTTTCATCATTTAGTTCCAAATGCTAGAACTCATGCCCATTTCATTCAAAGCATGTTATTGATTTGCATAACACATATTCAAGATGAAGTTGTGTAGTTACCACCACCTTAGCCAAATTGCCGTGTATCCCATATCATTTATGTTTAAGTTTAGCCCCGTTGTGCCTTGTGTAGCCTATGTTGTTTGTTAACCCACATTATCTTTACCTAGCCTAGTTTAGGACCATCCATACCCTTGTTCTTAAAGCATAGTTAAGTGTGATTCAAATTGAATTCCTTTTGATTAATGTTTGGCAGCAAACAAGTGTGGGGGAAGTTTGAATTAGTGTGCCATAGGCACGACATGAAAGAAAAGAAAAAAAAGAAAAAAAAAAAAAAAAAAAAAAAAAGAGTTGGAAAAAGATGTGAAAAAGAGTTCTAAGATATGTTCGTTGAAGAAAGGGTCCAAAACATCGAAGTCGGCCCTAAATATTGCTTGAATCTTCCCTTCGTGTCTAAAAGTTGATTTATGCAATCTAAGTGAATTCTAAGTTTCAATTTCATTACTTTGCTTGCTATTGCTTTAAGAACGTTTGTTATCCGTATCCTTCATTTGTTAGCCAACACCCCCAAGCCCCGTTACAACCCTTGACTTCAATCTTGAGTGTTATGTATTTCAATTTGTGGAGTTTAAAATTGGTATGAGCATATGGTGTCACTGGTTCTCGCATCTAAGTAGTAGCATTCCATTCATGAGATCATATTGAAAAACATGCGTATTAACTCTGGAAAGTGCTTTCTTTGTTATACATATATGTGAGCATTCGTTTTCATATTTACATCAATCTTCTCACATATAACTAGTATAGGGTGTGTAGTCAGAAAATCTGTGTGAAAATTGAGTGCATATCTAGTAAGGAATTGAGCAAATTCTCTAAGGCATGTTACTACATTCAAAATCATGTTTTAATTGGTTAAATGTGAACTAGTACGTGGTGACTATGATTAAGTATGTGCTTAAGTGTGAAGATGACTAAAATCTGTGGGAGTGATGATTTTTAACATGTCATGTGCATTGGAAATCCCTGAGGCAATTGTTGGAAGGTTTAGATTGTGTTTTTGTTTTGTTTTGTTTCTTTGTTTTGCTCGAGGACTAGCAAAAGCTAAGTGTGGGGGAATTTGATAAGAGCATATTTATGCGACTTAGTTGGCTAGTTCTTAAGCATTTATGTTGTTTTTCTTTAGTTATTTTAGTGTTTAAAGTCATTTTCATGCAATTTCAGGTTTAGAGACGAAGTATGCAAAGAAGTGCAAAATTGAGCATTTTAGAGCAAAATTGAGCTGGAATGGAGTGTATGCTAATGGAGCACCAGGAATGGACGAGTTTGAAGGTCAAAGGAGCTTAAGAAATGAAGAAATGAAAGTGAAGAACAAAGAATTCAGATTTGGAAACCAACGTTTCTAAAGTTGGAAGTTTCTATTCTTGGAGGTTTCCATTTTCGAGAGTTTTTATTCTTGGCTTTGGGCTTTTAGATGACCTAAACCCTAATTCCTTGTGGACCCTAACCCTAGCCGCACCTAGGCCTCTAGAATATCTGATTTCCTTGCCTTGCAAGGCATTCTAGAAGGCCCATCTCTAAACCCTAACCCTAGCCGCACCTTAGGCCTTATTCCCACTAAAAATCTGATTGTTTTAACCTAATTTCTGGTGGATTTGGGCTTCTAGAAACCCTAATCTGATTACCCTAGGGTTTTGGATGCCTATATATACTCATTATAACCCCTAGATCAGAACATCATCTCCCATATACATCATTCACGTCAGAAACACAGAGGCTCTCTTTGCCGCACCTTTCCACCACCATATTCCATATTTTCTGCCCAAAATCAACCCTAGCCGTACCACCCATCAACCCTAAACCTTTCCCTACCATTTCCCATCCATTCTACACCCTAAATACCACCCAAAACCTGTTCTAAAGTTCTCTGCCGCAACAAGGAGGAAGGAGAATTCGTTGATGATCTTGCTGCCAAGTTGGAGCCTTCTAGGTGTTTTCTTTCTTTGGATTTTAATTTCTAAATTTATGTATCTTTGCTTTGCGAGTATGAGGAACTAAACCCCCCTTGGCTAGGGGGGGATTCAAAACCATGATTATATATGTGAAATAAGTTGATACTTTCAGTTATCGTTGCATAAGTCGTGAATACAATTTGCTTAACTGTTTGATTTAGAACTTATTCTTGTATGTTGATTGAGAGTGCACGCTTAATTTGCATGCTTGAATTTGATGCTAGGATATAAGTTTGTTTCACCTAATCGTTATGAATTTATATTCGTAAGTAGTGAAGGTCGCTAGTCACGATCGTGTTAAGTAGATTCCTGGCAAGAGTATCATGCTTTTCATAGTTACGAATGCCTTGTCGATGCTTATGATTTCCAAAGAACGTAATGATTCTAACTTGTGTCTTTATCATGCTGTTCATATAGAGAACTTGTTAGGAATAATTTGTTTGCGATGCATATTCATCCAATTCAATGATTTTAGGGAAATCTAAAGGTTAATTTAAGCGGACCTAATTAACTTGGAGTGTCGAGGTTTATAACTTATTAAATTGATAACTGGAAATTGATTTAGGTTGCATATATTTCATGTGTGGAGAAGAACCCCTTAGCTATTCCATCATCCATTGATTCATTACAATTTTATTTTACAATCTGTTTTCGTTTTACAATCTGCCCTATTTTCCAATATGTTTTCTTTATTTTAATTTTCGTCAAAACAAAATCCCCCTTTATTTTAGAGTCCTAGATTAGTTAGAAAGTGTGTTAGTTTATGTTTTCTAGTGTTTTGAGTCAAGTTATAACATAAATTCGTCCCAATTTGTGTTAGTACTCAAAACTGCCCAAATTGTGCTTCTAAGGCAGTTTTGAGTGTTTATTTGCTGTTTTGGTTCCTTTGCTTTGTTTTGGTGTTTTAACTTTTAATTTTACATTCTTTGAGTCTAATCTAGTATTCTAAACTTTGTTTTTACGTTTGTAATTCAGTTTTTCAAGTGATTAGTACCCCTAGTTAATCCCCGGTTAGAACGATCCCTACTTACATCATTACTACAATTGTCACAAATAGGGTTTAATTTGTGTGTCAACATAATTTTCACATCAAATTTTGGTGAATGGGAGTGAATTGGTGCGGCAAAGGGTTGTTGTGAATTTCTGGCGTGAATTGTGAATTGTGGTGAGTGGTGTCAATGAATGGGTGCGGCACACATATTTATAGGACCCCAAAACCCTAGGTGAATCAGATTAGGCTTTCTAGAACCCAAATCCCCAAGGAAAAAGGCTTAGAAATCAGAAATAAAAAAGGATAATGCTTCCTAGGTGCGGCAGGTAAGGAGATGAGGTGATAAGGCTTCTAGAATGCCTTGCAAGGCAAGGGAAATCAACTTTCTAGAAGGGATAGGTGCGGCAGTAAAGGATAGGGCAGATTAGGGCTTCTAGAAATCCTCTAATGCAAGGAAAACTCTCGGCAAGGATGGATAAGGTTTCTAGAACAAGGATAAGGTATCCTAAATGGATAAGGTGCCCTAAATGGATAAGGACTCCTCATTGCACTTGGAAACTTTGCCTATTAGGATTAGGAAACCTTGTCTTTGTCATTCCTTCTTCATCTTGGACTCCTTTTCCTTCTTGGACTTGGAAAACTTCTTTGTTGCTTCACTTGAGACCATTTGGATTTTGACGTTCCTACTTCAAGTAGGAAACCTTGTTTGAGTAGGAATCTTCATCTTCAAGGAATCCTAATTCAACTAGGAAACCCATTTTGACTAGGAATCCTAATTCAACTAGGATTCCATCTTCACTTAAGGACTTTCCTACTTCAACTAGGAAACTTTGTTAAAGTAGGAAACATCATCTTCAAATCTTCAATTTCTTCCATCCTCTTGGCTCCAAGCATATGACATCCATTCCAAGCTCAAATGTGCTCCAAAAGGCTCCAAAATGCATCCTTTTGCATACTTTGCCCTTAGAACCTGAAAATACATAAAACTAGCTCAAAAGACTACTTTAACTAAGGAAAAACAATGTAAATGCACAAGAACAAGCTAACTAAGGTGCATAAATATGCCCCTATCAAAAACTCCGAAAATCACATAAAAATTTGAAAGAAAACAAAAAGTGTTTTGAAAAGCCTAAAAAGAGTGTTTTGAGTCGTTTTTGTGTGTTTGTGTCTAGGGTACCTTCCAACACAATGATGAGGATTCAGTTTGTAATTGCATGGCTGTTAAAACGAGTGATTAACATGGATGAAAGTTTGAATTACTCTTTTCTTATGCTTGGTTGTGGTTATAGCTTATGAATTCACATGCAATCACAAAGGATAAAAATTAGTTTTTGTAACATGCTTGATGGAAGGAACTCAAACAAACGCTACAACCTTGTGAGACTTGAGCCTAAATGTTTATTTGGAGAGTTAAAATCTGTGCATTGTTGTTTTCTAAAGTCGTTGCATGATCTCATTATTCTTTGCTTGGTTATTACTTAGAAGGCGTTTCATCATTTAGTTCCATATGCTAGAACTCATGCCCATTTCATTCAAAGCATGTTATTGATTTGCATAACACATATTCAAGATGAAGTTGTGTAGTTACCACCACCTTAGCCAAACTGCCGTGTATCCCATATCATTTTATGTTTAAGTTTAACCCCCTTCGAGCCTTGTTAGCCTACATTCTTTGTTAACCACATTATCCTCACCTAGCCTAGTTTAGGACCATCCATACCCTTGTTCTCAAAGCATAGTAAAGCATGATTCAAAACGAATTCCTTTTGATTAATATATGGTAGAAAACAAGTGTGGGGGAGGTGTTCTCATGTGAGTTAGTGTGCCATAGGCACGGCATTGAAAAAAAAAAGAAAAAAAAAAGAGAAAACAAAAAAAAAAAGAGGTGAAAAGATGTGAAAAAGAATTCTAAAAATGTTGTTTGTTGAAGAAAGGGTCCAAAACATTGAATTCGGCCCTAAATATTGCTTGGATCTTCCCTTCGTGTTTAAAAGTTGATTTATGCAATCTAAGTGAATTCTAAGTTTCAATTTCATTACTTTGCTTGCTATTGCTTTAAGAACGTTTGTTATCCTTATCCTTCATTTGTTAGCCAACACCCCAAGCCCCGTTACAACCTTTGACTTCAATCTTGAGTGTTATGTGTTTCAATTTGTGGAGTTTGAATTTGGTATGAGCATATGGTGTCACTGGTTCTCGCGTCTAAGTAGTAGCATTCCATTCATGAGATCATATCTAAACATGCTTATTCACTCCATAAATTGCTTTCTTTGTGATACATATCTGTGAGCATTCGTTTTCATATCTACATCAATCTTCTCACATATAATTAGTATAGGGTGTGTAGTTAGAAAATCTGAGTAAAAATTGAGTGCATATCTTGTAAGGAATTGAGTGAATTGTCTAAGGCATGTTACTACATTCAAAACATTGTTTTAATTGATTAATTGTGAACAAGTAAGTAGTGACTATGATTAAGTATGTGCTTAAGTGTAGAGATGACTCAAATCTGTGGGGATAACGATTTTTAACATGTCATGTTCATTGGAAATCCCTGAGACAAATGTTGGAAGGTTTAGATTGTGTTTTATTTGTTTTGTTTCGTTTTATTTCTTTGTTTTGCTCGAGGACTAGCAAAAGCTAAGTGTGGGGGAATTTGATAGGAGCATATTTATGCGACTTAATTGGCTTGTTCTCGTGCGTTTACGTTGTGTTTCCTTAGTTATTTTAGCGTTTATAGTCATTTTCGTATGTTTGTAGGTCTTAATAACAACGTTGGCAAGAAAAGTGCATTTTGGTGCATTTTGGATCAATATTGGGCTGAAATGGATTGCATGCATGAGGATGGACGTTTTGGGCATATGTGTGTAAGTGTGTGTGTGCAAATGCAAGGGTAAACAATGACAACTCATACACATGCCCACACAAGCTGCACATGCAAAGGAACACATGGGGCACACGGCACATGGGAGAAAATGTGTGTGTTTTGTGGTTGAAATGATGAAGCATGTGTGTGTAAATGTAAAGCAAGCACATGGCAGAAAATGTGTGTGTTTTGTGGTTGAAATGATGAAGCATGTGTGTGTAAATGTAAAGGGGAAACATGACAACACACACCCACACAAGCTGCACATGCAAAGGAACACATGGGGCACACGGCACATGGCAGAAAATGTGTGTGTTTTGTGGTTGAAATGATGAAGCATGTGTGTGAAAATGTAAAGCAAGCACATGGCAGAAAATGTGTGTGTTTTGTGGTTGAAATGATGAAGCATGTGTGTGTAAATGTAAAGGGGAAACATGACAACACACACCCACACAAGCTGCACATGCAAAAGAAATGGAGTGATCATCTCTCAAGCCTATAAATACCACCTCCCATATTCATAAAAAAAAAAACAGATTTTTCTCCTTGTCATAGTCGTGAGTTCTCCACCACCATTCTCTCCAAATTTAGCTCAAAATCACCCCTAGCCACACCACCCATCAACCTTAAACCTTTCCATACCATTCCCCATCCATTCTACACCATAAAAACCACCCAAACCCTGTCCAAAACCTCTATGCGGCAGCAAGGAAGAAGGAGGAACTTTGGATGCACCTGCTGCCAAGTTGGAGTGTTTTAGGTGTTCTCTTTCTTTGAATTTTAATGTCTAATTTTATGTATCTTTGCTTTGCAAGTATGAGGAACTAAACCCCCCTAGGCTAGGGGGGGATTCAAAACCATGTTTATGCTTGCTATATGATTTGATTACTTCCAATTGCGTTTCATGAATTGTGAATTTAATTTACTTATCTCTATGAATTAAAACTAATTTGTGTATGTTGGTTGAGAGTGCACGCTTAATTTTCATGCATAAGTTTGATGCTAGGATATGAGGGAGTTTCACCTAATCGTTATGAACTTATATTCATAAGTAGTAAAGGTTGTTGATCACAATCATGTTAAGTAAATTCTTGGCATAAGTTTCATGCAATTCATAGTAACAAGTGCCTCGCCAATGCTTATGGTTTTAATAGAACTTAATGATTCTTGCTTGTATCTCTATTATGCAATTCATGTAGGGGACTTGTGAGGAATGCTTTGGGTTGTCGTATGCAATTCATCCAATTCGATAACTTTAGGAAAATCTGAGGGTTAATTAGTGCAATTTACGGTTAATTTGGGGCGTTGGGAATTCATGGTTTATTGAGAAGCAATTGGAAATCGTTTTGTATGCAAGTATAACATGTGTGGAGAAGAACCCCTTAGCTAGCTTCTCATCCATTCAATTTAATCAATCTCGTTTTACAATCTGCTAGTTTTAAAAGTTTTTGTTTAGTGTTAAATCTCGTCAAGAACCAATCTCCCATTTATTTCAAAGTGTTATATTAGTTAGTAATCACTTTAGTTTGTGTTTTTAAGTGTTTTGATTCAAGTGGTAAACCAATTTCGTCCAAATTTGTGTTTGTGCTCAAAACTGCCCAAAAAGTGTTTGTAAGGCAGTTTTGAGTCTTTTGGTTGCTGTTTTGAATCGTTTTGTTTATCTTAGTGTTTGATAGGAGCATATTTATGCTACTTAATTGGCTTGTTCTCGTGCATTTAAGTTGTGTTTACTTAGCTATTTTAGTGTTTAAAGTCACTTTTGTGTGTTTTCAGGTTCCAAGGCCAAAGTGTGCAAAAAGAAGCAAATTGGAGCCTTTTGGAGCAAAAGGAATGGATGAATTGAAGTCTTGAAGAAAATTGGTTTCCTAATCCAAGAAGGATTCCTAATCAACAAAGGATTCCTAATTGAAGAAGGATTCCTACTCATTTGAGGATGCCTAGAAGAACAAGGATTCCTACTCCAACAAGGATTCCTACTTGAAGTAGGAAAGTTAAGCCAAGGTTTACTATTTTGGTTTAACCTTTCCTAAGTCTAAAAGCACTTATGTTCCAGCCACTTTGAAGACCTCATATGCACTTTAGGACATAAAACAAAGAGTCCTTGCACCATTCAAAATGATGCCGCACCATACATGCACTTTCCACACTTCCCTCTTCCTTGCCGTGCAAGGGAGCTTTTGTCCCTTTAGTTTTAGGTCATTCACACCTTTCCCTAAACCTAGCTGCACTTTCCCTCACCTTTATCCTCCTTGCCGTGCAAGGGAAAGGGTATATTTCCTGTTTCCTTGCATTTAACCCACATTCCCTTTAATTTAGTCATTGCCGCATATCCCTTGCCTAATTTCCTTTAATTTCTGATTTGATTCCTTATTTTTAGAAGCCTTTGACTTAAAATTCTGTTTACCTAATTAGCCTAGGGTTTTTAATTTCCTAATCCCTTTAAATAAACAGGTGTGTGCAGCCACAAAGGGAACCATTCATCCAGAAAATAATCCTTCACGCAAGAAACCATTCTCCATCTTCAACAGCCCCATTCCTTCATCATTCACCCAAATTTCTGCTACAAAACCCCCCTAGCCGTGCCATACACCCATCCTAGACACTTTTCCACCATTCTACCTCATCCAAAACCATCCCAAATCATCTCCATACCTTGTGCCGCAACAAGAAGGAAGAAGGAGTGCCCTTGAATGTGCTTGCTAGTCTATTGCAGATTGCTGGAACTCTTAGGTGTAATCTTTCTTATGTTTTCAATGTTTCAATTCAATAAACTTTGTGTTGTGAGTATGAGGAACTAAACCCCCTTAGTTGGGGGGTGATTCGAAACCATGTACATGCTTGCAATATGATTTGATTACATTTAGTTGTTATTTCATAAGTTGTGGATTCAATTCGTTCATCTACTTGATTGATAACTTATTTGTGTATGTTGATTGAGAGTGCACGCTTAGTTTTCATGCATGAATATGATGCTAGATTATGAGGGAGTTTCACCTAATAGTTACAATCTTATAATCACAAGTAGTGAAGGTCGCTTGAAACACGATCGCGTTGAATGAATTCTTGGCACTAGTTTCATGCTCATCATAGTAACGAATGCCTCGTCAACACTTATAGTTCTCATTGTGCTTCATGATTCTTGATTGTATCTTTATTGTGCTCATCACGTAAGGAACCTTTGAGGAATGCTTTGAATTGTTGTATGTGAACGTTTTAAATCACTTGTTGCTTCTTGTCCACAGCATCAAATGAAGGAGGAGCTGCTCATTCAATACTTCTACGAATGACTCCTTCCCATGGAACGCCAAATGCTTGATGCCTCGGCGGGAGGTGCGTTGGTGGATAAAACTCCGGGGGCTGCAAAAGTTCTAATTGCCAACCGAGCACATAATGCACAACAATACGAAGGTGTTGGACAAAGAGACCCCCCACGGCCACAAGTGAATGAGGTAAGTTCTATGCCCGAAATTCAATCCCAATTAGCTAACCTTACTTCTATTGTTTCTCAGTTGGCCGAGGGAATGAAGATTCATGAACCAAGTGTGTGTAGCGTGTGCTCTATGCAAGGACATGCCAACGATCAATGCCCTCAGTTGATTGAGAATGGGGGTTGGGAATCTGCCAATGCCATGGGTTTTGGGAACCAAAATCAACCACGCCATGATCCATACTCTAATACCTACAATCCGGGGTGGCGGGACCATCCAAATTTCAAATGGCGGGATCATCAACAACCCCAACAACAAGGAGGATTTAGGCAGCAACCACCGGGCTTTTATACAAAGCCATTCGTCCCCAATCAAAACCAAATGCAATCTGCCCCAACAACCTCAGGTATGTCTTTGGATAATGATCAAGTTGTTAAGTTACTTACTACTTTGACGCAGGAAGTACAAACTCAAAATAAGGAGAGACAAATCCAAGACAAACGGGTGGATAATTTGGAGAAGCAAATGGGTCAAATTGCCGAGTTTATGGGGCAAATTAGAGAACAAGGCAGATTGCCTAGTTCAACCGCTATGAACCCGAAGGGAGGATTTGAAACCGCTAAGGCCATCATGTTGAGAAGTGGTAAACAGGTTGGAACAGACTCAAATACATCCAAATCAAGTCAAGACGAGGAGGACAAGTTGCTGCAAGAAGAAGCACAGGGAGCAAAGCCCACGGCCAAGGATGACCAAACCTTGCCGAATTCATCTAGTCCTCCTAAACCGTCCCAAACCACCAAGGTAAGTCTGATGTACACACTTGGTGTACATTTATATCATCTTTAATTGGCATTTTTGTGATGTTTTTGAATCAAACTAGTTGTGTTTTTACATTATTTTGTGCTAGTGTGCAGCCAAGTGTGTTTTAGGATCAATTGGATTGCAAATGATGTAAAATCACCCCTTTTTGGTAGCTGAGCATTATCCCAAACGTGGAGAAGGTTCTTGAGGAGTCAATTTGAAGTCTCAAATGAGGATTTTAGAAGTTACTTGGCTGCATGGAATTTCAGGATCACATTTGGAAGTGTAAAGTGGCATTCGGCCATATTGGGTGAGACAAGACAAGGCAAAAACATTGGAATTAACTTAGGTGGTTCTAAAACATGCAATCACATGCATGTTCACAATTTGTGCCGTGCCTTCCATTTCCTTTAAACATCAAAACATGCAATCACATGCATGTGTTCAAACCTGCCGTGCATTCCCTTCCATTTACACCTCAACAACATGTGATTACATGCATGTTCACACCTTGCCGTGCATTGCCTTACCCTTTCCAACTCCCTTTTGCAGCAATGCATGTGTCTTCATTAATCTAAGTCATTCAGCCACCTTTGCACATCCAAACCAAGCCATGCCGTGCTTTTCTTTCCCTTTCCAGCATGTGGAAAACAGTTTCTGGTTGTCCACTGCACATTGCAGCCATTGCACATGCCTCTTGAATTAAATAAGTCCTACACATGCTTGTGTTTCAACATGCCGTGCCTTACCACCTCAGAAATCACTTCAATTCATCATCATTTCAGATTGGCAGATCCATTACTCTAATTCCAGCTGCGTGTTCTCATTAGGTCTTCAATTTAAAAGTCCATGCAATCTCACTTCAAGCTCTCTCGGTCACACCCTCATTCACACACCAAGAAACTCCATCTTGTGTCCATTCTCTATCCCATCCGCAACACCACCATTCACTCACTTAGCCATCCAAATTTCTGACCACCCTCTCTTCCATTCAAACAAACCACCCATCCACAAGCTGCTCATCTTTCATGTTGCATCACATTTGGAGAATCAAGACCGAAGGCTACACTTAAAGGATTTCAACATCAGTTTTGCTTCAAGGGTTCCTTCTTCTCAATTCTATGTTCATTCATGTTATGTATTTCTATGTTAAAACGTTTGTAAACATGAAATGTAACTAATCTCCTCTTAGGGATTCGATGTAGCCTAGCAAGAAAACCATGTAGTTAACTTATAATGCTCATTTGATCCTTCTATTTCTTGTTTCATTCTCTGATTTTATTGTGACTTTGTGTGTTGATTTTAATGCTTGATCACCACTTGAATTAACCACAGGTTGTGTAGCCAAAATTAGAAGCACACATCATGCATAATTTTGGCAGATTTGGGAGTGAAGGAAGGGGATGTTTGGCAAACATCATGCCGTGTGTCCCCTTTGGTTTTGTGAAAGTTTCATATGTATAAAACATCCTTGGTTGAGAACCAAAGTTGCACATCACAATTTGGTTCTTGACTAGGATGATTTGATCAAATCCACACATCATATGGTTGATCATATCTAAGTGAAACAAACTCAAGAAATAGGTGAATGAATGAGCATAAACTGATTTAACAAACGTGGGATTAACTTAGCTATGGTGAAACCGAATCCCTAGTTCCATATCCATTGGTTTTATTCCATTTTATTACTTGTTGATTCATTACTTGTGTTATCATCATTCTTGTGAGTTTTTAAGTTACAACAACAAATCTGTCTAAAGTTGCCTAGTTTAGTCATTTAATATGGTTCTTGCAAAACAAGTGATTATATAGGTCCAATTAGTCCCTGTGGATTCGACACCCTTACTTGTGCTATTATACTCAATATGTTTTAGCATTAGGAAGGTTTAAAACATATCATCAACAAAAATGGCGCCGTTGCCGGGGACTGATTTCAGTCCCTTGTAATTGCTTGTTTAGTTATGAACCCTTGTTATTTTTATTTTAAGTAGAGTGCTAATTTATATTCAAACTTATTTGTTTTGTTTTCAGGAAGTTTATGTCAAATAGACTTGTTGAGTTAGGCCAAAGAATTGAACGGTTAAAGAGCAATACTTTTGACAACTTTGTGCCAACTAATTCACCCAATTTCCGTGAAGAAGAGGAAGGGAATTCGCCTAGTTCAACAAGTGAAGGTTCTAAGCACATTAATTGGGAAAGAGAAGAAGAGATGGCGGACAACCAAGATGAACTTCGAGCTTTGGAGGACTTTGCTCAACCAATCATACCAAATTCTCCTTCATGCATCTTGCTGTCCACAGAAGCTAGAAACTATGATCTTAAATCTTCACATTTTCATATGCTTCCTTCTTTTTATGGCATACCTAATGAAGATCCGTTAGCTCATGTTAAAGAATTTTACAATGTTGTGAGTGGTTTACCTTTGCAGGGAGTAAGTGAAGCAAATTTGAGGATGAGAGTATTCCCTTACACATTGAAAGATAGGGCCAAGAGTTGGTTGATGACTCTAGCACCGGGTTCCCTCACCACATGGGATGTCGTGGCTAAGAAGTTTTTGGAGAAGTTCTTTTCCACTCAAAAGACAGCCACATTAAGGGGACAAATCTTCAACTTCAAACAAGATGATGGAGAACCTTTCAATGAGTGTTGGGAGCGTTTTAAAGGCCTTTTGTTGCAATGTCCACATCATGGGTTACCTCTTCATTTACAAATGCAAATTTTCTATGATGGACTAACCCAAACATGTCAATCAACTGTTGATAATGCAGCAGGTGGAGCTTTGAAGAAAAAGAATGCTCAAGAGTCATATAACATTTATGAGATGTTGGGGTCTAATGCTCAACACAAAGATCTAAGGGGTAAGAAAGTTGGAGTGTATGAAACAAATTCTAATCATGAACTTTCCTTGCAGGTAGCTAACCTAGAGAAGAAGCTTGAAGCCGTGCTTAACATGGTGCCAAAAGCAAATGAGGTGTGTGCCATTTGCAACATACCAAACCACCTTACTCATCAATGTCCATCTAGGGAAGCCTACCCCGAATTTGTCCAAGAACAAGTGAACCTCATGAATTCTTACAATCAAAGGCCAAGGAATGATGTGTATTCAAACACATATAACCCAAGTTGGAGAGATCATCCCAATCTTTCATGGAGGAACAACAATCAAAATCAAAATCAATTCCAAAACTTCCAACCAAAACCGGCCACTACACTTGAGGATACGGTTAAGTTGTTAGCTCAAAACACCTTGCAATTCCAACAAGCTACCAATAGCACTTTCCAACAACATTCGGCTGCCCTAACCAAAATGGAGACACAATTGGGACAGATTGCGGATGCCTTGAACCAAAGAGAAGTTGGAAAGTTTCCAAGCCAACCCGTGATGCTTCAAAGGAACCAAGAGCAAGCCAAAGCAATCACTACACTTAGAAGTGGTAAGGTTATCAATAATAGAGTTGGTAATGAAGTTACTAATGAATTTGATCATGTGAATGCAGGGGTTACTCAAGGAGAAAATGAGAAACCAAATGAGGAACCAAGCCCTGCCAATTCCTCATTTGAAGCACCAAATCTTCACAAGGCCGAGAAGCCTTATACTCCACCAATACCATTTCCTGGAAGACTTGCCAAGAGCAAGCAGGATAAGTCATTTAAGGACATTTTTGATATTCTAAGTAAAGTGAATGTTAACTTACCTTTGCTTGATGTCATTAGGAACATGCCAGCTTATGGGAAATTCTTCAAGGAGTTAAACAACTACAAAAGGAAGTATGGACCACATGAGAAGGTAGTGGTGTCCGAGAATGTGAGTGCAGTTTTGCAAAGAAAACTTCCACCAAAGCTCAAGGATCCAGGAAGTTTCTCTATCAACATCACCATAGGGGACAAGAAAGTAGAAAAGGCAATGCTTGATTTGGGTGCTAGCATCAACTTAATGCCTTATTCCGTGTACCTTGAACTAGGTTTGGGGGAATTGAAAGCCACCACCATTTCATTACAACTTGCGGACAGATCCGTGAAATATCCAAGAGGTATAGTAGAGGATATTCTAGTTCAAATTGATAAACTAATCTTGCCTGCGGATTTTGTAGTGTTGGACATGGAAGAAGCTCCTATACATGATAGAGAGTTGCCTATTTTGCTTGGAAGACCATTCATGGCCACGGCCAAGACTATCATTGATGTGCAAAATGGACTCCTCACTATGACAGTGCTAGGAGAGACCGTGCAATTTAAAGTGTTTGAGTCTCTTTCTCATCCTTCCTCATCTCTTGAGTGCTATGCCATTGATGTGCTTGATTCACTTGTTTTCTCTAAGTTCTTGCAGGCACAATCTAGTGAACCATTACAAACTGTTTTGACTCAATCTCAAGATGAGTTTGATGAAGAAGATGCACTCATGAAAGTAGTAGCTGCCTTGGAAGCATTGGCACCGTATCCTTTAAATGTTTCACCTCTTGTAGAGCATTTAGAACCATCTAGGTCACATTTAATACCTTCCATTGTTAAGGCACCAAAACTTGAACTTAAACCACTTCCACCACATCTTAAATATGCATATCTAGCTGAATTTGAAACTCTTCCAGTTATCATAGCTTCTGACCTAAATCCAAATGAAGAAGATAAGCTAATGAGAGTGTTAAAAGAGTCTAAATCAGCTATTGGATGGTCTATTGCAGATATCAAGGGAATAAGCCCTACCATGTGCATGCATAGGATTCTTTTGGAGGATGGATCAAAGACAACCCGTGAACCACAAAGAAGACTCAATCCACACATGAAGGAAGTGGTGAGGAGTGAAGTGTTGAAGTTGTTAGATGTGGGAATCATATATCCCATTTCTGATAGCAAATGGGTGAGTGCTATTCAGGTGGTACCCAAGAAGGTGGGAATCACAGTGATGACAAATGAAAACAAAGAGCTTGTGCCCACAAAGCCCACGGCCAGTTGGCGTGTTTGTACTGATTACAGGAAGTTGAATTCTAGCACTAGAAAAGATTACTTTCCTATGCCTTTCATAGATCAAATGCTTGAGAGATTGGCAGGTTACTCACATTATTGTTTTCTGGATGGTTACTCAGGTTACAATCAAATTGCAATTGCTCCAGAGGATCAAGAGAAAACTACCTTTACTTGTCCCTTTGGCACATTTGCATATAGGAGAATGCCATTTGGACTTTGCAATGCTCCAGCAACTTTCCAAAGATGTATGTTGGCCATCTTTTCTGACATGGTAGAAAGATTCATTGAGGTATTTATGGATGACTTTTCAGTGTTTGGTTCCTCTTTTGATGAATGTCTTAACCATCTCTCTTTAGTACTTCAAAGATGTCAGGAAACAAATTTGGTTCTCAATTGGGAAAAATGCCAATTCATGGTGAAACAAGGAATTGTGTTGGGACATGTAATCTCTAGCAAAGGAATGGAGGTGGACAAAGCCAAAATTGACATAATCACCAAGATGGCACCTCCCACAACCGTGAAGGGAGTGAGAAGTTTTCTGGGACATGCGGGTTTTTATCGACGTTTCATTAAGAACTTTTCAATGATCACTCGTCCATTATGCAATCTATTAGCTAAAGATGTTGCATTTCATTTTGATACAGCTTGTATGGATGCATTCAAAACTTTGAAACAGGAATTAACCTCAGCCCCAATTATTATGGCACCAGATTGGTCTTTACCTTTTGAATTAATGTGTGATGCCTCTGACTATGCTATTGGTGCAGTTTTGGGGCAAAGGGTGAACAAACTTCCACACGTGATTTACTATGCAAGTCGGACTCTAAATGATGCTCAACTCAACTATTCCACAACTGAAAAGGAGTTGCTTGCTATTGTTTTTGCTTTAGAGAAGTTTCGGTCATATCTTGTGGGATCTAAGGTTATTGTGTTTTCGGATCATGCAGCCCTTAGGTACTTGATGACTAAGAAGGATGCTAAACCGCGCTTAATTAGATGGATACTCTTACTACAAGAGTTTGACTTGGAAGTTCGAGATAAGAAGGGAAGTGATAATGTTGTGGCTGACCATTTGTCACGGCTTAATGAGAACCATGGAGTTGGACAACCTTTACCTCTAAATGAATCATTTCCAGATGAACAACTCCTTGTTGTTCAAGAAAAAGAACCATGGTATGCGGATTTTGTAAATTTTCTTGCTTGTGATGTAATGAGAAATGACATGTCTTTTCAGGAAAGAAGGAAGTTCCTTGCCATGGTAAAGCACTACGTTTGGGATGAACCATACTTGTTTAAATATTGCCCTGACCAAATCATTAGGAGATGTGTCCCGGAGAGTGAGCAACAAAGCATCCTAACGTTCAGCCATACATTGGCATGTGGAGGACATTTTGGTGCCAAAAAGACATCTCTTAAAGTTTTACAATCTGGTTTCTTTTGGCCTACTTTATTCAAAGATGCTTTTGATTTTTGTTCTAATTGTGATAGGTGCCAAAAGATGGGGAACATTAGCCGAAGAAATGAGATGCCATTGAATAACATTTTGGTGGTAGAGCTTTTTGATGTTTGGGGAATCGACTTCATGGGACCATTTCCATCATCTTTTGGCTACTTATACATATTAGTGGCAGTTGATTATGTATCCAAATGGGTTGAAGCCATTGCTACAAGAACTAATGATCATAAGGTTGTTTTGCACTTTATTAAAGATGTGATTTTTTGTAGGTTTGGAACGCCAAGAGCTATTATTAGTGATGGTGGTAGCCATTTCTGCAACAAACCCTTTGAATCATTGATGAAGAAGTACAACATCAACCACAAAGTGGCAACCCCATACCATCCTCAAACCTCAGGACAAGTGGAGATTAGCAATAGGGAGATCAAGAACATTTTGATGAAAACCGTGAGCCCTACAAGGAGGGATTGGTCTTTGAGGTTGAATGATGCACTATGGGCATATAGAACAGCATACAAGACCCCCATTGGCATGAGTCCTTATCGCCTTGTGTTTGGAAAAGCTTGTCATTTGCCAATGGAGCTTGAACACCGAGCATATTGGGCCATCAAGAAGTTCAACTTTGATTACAAGGATGCTGGAATAGCAAGAAAGCTTCAACTTAATGAGTTGGAAGAGCTCAGAAATGAGGCATATGAGAATGCCAAAATCTACAAGGAACGGACTAAACTCTATCATGACAAGGCCATCCTACGGAAGGAGTTTCACCAAGGTATGAAAGTACTTTTGTATGACTCATGTTTGAGACTTTTTCCAGGAAAATTGAAATCTAGGTGGGTTGGACCGTTCAAAGTGGTGCAAACATTTCCCCATGGAGCTGTGGAGATAGAGAACATGAAGAATAACACCTCTTTTAAAGTCAATGGGCAGCGATTGAAGCCATATTTGGAAAATGTGGAGGAAGAGCTAGTGTATCAAGTTGTAGATTTTCTTAAGTTTACAACGCCATGAACAAGCTACCATGTCTTGCCTAGACATTAAATAAAGCGCTTGCTAGGAGGCAACCTAGTGTGGTTTGTGTTCTTACCTTATATTGTGTTTATGTTGTTTTCATTCCATAGTCTTTGCCTACTTGCATTGCATTCAATTTCAAGCATTGAGGACAATGCTTACGATAGGTTTGGGGGTATTATGGAAGGTTTTG